>CM046882.1:6413081-7085309 GCA_025667525.1 Glebionis coronaria | reverse complement strand
GTTGCTAAGGGGGATTGAAAGTTTGGGGCACACAAGTAGATCAACAAGTTTTCTTCTCACGCTTGAATAATTCTTCTGAATTTTTCTTCCCCCTGAGAGTTCAAGTTATGCATACTAGAAAGAATCAAGACACTTCTTCCCCCACATAGTTGAAGAAGGTAAATCAATCCCAATTATGAAGCTCAAATACTGAAGTGGACACTTTATCCCATTCATGAAGTTGACATCGTAACACCAGAGTCAATTAAGTCCCGGAAATGCACATATCTTCTTCCAGAGATGCACCAGAGTCAATTAAGTCCCGGGAATGCATATAGGATAATGATGATGTTTAATT
Organism: Glebionis coronaria; assembly: GCA_025667525.1. Lineage (NCBI taxonomy): Eukaryota > Viridiplantae > Streptophyta > Magnoliopsida > Asterales > Asteraceae > Glebionis > Glebionis coronaria. The sequence continues at coordinate 7,084,972 of CM046882.1, read as the reverse complement.
GCAACAATCAAACAATTAAACCTCGAATCAGTAGTGTACCGTTTGGAGATTGATAACTGATACAAGGTTTTTCAATGGTTCTAATTTCTCTCGATATCCTCTCGAATTGATCTAGGTCTTAAGTGGAGTGATTGTTCTTGGTTACTAAATAAAGGGATTGGGTTTTCTAGTCTAATAGAAAATGGAAATGAAAGTTTAAATCAAAGGCAATTACTTTAATTAAGATTAACAAAAACTTGGTTGAAAATTTAAAATTCAAATTAAAATCAAATTAAAATTAAAGTTAACAAGTAACTTGTGAAATATGAGTGAAATATGAGTGAAGAAACAGTAAATCAACAACAGTAGAACAGTAACTATACTAAAAAAATAACTGATCCGGAACTTTAAAACCTTGATTCGGAACTAACTGATTCGGAAGATACTATTCACTCATCCGGAACATACTCATTCGGAACATACTCATTCGGAACTTTCCCGAATGAAGGTTCATTCGGAACTTGCTGGATCGGAAGACACTGATTCGGAACCTTCAGCTTGATTCGGAAGATCTACTTGGTTCGGAAGTTTAATGCTTGACTCGGAACTTTCCGGATGAAAGCTTGATTCGGAAGTTTTCTCTTGATTCGGAATTTTAATGCTTGGTTCGGAAGTTTCCGAATGAAGGGACTCATTCGGAATATTTTTGTTTGATTCGGAAGATCTGGAAAACCCAGTTACAGTAGCAGACAATCGAAAGAACACGGAACAAGGGTTTAAATCAAAATCAAATCAAATACTTAAAAAGAATTTACCAAATTAAATACAAATCATTTAGACAACATAAGCAACAAATCCCACTAATAAAAACACAAATCCAAACAACTTTTGAAGATCAAATCAAAAAATAAAAACTTAAGAACTTGAAGATAAAGAAGATGATGAACAAGATGAGAATGGAAGATTAAACAAGAACTTAGTATTGAATGATTGATGTTTTGACAAGATGAAACAAAGATTAAAATTACAAGATTAAAGAACTAAAGATAAAAAATCACCAATCACCCTAGTGGTGATGGTGTTCTACGAACCAGGAGAAAGAGTGGGGAGGAAGAAAGAAAATTAAAAACTTCTAAAATGTGTGAGGGGAAGGCTATTTATAGCCTTGTCCTTTGGTTTGGTGAGTGGGCTTTCTCCCGTTCTTCTTGTCTTTTCGTCTTTTCAGAAAAAGTTTCCGTTTTCGATTCTGATTCGGGATTTGTCGTCGATTAAATTCAACTCGTCTTTTTAATTTCTTCGTTTAAAGGACTTGAGTTTCTTCGACTTAGATAAATCTTCCATCTTTGGTCCTTTTCTTCGATAAATCTTCGAATAGGCCCAGTGACTTCAAATCTTTTGCATCTCTTGGACAATAGACTTAATCTTGAGTCTTTTTCTTCAGTAAAACTCGTGCAATCCCATGTTTTCTTCAATATTTATCCGGTTGGCTCTGAAAACACAATAAACACAAAAAACCACGCATAATTCCAACAAATGATATTAAATACGTGTTTTTGGTCTCGTTTTAGCCCGAATTAAGTGGTAAAACCCCCTACACTTAACCATTGCCATGCCCTCATGCAATGCTTAGTGATAAAGCAAGCTTTACACTTTTCTCATAATTAATCAACCTTGGCCCTTATTTAAATTCTACTAAAAATTAAAGAATTGAAACTTCAAAGGTAACAAAGGGATAGAAAAACCATTTTCACTTGAAAATAGCTATATGGAAATAACTTGTAGAGAAATCGATGACTTACATTAGGGTTTTTTGGTGCTGCGAAGATTTATCACCCTCAAGTTTCACGTTCCCCAAACTAAGCTTAAAAAACGAGATCATTGTTATTATAAGTTAGCAATTCAAAACACTTACACACATGACTTAATTAAATGCTTAAACTCCCTTATTCCTAAGTGTATCTCTTATATTTTATTTTTGTCTTAGAATGATCATGAAAATGCATTTTTGGACTTATTTCGATAGTTTATTAGGGCTGAAAAGCAAAGTAGGACGATTTGATTAATAGTTAGCTAAAGGACAAAATCTCTTAAAACTGCTTCTCGGGATATCAAAAAAGTTCATATCTTTGGCATAAACTTGGTTCACGATTTGAGACCTTTCTCGGGCCGATATTTGGCATGTACTTCATACTTCATATCTTCGAGAGACGTTCTTGAGATAATGGTCCTTTTTCATCATAATAGATTTTTCTTCACTTGGAGACTTTTGAGGGGTTCTCCAACTTTGTTGACCCACGACTTCATGATTATTTCTTCAATCTCTAATTGGGATTTTGAGATACAACGATCCGCCTCCTTTTCGGACTTGGATCTATTTATCCTCATACCTTGTTAGGGTACTTTTCGGATAGACTTCTCCATGATCTTTATGGGAGTTGATTGCTTTTCGTCGTAAGTCTTGATCCTTCATATTGACTTTAGGAATAATGCTTTTTCACATCACTTTGGATCTTCAGCAATAAAATTGAATCCTCATGCCTTGTTAGGGCCTTTTCGGACTCGCGAATCTTCGCGCCCCCGCTTCATAAGTTATGCCTTGGCTATGAACTCTTATCATTACCGAGCAACTTTTAAACGATCTTGGGCTAGAAGCTAAGTAAACTTTTCAAATCGTAAGACCTTACTTATTGCAAATAAATTATTAGCAAGTGATGGGAGAATAGGCAAATAATTACACCAAGTGAGCTTGCGCAAGAATACCGACTTATAATTGACTCTATCATTTCTCGTCCTCCACAATTTAAAATCTCAAGTAATGAGACTCGTGGACACTTAGTCTAATAAACCAATTAAGGTCTATCTGGTTAAGGATACTAGCTAGAATAAACTTGGATAAGTCTATTCGGGTTGAGTCAAAATAAACGCAACGGGCCTAATATGTCAAAAACTTCTAAACTAGCTACACCACTTTATTAAAATTTGACTTTATTGCGGGATATATACATATGAAAGCAACGATAAAAATTTAAAAATTACAACTAAATGGCCAAAGTTAATAAAAAATTTGAAAAATGTTGAAAAATATGATTTTCCGGTTAATTGAAGGCATTTTCATGGAAAAGTCCACTTAAAACTTCGATAGAAGTCCCCCCTACACTTAAGATAAACATTGTCCTCAATGTTTAAGCATGTGGAAAAAGGTTCCCCTACACTTATGACATTGTGCACGTTGGTTAACTCAAGTTAAGGAAGAGACGACTAAAGTGATCAATTTCAAATGTGAGTATGAAGAAAATTGAATCACGATAGTTGAGAGATAGAACCGGATTTTGGATAAACACGGGAGCACGGTTCTTCAAAGATTCCAAGAGTGCACTTATCCCTGTAATCACATCACCACAAAGACAAACGCATATACAAGTCCCCCCTACACTTAGGGGATTAAAACATACAAGGATAGATACTCGGGCTGCCTCCCGAGGAGCGCTTGTTTTTGATAACCGAGTCACGAGCCTGACTCGACCCAAAATTAGTTCATGGGGAACGTGGTGAGGGATGGAATCACCTCCTGAGAGGTGTCCTCACCAAAGTACAACTTCACTCGTTGGCCATTCACCTTAAAATTTGGTCCATTAGGTTGAGCGAGCTCGAGAGTACCATATGGAAAAATTTGGGCAATGGTGAATGGGCCGGACCAACGAGATTTGAGCTTTCCCGAGAAGATTTTCAACCGAGAGTTAAAAAGTAAGACTTTGTCTCCAACATGGAACTCTCGGTTTTTGATCTTAGAGTCGTGAATGAGCTTAGTTCTTTCCTTATAGATCAAAGAATTTTCATAAGCCTCATTCCGAAGTTCATTGAGCTCATTGAGTTGGATCTTGCGTAGGTCACCGGCTTTGTTTATATCAAAATTGGCCCACTTCAAGGCCCAATAAGCCTTGTGCTCCAACTCAATGGGGAGGTGGCACGCTTTCCCGTACACAAGACGATAAGGCGTACAGCCGATCGGGGTCTTGTAAGCAGTACGGAAAGCCCACAAAGCATCATCGAGTTTATCAGCCCATGCGGCACGATGCTCTCCCACAGTCCTTTCAAGAATTCGCTTCAGCCCTCGGTTTGATATTTCAGCCTGGCCATTAGTTTGTGGGTGGTAGGCTGTGGAAAGACGATGATTTACACCGTACTTAGCCATGACTCTAGCAAATTGGTCATTGCAGAAATGAGTCCCACGATCACTAATAATGGCGCGAGGCACACCGAATCTAGCGAATAGAGCTTTCAAAAAGTTACAAACCACCCTTGCGTCTGATAGGTGTGTAAACACCCATCCTTTTACCACTTAATTCGGGCTAAAACGAGACCAAAACACGTATTTAATATCATTTGTTTGGAATTATGCGTGGTTTTTGTGTTTATTGTGTTTTCAGAGCCAACCGGACAAATATTGAAGAAAACATGGGATTGCACGGGTTTTACTGAAGAAAAAGACTCAAGATAAAGTCTATTGTCCAAGAGATGCAAAAGATTTGAAGTCACTGGGCCTATTCGAAGATTTATCGAAGAAAAGGACCAAAGATGGAAGATTTATGTAAGTCGAAGAAACTCAAGTCTATTAAATGAAGAAATTAAAAGACGAGTTGAATTTAATCGACGACAAATCCCGAATCAGAATCGAAAACAGAAACTTTTCTGAAAAGACGAAAAGACACAAAGAACGGGGGAAAACCCACTCACCAACCAAAGGAAACATCTATAAATAGGCCATTCCATACACATTTTGAGCTAGCTAGTTTTTCTTTCTTCCTCCCCACTCCTTCTCCTGGTTCGTGTAACACCACCACCACTAGGGTGAGTGGTGATTTTTATCTTTAGTTCTTTAATCTTGTAATTTTAATCTTTGTTTCATCTTGTCAAAACATCAATCATTCAATACTAAGTTCTTGTTTAATCTTTCATTTCATCTTGTTCATCATCATCTTTATCTTCAAGTTTTTAAGTTTTCATTTTCTTGATTTGATCTTCAAAAGTTGTTGGGTTTTGTGTTTTTGTTGATGGGATTTGTAGTTTATGGTTAGTAGATGCTTTGTGATTAGTTTATTTAAGTTTTTGGTGAAAAACTTGGTGATTTTTGGATCAAAATTGGTTTCCTTGTTCTTCGGGTAAACGACTGTTTTTATGTTCCCAGGTTCCGGATGAACTTTTCCCTTCATTCGGAACTTTTCCCTTTATTCGGAACTTTTCCCTTCATTCGGAACTTTTTCCTTCATTCGGAACTTTTTCCTTCATTCGGAACTTTTTCCTTCATTCGGAACTTTTCCTTCATTCGGAACTTGTCCTTCATTCCGAACTTTTTTTTTCCTTCATTCCGAACTTTTTTTCCTTCATTCAGAACTTTTTTTTATTAGTTATTTTTGGCTTATTTTCTCTATTTCATGCATTTGATCTTTTTTTAAGTAGCATAGAAAATCACAACCCTTTTTGTACCAAGAACAACTATTCCACTTTGAGCTGTAATCAATTCGAGAGGATACCGAGATTTAATCTGAACCCATACAAAATCATTGTATCAAATGGCGCCGCTGCCGGCTCTTCTCGTTAAGATCAAAAGTTTTTTGTGAGAAATTGGATTTTGGGATCCGTTCCCCGTGAACGTTACTTTTTCAAGAAAATTTTCAAAAAAACAACTAAAAAATATAAAATTTTCAAAAATCCTAAAAAGTAAAAAACAATAAAAACCAAAAATATTCTTGCTTTGTTTTTCTTTGTTCGTTCTTTTGCAGGTGTATGCGCACTCGATCCACGTCTTATCAAGAGCCCGAGCCTCTCGATAACTTAGACATGGCTGGTGTACAAAACAACAATAACATACCACCTCCAAACAACAATAATAACAACAACAATCCGCCTTTCAACAACATGAACAATAACAACAACAATGAGCACCTTCCGGATAATCGCCCAATGATTGAATTGCTGCAAGCTCATGTTGATGGCAACACGGATCCAATTGTCATTCCTCCAATTGCCGCCAACAATTTCGAGCTCAAGTCAGGCTTTATCCAGATGGTCTCAGCTCAACCGTTCTTGGGTAGAACCATTGATGATCCACACGACCACATCAAGAGATTTCTACAACTCACCAACACGGTCAAGTTCAATGGAGTTTCCCAAGAAGTGATAAGGTTACAACTTTTTCCCTTTTCTTTAGAGGGACAAGCCCGGCATTGGCTTGCTAAAGAACCGCCACAGAGTATTCTCTCGTGGACGGATTTGGAAACAAAGTTTATCAACTACTTTTTTCCACCCTCTCGTACTACCGCTTTGCGGAATGAGATTATAAACTTTGAACAAAAGTACGATGAGTCATTCAGTGAATCTTGGGATCGTTTTAAAGATCTTTTAAGAAAATGCCCACAACATGGTTTTACCAAAGTACATCAAATAAATACTTTTTACAATGGTTTAAGCATGAGTGACCAAGATTCACTGAATAGTGCCTCAGGGGGTAATTTATTGGCTAAGACTTCCAATGCTGCTTGGGATATCATTGAGAACAAATCTCGTGTGCAAACCAAGAGTGTTAGGACCAATGTTGCTAGTGCTAGCACTAATGACAGCGACAAGCGATTAGACAAAATCACTACGCTTCTTGAATCGCTTGTCACCCACACCGTCAACAACAACAACAGCAACAACGCCAAAAACGCACAAGTGAACGCTGTCAGCCAACCTTGTGAGATATGCGGTGGTCCCCATTCTTACACAACTTGTACTGCCACCCAAGATTACCCTGCTGAGAATGTGAATGCGGCATATGGCACCTACCAACAACCTGCTTATCAAGCTAGACCTCAAGGTGACCGTAACTTGCTTAGCTACCGCAGCAACAACTATCTTTCACCACCTGGCTTTCCTCCAACCAACCCAAACCAACAACAAAACCTTAACCGCCCTACTCAACAACAACAACCTCGACAACCATACGTCCCACCTCACAAGCAGCAACAACCGCCTCAACGTAACAATCAAGTATACCAACAACCTGCTTACCAACCACCTGCATACAATGCTCCTTCCAACCAAACCAACACTGCACTACACCAAGAGGTCGCCACCTATATGAGGACCAATGATGTGATAGTGGGAAATCTACAAGAGGAAGTGCGCAACTTGAAGGCAGATCTGGTCAAGCAAGGAAATGATTTGCGAGCTGATATGAGAAACACGTTGGATAGCCAGACTAATGATCTGAGGAACATGATGGCTAGTTTTTTCCAAAGTAGTCAACCCTCTTCTTCGGGTACTCTTCCGAGTAACACCGTTGCGAACCCAAGAGGGGAGATGAAAGCAATCACTACTCGAAGTGGTAAAGGTACCAAGGAACCCGAGCTTCCTATACCCCCACCGGTGGTTGTGACTAAGGAAAATGAGTCGCCTGCTCCTATTCCTCCTCCTTCTTCGTCCCAAATTTCTCCACCTCTTCTTTCTACCCCTCCTCCACCCGTGGTTGTGAGTGATCCTATACTCCCAAAGCCTTCCTCTTCTTCCAATATACCTTATCCTTCTAGGTTGAGGAAAGAGAAGCAAAAGAGCAAGGATGATATTCAGGTTTCTAACTTTCTTAAAATGTTTAAACAACTGAATTTTAATATCTCCTTCGCTGAGGCTCTCGCTCACATGCCCAAATACGCCAAAATGTTTAAAGACCTTCTGAGCGACAAGGAAAAGCTCCTCGATATTGCCAACACCCAACTTAATGAGAACTGCTCTGCAGTGCTCTTAAGGAAATTACCAACCAAGCTTGGTGATCCGGGTCGTTTTCTTATCCCTTGCAATTTCCCGGGAGTAGAGAATTGCATGGCCTTAGCCGATCTAGGTGCCAGTATTAATCTCATGCCTCTAAGTGTTTGGAAGCAATTATCTCTCCCAGAGCTAGTCCCCACTAAAATGACTTTGGAATTGGCCAACCGTACGGTTGCTTATCCAGTGGGGATAGCCGAAGATGTCATTGTAGGAGTCGACAAATTCACCTTCCCTGCTGATTTTGTTGTCGTCGACTACGAGATGGACCCTCGTGTACCACTGATTGTTGGTCGTCCATTCTTAAGGACCGGTCGCACTCTCATTGATGTTGAAGCCGGTGAGCTTATCATGAGAGTGGGTGACGATAAAGTAGTCTTCAACATGGGAAAGTTGTCTAAACAGCCTTATTCATATGAGAGTGTTAATTGTATTGACGTTCTTGATGAGGCTTGTGAAGAACACTTTAATGATGCTTGCAAAAGTATTCCTACCTCTCTTCCCAATGTTGAGACCGTGTCCTCGATTGATTCATCGTTGTCTCTATTTGGAGATAGTGATTTATTCTGGAACAATCTTGAAGCTACCATGGGAGATGCGAATTTAGCTACTAATGATTCTCTCACCGAGGGGGATGAAGACATGAATTTCTTTGACAATCTTCTCACCGAAGACACTCCTTCGCCTCCATCTTCCACGGTCATTGCTATCGATGCCACGACTTTGCAAACGCCTCCCGTCGAAAATCCTCCGGATTTGGAACTTAAGGAGTTGCCGCCACATCTCGAGTACGTGTTCCTTGACGACAACAAGAAGTCGCCCGTCATTATTGCTAAGGATTTGAAAGATGAAGAGAAGACTCGCCTCGTTGCTGTGTTGAAAGCTCACAAGAAGGCTATTGCGTGGAAAATCTCGGATATTCGTGGAATTGATCCTCACTTCTGCACGCATAAAATTCTCATGGAGGACGACTATAAGCCCACTATTCAAAGCCAACGAAGGGTGAATCCAAAAATACATGAAGTCATCAAAACAGAGGTTATCAAACTTCTTGATGCGGGTATGATTTACCCTATTTCGGATTCACCGTGGGTTAGTCCAATCCATTGTGTGCCCAAGAAGGGCGGAATAACCGTTGTTCCCAATGAACACAACGAGTTGATTCCCACTCGTCTCGTTACTGGGTGGAGAGTTTGTATAGACTACCGCAAACTCAATGATGCCACGAGAAAGGATCATTTCCCCCTACCTTTCATGGACCAAATGCTTGAACGATTAGCCGGTAATGAATATTACTGCTTTCTCGATGGTTTCTCGGGTTATTTTCAAATACCCATCGATCCCCAAGATCAAGAGAAGACTACATTCACTTGTCCCTATGGCACTTTCGCTTACAAAAGAATGCCTTTTGGCTTATGTAATGCGCCCGGGACTTTCCAAAGGTGTATGTTAGCTATCTTCCATGACATGGTTGAACAAACCATGGAAGTCTTCATGGATGATTTCTCGGTCTTCGGGGATTCCTTCTCTGCTTGCCTTGCCAATTTAGAACGTATGCTAAAGCGGTGCGAAGACACTCGCCTTGTTCTAAATTGGGAAAAATGCCATTTTATGGTAAAAGAAGGCGTCGTGCTTGGACATAAAATTTCGAAAGCCGGTCTTGAAGTAGACCGTGCTAAAGTTGATGTTATAGCAAAGTTGCCTCCACCTTCCACTGTGAAGGGTGTGAGAAGTTTCTTGGGTCATGCGGGCTTCTACCGCCGATTTATCAAAGACTTTTCTCAAATCGCTCGCCCGATGACCCACCTCTTGGAAAAAGATACCCCTTTTATCTTTTCCGAAGAGTGCCTTGAAGCCTTCAACTCGCTTAAGGATAAGCTAACTAAGGCACCCGTCTTGGTTACCCCTAATTGGGAGCTTCCTTTTGAGTTGATGTGCGATGCTAGTGATTTTGCTATTGGAGCGGTTCTTGGACAAAGAGTGAATAAACACTTCCAACCGATCCATTACGCTAGCAAGACAATGACTGGGGCACAATTGCATTATACGACAACCGAAAAAGAGCTTTTAGCAGTTGTCTATGCTTTTGAAAAATTCCGCCCCTATCTTGTCCTTTCCACCACCATTGTGTACACCGATCATTCCGCGTTGAAGTACTTGTTGACAAAGCAAGATTCCAAACCAAGACTTCTTCGCTGGGTTTTGCTGCTCCAGGAATTTAAAATCGACATCCGCGATAAAAAAGGAGCAGAAAACCTAGCCGCGGACCATCTTAGTAGACTTGAGGATCCTTACCAAGGGGATCATCCGACCAAAGAAATCAATGATTCTTTTCCCTTGGAGACCTTAATGTCTATAAACTCGAAGCCGAATGAAACCCCGTGGTTTGCGGACTTTGCAAACTACTTGGCGGGTGGAATTCTCAAGGAAGGGCTGACGTCCCAGCAAAAGAAGAAGTTCTTTACCGACATCAAGACTTACTTTTGGGACGACCCTTACCTATTCAAACAATGTGCTGATTTGATAATTCGCCGATGTGTTGATGGACCGGCAGCGTCGGACATCCTTGATGCTTGCCATAAAGGACCCACCGGTGGTCACTTTGGTCCCAACTACACTGCTAAGAAAGTGTTTGATTCGGGATTTTATTGGCCCTCCATATACCGTGACGCTCACGATATGGTCAAGCGATGTGATGTTTGCCAAAAGCAAGGCAAAATCACACATAAAGACGAGATGCCTCAGAATTTCATTCAAGAATGTGAAATTTTTGATGTTTGGGGTATCGACTTTATGGGGCCATTCCCTTCGTCTAAAGGAAACAAATACATCCTTGTAGCCGTTGACTACGTTTCAAAGTGGGTTGAAGCCAAAGCTTTGCCTACTAATGACGCAAGGGTGGTTTGTAACTTTTTGAAGGCTCTATTCGCTAGATTCGGTGTGCCTCGCGCCATTATTAGTGATCGTGGGACTCATTTCTGCAATGACCAATTTGCTCGAGTCATGGCTAAGTACGGTGTAAATCATCGTCTTTCCACAGCCTACCACCCACAAACTAATGGCCAGGCTGAAATATCCAACCGAGGGCTGAAGCGAATTCTTGAAAGAACTGTGGGAGAGCATCGCGCCTCATGGGCTGATAAATTGGATGATGCTTTGTGGGCTTTCCGTACTGCTTACAAGACCCCGATCGGCTGTACGCCTTATCGTCTTGTGTACGGGAAAGCGTGCCACCTCCCCATTGAGTTGGAGCACAAGGCTTATTGGGCCTTGAAGTGGGCCAATTTTGATATAAACAAAGCCGGTGACCTACGCAAGATCCAACTCAATGAGCTCAATGAGCTTCGGAATGAGGCTTATGAAAATTCTTTGATCTATAAGGAAAGAACTAAGCTCATTCACGACTCTAAGATCAAAAACCGAGAGTTCCATGTCGGAGACAAAGTCTTACTTTTTAACTCTCGGTTGAAAATCTTCTCGGGAAAGCTCAAATCTCGTTGGTCCGGCCCATTCACCATTGCCCAAATTTTTCCATATGGTACTCTAGAGCTTGCTCAACCTAATGGACCAAATTTTAAGGTGAATGGCCAACGAGTGAAGTTGTACTTTGGTGAGGACACCTCTCAGGAGGTGATTCCATCCCTCACCACGTTCCCCATGAACTAATTTTGGGTCGAGTCAGGCTCGTGACTCGGTTATCAAAAACAAGCGCTCCTCGGGAGGCAGCCCGAGTATCTATCCTTTATGTTTTAACCTCCTAAGTGTAGGGGGACTTCTATACGTGTTTGTCTTTGTGTGGTGATGTGATTACAGGGATAAGTGCACTCTTGGAATCTTTGAAGAACCGTGCTCCCGTGTTTATCCGAAATCCGGTTCTATCTCTCAACTATCGTGATTCAATTTTCTTCATACTCACATTTGAAATTGATCACGTTAGTCGTCTCTTCCTTAACTTGAGTTAACCAATGTGCACAATGTCATAAGTGTAGGGGAGACTTCTCCCACATGCTTAAACATTGAGGACAATGTTTATCTTAAGTGTAGGGGGGACTTCTATCGAAGTTTTAAGTGGACTTTTCCATGAAAATGCCTTCAATTAACCGGAAAATCCTATTTTTCAGCATTTTTCAAATTTTTTATTAACTTTGGCCATTTATTCGTAATTTTTAAATTTTTATCGTTGCTTTCATATGTATATATCCCGCAAATAAGTCAAAAATATTAATAAATTGGTGTAGCTAGTTTAGGAATCTTTGACATATTAGGCCCGTTGCGTTTATTTTGACTCAACCCGAATAGACTTATCCAAGTTTATTCTAGCTAGTATCCTTAACCATATAGACCTTAATTGGTTTATTAGGCTAAGTGTCCACGAGTCTCATTACTTGAGATTTTAAACTGTGGAGGACGAGAAATGATAGAGTCAATTATAAGTCGGTATTCTTGCGCAAGCTCACTTGGTGTAATTAATTGCCTATTCTCCCATCACTTGCTAATAATTTATCTGCAATAAGTAAGGTCTTACGATTTGAAAAGTTACTTAGCTTCTAGCCCAAGATCGTTTAAAAGTTGCTCGGTAATGATAAGAGTTCATAGCCAAGGCATAACTTATGAAGCGGGGCGCGAAGATTGGCGAGTCCGAAAAGGCCCTAACAAGGCATGAGGATTCAATTTTATTGCTGAAGATCCAAAGTGATGTGAAAAGAATTATTCCTAAAGTCAATATGAAGGATCAAGACTCACGACGAAAAGCAATCAACTCCCATAAAGATCATGGAGAAGTCTATCCGAAAAGACCCTAACAAGGTATGAGGATAAATAGATCCAAGTCCGAAAAGGAGGCGGATCGTTGTATCTCAAAATCCCAATTAGAGATTGAAGAAATAATCATGAAGTCGTGGTCAACAAAGTTGGAGAACCCCTCAAAAGTCTCCAAGTGAAGAAACTCTATTATGATGAGAAGACCATTATCTCAAGAACGTCTCTCGAAGATATGAAGTATGAAGTACATGCCAAATATCGGCCCGAGAAAGGTCTCAAATCGTGAACCAAGTTATGCCAAGATATGAACTTTTTGATATCCCGAGAAGCAGTTTTAAGAGATTTTGTCCTTTAGCTAACTATTGATCAAATCGTCCTACTTTGCTTTCAGCCCTAATAAACTATCGAAATAAGTCCAAAAATGCATCTTCATGATCATTCTAAGACAAAAATAAAATATAAGAGATACACCTAGGGATAAGGGAGTTTAAGCATTTAATTAAGCCATGTGTGTAAGTGTTTGAATTACTAACTTATAATAACAATGATCTCGTTTTTAAGCTTAGTTTGGGGAACGTGAAACTTGAGGGTGATAAATCTTCGCAGCACCAAAGCCCTAATGTAAGTCATCGATTTCTCTACAAGTTATTCCCATGTAGCTATTTTCACGTGGAAATGGTTTTCTATCCCTTTGTTATCTTTGAAGTTTTATTTCTTTAATTTTTGTTTTGTAGAATTTTATATAAGGCCAAAGTTGATTAATTATGAGAAAAGTGTAAACTTGCTTTATCACTAAGCATTGCATGAGGGCATGGCAATGGTTAAGTGTAGGGGATTTGATAGGTGTGTAAACACCCATCCTTTTACCACTTAATTCGGGCTAAAACGAGACCAAAACACGTATTTAATATCATTTGTTTGGAATTATGCGTGGTTTTTGTGTTTATTGTGTTTTCAGAGCCAACCGGATAAATATTGAAGAAAACATGGGATTGCACGGGTTTTACTGAAGAAAAAGACTCAAGATAAAGTCTATTGTCCAAGAGATGCAAAAGATTTGAAGTCACTGGGCCTATTCGAAGATTTATCGAAGAAAAGGACCAAAGATGGAAGATTTATGTAAGTCGAAGAAACTCAAGTCTATTAAATGAAGAAATTAAAAGACGAGTTGAATTTAATCGACGACAAATCCCGAATCAGAATCGAAAACGGAAACTTTTCTGAAAAGACGAAAAGACACAAAGAACGGGGGAAAACCCACTCACCAACCAAAGGAAACATCTATAAATAGGCCATTCCATACACATTTTGAGCTAGCTAGTTTTTCTTTCTTCCTCCCCACTCCTTCTCCTGGTTCGTGTAACACCACCACCACTAGGGTGAGTGGTGATTTTTATCTTTAGTTCTTTAATCTTGTAATTTTAATCTTTGTTTCATCTTGTCAAAACATCAATCATTCAATACTAAGTTCTTGTTTAATCTTTCATTTCATCTTGTTCATCATCATCTTTATCTTCAAGTTTTTAAGTTTTCATTTTCTTGATTTGATCTTCAAAAGTTGTTGGGTTTTGTGTTTTTGTTGATGGGATTTGTAGTTTATGGTTAGTAGATGCTTTGTGATTAGTTTATTTAAGTTTTTGGTGAAAAACTTGGTGATTTTTGGATCAAAATTGGTTTCCTTGTTCTTCGGGTAAACGACTGTTTTTATGTTCCCAGGTTCCGGATGAACTTTTCCTTCATTCGGAACTTTTTCCTTCATTCTGAACTTTTTCCTTCATTCTGAACTTTTTCCTTCATTCTGAACTTTTTCCTTCATTCTGAACTTTTTTCTTCATTCAGAACTTTTCCTTCATTCAGAACTTTTTCCTTCATTCCGAACTTTTTTTTTTATTCCGAACTTTTTTTTTCCTTCATTCCGAACTTTTTTTCCTTCATTCAGAACTTTTTTTTATTAGTTATTTTTGGCTTATTTTCTCTATTTCATGCATTTGATCTTTTTTTAAGTAGCATAGAAAATCACAACCCTTTTTGTACCAAGAACAACTATTCCACTTTGAGCTGTAATCAATTCGAGAGGATACCGAGATTTAATCTGAACCCATACAAAATCATTGTATCAGCGTCATTAGTAGGCAAAGCTTTGGCTTTAACCCACTTTGAAACGTAGTCAACGGCTACAAGGATGTATTTGTTTCCTTTAGACGAAGGGAATGGCCCCATAAAGTCGATACCCCAAACATCAAAAATTTCACACTCTTGAATGAAATTCTGAGGCATCTCGTCTTTATGTGTGATTTTGCCTTGCTTTTGGCAAACATCACATCACTTAACCATATCGTGAGCGTCACGGTATATGGAGGGCCAATAAAATCCCGAATCAAACACTTTCTTTGCGGTGTAGTTAGGACCAAAGTGACCACCGGTGGGTCCTTTGTGGCAAGCATCAAGGATGTCCGACGCTGCCGGTCCATCAACACATCGGCGAATAATCAGATCAGCACATTGTTTGAATAGGTAAGGGTCGTCCCAAAAGTAAGTCTTAATGTCGGTGAAGAACTTTTTCTTTTGCTGGGACGTCAACCCTTCCTTGAGAATTCCACCCGCCAAGTAGTTTGCAAAGTCCGCAAACCACGGGGTTTCATTCGGCTTCGAGTTTATAGACATTAAGGTCTCCAAGGGAAAAGAATCATTGATTTCTTTGGTCGGATGATCCCCTTGGTATGGATCCTCAAGTCTACTAAGATGGTCCGCGGCTAAGTTTTCTGCTCCTTTTTTATCGCGGATGTCGATTTTAAATTCCTGGAGCAGCAAAACCCAGCGAAGAAGTCTTGGTTTGGAATCTTGCTTTGTCAACAAGTACTTCAACGCGGAATGATCGGTGTACACAATGGTGGTGGAAAGGACAAGATAGGGGCGGAATTTTTCAAAAGCATAGACAACAGCTAAAAGCTCTTTTTCGGTTGTCGTATAATGCAATTGTGCCCCAGTCATTGTCTTGCTAGCGTAATGGATTGGTTGGAAGTGTTTATTCACTCTTTGTCCAAGAACCGCTCCAATAGCAAAATCGCTAGCATCGCACATCAACTCAAAGGGCAGCTCCCAATTAGGGGTAACCAAGACGGGTGCCTTAGTTAGCTTATCCTTAAGCGAGTTGAAGGCTTCAAGACACTCTTTGGAGAAGATAAAAGGAGTATCTTTCTCTAAGAGGTGGGTCATCGGGCGAGCGATTTGCGAAAAATCTTTGATGAAACGACGGTAAAAGCCCGCATGACCCAAGAAACTTCTCACACCCTTCACAGTTGAAGGTGGAGGCAACTTTGCTATAACATCAACTTTAGCACGGTCTACTTCAAGACCGGCGTTCGAAATCTTATGTCCAAGCACGACGCCTTCTTTTACCATAAAATGGCATTTTTCCCAATTTAGAACAAGGCGAGTGTCTTCGCACCGCTTTAGCATACGTTCTAAATTGGCAAGGCAAGCAGAGAAGGAATCCCCGAAGACCGAGAAATCATCCATGAAGACTTCCATGGTTTGTTCAACCATGTCATGGAAGATAGCTAACATGCACCTTTGGAAAGTCCCGGGCGCATTACATAAGCCAAAAGGCATTCTTTTGTAAGCGAAAGTGCCGTAGGGACAAGTGAATGTAGTCTTCTCTTGATCTTGGGGATCGATGGGTATTTGAAAATAACCCGAGAAACCATCCAGAAAGCAGTAATATTCATTACCGGCTAATCGTTCAAGCATTTGGTCCATGAAAGGTAGGGGGAAATGATCCTTTCTCGTGGCATCATTGAGTTTGCGGTAGTCTATACAAACTCTCCACCCAGTAACGAGACGAGTGGGAATCAACTCGTTGTGTTCATTGGGAACAACGGTTATTCCGCCCTTCTTGGGCACACAATGGATTGGACTAACCCACGGTGAATCCGAAATAGGGTAAATCATACCCGCATCAAGAAGTTTGATAACCTCTGTTTTGATGACTTCATGTATTTTTGGATTCACCCTTCGTTGGCTTTGAATAGTGGGCTTATAGTCGTCCTCCATGAGAATTTTGTGCGTGCAGAAGTGAGGATCAATTCCACGAATATCCGAGATTTTCCACGCAATAGCCTTCTTGTGAGCTTTCAACACAGCAACGAGGCGAGTCTTCTCTTCATCTTTCAGATCCTTTGCAATAATGACGGGCGACTTCTTGTTGTCGTCAAGGAACACGTACTCGAGATGAGGCGGCAACTCCTTAAGTTCCAAATCCGGAGGATTTTCGACGGGAGGCGTTTTCAAAGTCGTGGCATTGATAGCAATAACCGTGGGAGATGGAGGCGAAGGATTGTCTTCGGTGAGAAGATTGTCAAAGAAACTCATATCTTCATCCCCCTCGGTGGGAGAATCATTAGTAGCTAAATTCGCATCTCCCATGGCATCTTCAAGATTGTTCCAGAAGAAATCACTATCTCCAAATAGAGACAACGATGAATCAATGGAGGACACGGTCTCAACAGTGGGAAGAGAGGTAGGAAAACTTTTGCAAGCATCATTAAAGTGTTCTTCACAAGCCTCATCAAGAACGTCAATACAATTAACGCTCTCATACGAATAAGGCTGTTTGGACAACTTTCCCATGTTGAAGACTACTTTGTCGTCACCCACTCTCATGATAAGCTCTCCGGCTTCAACATCAATAAGAGTGCGACCGGTCCTCAAGAATGGACGACCAACAATAAGTGGCACACGGGGGTCCATCTCGTAGTCGACGACAACAAAATCAGCAGGGAAGGTGAATTTGTCGACTCCTACAATAACATCTTCGGCTATCCCCACTGGATAAGCAACCGTACGGTTGGCCAATTCCAAAGTCATTTTAGTGGGGACTAGCTCTGGGAGAGATAATTGCTTCCAAACACTTAGAGGCATGAGATTAATACTGGCACCTAGATCGGCTAGGGCCATGCAATTCTCTACTCCCGGGAAATTGCAAGGGATAAGAAAACGACCCGGATCACCAAGCTTGGTTGGCAATTTCCTTAAGAGCACTGCAGAGCAGTTCTCATTAAGTTGGGTGTTGGCAATGTCGAGGAGCTTTTCCTTGTCGCTCAGAAGGTCTTTAAACATTTTGGCGTATTTGGGCATGTGAGCGAGAGCCTCAGCGAAGGAGATATTGAAATTCAGTTGTTTAAACATTTTAAGAAAGTTAGAAACCTGAATATCATCCTTGCTCTTTTGCTTCTCTTTCCTCAACCTAGAAGGATAAGGTATATTGGAAGAAGAAGAAGGCTTTGGGATTATAGGATCACTCACAACCACGGGTGGAGGAGGGGTAGAAAGAAGAGGTGGAGAAATTGGGGAAGGAGAAGGATGAGGAATGGGAGCAGGCGACTCGTTTTCCTTAGTCACAACCACCGGTGGAGGTATAGGAAGCTCGGGTTCCTTGATACCTTTACCACTTCGAGTGGTGATTGCTTTCATCTCCCCTCTTGGGTTTGCAACGGTGTTACTCGGAAGAGTACCCGAAGAAGAGGGTTGACTACTTTGGAAAAAACTAGCCATCATGTTCCTCAGATCATTAGTCTGGCTATCCAACGTGTTTCTCATGTCAGCTCTCAAATCATTTCCTTGCTTGACCAAATCTGCCTTCAAATTGCGCACTTCTTCTTGGAGATTTCCCACTATCACATCATTGGTCCTCATATAGGTGGCGACTTCTTGGTGTAATGCGGTGGTGGTTTGGTTGGAAGGAGCATTGTATGCAGGTGGTTGGTAAGCAGGTTGTTGGTAGATTTGATTGTTACGTTGAGGTTGTTGTTGTTGCTTGTGAGGTGGGATGTATGGTTGTCGAGGTTGTTGTTGTTGTTGAGAAGGGCGGTTAAGGTTTTGTTGTTGGTTTGTGTTGGTTGGTGGAAAGCCAGGTGGTGAAAGATAGTTGTTTGATCGATAGCTAAGCAAGTTACGGTCACCTTGAGGTCTAGCTTGATAAGCAGGTTGTTGGTAGGTGCCATATGCCGCATTCACATTCTCAGCAGGGTAATCTTGGGTGGCGGTACAAGTTGTGTAGGAATGGGGACCACCGCATATCTCACAAGGTTGGCTGACAGCGTTCACTTGTGCATTTTTTGCGTTGTTGCTGTTGTTGTTGCTGACGGTGTGGGTGACAAGCGATTCAAGAAGCGTGGTGATTTTGTCTAATCGCTTGTCGCTGTCATTAGTGCTAGCACTAGCAACATTGGTCCTAACACTCTTGGTTTGCACACGAGATTTGTTCTCAATGATATCCCAAGCAGCATTGGAAGTCTTAGCCAATAAATTACCCCCTGAGGCACTATTCAGTGAATCTTGGTCACTCATGCTTAAACCATTGTAAAAAGTATTTATTTGATGAACTTTGGTAAAACCATATTGTGGGCATTTTCTTAAAAGATCTTTGAAACGATCCCAAGATTCACTGAATGACTCATCGTACTTTTGTTCGAAATTTATGATTTCATTCCGCAAAGCGGTAGTACGAGAGGGTGGAAAAAAGTAGTTGATAAACTTTGTTTCCAAATCCGTCCACGAGAGAATACTCTGTGGCGGTTCCTTAGCAAGCCAATGCCGGGCTTGTCCCTCTAAAGAAAAGGGAAAAAGTTGTAACCTTATCACTTCTTGTGAAACGCCATTGAATTTGACCGTGTTAGTGAGTTGTAGAAATCTCTTGATGTGGTCGTGTGGATCATCAATGGTTCGTCCCAAGAACGGTTGAGCTGAGACCATCTGGATAAAGCCTGACTTGAGCTCGAAATTGTTGGCGGCAATTGGAGGGATGACAATTGGATCCGTGTTGCCATCAACATGAGCTTGCAGCAATTCAATCATTGGGCGATTATCCGGAAGGTGCTCATTGTTGTTGTTATTCATGTTGTTGAAAGGCGGGTTGTTGTTGTTATTATTGTTGTTCGGAGGTGGTATGTTATTGTTGTTTTGTACACCAGCCATGTCTAAGTTATCGAGAGGCTCGGGCTCTTGATATGACGTGGATCGAGTGCGCATACACCTGCAAAAGAACGAACAAAGAAAAACAAAGCAAAAAAAATATTTTTGGTTTTTATTGTTTTTTAATTTTTAGGATTTTTGAAAATTTTATATTTTTTAGTTGTTTTTGAAAATTTTATGAAAAAGAACGTTCACGGGGAACGGATCCCAAAATCCAAGTTCTCACAAAAACTTTTGATCTTAACGAGAAGAGCCGGCAGCGGCGCCATTTGATACAAGGTTTTTCAATGGTTCTAATTTCTCTCGATATCCTCTCGAATTGATCTAGGTCTTAAGTGGAGTGATTGTTCTTGGTTACTAAATAAAGGGATTGGGTTTTCTAGTCTAATAGAAAATGGAAATGAAAGTTTAAATCAAAGGCAATTACTTTAATTAAGATTAACAAAAACTTGGTTGAAAATTTAAAATTCAAATTAAAATCAAATTAAAATTAAAGTTAACAAGTAACTTGTGAAATATGAGTGAAATATGAGTGAAGAAACAGTAAATCAACAACAGTAGAACAGTAACTATACTCAAAAATAACTGATCCGGAACTTTAAACCTTGATTCGGAACTAACTGATTCGGAAGATACTATTCACTCATCCGGAACAAACTCATTCGGAACATACTCATTCGGAACTTTCCGAATGAAGGTTCATTCGGAACTTGCTGGATCGAAAGACACTGATTCGGAACCTTCAGCTTGATTCGGAAGATCTACTTGGTTCGGAAGTTTAATGCTTGACTCGGAACTTTCCGGATGAAAGCTTGATTCGGAAGTTTTCTCTTGATTCGGAATTTTAATGCTTGGTTCGGAAGTTTCCGAATGAAGGACTCATTCGGAACATTTTGTTTGATTCGGAAGATCTGGAAACCCAGTTACAGTAGCAGACAATCGAAGAACACGGAACAAGGGTTTAAATCAAAATCAAATCAAATACTTAAAAAGAATTTACCAAATTAAATACAAATCATTTAGACAACATAAGCAACAAATCCCACTAATAAAAACACAAATCCAAACAACTTTTGAAGATCAAATCAAAAAATAAAAACTTAAGAACTTGAAGATAAAGAAGATGATGAACAAGATGAGAATGGAAGATTAAACAAGAACTTAGTATTGAATGATTGATGTTTTGACAAGATGAAACAAAGATTAAAATTACAAGATTAAAGAACTAAAGATAAAAATCACCAATCACCCTAGTGGTGATGGTGTTCTACGAACCAGGAGAAAGAGTGGGGAGGAAGAAAGAAAATTAAAAACTTCTAAAATGTGTGAGGGGAAGGCTATTTATAGCCTTGTCCTTTGGTTGGTGAGTGGGCTTTCTCCCGTTCTTCTTGTCTTTTCGTCTTTTCAGAAAAGTTTCCGTTTTCGATTCTGATTCGGGATTTGTCGTCGATTAAATTCAACTCGTCTTTTAATTTCTTCGTTTAAAGGACTTGAGTTTCTTCGACTTAGATAAATCTTCCATCTTTGGTCCTTTTCTTCGATAAATCTTCGAATAGGCCCAGTGACTTCAAATCTTTTGCATCTCTTGGACAATAGACTTAATCTTGAGTCTTTTTCTTCAGTAAAACTCGTGCAATCCCATGTTTTCTTCAATATTTATCCGGTTGGCTCTGAAAACACAATAAACACAAAAACCACGCATAATTCCAAACAAATGATATTAAATACGTGTTTTGGTCTCGTTTTAGCCCGAATTAAGTGGTAAAAGGATGGGTGTTTACACACCTATCAATAACGACACGAGTTAAAACACTGATTTTCTCTGCGGCTATGACAAATGTCATCCCGGAATATCTTCAAATCAAAAGAAGGTATGAAGTTCATCACGTGTACTCGTTGTGCGTTCAATGTGTCTTCTTCTTCTTCCCCCTTGATGGTTTCGAAACTCGGAACCATCAATAAATTGTACGCACATGAACCTGAAATCTCGTGAGAATAATAAATAAGCTGAATTATATATTTTGAGAGAATCAGCTGTTGATCGAAAATCTCTTCTCATAAACTCTCCATGGCCACCTTTACCATCCCACATGAAAGCAATTTGAAGTGACCACTGAAAGAATGAACCAGATACATCAAACGTGAAGCTGAATAAAAAATCCTTCGATCTTGTGACTTAAGCTTGCACTATTGTTGAATGAAGAACGGTGGAGAAATCTCTAAGTACTCAATGCATCACTGAAGAAGTCTATAAGCACAACACCTCTTGAAATTATCCACGTCGACTAAGCGCGTGACACTGAGTACAACAATGTAACCCCTTTAAGTGATAGTTATCCGAGTCATCAACCATCCACCCCGAACCCGGAAACCAGATAACCAAGTCTTCATTCTAGGATTAAGCACTAGCAAGTTATCTAGTAAAAGATAAAATAAATACACGCCTTTGAAAAATCCGTCTTCAACGTCACGTAATTAATACCCAATCAAACAAAATCTGTAGCCACTAAAAAATCGCCCAATTTTTCATTGGTCTCGTCATAATTGTCACGTCATTTTCGTCTCGTCTTTTTGTCACTTCACTTTTGACTCGTCACGATGCCTCGATGGAGTCCCGAAAAATTAAACATTACATTCAATAAATGATAAAAATTTATCATTACAACATAGCTTAATATTTTCGTCCATTTGACATGTTCAAACCTATTTTTGTCCAAGTTTACTTGAGCCCGTTTGAGAATCCATGGCCCAAATCATTGTTAAACCTGGTCCATCATCACTCGGTTAAAACACACATTGATATAATTCACCCACCTTGTTATATCCGCCCTGAAGATTTCTAGAAAGCCACGTGTTGGATGAAAAGTTATTATCATATTTAAGTGGGATAACAACTCACCATTAAACCTAATAACAACTCCGAGTTTCATCCGCCCCCAACTCCTAGAACTCTCCGTCTCTCACCTAACTTCCTTCATCTCCTCACCCACTCAAACAATTAACCCTAATCATTTTCATCTAATTTCATCCGCCTCCATCACTCATCTAACTCCCAGCCCCACTCAAATAATCAAACTCTTTATTCATCTCCACACAAATTAATCTCGTTAAAGATCTTAACAACAAGATAAGCCTCGATCTCATCTAGCAACTCCGAATCACATAAGTCTAACCATCCTTGATATCAAAGTATCGAGCCCTAACACCATGGAACTAAGAAGAGTAAACTTCAAGATCCTTTGATCGAGGGTCTAGGTAGGTTAATTAGTGATGCATGTTGTCTTTGGTTTCATTTAATGAATCGAAAAGAAATATTGATTATAACAATTTTGTTATAAATCTTTATTTTATTTCGTATATAAAACATGGTTAACACCAAACATGGATCTATGATGATGAAAGATTTTCGTATATAGATCTTAAGATCTCGAGTTGCATGTGCAAAAACACGAAAGAAAAAGTCTGAGATCAAAAAAATTCAGTTTTGAGTCATGTTCTGATTTAGATGGGTTAGGTGACGATGGGACAGTATAGAATTGGTGTTGATTAAGGAGTAATAAGGTTGGAAGTATCGAGTCAACTCAGTGAGTTAAACTGAGTCAACTCGGTAATGACCGAGTTGACTCGGTTGAGATGGATTTGTTTTTAGTTGTGGTCTCATATTTGGTCCATTGATTTTAACAGAACACGGTCC
The DNA here is from genome assembly GCA_025667525.1 of Glebionis coronaria. Classification (NCBI taxonomy): domain Eukaryota; kingdom Viridiplantae; phylum Streptophyta; class Magnoliopsida; order Asterales; family Asteraceae; genus Glebionis; species Glebionis coronaria. The sequence goes on along the minus strand of CM046882.1, from coordinate 7,061,766 downwards.
ATCGCAGTCAAAGTCTTTCTATCGCAATGGCAAACAGTTTCATCGCAATATTTTAATAAAGCCCATCGTAATGAAAAAACATCCATCGCAATGACTTTCTTACAACCCATCGCAATGAACAAAATCCATCGCAATGTGAAATAATTTTTGGCAGCATGTCATCTTAAATATGCCATTGCGACAGATCCGACCACCCATCGCAATGTGACTCATCGGAATGAGTCCCATCGCAATGGGTAAGTCAAACCCATCGGAATGTGACAAAAAACACTCCATCGCAATCCATGCGATCGTACCAAGAAGCTGACATGTTCTCCAAAAGTGTACTTTTCTGGAAAAATCTGGGTTTCTGGGTATGTCCCTATCTTCATCTTAAAAAAATTAAGATTTAGCCATAAAAGAAACAGATCTGTGATTTTGGCAAACACCTTTTTACCAGTGAACATATGGACCAAATTGGTATACCTTTGACCATGAAAATGATGAAACCCAGGGAATAAATTAATAAGTTGAGACCCAACACATGCAACTGTTTGGACAGAGAATATGACACATGATAACACAGTGACACAGTTTGGACAAGGGGAATAAACAATAAGACGTGACAAATTTTTTGACAAATCAGACCAAAAAAAATGCAACGAGACACAAAGAATAGATTAGACCACCAAAATCGAAAACATAAACACGATCCAAGGATGGAACCGTGGCTCTGATACCAAATGTAGAAATGCTAAATCGGATCCGGTGGTCTAATGTGGTGGTAAATGGTGGTGGAAGCCATTGTTGGCTTAGAGAGAGAGAGGAGAGGTTGAGAGTGAAAGTGTGTGTATTCCCAAATGAACAAAATAACAATCAATACCCCTCCTTGGAAGCTAAGGAGGGGTATATATAGTCACGCACACAACCTAAACTTTACAACGAGCCTAGTCTAGTCTAAATGTGCGTGACTATGATAACTAACGGGAATTCTTAAATGTCGTCACATAAAGTGAGTTTCCAACATAACTTTACCTCCATCATATGCTTTGTAGTGTGAGAACAAACTTCGATTACCCGTCATGTGTTTAGAACAACCACTATCCTTAATCCACTCGTCGGGCTCTAGATCGTTTCCCAAGCATATCTAGGTAACAACACACAAGATCAAATATTTAGTCCCCAATATCTCATGGGTCCAAAATTGTTAGTTCCAAACATCCCTTGCATTTGGTTGGGATGCATGAATGAATGAGACATTCCCCATGGGGAAAAGTATTGTTGTTGAAAGTTATTCCAATTAATATGGCCATTTTGTTGTCCATAGTTTCTCCTAGGTGTCTTTGATCTTGATCTAGAATTATTATTATTCCTCCTAGGTGTTGGAGTTTTACTTCTAGGTCGTGATTTAGCTTGATCATCTCTTTTTGACGTAGGTGTTCTACTTCTAGGTTTAGATTCATTTCGTACTCTTGGAGGAGTAGATGTTTGTCTAGATAAGTTTCTAGTTCCCATTAGAGGTTTACTAAAGGGCTTGTCGAATTTATCTAGAGTAGACTTTTAAATTATAGGTACTTTGACCTTGTTAACAAGAATATGTTTTGCTCCTTCACCTAAAACTGACTTTTCAGAAAGTTCAGGATTTTCACAAAAATCTTCTTCTGGCCGCGGTTCTTTAGCTCCATCCGCGGTTCCATAGCAATACGGAACCGCCCCATATATTGGAGAACCGCGTACAGGGGAGTGTTTTTCTGAAAACCTAACTTGTTTTGGTTCACTAGTTGATGCTTCATTAGTGTTATATCCTAACCCAAGTATTTCCTTAGAATGAATTTGTTTGTTTAACATATCATGAAGAGCATTAGTACCTCTCATGAACTTTTCAAGTCTAATGGAGGTGCTCTTAAGGTTTTCATTTTCTTGTCTAAGGTTTTCACATTTTAAGCATCCTAGATCTACTTCTTTATTTTTCTCAAGCTTAGCTAATTTCTCTTTTAGCTCACTAATCTCGTTTTCAAGCTTAGTTCTAGTTGATTTTAGCACTTTGTTCTTTTCAATGAATTTAAGACTAAGCTTATGCAAGTTATTGTATTGACCTTCTAATTCACTATCATCTTAAGAAGAACTATTATTGCTATAATACTCGGTTCCAGAATGTACCTTAGAAGTGTGAGCCATGAGGCACTTCTCATCTTTGGGGTTGTCATCAACATCTTCACCGCGATCGCTCCATGAACCTCCAACAAACGCCGTGTGGTTCTTGTCGCGTGAAGGCTTAGGACAATCACCGATGAAATGATTCGGATCACCACATCTAAAACATTTCCTATCACCTTTATCATCTTTAGCGAATCGGTTTTGGAGAAGGATTTCTTGTCGTTGTTTGGTTGCCTCACGTATTGACCTCGTCTTTTGAAGAACTTCTTAAAGTTTCTAACCGCCAAGGCATATTCCTCATCATCGCTATCCGAGGAGCTTTCATGGTCACTTTGTTCCTTATTGGCTTTGAGTGCAAGAGACTTTCTTTCACTCTTAGTTTTCACCATTTCCATGTCCATCAAAATTATCATCTCATGAACCTTCAAGTTACCGATGAGTTCATCGAGTGATAATTTGGCGAGATCCTTTGATTCTTCAATCGTCGTGACTTTAGCACTCCATTTGAGATGCAACGCCCTAAGAAACTTCCTAACATTGTTCTTGCTAGAAAAACCTTCATCAAGTCCTTTTAAACTAGTAATAATAGTGTTAAATCTAGCAAATGCACTATCAATAGTTTCATCTTCTAAGATGACAAATTGTTCATATTGTTGAACAAGAAGATCGATTTTACTTTCTTTGACTTGGATATTACCTTGATGAGTTACTAAAAGAGTGTTCCAAATGTCTTTAGCGGTTTCACACATAAAAATCCTTTCGTACTCTTTCTTTGGTAAAGCATTATAAATCACCATTTTAGCCTCATTATTTTTAGCAAGTTTCCTTTTAGTATCATCATTAGCTTTGTCAAAAGTGACTATCTCTTTACTTTTAGAAACTTCATTATATTGGAATGGTAAAAAATCACCATTGGTAATAACATGCCAAAGATCTAAATCTTTTGATTTCACATAAGTCTCAAACCTATTTTTCCAATAAATAGAACAATCGGTTTCAAAAAGAGGTGGTCTTTGCATGGATTGCCCTTCTAGATACTTGTTGGAATCCATAGATCGATTCAAGTTTTAAAATACAATATATTTTAAAAAGTCTTGAGGAACCACTCTCTGATACCAATTGTAGAAACTAGAAGGGGGTTGAATAGTTTCTTAAAATTTCTTGTTAAAGATTGATTTGTAAAAATCCTTTTTCAAAAACTTAAGCTTGAGTATTTATGTGAAACCTTCTTATACACAATATGAACAAGGTATAGTGCAACTAAACTAATAATCACAAGTATAAGTGAAACTAAACTAATAATCACAAGTATAAAGAATAGTGAATGTAAAGAGATAAGGGAAGGAAAGAACAAACCAAACACCAAGGATTTATAGTGGTTCGGCAACGAAGCTCACTCCTCGTTCCTACTCCACTTCTCGAGTACACCTTACTCGAGAGTTCACTAATCAACAAGCTCCTTAAGGTGGAGAAACCGTACACAACGTCGCTTAATCAATTTCCGACTCTAAGCTAAAAGTCGAGCCTTAATCTTAGCTAGGACCAATCTACACCAATATACTTTAAGGACTAAGTATTAATCTTAATACATACACAACTTCCAAATAGACACAACTACTTGGATCTTCTCAACAATGGCACAACAATGAATGAATAAGTTTGGATCTTTAATGAATTTTTGAGGTAGACACAACACTTCAAGAATGATAGTGTTCTTCTCTTTGCACTTTGAGAGGAAAAGATAAGAGGAGAAAGATTCACTTCTAAAACAAGTAGTAATCAAACAAATGATCAAGGATTTGAGTGACTTAAGAAGTATGAAAAAATCTGGAAATATATGTGTAAAAGAGGTGAATTGAAAGTATGAGAATGGTCCACTATTTATAAGACAAACATCCAACGGCTATATCTGCCCGTGGTTCCTTATTGGAGCCCGTGGTTCCTTATCGATAAGGAACCGCTATAGGCGTTAAGGAACCGCCAGCGTAGAGTCCGCTCCCTTTTGTCTTTTAGTGGATTGGTTTGAATCTAGGGATAAAAATATCCTGAAAGATATTCCAAACCAAGATAATATATGCCATTTTCAAATTTCAAAATTTCAAATAATTAATTTAATAAAAGATTTTCTTAAAAACAAAGTTTAATAATAAAACTTTGTCACACTTAATAAAAAGTGAGTTTTAAGAAAAGATTAAATCCTTGATCACTTAATTAGGATAATTACTTGTTTGTTCAAACCTTAAGTGATAATGGTTGAAATGAAAAATACTTGAACTCAAGAATTCGTTTTTCGTTATTTTCATAAATGCTTGTTTTTACATATTGTCGTAATCAAAACAAAGCGAGACCGAAAAATGCAAGTAACGTTTTTAGGCATCATTGCATTAACAAACACGTCTCTTCTATGAGAGCGGTTGATGATCTACTTCTTTTTTCTTTGTGGTGGTTAACCGTCTATTAATATGGTCGGATTAACCTTCCTTGATCCTCTATAATTGTGTTATTCTTGAACCACTGGTTTCCCTTAATTTTTGATTTGTTATGCAAAATTAGGGTTTCGTAGATTTGGGGATCTCTTGAATTAGCCTCGGATCTGGGCTTCTATTTACAGGTATGTTCTTCCTCCCAAGAGTGATTTGATTAGAAACCGCTCTGATGCCAATTGTTGGAACGGATTACTGATTTTGCAACAATAATGAATTTACATAATGATCTACGTAATTTTTACAATGGAAATCTGTTTTATAAGAGTCCTATTTATACTAATTGAAAGGGTGTTAACCAACCATCACAATGGTTCGGTGGTGATAGTTGGTAGTGGCGGTTCATAGCTTTTTCTCATAATTCTAGAATTAAATTACATAAAACTATACTATATATATACATAATAATAATTATAATAAAGTTTATTTATTTGACAATTATTCTTAACAATAATCTCACAACCTACTGTCAAAGCTGCGCCATTGGCTATGGAGAACTGGAGATCATGCTCACCTTAACCAGCCCCTGAGAAACACCGGTCAACCTCTATGACATTCTTAGAGTTTGCCTATAGATAGTCCATTCATTTATTCATTTCAAGTATGATTTCACTCCCTGTCTACTCTCTTTAAAACACATACTTGCTTTTCATGAATGTATTATTCTCATGTTAGAGTCGGTTCACATGGCAGCTCTCTTTAATCCAAGCGTGTTATTTGTCTTATTTCAGATTACCCGAAAAGCTCTTTGAAGTATCAGCTTCGCAGCTCAGGCAGAGTTTGATCAAGAAAGTACTGTTTATCGTACGATCAAACGGGAAAGCTATAGCGAGCTTATAGTGAACGGTTTATAGAATTACACCCTATAGGAAAAACTGTAGGTACTAAAAATTTGGATAACTCAGAACATACTTTGAGCACAAAGTCAAGCCATGTTATTTTCTGTCTACTTCATAACACATGTTGAAATAATCCCTAGTGACAATTTCATATTACTTTTTAGACATTTGACAACTAACGCATAGTGCCTTTTATTCTCGTAAAAAAGTGGAGAAGTGGAGACAACTATATATGTTATACATATGTGGATGTAAAAAAAAAGACGTTTAAACTGAGCACAATTATTTGCGTGGACACCATACTAGGGGTAATCGAGTCAAGTCAGACTCAAGCTTTACAGGGTTTGAGACTAAGGGTGTAATCGAGCTTTATAAGGTTTGAGGTTTGAGCTTTATAAGGTTTGAGCTTGCCTTGATAATACAATTGTAAGCTTAAGCTTGATTTGATACCTTATCAAGCTTTAACAATTTAGGCCTGAGTTTGGCTTAATAAGGCTTGATAAGACTTGATAAAAGTTTGAGTTTGGCTTGAAAAGCTTGAATATGTATAAAATTATTTTTTAATAATAAAAAACTCATTAATAAAAACATATGTATAAATTAAAACAAAGAAAAACCATAACTCAAAACCAAATTCGATTTATTTAGCATTAATAAAACAAAAAATAACATAATTGTATAGTTTTGGTTTCAAAATACGTTTTGCAATTCAACGCGAGTAAGGTCCCTGTTCGCGTATCTGACCGCTCGGCCAAATTCATATAAACCACCTTCTAGAAGCAAGATAGGCCTTGTGGACTTGGCAGTCCGACCCACCCACTAAACACGGGTCTAGAGGAATCCTCAAAAGTAGTGCCACAACATTGGGAAGGAGCGGCTCACCTTATTACCCAGGGGAATCTAACATGGCACTCGGATTAAAGGTTGACTCGTCTGCACACCTCAAAAACAGGAGAGATTCCCTTGGGAACAACTGGTACACCTTATTATCCAGAGACCTCATATTAGTTGATAGACCAAAGGCTGACCTGTCAGATCACAAGGCTCAAGGAGAACAACCTCCACAATAAGCTACAGTGTTCTCCACACTATGAATACCCCCTTGTATTCAATGCAGGTCAGACATTCTCACTCCTATTTATTATACATATTCACTGGCCAGCCGACTCTCAATATTATTAACCTCTCGACTCTCAGTCAAATCCTTACTCTCACACCGGAGTTGGTCTCGGGCCTCCCACCCGAGACGAGCTAACGTGTGCTACTTTCTTATAGGCTTGTGGAGAAGATAGCCCAGACTGCCCAGAGGCGTTCTCAGCCCATTTAAAGACCCATCGGACTTTTGCATCTACAGTCAAAAGCCATTACGTGATATGATTGCTAACGCAATTACGGCACCCTCATATTAAAAAGAGTAGTATAAATATTTGTGCGTATTATATTTCACCAAGAATCAAGTACATGTAATAAACTTATAAAATTAAATAAATTATTTAAAATACGCCGAGTTAAATAATAAATTTAATCAAAGAATATATATTGTTTATTTATGAAGTTAGCTCCTATAATTAAGTTAATCCTCACATTAAGCATCAGTTGCTTATATAAATTAATCATAAAACTATATTTTAATCAAAATTGAAAAAGCTTGATAAGAGTTCGAGCCGAACTATCAAAAGCTTAAGCTTGATATATGTTTCAAGCTATTTTTTGAGCTTGAGCTTGGGTTTGATAAAAGCTTGGTTTGATTTAACTAAGCTCCAGCTCGAGTTGCTAGATAAAAGCTTGATTTGATTACTAACCCTACGTCCCTACCCATAATATACATAAAAAGCCAAATACTAATCATAAACATTATATCTTCTGATAACATGCAGAGATAATATCACATTCGATCAGATTATACTTTCTAGTCTTACCCTTTACTTACCTTTGTTAAATTTCTCACAAAACCTGAAATTTACTAAAAATATATACATCTTTTACAGCCACCTAGTTCTCTTCCAGTCTTCCTACACCTTCTATTTACACTTTCAAAAGATCTAGACTGATCCACCCAGGCCAGCTTGCATGAATTTACTCTAATGGCTGAGTCGGCCAAAGGCTCTTCCAGAATGAGATCTCAGTGTCATTGTAAAGTTTTCTAATCCCTGCATAATACCCATCGGCCTCATTGCCTACTTCACGATGGTCCCTTCTGTGGATCACCACTTCCCTCCATCTTGAGCCTGGACCGTACTGCTTGAACTCCAGTACCATTGTATCTGTTGTCACCAAAATATAATTGACAAAATAAAATGACAGAGTTTCCTATAGTATGTTGCAGGAATTCTTTTTATATAACGCGCGTAAATTGCATAATAGATTCAGAAAGAGCTGAAAATTCACAAGAAAACACACAAAAAACGAATACTGAAGAGAACAACCATTCTAACAATTTGTATCGTACCAGTAGATAAATATATATCAAAAGTACGTGATCGATCAGGTGATGTTGCATAATCAAATCACTAATAAGAAATATTAGGCCGCGCGTTTTTTATATTGACCTGGTTAAATTAATTTCTATTTTGTATTTCATAAAGTAGGTATTGGTCACCTAAAACATACCGTAAACTTCTAAAGACACTTGTTCTATCTTTCTTATTTTAGTCAAAGTTAGGCCAACAAGTACTCATGTTAGAAGAACAAAAGTTCCATCATCTTTTTTTTAGACTTTTCAAGTGTTGTAATGGAAGGAACATAACTACGTTACGTTTATTGACCCGGTTTCATATTTTAGACTTTTCAAGTGTTGTAATGGAAGGAACATAACTACGTTACGGTTGAACCGGTTCCGGCCGAAAAAACGGGTCATATTGACCCGGGTTTCATATTTTCGAAACCCGGCTTGACCCGACGGGTTTGGAGTGACCCGGGTCAACCCGGTTCTCAAGACCCGGCCGGGTTTCGAATTTTTCGGGTTTTTTTTTTTTTTTTTTTTTTTTTTTTAATTTTACATATTTGCGACGAAATTTTATTTTTACATATTATTTTGGTTGGTAAACAATTTATATTTTCAATATACGTAAGTTTTTGTAGTTTTTATAAGTATAATTTTATTAATTATTAAAAATATAAAAAAAAAATATTTTTTTTAGAAAACCGGGTTAACCCGGGTTGACCCGGGTTGACCCGGACCCGACGACTCGACCGGGTCAATCTAAGGCCCGGGTTTTAAAACATTGCCTTTTTATGCTATTTACCCTTATCATTTTATACAATTTTAAAAAGTTCATAGTAGGAAATTTGTGACGACAGACTCACCACTATGATGACATTGGCAATAAAGCTTGTTTCCGTCACATGATTCCAAGTGGCCAACAACTCCATACCACCAACCTGCGCGCGATACATGAAGAAAATACATACAAGCCGTTAAAGCCCAATGCACGTACAACATCATATACATATCAACAAATTAAATGTATAGAACACTCGCCATAAGGAAACTCTTTGGATTTCCTCCACTGAATCTCAAAGTGGTCACCCGGTTGTAAATCAGTCAAGTTTTCGGAAATATAAAGATTATATGGTGACGTATCAATTGCAGGTGATCTTAGCCTTTCCCATCCGATATTTTCTTCGGTTGTTGGTCTACCGTGTGCCAAATACCTACACAATCCATTATTTACATAAAACAATTAACAAAATTTAAGTAAATTTTGCAAACATAACTGCGAATGAGCAAAAAAATTTGAAATTGTTTTTACATACCTTGCTTCGAAACTGTTGGTGTGGGAATTATAGCTTACTTTTGCATCATAACAAGACAGCAAAAACCCAACATTCCCATTCTGCATTTCAAACATCATCATAAAGTTAATAAAACCCTTACATTCAACATATATCTAATTTTTTTTAACTAAGTTTCCAATTTAGTACTGTAACTCCAAAGTTGACATATAAAAGTCAAAGGCAAATAGCATAAAAAGGTACTCATCTTATGTTAAAATTTAATTAAAGGTACTCAACTTTTTTTTCTCAATTTAAGGTACCGATCTTTTCTCTTGTAGCAATGTTGGGACAATAACAAATTTAAAGGTTATATATTAACGACCATTTATTTTATTATTGCATCGTTAGTCCTTTATATTAACGACACTTTATAATAACCTCAAAATTCGTTCTTTTACAGTTTTAGACCGTTTCCTATCTTTTTCGTTTGATTTTTACCGTTTTCACTCGGTTTTTAATCGTTTTAGTCCGTTTTTTTGGTTTGATTAAAAACAAACGAAAACGGTAAAAATTAGACGAAAAATGTGAAAAACGGTCTAAAACTGAAAAAAAAAAACAAATTTTAAGTTTATTATAAAGTGTTACTAATGTAATGGACTAACGATGCAATAATAAAGTAAACGGTCGTTAATATATAACCTTTAAGTTTGTTATTGTCCCAACATTGCAACAAGAAAAAAGATTGGTACCTTAAATTGAGAAGAAAAAAAGTTGAGTACCTTTAATTGAATTTTAACATAAGATGAGTACCTTTTTATGCTATTTGCCCAAAAGTCAAAGTACTGGCTAGATTAATTACCTCTCTATTGTAAACTTGAGCAGGTAAAGAAAAGTTGCCACTTTCAAGTGAGAGATACCAAGACATGATCGAATCAAAACCAGTAGTATTATTCACTTTCACATTCTTCTTCTTCCACCTAGTGAAAAACCCGACAGTTTCCATATTTTTGTTCTGCTGCCATTCTTTATAAACAGTACAATCACCCATGAACAAGAGCTTACTCCATTTATGTTTCAAATGTTTTTCCCATAAATGATCTTGTGTGCACATAGTCCTCAAAGACCTACACACCCCTGACATGCTAGTTAATCCAGCAGGAGATAGCTTTTCAAGGATGCATTCCAAGGGTAAATCTGGCAAATCTAGTAAAGAAACACAACAATCTTTGTATTTGTACTTTTTGTCTAAGCTGGTTTCTTTAGTTGTAAGCATGTTTGCATTTAAAATGTGTTGCATGAAACATTCAAATCCTATTTTGTGATTAAAAAAATATGGGATTGTTTTGAATAAGGAAAAATTTGAGAGAATGATAAAAGAGATGCAAGAAACAAGAAATAAAAGCATTTTCAGAAACAAGGAAATGTCTTTGTGAGAGAGATAGAATGAATTTATGTGTGTGTTTGTTGTAACATTTATATCAAGGTTGTTAAGTGTCACATGACAGATTGACAGATACACCAGAAGAAGATTGATCACAACGTACATGGAGTCCAGAGACACGTCATTCATTTTATTTGTTTATCTACTGTATAAAAAAAATTAAAAAATGTCCAACAACAATAATTTAATAATTTTAATTATATTTTGCTACTTTTGTTTAAGCGACTTTTTTTATAAGAAAAAATTTCAAGAATAGTCCCTATCGTTTATACTGAAAATCAAGTTTCGTCCCTATTTTAAAATAAGTGCACCAGTCGTTCCTATCATTTATATTTTCGATCAAAAATCGTCCCTATCTTGGATGGGCGTTTATTTTGTCCGTTAAATCTATTTATTAGAGGGGTATTTACGTCTTTTCTATTAAAAAAGTCACAAATATTTTTTTCTTTTATTTCTTATCACTCTCTCACACATATTTCTCAGCCCCATATCTCTCTCTCTCTCTCACCAAATCATCAATCACCACTCATCTATGAACCGTAACAAATACCCTTACCATCTAAAACCCAGATCCATCCAAAATAAAAAAAACACAAGCCACATATAATAAATCACCACTCATCTATGCTAAACTAAAACCCAGATCCGATCCATTATTATGTATAAAAAAACCCTCACAACATCCTTAACGAATCGTCAAACCTGTGCTCATTTGCGAAATGTGATGATCATTCTGCTAGGCTAACACTTTATCAATCTCATCAATGACCAAGTGCACCACAATAACCTTTGCCCCATGTGTAAACCCAGAGACGGAACCAGGATACAAAACGACCAGGTGTATTTACAATAAAACTAAATAATACTACAAACATAATTTTTAGGGACCAAGTGCATTTAACACAAATCTTACAAAAAGTAATTTTTTAACATATTTAACATTACGTAACAAAAATGACCAATAACAGTCTTACCCCATTTAACGCTCCCTTGTACAATCACCGGATCCAATTCTACTACCTTATTTTCTAAACTATTAACATAAGCAACTATATACTTAAGCTTACTATTACCAAAATCTTTAGCACCTGTTAAAGCACTGATGAAATAAAGTGGCTTCTTGACCAAACCACTATCGTCAGTACCAACATTACATTCCCCATTTAAAAATGACTTCATACCTTTAGGGCCTGTTTGGTTTGTGGGGTTAAAAGGCTTTAGGCTGAAAGGTGGCTAATAATTTGTTTGGTATCAAACGTTTGGGCTAATGAGTGGGTATAACTCCCAAAATGTAAAGTCTACTAATTGCCCACCTTTTGTCCTCCTTTCCACAATTCTCTGCAAAACAGTAACTTTTTTAATTTCAAAAAAAAAATCATCCACATGTTTGCTTGACTGTGTGTGGTCCACTTTTATTTTTTATTCAACTAAATTCATTTTATTTTGACCAATTAATATAATATAATTAATATTTTAAAATAATAAATATTTTTTTTTTCTCAATTTACTTTCAAACCTTTCCAAACTCAAATTTAAATCTAACCCCATTGGCAAACCAAACGGACCCTTAGTAAATGATTCAACGTAGATTAAAAAAATCAAAAAAAGGATTAAAAAATCAAATTTTATCATAAAGAGAATAACAATGAAAGAGAGTGACGGTGATGGAATGAAGAGAATATTGAGAATGGATTACTAGTACATTCACAAATATATATTCTTATGGGCTTAATCCTTCTAAAGCACGCATAAATGTTTTATCAATCTACTCTAGATCCGGATTTGATATAAATAACGTGAGTGAATTTTGGTTGGGATTAAAGATTTGTGATATGGATGTCAGAATAGGATTTATGAGGATAGATATGGATGATCGTGGTGGATGGATTTTGATATTTAATTTTGTGTCGGTGGTGGTGATGGTGGTGATGGTAAGGGATAAGGTTTAAAAGGATATAGTAAGTAAAAGACCAAACTACCATTCTCTTGATTGAACTTAATTGTCAAAACTAACGTCCATCCAAGATAGGGACGATTTTTTATCGAAAATATAAACGATAGGGACGACTGGTGCACTTATTTTGAAATAGGAACGAAACTTGATTTTCAGTGTAAACGATAAGGACTATTCTTGAAAGTTTTTCTTTTTATAAACAAATAATTTTATAAATGATTCTAAAAAGTTACATTATGACGCATTCAAAGCTCAACCGATAGAGGCACAAAATCATCATGCATGTTTCTTGCTAAGTCATGAGCATCTCTATTCTCATCACGTCGTATAAAGGATAAAAAAACACGCTTTAAACGAGAGGCATAATCGACGTATATAAAAAAATAGAGCTCTAATGTAAACCAACACTTTGCCGTGTTTGAATGCTTCTACAAAATGCTTAAATCACTTTTAATACAACTCTTGTAAAACCCTTAAGTAGAGCTATTTGTACAGCCCATAGACATGCTTTCGCCTCGACATCAACAAATGATGTCGCAAAGTTTACGTGTCTGCTTGCGCTATTAGAACTGCTCCAGTATGAGATCTCATAACAAACCTGAGATTTGCTACACCATTATTTCCTACACCAGCATCACAATTAATCTTTATCTATCCGTATGTTAGAAGACACCATGCTCTTGAGGGTGCATTATGGGAAGACACTCATTTTCTTTTTAGTATCGTTTTATTTCTTCAATACGTGTCGAATGGAAATCAAGTTTTATCGTTTATACTTAATTGTTTTTGGTTAAAAGAGCGTATTTTTGGAATACTAATTTGCACACAAAATGAAACCCTAAACTAATATTATATTCTGGTATTGTAATACGTAACGAAACGAAACCTGAAAAATAACACATATAACAACTTGCAACAAAAAAGAAACAGCAAGAGCTAAAACTGTAACGAACTTAAAATGCAAGTCTCAAACTGAAATAACTGATTATGAAAAACCTAACTAACTCTAAGGGTATAAACAGAATTTGTTCCAACCTCTTAACAGATTAACGAATTCTCTAAAATACAAGGGCCAAAAGTGTACTTTTCCTAATTCTTGTAAAACGAGCATTAAACTAAAACTAGGCTATAAAACGTGTTTAAGACCTCCAATTGAGCAGGAAAAAGTTCCTACAGGCTTATTATCGAATTTCACTTAGCCATCTAAGAGCTTATTCGTTGAATGTAGCTAGAAGTTTGAAAAACTATTTTAAATAATGTACAAAAAACGAATTGATGACTAACCAAATCGACTAATCTTTTCAAGAATTGAATATAGGTTAGGAAAAACGATTTAACACAAATTTCTGAATTAAGCACTAAAGAAAAGCAATTTTACTATATAAGCTAATTACAGCTTATTTGATAATCTATCCTTACTTTTCTTATGAAAACCTATCTTTTACTACTAAAACAAGTCTAACTAAACCTATAAGACCTATGTGATGTACTCAGAATGTATTATAAATTAAAATCTAAAGTTCTCCAAGTTCCCTATACTATCTGATAAGGCATTATTGAGAGCTTATTGTTGCCTGTCAGATAAGCTTTAAAGGTTGTCACTTAAAAACAGTGTTGGAAATACATTTTACGTATTTAGAAAGTCTCGGTCACTCTAACAATTTATTTAGTACTGACTCGTAGTCTAAGTAAGCAATAGTTAGCATAAATATAAGTTGTAAGCAAAGCTCGACCTATAGCACTATGGTCGACGAACCAAATATCATGTAAGCCCATCACCTTTGGTCATGGGTATATAAACCCTCTTCTTTGATGGAGAGTGGGTTGGTTCTTTTATTTTTACACAAATATTTTCACACTTTCTCTCTCTAGTTTCTCTCTCTATTTTGTGTGTGTGCCAACCATCTCTCTCTCTCTCTCTCTCTCTCTCTCTCTCTCTCTCTCTCTCTCTCTCTCTCTCTCTCTCTCTCTCTCTCTCTCTCTCTCTCTCTCTCTCTCTCTAGAAATCATATTTATTTTTCTAGGATGATGCTTAAGAACACACACGACAGGAAGATAGTAGTTGTTAAATTGCAAGAATCCATAATGTTAAAAGAAAGTGACCAACATTGTTGTTAGGTAGTCACCAAGAATAGCAAAGCCAGGTGGTGCATGAGGTCTCCAGAATGCGTATGTTACGCTGTTATGGGTATCTGAAAAACAGTAATATCATTAGCTTATATGAGTGAGATGTACTAAAACATGCCAGCATGTTAATGAAGAGAGCATGCATATAAGTCAAACTGAAATGACTTGAGCAATTATTAACCTACTTTCAAATGTGCCAAGCTTGTCGAACTCGGAGCACGCAATTGTCATTTTTCTGAACGTCATTCTCAAAAACTTCAATACATCTTCCTCGACTGCTAAGAAGAGTCGTAAAGCGCTAAAGGAAAAATTCATGAATATATATATGAAATTGCAACGTGAATATTTGTCTTCCCAGAACCATTTGAAAACTTGACAGAAGTATCAAAAGGCTCCAGAATTCTGATCCCATTGCTCTCCATAGTTAAGCCAAGAGCATTTGCACTCATTTCGATCGTATCGCCCTTCATCACAAGTGTTGGATATAGGAGACGTTACTCTCACAAAAATATTGTTCACAAAATTATTTGACAAAGTACTAAATAACTCTTGGTTATTCGTAAAACAATGGCATTAAAACTTGAAACTTTTCTTTAGTTATTTTGCATGGAAGTGGTACATCTTCATTCCATTTCTACTAGTTTATATAGCCAACTTTGCATGGCTATTTTACAATGTGAAAACTATAATTTAAAGATAGTATGACATATCTTTACCGACACTACAACATGGATACATTTATCACATGTTTTGACTTACTATGTAGACATCACAAAACTTCATTTTTCTTACTGATGGAGCATGTCTTCAATTCAACAAGACTATTCCTTTGCCAAACTATAATAGTAGAGCTTGTCTCTTTTCCTTTTCTTTTATAAGAAACATGTTTAAAACTATCCAAACTGTTCTTTTATCAAGCTAGAATAGTTGGGCTTGACTTACTTGTAAAAAACTTTTTCTTTTCTTTTTGGTAAAACACATTAGTTTACATTCTCCCCGTAATGTGTTTTGGCTGAACTCCCAACTTTCGTCTGAGCTCCTGAAACTTTTCTCGCGGAAGTGCTTTTGTGAAAATATCTGCTAGTTGATCATTCGTTCCACAAAATTCGAGTTGCACCTCTCCATCTTCAATTGCTTCTCTGATAAAATGATGTTTCAAAGCAATATGCTTTGTGCGGCTGTGATGAACTGGGTTCTTCGCGATTGCAATTGTTGACATGCTGTCGTAAAAAATTATTGTTGGCTTTAATTGTTTTTCACCAATGTCTTCAAAAATTCTTCGTAACCAAATTGCTTGTGATGTGGCTAGAGCTGCTGAAACGTACTCTGCCTCGGCTGATGATTGTGCAACAGTTTGTTGCTTCTTTAAACACCAACTAAACACACCTGAACCAACTGAAAAAATATATCCGGATGTACTTTTCATGTCATCCGTACATCCTCCCCAATCGCTATCACAAAAACCATGCAAATTTATATTTGCATTTTTTTCAAACTTGATTCCAAAATCTTTCGTACCTTGCAAATATCTTAAAATTCTCTTACCGACTCCCATATGGATCTGACTTGGATTGTGCATGAACCTTGATAGTAAACTTGCGGCAAACATGATGTCAGGCCTTGTTGCTGTGAGGTATAGCAATTTCCCCACGAGACTTCGGTAAAGTGTAGCGTCCACTTTACTTGAACCGTCTTCTTTCATGAGCTTTTCATTGACGACCAAAGGAGTATCCTTCGGTTTGCATTCCGACATATCAAAAATCTTCAAAATCTTCTCGACATATTTTTCTTGACAAATAAATACGCCTCCTTCATCTTGATATATTTCCATTCCGAGAAAATGATTTAAAAGTCCTAAATCACTCATCTCGTATTTTTGCATCATTTCATTCTCGAAATCTTCGATCATTTTCTTGTTGTTCCCTGTGAACACAAGATCATCGACATAGAGCGCTATAATTAAAATGTCATTCGTACCTTGATTTTTAACATACAAGTTCGGCTCGCTCTTGCTTTGATCAAAACCTTTTTCTTTAAAATAACCATCGATCTGGCTATACCACGCTCGCGGTGCTTGCTTGAGCCCGTAAAGAGCTTTCTTCAACTTGTAAACTTTTTCTTCTTTTCCTTGAACCTCGAATCCTTGAGGTTGATTCACGTAAACTTCTTCTTTGAGTTCACCGTTTAAAAACGCCGACTTGACATCGAGTTGGTAAAGTAACCAACCTTTATGGCCTGCTAGTGAAATGATTGCTCGGACCGTATCCATTCGAGCAACTGGAGCAAATGTCTCGTCGTAGTCAATTCCAGGCTGTTGTGAATAACCTTTTGCGACTAGTCTCGCCTTGTTTCTTTGAACGGAACCGTCTGCATTGTACTTGACTTTGTAAACCCATTTGACACCAATAACATCTTTGTCTGAAGGTCTGTCTGTGAGCTCCCATGTGTTGTTCTTTTCGATAACTTGAATTTCGTCCTCCATTGCTTTCTTCCATGATTCCTCTCTGATTGCTTCTTCAAAACTTTCTGGTTCTACATGACAAAAATTAGCATTGTATATTTCTGTCAAAGAACGAAATTTTCGTGGTGGTGGACTTTGAGATTCTTCGTCAGCTTCTTTGCCGAGTACTTCTTCATGTGATGCTTGATTTTCATCACTTTTCACATGTGCTTCATCCTGCATATTGTTAGTGGGAAAAATTCTTTCTTCCTTTTTCTCTTCTTCCCAATTCCATGAAGAATTTTCATCAAAAATTACATCACGACTAACAATAACATTTTTTGTTTTTAGGCTATACAATCTATATGCTTTTGACTTGCTACTATAGCCTACAAAAATGCACTTTTCACTTGTTTCATCTAACTTGTATCTTTTTTGCTTTGGTATTTGAGAATAACAAACGCACCCAAAAACTTTAAGATGTCTTACCGAAGGTTTTCTTCCATTCCACGCTTCAAGTGGAGTCTTGTTATCGAGGGCTTTTGTTGGACTTCGGTTCAGCAAGTAAACTGCTGTGTAAACTGCTTCTGCCCAAAAACTTTTTGGTAAACCTTTCTCATGCATCATTGATTTCGCCATTTCTACAACGGTCTGATTCTTTCTCTCGACTACACCATTTTGTTGAGGTGTATATCGAGTTGTGAGCTGTCTGTGCATGCCTTCATCCTCACAAAACTTGTCAAAATCTTTTGAGTTGTATTCTTTTCCTTGATCACTTCTCAAAATTTTGATAAAACTCCCCGTTTGTTTTTCAACAAAATTTTTAAACTTTTTGAAAATTCCAAAAACTTGAGATTTTTCTTTCATGAAATAAACCCATGTCATTCTACTAAAATCATCAATAAATAGAATGAAATAGAGATTATTACCATGAGATGGATTCCTCATAGGACCACATAGATCGGTGTGTACTAGCTCGAGAATTTCCTTGGCTCTCCAAGCGACTCCTTTCGGAAATGGTTTCCGATGATGCTTACCGAGCGCACACCCTTCACAAACTCTTTCAGTCTCGTGAATTTGCGGCAAACCTCCAACCATATTCTTTTGGTGGAGTAAATTTAGACTTTGGAAATTAAGATGTCCAAGTCTCCTGTGCCATAACAAAGCTTCATCTGCGGTTGTGGCTTTCAACGCAGTGTGTTCTTCATATCTGAAAGTGATCGGAAAACTTCTGTTCTGCCCCATTATTATCTTCTGCATCAACTCTTTATTTCTTCCTTTATTATAAATACTGCAACCTTTTCCTTCAAAAATAACAGAGTATCCGTGCTCTACAAGTTGTCCGACACTAAGCAAATTTTGCGTAAGGTCAGGAACTAGTAAAACATCATTTATATATTTGATACCTGCTTTCGTCTTGACCGGGATCTTGCCTTTTCCCTTCACTTGTACAACTGCTCCATTTCCCATTTTTACTTGAGAATTTCCTGCAGCGTGAATATCGACCAAAATACTTTCATCGCCCGTCATATGGTTACTACAACCACTGTCAAGAAACCATGTGTCACTTCTTTGAATGTTAGCTGAGTGACAAAAGAAAACATTTCCATCTTCTTGTCTTTCTTCTGAAAAATTTGCATGTTGTTGGTTCTTTTGTCGACAAAATTTTTCTAAATGACCAAATTGATTACAATTTGTGCATTTATATTTTCCTTTGAACCAACAATCTTTTTCTTCGTGATTGTCTTTCTTGCAAATGGAACACTTGTAAGTGTCACTATCGCCAAATGACCTTTTCTCAAAATTGCCTCGATCTCTGTATCCTCCGTAACTTTGTCCACGTCCATGGCCTCTAAAATTTCTTCCTCCGCGACCACCTCGGGATGAACTCCCTCTTCCAAAATTTGATTGTGGTCTTTTGTCTCCTTGCAAGCTGGATTGAAATGCACTCTCGATCGCCTTACCGGAGTGACGTGTCATCCGCTGCTCATATGACTTGAGAGAACTTAGCAATTCTTGAATACCCAAAGTTTTTAAATCTTTGGTGTTTTCAATGACTGCTATGATCGGATCAAATTTTTCAGGAATGCTGATGAGGATTTTTTCCACAACTCGTTGGTCTTCAATTTCGTCACCATAACTTTTCATCTGATTAATTAAATCGGTTAATCTAGATGAATAGTCATTTAGTGACTCATTCTCCTTCATCTTCGTATTTTCGTAATCTCGCCTCAAAGTTTGTAATTTTATTGCTCTCACTTTTACGTCTCCTTGAAATTCTTGCTTGAGCACCTCCCAAGCATCTTTGGCCTTTTTTAGGCGCATGATTTTTGGAAATATTGACGGCGTGACTCCTCGCTGGATCATACTTAAAACGGCTGCATTTCGGCTTCTTTTTTCCTTTAAAATTTTCATTTTTTCTTCGGTTAATTTTTCTGTGTCACCGGGTTCTTCAAATGTGTTTTTGACATCATCAAACACATCTAAAGAATCAAACAAAGTCTCCATTTTGACACACCAGTAATCGTAATTTTCGCCATCAAAAATTGGGACGACAACATGGCTTAAATCGAAACCTTGTCGTCGTGCCATTTATAAAAATGGTAAGAACTCGTTTAACCCAAATGGATTCGAACAAGCTCTGATACCAATTTATGTTGGATATAGGAGACGTTACTCTCACAAAAATATTGTTCACAAAATTATTTGACAAAGTACTAAATAACTCTTGGTTATTTGTAAAACAATGGCATTAAAACTTGAAACTTTTCTTTAGTTATTTTGCATGGAAGTGGTACATCTTCATTCCATTTCTACTAGTTTATATAGCCAACTTTGCATGGCTATTTTACAATGTGAAAACTATAATTTAAAGATAGTATGACATATCTTTACCGACACTACAACATGGATACATTTATCACATGTTTTGACTTACTATGTAGACATCACAAAACTTCATTTCTCTTACTGATGGAGCATGTCTTCAATTCAACAAGACTATTCCTTTGCCAAACTATAATAGTAGAGCTTGTCTCTTTTCCTTTTCTTTTATAAGAAACATGTTTAAAACTATCCAAACTGTTCTTTTATCAAGCTAGAATAGTTGGGCTTGACTTACTTGTAAAAAACTTTTTCTTTTCTTTTTGGTAAAACACATTAGTTTACAACAAGCCTATACACAACAGGTAGAAAGCTTTATTAACAGTAGTCCATTGGTAAAGACAAAATTTTAATAGGCATGTTCATTACTGAAATGTCGAATAATAGGCATGTTCATTTTAAAGAGAGAGACGTGAGGGAGTAGAGGGGTGGAGTGGTGTTTGATGATACATTAAATGCATTAAAAAATAGTAAAGGACCAAAATACCCCTCAACTCATAAGAGATAATGGGAAAAGCTAACCTCCATCTAAAATAGGGACCAAATTCGATCATATTTTCAAAAATAGAGACGACTCTTGCACTTATTTTATGATAGGGACAAAACTTAATATTTTGAGTAAATCATAAGGACGAATCTTAAATTTTTTAATTAAAAATACAACACCACTAGCAAGCTATGCAATACTACAATGTGTTTTTTTTTTATGTTTTTCTCCCTCTTTAAAATGAAGTTCAAAGTAAGACATAAAAATAAACTCCTTAACATTTGATTGTCAACTAGTCAATCAAAGACAAAATAAACTCTCTTTAAAAGTTTGATGGTCAACAGGTCAACTGGTATTGTTAATTTAAATTTTGAAACCCGGGTCAATCGGTTGACCTGGTTTCAGTCGAAAAAACAGGTCATACTGACCCGGATTTCATATTTTAGAAACCTGGCTCGACCCGCCGGGTTTGAGGTGACCTGGGTCAACCCGGTTCTCGTAATCCGATCGGGTTTCGTTTTTTCGTGTTTTATGGAAAAAAATATGTAAATTTTACGTATTTGTGATGGAATTTTATTTTTACATATTATAATGGTTAGTAAACAATTTATATCTTTAATATACGAGATTTTTTATGGTTTTTCTATATAATTTTTGTTAATTATTAAAAATATAAAAAATATACTTTTTTAAAAAACCAGGTTGACCTGGGTCGACCCGGGTTAATCTGGACCTGGTGACTCGACTGTGTAGATTTGAAACCCGGGTTTTAAACCATTAGTTAATTTGAGACCAAACACACAAAGTGACAAACACAATAGATTCCATGGGGAAAGTATTTGACTTGTTTTTTAGGTCTTCTTTCTTTCACCTTCATCTAAAAACATTGAATTATTAGACGTTATAGGGGTGAGCATGCCAAATCGAAACCGAATAGGCCCGACCGAATCGAGTTAACCGAATTAACCGAGCCCGAAACCGAACTATTCGGGTCGGTAATCGGTTTCAAAAATAGTTGTTTTTGGTATCGGGTCGGTTCGGTACTAAAAACGAGTAAAGCCCGAGATGGCCCGAAATTGCCCGATAGACTTTTATTAGGGTTGTACTGGTGTAGTTTTGTCAGCCGCTTTCTCTCTATCTCACAATCTGCTCTATGTCTCTCTCGATCTCCTCTCTTATTCCCTCGATCTTCATCTTTATATCTTTATTTCTTTTATCCCTTATTCCCTTATTATTGATCTTTATCTCCATCTTATTCCATTATTCTTGATCTGCTCATTCTCTTGATCTCCAATTTTGATCAATCAAGAAGCTATAAATAGTAAGGGTGTGTTAATCCTTGTGGTGGTTATCATGTGCGTTTTTGTGGTGGTTGGTATGGTGTTCAGGAAGATGGATTTAGAGAGATGATAAAGTTGTTGCCATTGTTTTTGTTGGAACAAATTATCAATGTGTGTTTTTTCTAGGTACGTGACTTATAAGGAAGAAAAGTGGAAATTAATGAGTCAACATGAGGTGGTGGTCAAAGTTTGCACGTGAAATTCCGTTTATAAAGAAATTAGGCGGTGGTCAAAAGTGGGCTTGCTTTCGGTTTCGGTATAGCCCGACAATCAGTCCGACAAAAACCGATTTACAATCGAACTAAACCGAGTTCTTTGGTTTCGGTCTAAGATTTACACCTTTTTCGGTTTCGATTTAACTCGGGACGGGTCAGGTCAGATCGGGTCGGTTTTGACCCGAACCTTAGCCCTAAGACGTTATCAATCAAAACATTATTTTCCTATTACTCACATTCAATTTCACACTGATAGATAATCTCTATACTCATGGTTTTAAATAGCGCGTTATAGCGCACTTTATAGCGGGCTATAGCGTGAAGCGTTGCCTCCACGTTACGAAACAGACTAAGGCGTTGTCTCTAGGCGTAGCGTGCTAAAAAACGGCATATAGCGTGATATTGCGCTATAGCGCGTAGCGTGACAATTTTTTTAGAATTGTTTTGCAAAGTCACAAGAATTGGGTTTGTTTACTAGTTTTGGGCTATTTAATAGACTTGGGCTTGGTAATTTTACTATGGGGAAAAATCCTTGAGTAACTATTAGCCGATCTTGTTTTAAATTTGAATTAAAATATTGCTTCATTTTGTAAACTCGCTATATAAATATTAATTTATTAATATTTTGTGACGCTATGTATCACGCTTCACAAAATGCCATATCTTCGCTATAGCTTGTATAGCTTGTAGCTTGGCATACCGCTACGCCACGCTTCACGCTATTTATTAAGGGTTTTACTAATCACTACTTACTGGCTATGGGTGTAAAAGAGACGAGACAGCTCGTGAGTCATTCGAAATCGACTCGTAAAGTACTCGAAATTGACTCGATCTAAACGAGTCGAGCTCGAGTTCAAGCTACTCGATTATACTTTCGAGTCGAGTTCGAACTTCATAATACTCGGCTCGTGAAGCTCGCGAGCTTTATCGAGCTTCAGTTAAATTACATTTTTACCCTTTTATAGTCATAAATCGAGCCGAGCCGAGCTTGATATGCCGAGTATTTATCGAGTTCGAGCATAATTTGCAAAAATAGTCGAGCTCGAGTCGAGTATCGAGCTCGAGTTTTAGTAATCGAGTCGAGCTCGAGCTTGAAATATGAAGCTCGACCGAGCTCGAGCCGAGTATTGATGAGACTGTATTTATACATAGTCTCATCGTCCAAAATGGGCTTAAAACGCTTAAAATATCGTCAAAATACCCATATATGTGCTTGTGTTTGTTCATTGTGTATTTTAGGTATGGATATCGTGAATTCACCAAAAGATCAAAGGAATCAAGCAAAAACGAACACGGGAAACGAAGCCGCACAAAGAACCGGACCCGAATCATGATTTTCCTATCAAGTCCTTGAAGTTTGAAGAATTGGCAAGAATGGTCCCTCAACTTTTGAAGACTTGTCACTTTTGACCCTTGTAAATCTCTATTATTACAAGATTGGTCCTTAAGTTTCAAGAAAATACCATTTATGCCCTTGAAGAATGCATTAAATGCATAAAAAAAAAACCCTTGTGAATGTGTTTTAAAAACCTTGGTGCCAAAAATGACAATTGCTGAAAGTTAAAACAAAGGGAAAAAGAGTTCTGAAGCTATTATCTACAAAGTGAAGACAATGTGGAAAGCAGGGGACTAAAAATGGCAAACACCCAAACTCCCACAACCTATTGTAGCCTTACACGTCACCTGACCCTACCCATATCCACAAACCCGGATCCAAACCTACCCAAACCCACTATCCAACCCGGCCCACACCATTTACCCAGTTTATTAAATAAACTGGGTCAAACCAGTCAACAACCCCTAAATTATTTCCCACTAAACATAATTTTTGAAAAACTTAATTTCCTTTCCTGATTAAACTTCACACTAAACACACACACTCATCCATAAACCCTAAATCTCTATCTCACTCAAATCAAAGGGAAAAGTGTTGATTATTTCCAGAATATTGATTGATGATAAGCTAATCACAACCCACCAGCAAACAAACCATCACCCTCATCAAACTGGGCCCCACACGTGTCCCCTGCTCCTCCATAAATGGCAAAGAAGGTATCTTGCAGTCATCCAACGTTCCAAAACGTTCTCCTTGGTCCCCAAGGACCAAATAAACATCCAGGATTGAAGACACCAGCTGGCACATCACATGTGAGCTCTTGACCCAAATTTCTTGAAGACTTCAAAGGGCATAATCGGGAATCATAGCAGCTAGGGTTTCCCATTTGTATTTTTTATTTAGAATTCTAGAATCTACTATTGGATAGTATAAAAAGGGGTGGCTTGTACCCCTTTTTCCTTTGTTCCAGTTTTATTGTAAATTTTCTAAACTTATTAATGAAAATGAAACGTTTTTAAATTTGCATACAACTGAGTTCCTTCTACTTGTTTTCTAGTTTAGTTGAAAGTTAGTTTAAGACATTTCCAAGTTGGTTTTTAAACACGTTTCAGAATTTCAGTTTAAGATTTTGTGAAAGATTGCTTTAAAATTTTTGGATAAAGCCTTTTGGGGAAGTGATAGTGGAACCAAAAAGTTTTAATTCAAAGTTTTAAGTGTTATCAAATAATTTTCAGTCATTGGTTTCAAAGATTAATCATTTTTCAGAAAAAGGATTTCAGAAAGTTTTTCAAGGGTTGTTCATTTTTTTCATCTCACCTTTACTGTAGCATAAGCTACTTCAAAAGCTTCTGACAAAAGCTCTTGAAGTGCTTTGCTACAAGAAGTTGTTTCTTGTTGGTTGTTTATGTGCAGGTTACAAAATACAAAACCTCCTTCCATTTCCATCATCTTTTGAAGACATACACACCCCTTGGTTCTGTTGTTGAACCACAACAAGGGGTTCTCTACTGTTCCATAAGCTTGAAAAAAGTCCAAAAACCCACTTGGGAAGGCCTCAGCCAAGGTACAAAAAGGCTTGAACCCCCTTTTGATGTTTTTCTATTTTTTTTTTAAGTGATTTATGGGAATTTGAGTATAACCTGTTTGTATGTGATTTTTCTTGTGTGATATAGCTTCATTTAAGTTTCTATGCATGTTTAGAGTACTTTAAATCAGTTTGGTAGGCTTATGATTAGTTTTGGTTTGTTAAAATCAAGTTTCAGAATATAAGGGGGTGTTTGGGTCTGCTCATTAAGCTGGGAATTTGACGAAATTTTGGCTTATAAACTGCTTGAACACTCTCCATTAGGATAGTTATAGTTATAGGTTGTTTGGTTTGAAGTTTGGTAGGTTTAAATCAGCAATTGCATGCTAAATTTTTAGGAAATATTGGCTAAAATCTGTTAAGTGCCCCATCTGCTTTGTTTGTTTGATTTTTGCCCACTTCTTTTGCAAGCTGTTAGATATTAGGGTGTTCTAGGGTTTAAGTTAGCTTTTAACTAGTTTGTGTGACTTGTATGCAAGTTCTTAGCTCTTGAAATCCACCCAAGTGCACACTAGATCAGATAAACACACCCACAGCCCCCTATTCATTACAGTGACTGTAAATGGAGATTTTGGTGTGATTTTTGCTTTGTGTCTGTGTAATTTTTGCTATAATTTGACTCCCTACACTCCACTGAGTGTAGGGGTGCCCTTTGTTCCAAGAGAATCCAACAAACAAGCACTTGCCAAGCTCCTTTTGGCTCAAGTGAGCACAAGTGTGCACTCACACCTTTCCATCAGTATTCAAGCACAACTGGACGAATTTTGATCTTGAATTTGGTTAATCAGTGTTAAAAAAGTGAAGTGAAGTTGGATTGTAAAGTTGTTAAGGTCTGTGATTGATTTGCATAAGTTAAAAAAGCAAAAATAATACAAGCTGCGCCGCAAGACCCAACCTGTTGCGGCGCAACTGAAGGAGTTACTGACCAAAGGTGTTCACGTTTCACTAGTTGCGGCGCAAGACCTACTAGTTGCGGCGCAACTAAGTGAGCTACAGGTCTTGGTGCTCTCGCAACACTAGTTGCGGCGCAAGTACTACCTGTTGCGGCGCAACTAAGTGATAAAAAGGGGGGGGGGTTTCAGGATTCGAACCCTGGTCACCACGTTCACACCACGCCACACTCACCACTGCGCCCTAGGGTCTTTGACTACTAGGGAGTGGTTTTGTTTGTTATTTAACCCTTTTTTCACTTTGTGCTTATTTAATAAGCCATAGCTTATTTTGCATTTTCCAGCTTATTTGCTTTTAGTTTTTGCTTATTTTCATTTTTCTTAGGACTAGAATAGGATTGGTGATTTTTCTGGCTAGTTTTTATATTTTTCCATTTATTAAATTAATTATTAGGATTTAATTATTAGACGAATTTTAATAAATCCTTAAAAATACCAAAAATAGTTTTTATTTTTAGGAAAAATAGTTTTTAGTTTATAAAATATATTTTTGAGGTTTATATCAAGTTTTGGTTTCAAAAACATTTATTTTTAATTTTATAATATTTTAAGGTTTTTAATAAACTTTAAAGATTTTTATAAAATTATTAAAAAAGGTTTAGAAGCTTAGATTAGTGTTTTTCTCTTAATTATATTATTTAGGATTTTTAGAAATTTTTTATTTTAAATTTTATAAACTTTTTATTTTTAGTAATATTTTATTATTATTTTAATATTTAATTTTCAAAATTTTATTTTTCTTTCTTTTTTCATTTTTCCTAGGTTCTTTGTCATTAATTAGGACTATTTCCATTTTTAGATTAATTTTCTAGCTTTTAGATTTATTTTTATAATTGTTTTAAGTTTAATTAGGTTTTAATCATTTTTAATCATTTTTAGAGTTTTAAAAATAGTTTTAATAGGTCTTAATTTTTAGAAATTTACTTTTTAGTCATTAAATAATATAAGTTAGTTATTAGTTCAATAAATTAATATTTTGAGCATTTTGTTAATTATATTTAATTTTTGGGCTTTAATTAGCATTAAAAATTGAATATTAAATTAATAAAAGGTTTTAAAATATATTTGTTGGATTTTTATTCTTATTTATATTATTTAAGACTTAGTTTAAGATTTTAATTAATTTTTAGGTTTTGTTTTTAATTTCGTCACGTTTTACGTATTTACGTTCGCGTTTTACGTCATTCGTCGTAGTTTAAACGTAGTCGTAACTCGTCTTTTATTTTTCTCTCTTTACACCAAAAACGTCACTAATCCAAACATCGTTATTTTATTAATCGGCATACACAATATACACCTCCTTCGAGAACGAACCCGCATTTATTCGTCTTCACGGTTTTTCATTAAATCGTGTCGATTAATACTTGCCGCACTTATACGTTGTTTTCCTAAACGCGTATTTCTACGACTATCATTTGGCGCCGCTGCCGGGGAGGTGTGTTGCCATTATTAGTATCGTGTTTGTGTGAGTAGTGCGTTTTTGCTTTTCATTTTTTTGGAAAGCGTGAATATCGTACATACTCATTTTTGTTATTTTTCATTATTATATTATAGTATCCAAATAAAACGTGTTTAATTTTCCTAAGTTAAACACAACAATCTTTTACTATATTGTAGATATATTGGTTTTCGTTTTTCTTGTGAATATTATTATTACTATATTGTAATACGTAAGAACAAATAAATATACAAGTACTCCAAATACGTGAGAAATCACAACCTTGATTCGGGATTTCATCACTCGATCATTGTATTCGAATCTAAAGCAAAAGTTTAAAGGCAAAATAGATAAATACTTTCGTGAGGCTTAATTTCAATTGACACAAACTATAAGGTGGGTATAAGGCGGTTGTATTTCACGACCTAAAGGAAAAAGGCTCTTAAGTGCTTCGCGCCGCCTCGTTTCCTCCGCTTGCTTGTGCGTGTTTTGAGAAAGAGAGCTAATCGAGGGTTTGCCGCCCAAGTATTATCTACGTATCATATATATTTGCTTGTGTTTTCAAGATTAAACCCTCTTGAACGTTTTGGTGTTCCACCAACGTTCTAAAGTCATCGAGAACGTTCACTCCACGTGTTCGTTTTCACTCTTTGAGGCTCCTTTAATCGAGAAATTCGATTCGAGGGGAGATTTGTAGATTTTTGTCTACGTAATACATTCAAAATCCAAAAAAATTAAAAAACCAATCAAAAACCAAAAAAATTGAAAAAGTCAAAAAGCCGCAAAAAGAATCTTCTTTGCTACCACCCATTCTACGCTTAGTGCATGCGCACTCGATCGAAGGATTATTCCAATTCTAGTGAAGCTTCGAATCGACGCAATCGTAATCGAAGGAATCGACGACGTAGACGAGAATTAGAAACCGACGTTCCTAATATCGTTGTTGAAGAAACCGTAGAGGAGATGGCCGACAATCGTTCTATGATGGAATTGCTCCAAGCGCCCACCGAGGGTTATGGAGACGCGATCGTAATTCCCGCTATCGAGGCGGAGAATTTTGAGATCAAAAGCGGAATGCTTTCGTTGATCCAAGCTACGAAGTTTCGAGGTCGTGAAGCCGATAATCCTCACGACCATATTCGGAATTTTGATCGTCTTTTGGCCACGAGCAAGTTTAAGAATGTCGACACCGATGTCGTCAAGCTTATGCTTTTTCCGTACTCGCTCGATGGTGCCGCCAAGGATTGGTACGAGAAAGAGCCACCTAATTCCATAACTACGTGGAAGGATCTCGTTTCCAAATTCGTTAATTATTTTTTCCCACCGTCTAAGACAACGTTTTTCAAAAACGAGATTACGAAATTTGAGCAAAAATCGAATGAATCTTTTAGAGACGCGTGGGATCGTTTTAAGGAATTGCTTAGGCAATGTCCTCACCATGGTTTTTCCGAGTTGCACCAAATCGATACGTTTTACAACGGTCTTAATTTTCACGAACAAGACTCGTTGAATTCCGCCGCCGGTGGCAACTTTTTGTGTAAAACTCCGAGAGAAGCTTTGATAATTATCGAGAACCGATCCAAGGTTTACCAACTCCGCAATGCACCGAGTGTTGCCAATGTCGCCAATGTTAGTAGTTCTAATCGCGACATTGAGAGAGTTGATGCAAAAGTCGACAAGCTTACGAATGTGTTCACGTCTTATCTCATTGAGATGCAAAAGAAAGACGCTCCCGCTACGGTGAAAGCGGTTGAGGTTTCGTGTACGTTTTGTGGTGGACCTCATAATTACTATGAGTGTGCGGCTACGGATGGCCAAACGTCGAATGTGAGTGCGTTAAACAACAATTTTTCGAATCAAAATAACGCGGGTCCATCACAACAAGGCAATTATAACCAAGGCAACAATTTTCAAAACCGAAACAATTTTCAAGGAAATAATCAACAAGGAAATTTTTCGAATCAAAATCAAGGAGGTTATAATCAAGGTCGTAACATAACTTGGCAAAATAGAGATAACAATCAAGGAAATAATTTTTCAAATGGTAATCAAGGAAATTTTCAAAGAAGTAATCAAAACCAAGGGAACTTTAATTCTAATCAAAATAGTTCGTCAAACGATTTTCAAAATTACATGAAAACGAATGAGGCTAATATGAGACGATTAGAGGGAGAAATTGGTACTTTGAAAAACGACTTTACAAATACTTTGAAATTGCAAAACACGAAGATTGAGCAAGGGCAAATTGATATAAAAAAGATGTTTTCGGCTATAATGAACAAAGCCTCAGGTTCGTCATCAAGTTCATTACCTAGTGACACCGTTGCTAATCCGAAAGAACAATGTAAAGCCGCCTCGTCTCGTGAGAAAGGTCGTGTGATTACCCCTAACCTTGAAGGATTCCGTGTTGTTTATCCCTCTCAACCCTCGACTTCTAAGACGTCTTCTTGTTCTAAAGTCGAGGGGATGAACGTGGCGACCAAGGAAAAGAGTGCACATCCTCGTGTACCTCAAATTCCATCCACGGTTCAAAAAGAGAGCTTTGTCGACCTTACCAAAGTAACCCTTGAAGAAACTTGTGCTTCGATCCTTCTTAAAAAACCCAAAAGGCGTATGCCGAGAAAGGAAAAGGATCCGGGCCAATTTCTACTACCTTGTGATTTTTCCGAGATTGAGGGATGTTTAGCCCTTGCCGATTTAGGTGCTAGCATCAATCTCATGCCTCATTCTCTTTGGAAATTGATGAGATTGCCTTCGCTTACCCCCACGAACATGACAATCGAGCTTGCAAATTGTACACCACTTATACCAATTGGAATAGCCGAGGATGTCTATGTTAGGATTGGAAAGTTTGTTTTTCCCGCGGATTTCGTTATATCCGATTACGAGTGTGACCCTAAATGTCCCATTATTTTAGGCCGACCATTCTTATCGACGGCTCGAACCGTAATCGACGTTCACGAGGGGAGACTTACTATGAGATATGGGGACGAGAAAATAGACTTTTTCGCTAGAAAATCCCAAGGATTTTATGAGAATGAAAAAACCGAGGTTTCAAAACCTAATGATTCAAATTCTAATGATTTCAAAATGTTTACTTTAGCGGAAAGAATGAAGCTTGATGCATGTTTTGAAAGAATTAAGAAAAACGGTTTTAAAGATGATGATTTCAATGATAAAGAATACGTGTACCTAATTCAAAAGGGTATGTGTAAATTCATGGATGAAAACTCACTTTGGGATGTTTTTAGCGAAACAAGTGAAACACCAATTCCGAAGGGTGACGTTAATGCCATCACGACAATGACCAAAATGGCTTCGTCTTCACCACCTTCGAAGGACCACGTCTTTGAGGCTTCAACTTCTAACTCCATCGAAGTGCCTCCTTTGCCTAGCCCAACACCCGTTGAGGCTAAAGGGTTTATCGACATCGATCCTCTCGTCTTAGGAACGTCACCTAAGCATAGCCCTAGTGCTTGTAAGTCCATGGTTGTGAGTGCTCACATCGACTCTTTCTTTGACGATGACGATGGCGATTTTGCCGAGCTTGATCACGTACTTCGACATCCACATGCTATTTTTGATTCTCCTAAGAAGAAACATGTGAAGTACGATGATTATGAGTTTGATCCCGAGATTGAGGAAATCATTGAACGAGAGCTTGCTCTTATGCCTTCACTTCCACCTACGAGTGAGGTCGACCTTTCCAAGATCGAGGATGAACTTAATGAGTTGGAACGTCTTATTTTTGATGACGAACCAACTCATGTGACCACAAATCCCATTCTCGAGGAGTTACCTAATCAACACTCCTCATTTGAGAATGACGTTTACCACATTCGTGAGGATCTAACTTATCAACGATCCCCACAAAAGAATGATGGTTTCGTGCTTGATCGTGATCTTTTCGAGAGAGTTTCTAAGATACTCAAGGAGGGGAATGACAAACCTTGGTTTGACAAGCCTATCTTTGATGAAGAAATCGATGAGATCGACGTTCATGAGGATGACGAGTATGTAGACCCCGAGGGGGCGGTGTTCTTTATTGACAAACGTTTTGAGAACTTATATAATCCGCCACCCCCTCCCACCAATGACTTAAATGTGAGGATTTTTAGCGCGACTAATTTTCAATTTGACACGCCAAATATTTTCGACATTATCAAATCGGGTTTTCATAAAGAGTTTTTGAACGATGAAAAAGGAAAGGATTTTAAAAATGTTTTAAATGATTTTTCTACATGTTTAACTCCGTCATCACATCGTTTTATGAGTGCTACCACCTCGTCTACTCCTTTTGACGACGGTTGGTGTGGATTTAGTGTGGGGGAAGCCCCAAATGTTCCCTCACATTTCTCCACCGAGGACGAGATTTACGATCCCGGAATTGCTTGTAAAGGGAAATCTCGGTCTTCCACCGATGCAATAAATGGAAATCTTATCTATTTGCTTGGTGTGAGTCTACCTCGAGTAGCTCATAAGTTTGACTTACCATTTGCCCCACCTTTCTACTTCTTATCTCTTTTCTTCTACCCCATTGGGGTTTGTGTTGGAGTAGCGTTGTTTCGTCTTTCATCCGAAAACGAAGACGCTATCTTTGACCCCGGTATACGTTTATCGGGTTTTTAAAGTACTCCACGTACTTTTGGGCCTTGTTCATCATGTAAGCCCCACTAAAAATGACCATACCAAGATTATCCCTAAATGATCACATTTATGGGGATTCGAGTCGAGCTTTTGACTCGGTTATCAAAAACAAGGTGCCTCGTGGGGGATTCTCATGCTTATCCTTGTACATATTATTGCTTTCTTAGTTAATGTAACGAGGGGACTTGTGCTCTTCCTACCTTTGTTCCGTGGTTGTTTGTGATTGTGATCTATTAGGTTCATCGTCATCATTGAAGCCTCTCGTGTTCGTTTTACGGATCACTCGAGCTTCGATCGTTGCCTTTGGAGATTCCGATATCCGATGATATCCTTTTATGTTCTAACGTTTATCTTATTAGCATAATTCATAAACGGCTTTTAGGTTATTCGTTTTACCCTTTCCATGCTCGAGATTAAGCATTCGACTTCGTCTCTAGTATGGGGGTGTTTACACCCCTAGACTCGAAACATTGAGGACAATGTTTAGTTTTAGTATGGGGGGGTGAGTAGATACTTCACCTTGCTCACGTCAACACGCAATCCAATATTCATCTTTTTGTTATCGTTTTGTTGCAAAATAAGGCTAAAAATGGCCAAATTTTAAAATTTTTCTAGTTTTTCATAAGTGTTTAAGACACGAATGTAGGTTTTCCGATGGTGAGAATGAGAGTAATTTTTGACTCGACCGTGCGTGTTGAGCACTTAGCTTCGATTCCTTAACTTTTTAGGCTAAGTCTCTTAAATGAGGACGAGAAATGATAGAGTTATTTATAAGTCTCGTAATCGTCACGATCTTATGTGTAGTAATTATTAGCTTATTCTCCCAACGCTTTTGCATAATAAATTGTTAATAAATATTGATTTGGCGGTTTAGTCACTATTGTTGGGTTTCTAATTTGTTTTGGTAGCTTCCATGTAATTAAATTGGGAAAACATTAAGGTATCGCCAGCGTCACGGTTTTGAAGTATTGGCACCCGAATAATCGAAAGCTTCACCTAATAATAAGATTTCAAGTGCTCACCTAAATTAAGCAAAAATTTGAAGCTCACAAGGCCGAAAAATCTATGCCCAAATTGAAAGTGAATCAAGCCTTAATCTTCGAAGCTTTAAAGATCCAAAATTCGCCTTAGCGTGAGGATATACGTCTTTGGCTAATAAAACCACCGATGAGGCGGATAATAAAAGGCAAGGCAAGACCGAAGTCATAATAAAAGCTTCATGGCGAAGTTGAATAAAAGATGGAGGTAAACCAAAGATAATAAGGCCCTTCCGTTAGGGGGCGTATAAAAGTCTTGGTAATAAGTCTCATGTTCAAAACCGTTATAAAACCGTGTTTATCGATCCTTCTTGTTGACTTAATTTTTTGACATCGTTGTCTATTGGGGTGAATTATTGATTTGATGATTTTGGTTACACCGTTAAGTTTCTATTTTTAGACTTAATCTCTATTCACGCATAAGTCGATGATGTATCCTCGTGATCATTAAGACAAAAATAAAATATAAGAGATACCAAATAGGAATAAGGGAGTTTAGGTTAGTAATTAACACTCATGAGATATGTACGTGTTGCTAACTTATAATAACAATGATCTCGTTACACGCTTAGCATGGAATTGGGTGAAAATCGAGGACGACGAAATTATTTCTAACGAAGCATTCACGTGTTCTTGTTCTATGATCCCAAAAGTCACATTCTCGTGATGAAAACAATACATTATGTCTAAAACACGTGTAGTAGTTTAAATTTATGTCTTGAATAAATGTCATCATAAAATGAATTTTGGAAGTGCTACGATACTTAATTCTAGCATTGCGTGGGGACACGGCAATGGTTTAGTATGGGGGAGTGATGAGACTGTATTTATACATAGTCTCATCGTCCAAAATGGGCTTAAAACGCTTAAAATATCGTCAAAATACCCATATATGTGCTTGTGTTTGTTCATTGTGTATTTTAGGTATGGATATCGTGAATTCACCAAAAGATCAAAGGAATCAAGCAAAAACGAACACGGGAAACGAAGCCGCACAAAGAACCGGACCCGAATCATGATTTTCCTATCAAGTCCTTGAAGTTTGAAGAATTGGCAAGAATGGTCCCTCAACTTTTGAAGACTTGTCACTTTTGACCCTTGTAAATCTCTATTATTACAAGATTGGTCCATAAGTTTCAAGAAAATACCATTTATGCCCTTGAAGAATGCATTAAATGCATAAAAAAAAAAAAACCCTTGTGAATGTGTTTTAAAAACCTTGGTGCCAAAAATGACAATTGCTGAAAGTTAAAACAAAGGGAAAAAGAGTTCTGAAGCTATTATCTACAAAGTGAAGACAATGTGGAAAGCAGGGGACTAAAAATGGCAAACACCCAAACTCCCACAACCTATTGTAGCCTTACACGTCACCTGACCCTACCCATATCCACAAACCCGGATCCAAACCTACCCAAACCCACTATCCAACCCGGCCCACACCATTTACCCAGTTTATTAAATAAACTGGGTCAAACCAGTCAACAACCCCTAAATTATTTCCCACTAAACATAATTTTTGAAAAACTTAATTTCCTTTCCTGATTAAACTTCACACTAAACACACACACTCATCCATAAACCCTAAATCTCTATCTCACTCAAATCAAAGGGAAAAGTGTTGATTATTTCCAGAATATTGATTGATGATAAGCTAATCACAACCCACCAGCAAACAAACCATCACCCTCATCAAACTGGGCCCCACACGTGTCCCCTGCTCCTCCATAAATGGCAAAGAAGGTATCTTGCAGTCATCCAACGTTCCAAAACGTTCTCCTTGGTCCCCAAGGACCAAATAAACATCCAGGATTGAAGACACCAGCTGGCACATCACATGTGAGCTCTTGACCCAAATTTCTTGAAGACTTCAAAGGGCATAATCGGGAATCATAGCAGCTAGGGTTTCCCATTTGTATTTTTTATTTAGAATTCTAGAATCTACTATTGGATAGTATAAAAAGGGGTGGCTTGTACCCCTTTTTCCTTTGTTCCAGTTTTATTGTAAATTTTCTAAACTTATTAATGAAAATGAAACGTTTTTAAATTTGCATACAACTGAGTTCCTTCTACTTGTTTTCTAGTTTAGTTGAAAGTTAGTTTAAGACATTTCCAAGTTGGTTTTTAAACACGTTTCAGAATTTCAGTTTAAGATTTTGTGAAAGATTGCTTTAAAATTTTTGGATAAAGCCTTTTGGGGAAGTGATAGTGGAACCAAAAAGTTTTAATTCAAAGTTTTAAGTGTTATCAAATAATTTTCAGTCATTGGTTTCAAAGATTAATCATTTTTCAGAAAAAGGATTTCAGAAAGTTTTTCAAGGGTTGTTCATTTTTTTCATCTCACCTTTACTGTAGCATAAGCTACTTCAAAAGCTTCTGACAAAAGCTCTTGAAGTGCTTTGCTACAAGAAGTTGTTTCTTGTTGGTTGTTTATGTGCAGGTTACAAAATACAAAACCTCCTTCCATTTCCATCATCTTTTGAAGACATACACACCCCTTGGTTCTGTTGTTGAACCACAACAAGGGGTTCTCTACTGTTCCATAAGCTTGAAAAAAGTCCAAAAACCCACTTGGGAAGGCCTCAGCCAAGGTACAAAAAGGCTTGAACCCCCTTTTGATGTTTTTCTATTTTTTTTTTAAGTGATTTATGGGAATTTGAGTATAACCTGTTTGTATGTGATTTTTCTTGTGTGATATAGCTTCATTTAAGTTTCTATGCATGTTTAGAGTACTTTAAATCAGTTTGGTAGGCTTATGATTAGTTTTGGTTTGTTAAAATCAAGTTTCAGAATATAAGGGGGTGTTTGGGTCTGCTCATTAAGCTGGGAATTTGACGAAATTTTGGCTTATAAACTGCTTGAACACTCTCCATTAGGATAGTTATAGTTATAGGTTGTTTGGTTTGAAGTTTGGTAGGTTTAAATCAGCAATTGCATGCTAAATTTTTAGGAAATATTGGCTAAAATCTGTTAAGTGCCCCATCTGCTTTGTTTGTTTGATTTTTGCCCACTTCTTTTGCAAGCTGTTAGATATTAGGGTGTTCTAGGGTTTAAGTTAGCTTTTAACTAGTTTGTGTGACTTGTATGCAAGTTCTTAGCTCTTGAAATCCACCCAAGTGCACACTAGATCAGATAAACACACCCACAGCCCCCTATTCATTACAGTGACTGTAAATGGAGATTTTGGTGTGATTTTTGCTTTGTGTCTGTGTAATTTTTGCTATAATTTGACTCCCTACACTCCACTGAGTGTAGGGGTGCCCTTTGTTCCAAGAGAATCCAACAAACAAGCACTTGCCAAGCTCCTTTTGGCTCAAGTGAGCACAAGTGTGCACTCACACCTTTCCATCAGTATTCAAGCACAACTGGACGAATTTTGATCTTGAATTTGGTTAATCAGTGTTAAAAAAGTGAAGTGAAGTTGGATTGTAAAGTTGTTAAGGTCTGTGATTGATTTGCATAAGTTAAAAAAGCAAAAATAATACAAGCTGCGCCGCAAGACCCAACCTGTTGCGGCGCAACTGAAGGAGTTACTGACCAAAGGTGTTCACGTTTCACTAGTTGCGGCGCAAGACCTACTAGTTGCGGCGCAACTAAGTGAGCTACAGGTCTTGGTGCTCTCGCAACACTAGTTGCGGCGCAAGTACTACCTGTTGCGGCGCAACTAAGTGATAAAAAGGGGGGGGTTTCAGGATTCGAACCCTGGTCACCACGTTCACACCACGCCACACTCACCACTGCGCCCTAGGGTCTTTGACTACTAGGGAGTGGTTTTGTTTGTTATTTAACCCTTTTTTCACTTTGTGCTTATTTAATAAGCCGTAGCTTATTTTGCATTTTCCAGCTTATTTGCTTTTAGTTTTTGCTTATTTTCATTTTTCTTAGGACTAGAATAGGATTGGTGATTTTTCTGGCTAGTTTTTATATTTTTCCATTTATTAAATTAATTATTAGGATTTAATTATTAGACGAATTTTAATAAATCCTTAAAAATACCAAAAATAGTTTTTATTTTTAGGAAAAATAGTTTTTAGTTTATAAAATATATTTTTGAGGTTTATATCAAGTTTTGGTTTCAAAAACATTTATTTTTAATTTTATAATATTTTAAGGTTTTTAATAAACTTTAAAGATTTTTATAAAATTATTAAAAAAGGTTTAGAAGCTTAGATTAGTGTTTTTCTCTTAATTATATTATTTAGGATTTTTAGAAATTTTTTATTTTAAATTTTATAAACTTTTTATTTTTAGTAATATTTTATTATTATTTTAATATTTAATTTTCAAAATTTTATTTTTCTTTCTTTTTTCATTTTTCCTAGGTTCTTTGTCATTAATTAGGACTATTTCCATTTTTAGATTAATTTTCTAGCTTTTAGATTTATTTTTATAATTGTTTTAAGTTTAATTAGGTTTTAATCATTTTTAATCATTTTTAGAGTTTTAAAAATAGTTTTAATAGGTCTTAATTTTTAGAAATTTACTTTTTAGTCATTAAATAATATAAGTTAGTTATTAGTTCAATAAATTAATATTTTGAGCATTTTGTTAATTATATTTAATTTTTGGGCTTTAATTAGCATTAAAAATTGAATATTAAATTAATAAAAGGTTTTAAAATATATTTGTTGGATTTTTATTCTTATTTATATTATTTAAGACTTAGTTTAAGATTTTAATTAATTTTTAGGTTTTGTTTTTAATTTCGTCACGTTTTACGTATTTACGTTCGCGTTTTACGTCATTCGTCGTAGTTTAAACGTAGTCGTAACTCGTCTTTTATTTTTCTCTCTTTACACCAAAAACGTCACTAATCCAAACATCGTTATTTTATTAATCGGCATACACAATATACACCTCCTTCGAGAACGAACCCGCATTTATTCGTCTTCACGGTTTTTCATTAAATCGTGTCGATTAATACTTGCCGCACTTATACGTTGTTTTCCTAAACGCGTATTTCTACGACTATCAAGTATCAAGCTCGAGTTTTAGTAATCGAGTCGAGCTCGAGCTTGGCAGTACTCAGCTCGACTCAGCTCGTTTACACCCCTATTAGGCTAGAGGTTAGTGGATAATAAATAAATATAAAATTTTCAGATTAACATTAAAATGTATTAAATACACATTAATTCTTGTAAAAATGATGTTTATATATAGTAACTTATGAGTTTATTTAATATGTTTTTAATGCATTTTAATGTTAATTTCGAAATTTTGTGTTCATTTATTATCGACTAACCTCTACTCAGTAGGAATTAGTTAGCAAAACCCAATTATTAAACCGTTTTTATATCATTTTAAAAAGTCATCCTAAAAACTGAAAAAGTGATGGAGAAAGAAGAATAAACTGATTATTTAGTTTCCTTAGTTTATGATATCTTTTATTTTAATTTTCTTATTTTGTGGTATGTTTTATTTATTTTTCTGATTTTGTGTTTCCTGGGAAGAATATTGTTATCTTTTTTTCCCAAGTTTAGTTTTTCTATATAATTAGGACTTTTTGTATTGAATTATTATTGAAGTTATGAATAAAAAACAGACTTTTAGTCTTTGTTAATTGACTTGAATCCAGGTTAGGGTTTATTGTTCAATTTTCTCTTAATAATCGGGTATTCGTTGAATCAACGATTGTTGGAGTTTGCCTAATTATCGGTATTCTTTTGAATCAACGATAGTTGGAAGAAATTGTTTCTAGTATTCATTGGAATCAATAGATCCAATTTATCTATCTTTGATTGTTTCTGGTATTCCTTTGGAATCAACAGACTCAATTATTTATCCTTGTTTTTCGCTACATCAGTTGGTATCAAGAGCCAAAGTTTCTGATCAAGATGCCTCCAAGGAGAACTAGGCCTATTCAAGATGTGAATGAACAGGAATTTGAATCAACGATAGTTGGAAGAGTTGTTTCTGGTATTCCCTGGGAATCAACAGATTCAATTTATCTATCCTAGTTTTTCGCTACATCAGTTGGTATCAAGAGCCGAAGTTCCTGATTAAGATGTTAGAATATCTGTTTTTTGAGGTTGATGGTTCATCTTTTGATGAATGGGAAGATTATGGTGCGGCTAGTAATGATTATGATGGACCTCCCATATTTGATGAATATGAAGAACAACCGATGCTAGTTTATGATACAAATATTGAAGATGTCATTGAGGAAAAAGAAGGATTTACGAAGAAAAAAGAATTTGGTAGGAAAGAAGACAACATTGAAGACATTGTAGTTGTGGTTAATAGTCTTTGTTCTACAATGATCCAAACTATCATGGTCGACAAGTTGGGTTTAAAGACGATTAAGGTTCGAGGTCGATTCATTTTAAAGAAACGAAATTTAATGGAAGGGATACAAATTTGGATTCTACGCGTACAAAGGACGAGTGAGACAAACTCGAGGACGAGTTTTTTGAAGTGAGGGAGAATGATGGAGAAAGAAGAATAAACTGATTATTTAGTTTCCTTAGTTTATGATATCTTTTATTTTAATTTTCTTATTTTGTGGTATGTTTTGTTTATTTTTCTGATTTTGTGTTTCCTGGGAAGAATATTGTTATCTTTTTTTTCCAAGTTTAGTTTTTCTATATAATTAGGACTTTTTGTATTGAATTATTATTGAAGTTATGAATAAAAAAACAGACTTTTAGTCTTTGTTAATTGACTTGAATCCAGGTTGGGGTTTATTGTTCAATTTTCTCTTAATAATCGGGTATTCGTTGAATCAACGATTGTTGGAGTTTGCCTAATTATCGGTATTCTTTTAAATCAACGATAGTTGGAAGAAATTGTTTCTAGTATTCATTGGAATCAATAGATCCAATTTATCTATCTTTGATTGTTTCTGGTATTCCTTTGGAATCAACAGACTCAATTATTTATCCTTGTTTTTCGCTACATCAAAAAGTATTAACACACTAAAAAAATCAAAATCGGATTTTAAATCGACCGAGTCGAATAACCGGGTCTCTAATCAACCGAGTTGAATAAACAAGTCTTCGGGTCATAGGATTACCGATTTGACTATCGGGTTTATCTGAATCACTTTAAAACCGACTAGTCTAATCGGGATTAAAAATATAATGCTCGGTTTAATTTGACCCGTTTTTCGATCGAAAACGACTGAACTGGCCATATTCAACCGGATTTCAAAGCATTATGTTTAATCGTTAAATCCTCAAACTTAAAACTTTTATTATTTTTCGTTTATAACCCATAAAACTGTTTCCACTATAAGTATATTTACCTATATAAATTTTCGTTGCTATACTCATCTAGTAACGTTTAAT
The DNA here is from genome assembly GCA_025667525.1 of Glebionis coronaria. Taxonomy (NCBI): domain Eukaryota; kingdom Viridiplantae; phylum Streptophyta; class Magnoliopsida; order Asterales; family Asteraceae; genus Glebionis; species Glebionis coronaria. The sequence goes on along the minus strand of CM046882.1, from coordinate 7,021,428 downwards.
TTGTTTTAAGATTAAACTTCAAATTAAAATTATTATGTCAGTTAAGCTTATAGCATTTCAGACTATGAATGTTGTTTTGAAAGAAATAAAGAAAGAAGATGGAATGGTTAATTAAGTGTATCATACAATACAAATAAATTAAAGGGAAAAAAAATCAAAATGGTAAAATCTAACCCCATGATTTACTAAGGTTGGAGTGAGTGGTAAAACAAAAATCCACCGTCATATCATCGTCACCTTAACTTACCTAAAACTCACATTTCAAGGTTATTAAGGAAAAAAAAACTCACTTTCACCTCATATTTATTTTATATAAAATATACCTTATTAAATACCTCCACTAAATAATCCTAGTCACAATCTATTAAAAAAACAAAAAAAATAACATTGGGACCCACCATTTCTAAAACTCATAGGGGTGAGTAAGTGACAAGTAGTGGCTTTTTTTAGTAAAAGTCACACGTGGCTTTGGTGAGATTCATGGGGTGAGTTTTGCCATGTTGGACTCACGAGTGGGATTTATCCCCTACTCCTCCCCTCCTCCCAACCTAAATGGTCAAGCAAAAAGATTTTAACATATATGGTCATGCACAAATGCACAACTGCTCAACTCTATTATATTTATGACACGTGTCATATGGTAAATGCTCGACTTACGGTGCTCAACCCTCAAGTGCTCAACTTTGCAAAAAAAATTAAAAAATAAAAAAGTAAAAAAATCCTCAAGTTTGCGAAATTGAACACTTTATGGTGTAAAGTTAAGCATTTTATGGTGCAAAGTTGAACATTTTATGGTTGAGCATCGTAAGTTGATCACTTGCTGTTGAGCATTTATAACTGCAAAGTTAAGCATTTTTTGTGGTGACCATATTTGTCAAAATCTTTTGACTTGATTATCCAATAAATGTCAAATGCTCAACTTGACCATTTTAATCCTTTTCCTAAATAAAGAGGTTGGAATTTTGTATTCACACACAAGCTATCTTGCATTTTTGTTTTTTTTTTACTTTATATTAAAATATTAATTCTAGTCATTTATTATTTAAAACTTAAAAAACATCAAAAAAATTTTACCAACATATCTAAAAGTTGTAAAAACGATGAAGGAATAAAATTATGAATATGACAAAAACTAGTTATCACTAGTGATATTTCATTACTAATAAAAGCAATGAAACATCACTGATAATAAAGAAATAAAATGTCACTAGTGATAATTTTATAAATATAGTTAGTATGTAATATCATCAGTGATATAATATTATTTTATCACCAATAATATTGCATTGTTCTCACTAATAAAATATCATTAGTAATAAACAAATACTTTATCATATTTAAAATTTTAGCTTCTTTGTCTTCTTACAATTTTTTAACATTTTAACAAGAATCACCATTATGTTTTTTTAAATTAAAGTTAATTTTCATCAATAAACCAAAAGTGACATTCATATAAAAGAATCTAACGTAAACTCTATTTTTAACATAAACAGAATTAATCAATTATATTCATTTATTTTTTTCAACAAAAAAAAAATTATTTTTTAAAATTAAATATTTCACAAACTATTAATCGTTACGCAAAACGAAACATACCATCGTGACGAGAATTAAATCATTTTTTTTAACAAATGGCACATGTATATATTTTCAATAAACTTTTTTTCTGAGAAAATCATATATGATTTGTGATATGAATCATATATGATTTTCTCAGAAAAAAAATAGTTCGTCGAAAGTATATACATGTGTCTTTCGATAGAAAGATGATTTAGTTCGTCAAAAATATATACATGTGTCTCTAAAAAAACTAATCTCTTTAAGTGTTTTTTTTTCTCTTTCTCTAAAGTTTAAAGTCAAAAAATTCTAAAATTTTATGTTCAAAATAAGACCAGACAAAGACAGAGTCATTCTAGTATTTGACTTGCTTTCACCTTTGGTCCTTTCATTTACCACTCTACATGTTTTTTCACCTTCATTTTAAATTCATTTCCATTTCAAAATATTTTGAATTCTTCACTTATTATCCGTTATGACTCCGAAAACATTATTTTCGTTTTTAATCATATTTAATGCTCTACATTTCTCACTTCTCTATTGCTATTGTTAGTATATTATTACGAGATGATCAGGTTTGTGAATTGCACACGAGTTGATTGCAGTTGTTGTTTTTTTAATGTTATTAGACTTTGTGGATTTATTTAAGATGTGTTTAGTTACTGAAAAATGAGAAGTTTTATAAGAAAACAGATTAAGATTAAGGTGATGACTCGAGTTGCGTTTCCCTCGTAAACGAAAACTAAAATGAACTTGAGATTTGAAGTATTACCAAACATGAAGTTGTTGTTTAGCTTTTTTCTCAAAAAAAATATTTTCTTTCGATCAAGTTGTAGTTCCGTACAATACACTCTCAGCACCACAATCTTTCTCTTTTTACACTTAACCCCCCATTTAATATTACTAATCTTTTTTTGTTTAACAAATAGGTGTAAGTTAGCTTAAACACACCAACAAGCAACTTACGGAGTATTTCGTATAACACTTTTCTTATACCATAAAAACACTTTGACAAAACATGTGGTATGGATTAACTAAAAAAATTCATGATTAAACCTCTACTAATTAACATCATAATCATATGGTCTTTTTGAATAAAGTAACATGAAAAGTTGCAAAAACATATGATTATACTTAAAAGGCTAAAAACTTGTCTTACTTGTTGTTAGTAAAAAGTTCAATTTAATCTTTCTTTTAATATCAATCTTTATTTTAAACGACAACATAGCTCTAATTAACCAATTTATCTAACAAAAACCTATTTATTTAAAATTAAATATCTCACAAACTATTAATTTGTTAGGTAAAATAAAACATGTAATCGTAACGGGAATTAAATTATCTTTATATCAAGAACATATGTATATATACTTTCGACGAACTTATTATTTATTTTTCAATCACGTATGAGAAAATCATATATGATTCATCTAAAATCATATATAATTCGTGTCACGAATCATATATGATTATATGATTTCAGAAAATCATACTTGTATATGATTTGACACGAATCATATATGGTTTAGACACACAAGTCGAAAACCCTACAAAACGATTATGAAGAAAACCCTATAATTAAACCAGTCGAACACAGAAAGCCACAAATCATATGGAGAATATAATTGCGATAAAAGTAATACTCTCTCCGTCCCAAAATAAGTGTTCACTTTTGACTTTGAAAGTCTTTTTTCGCAACTTTGACCGTAAATTAGTTTGTTTGTGTTATATAATACTTGATAAAGGTTATATCAACGGATTACACATTTAAAACTCTACCCATTCATATATATTGCATAAAGTGTTATATAGTACACAAAGAAATAATTACGATCAAAGTAGCGGAGAAAAGATTTTAAAAGTCAAATGTGAAAACTTATTTTAGGACGGAGGGGTAATAATAAGAAACCAAACAATGATATCTGGATGAAAGAGATCGACAGGAAAAAAATTAGGATTTGGAGGTTAAGGTCGCAACAAAAAATCGTTTTTTAGGGTTTTGGTGGAGGTTTTTTATGACTCTGAATACTTCGATTTCACTATAACCGAATTCTTATAGTATATTCAAAATCTTGTGTATGCTCGCGATCTAAGCGACTTTGATGTGTGAACCCCATAGCTAAACGAGGATCATAATTAACAGCTTAAGCTCGTTTTAGTTTTTGTTTGATCCCAAAAAGCAATGTTGAATTTATTTAGAGAGTTTATTGGACCATAATTAACCCATATATATTACATCACCACACGTTAGATCATGCAAAAAGGTTTAGGTTTCTTTAAAAAACAATCGATCTTTGTGGTGTTTTTGACCTAGCTAGTTCTCGATTATCTTGCAAAAAAGGGTTAGTTTTCTTTAAAAACAATCGATTTTTGGTTACTGAATAACTTTGATACGTGACCAGGTCATGGCACCAAATCGATCACTTAGATCAATCAACCATGAAGTGTCGAAAGAAAATAGAAGAAACCAGCATCAAGCTCAACTTGGTCGTAAGGTTAACGACGAAACCGCTCGACGGCTTTCTGGTGGCTATGCTGATAAAACAGTGCATGCCAGATCTTCTTCTTCTAGTATATCAAGTGATTACGAAAACCCTAATGATGTTCCTCAGCCGAGAGACGAAACGATGATTATGGTAGACAAGAAAAATGCGGCTTGCATCAACATGAGTCGAGTATAGCCGTATTTTTCTTGTCTACGATAATCATCGTTTCGTCTCTCGACTGAGGAACATCATTAGGGTTTTCGTAAGCCCTAAAATCACTTGATATTCTTGAACAAGAAGATCTGGCATGCACTGTTTCGTCAGCATAGCCACCGGAAAGGCGTCGAGCGGTTGATGTTGGGTTCTAGTATTTTGTTTAGAAATTTCATGGTTGATCGATCTAAGTGATCTATTTGGTGGACTCCACAGACTTGAAGATCGTGTATATATAGTGGGCAAAAGGCGGTTAAATTATGGGATTATTGGTACAGGCGGTTAAAAAAAAAAAAAAAAAAAAATTAAGGTTTGCGTGCAAAGAGATTTTCGTAAATGTTACTCCCTCCGTCCCAAAATTATTGTCCACCGACAAAAAACACACAGTTTAAGAAAAGTAACACATTTTCAGCTTTCTCTCTCTTACTTTTTGCAGAAAGACAGTTTTACCCTTAACCAATTAATTAAAAACCTTTGTAAAGTTTGTAATTATGATTTCACTTAAGGGTAAACTAGTAATCTCGATCTAAAATTCCTACTTATTTTTAGAAGTTTTAGAAGTGGACAATTAAATTGGGACAAACCGAAATGGAAAGGTGGACTATAATTTTGGGACGGAGGGAGTAATTTTTATGTTAGATTTTCACCCCCACAATTGTGAATGTTTATTTTTATATTCACTTTGACTCGACAATCGTAAATGTTGACTTTTATTTACCCGACAATTACAAATATTAACGTTTATGTTGACATAGACCCGACAATTACAAACATCGATTGTTTTTAAACAAACCTAAACTTTTTTTGCAACGACTTAAAAAGACATTATTTCTTTTCAAGAGTAGTTTAAGACCCGTGTAATACACAGGCTGTTAAAAATTTCATTACGAGTAGGTATGAATAAACGTAGATATGTAATGTATTGCATGTTCTATATTACATTTACATTTGTAAATATGATGTATTTGTATATATAAATACATTGCATTTGCATATGATTGTCAAGATCCCGATCTTCACACACTTGCCAAAGTTTTAGATATTACAAAGCTTCGCAATATCGTAAAGTCTCTACTGCAAGCTTCCCACAACATTGTGCTAATAGTAAAGGAAAGTTGTCGACGGCATCAACCGAAGAAAACATCTAAAGGTGTTGCTAATAGCATTTCAAATAAATGAGATGAAAGAGTATGGGACTGCTATTACATCAGATTACACAAAATTTATGTCAAACTGCTATAAACTTATATGTGACTCAACACAATGAATAGAAACTAATAACTGGTCAAATATGCCATTAATAGATTCATTGTCAAAAAAACTCTTTCTCCAAGCCACGCAATACTACACAAACAGCTTTTACCCACGAAATTTTTCCCACGGAACAAAAAACGTGAGAAATTTAACACGACATTATCTCGGATTCCCCACGGAATAGACAAAAAAATTCCGTGGGAAATTTCCCACAGAAACGTTGACCAAACATTCCGTGGGAAAGTCGTGACAAATTACCCACGGATTGCAAATTTCCAACGGACTTCCCACAGAGTACAAATTTATTTTTGTTAGTTACACATCCGTGGAAAAGTGGTGCCAAATTTCCCACGAATTTCCCACGGTATACACATTGTTGGAAATACGTTTTACGTATTAGAAATGATCGGTCACTCCAACAATAGTCTAAGTAATACATCGTAGTTTAGTTTTACTTTATTATCCAAACTAGCCCAAGCCGAGCCCACGAATGACAGTTGATTTGACGTTACGAGCCGACTAATCCCATGACGACTATTATTTTAAATAGCCCGGAATCGGTGTAAGTTTTCTTTTTCATTATGTAGGACCGACTCCCTTACATAGGGTCTTATGTTCAGTACTTCGTATCAGGTTCGTTTATGACCGAAACAAGAAAGTAGTTGGGTTTTTATCAAGGTTGTAAATAGCGTGAAGCGTGGCGTAGCGTTATTGCCAAGCTACAAGCTACAGAAGCTATAGCGAAGCTATGGCGTTTTCCGAAGCGTAATATATAACGGCACAAAATATATATAAATTAGTATTTATATAACGAGTTTATAAAATGAAGAAATGTTTTAATTTTAGTTGAAAACAAAACTGGCTATTAGTTACTCAATGATTTATCTCCATAGTAAAATTACTAAGCCCAAGTCAACTAAATAGCAAAAAATTAGTAAACGAGCAAAATTCTTGTAAATGAGCTAAAAGATTCGAAAAAAGCGCCACGTTACGCGCTATAGCGCGCTAGATCACGCTTTATGGCGCTTTTTAGCACGCTACGCCTTAAGACGCCGCCTTAGTCTGTTTCGTAACGTAGAGGCCACGCTTCACGCTATAGCCCGCTATAAGGCGCGCTATAGCGCGCTATTTAGAACCCTGGTTTTTATGTTATTCTTGAACAACCAAAGACCTTGCACTAAAAAACTTGGTCCTACTTGTTGGTGTTGCATTTATGGACTGTGGACTTTCAAAGTCAAATTTTCACAAGTTTATCAGCAACCTGCACAAAAAACTTGCAATAACAGTCATTCAGAAAAACTTGTCTTCGGAACTCCATCACACTGTAAGGCAACAACAGACCATCTGCTGATCACTCGCACCTTTTTGGCCCCCGTTAATGAGACAAGTCGATATCAGCAAAGACCGGGTTATAATTTATGCATGTATCCTCTTATAGTGTTTTTATCATATTCTTGACCACCAGGCACAAGGTTAATTAAACAAATCAAACATCAACCTTTTCTATACGAATACGCTAACAAAAAGACCCAACAATGATTTCGAATTTTTGACAATTGTAAAACACAAACCTTTTGAGTAGGTTCTTCAAGCCGATTTGCTAGAATGAAAAACAGCTCAAGAGCGTCTGCAGTCTGCACATTGTTTCAGTTATATGACTTATATCAGCACTACCGTTTCCACTGATCATCGAGTATTAAATTGCTTTTCGCTTCTCAATCCTAATCCTGAGCAAAATGCTAAAGGGACACACAGTTTACAGAAAAGAAGCATCCTCCAAGTTTGTAATGATACCTGTACGCAACATCTGCTGCACGTCTCCAAGTTGGTTTCTTTAACTCGTCCCATCATTTGGGTTTGGGTATGAGATAATTATCGAATTAACTTTTAAAAACTTGCAAATCAAACATTAACATTTAGAGAAAACAGCTGGTCAGTTTTAAGTTTCCACTCAAATCTCAAATATTTTTCAAGGTTACAATGAAAAAAGTACAATTGGCTCATGTTCTGCCAGTTCAGGTTTAAGCCTACTCTGCAAACAAACTGCTCGCTAACTCTACGACTCAAACCAAAATGAAAAACAATGATGAAATTTAGAGAAATTGACGGCTAAGAATAATTGTATAGCGAGATGCTTTTATCATCTGATACACTTGCAAGCAGACTCCCTCTAGCTCCACTTCCTGCACCTTCAAACTTCACTCCCCAAACCTGATCTGAATGGTTAGTCATGGTCTGAACCGCCGCCCTCATTTTAGGGTCCCACAGCTTCACAGTCCTATCACTGGAACCCGACGCAATAGCTGCCCCATCTGGGCTCACATCAACGCTCAAAACCCAGCTTGAATGACCGGACATTGACGAAAACAATGTCTTTCCTTCTGCATCATACATGTGAATACGCTCATCGTCCGAACCTGAAACAAGAACTCTGGGGTCTAGAGGTGAATACGCAAGAGAGCGAACAGGCATCGTATGCCCTTCAAGGTGGTGAAGAAACTTAGCCCGCTGTACGTCAAAGACAGAAATAGAACCATCCATGGATCCACAAGCCAGCTGTCTTCCATTAGGACTCCATGCAACCGAAAGTACAAACTTCTTGTTGTTGCCTTTATCAGAGGCCTTTGAGCCTTCAGGACGAGGAATGGATAAAGTTCCTATCTGCTTCCATTCAGCAGTATCCCATAGCTTGACAGACGCACTGCTGCCACCAGCAACCGCAAGAGTCGTACCCTGCCAATAAAAAACAACGGATTTAAGTTGACAGAATCCGTCTTGTCATACCACATCTCTAGTTACATGTAGATAGACTATAACTCACTTAAATGTAGGGCTGAGCACGACAGACCCAAAACCGACCCGGACCGGACCGACCCATACCGGACAATTTCGGTCTGGTCCTCGGTCCGGTCCGGTCTTGCCAAAACTCTAGTCGATTATGCCTAATAGGACCGGACCGGATTTGGCCCGGTCTCGGACCAGGGTTTCGGACCATTTCGGTCCTGGCCCGATGCTCAGCCCTACTTAAATGCAACAAAATTTACAAAAACTAAAACTAGAACAGTCAATCCTATACATGTTTTCTAGTAATTAGCTATAACCATGTGCAAATTATAAAAAAAATAACAACAAATACCAAAGGATGTTGGAATCTGATACACTGGGAGTAAACTGCATAAGCTTATATAAGTTTGTGTGTCACCTAAGAAGCTAAGATTAAGACACAAATTCCAAAATCTCGACTTACATTTAAATACATCATAAGTAACTCAAATGCAACATCAATTACTGTATGTTTGGTTAAACTAGTGGTCGTATGAAGCACTAGCCTTTATATTTAAAGGCTTCTTTAAGTAGCATTTATAAAGCTAGTGGCTGCACGCTACTTGCCAAACAGGCTTATATAATTCAAATGTTAAACACTAGTTGCTCCAAACGGCAAAAACGCTCAAAACTAGTAGTAGTATTTATCGGTGAGTGTTTAGCGTCTAGCATTTTTAATAAAAAGCGGTTAAAACAAGGCGTTAAATTCTAACGCTACTTTACTTCATTACAGAAAACTAAAACACTACTTGCTAAACAAGCTTAGATATTTCAAACATAAACACTAGTTGCTCCAAAACAAGTCGGAGTATTTATGAGCGTTTAGCGTCCAACATTTTTGATAAATAAAGGTTAATTAAATATGAGTCACTCTAACACTGCTTTTTCTAAGGTTATATGTTGGCTTGTGAGCTTATTTGTTTTTCGGCTTATATTTCATAATCCCCAATTTTCCGACTTATTTTGAGACTTGTGGGCTTATATAAGTTTGTTATGATATGATAAACTTATGCAAGTCTCAAAACAAGCTAGAAAATTGGGGCTTATGAAAGCTTAAACAAGCACCCCCTAAAACAAGCTTTACCATTCTAACACTACTATCCATATTACAAAAACCTTTATCAAACAAAACAGCTACTGCTAACGACTAGGATCTAAACTAGTTGCAGTATTTATGAACGTTTAGCGTCTTAAATATGAGTCATCCTTAAAATTCTAACACTACTTCTACTTCAATTAGAAATCAATTTAATAAGCTTTACTTTACCAAACACTTTTACTATAAAACAAACAGCTACTTCTCACACTACTTGCTAAACAAGCTTATATATTTCAAACGCTAAACACAAGTTGCTCCAAAAACACTCCAAATATTGCACGCCAACCATACCCAAAATTCAACTTTGATAATATGGTAGTTGCTCTAGTCAAGTAGTCGTAGTATCTATGAACGTTTGACGTCTTAAATATGAGTCATCCTTAAAATTTTAACACTACTTCTCCTTCAATTACACATTAATTACTACTAACGTCTACCGTATGCACCTATGATAGACCAAGGGGGAGTTTGTTTCGGCTTATCAGCTACTTAAATATCAGTATATATGAACGTTTGGCGACTTATATATCAGTATCCTTAAAATTCTAAGACTACTTCTACCTCAATTACACGTTAATTTAATAAGCTTTACTTTACTAAACACTTTAATAAAACAGAACAGTTACTACTAACGGCTACCGTATGCACCTATAATAGACCAAGGGGCGTTTGGCTACTGTAAAAAACCAATATACAAAACAATAAATACCCAGCATTCAAGTTTGATAGAACGCTAGTTGCTCCTCAACTAGTCAAGTAGTCCTAGTATCTATGAACGTTTAGCGTCTTAAATATGAGTCATCCCTAATATTCCAACACTACTTCTACATCAATTGCACATTAATTACCCATAACAGCTACCGTATGCATCTATGATAGACCAAGGGAGCGTTTGTTTCGGCTTATTTGGTTTTAAGATTAAGTTTAGTATTACGTCTACTCCTAACGGCTACCGTAAAAAACCAATATACAAAACAATAAATACCCAACATTCAAGTTTGATAAAACGCTAGTTGCTCCTCAACTAGTCAAGTAGTCCTAGTATCTATGAACATTTATGCACTTACGATTGACCAAGGGAGCGTTTGTTTCGGCTTATTTGGTTTTAAGATTAAGTTAACTATTACGTCTACCGCTAACGACTACTGTAAAAAAACCAATATACAAAACAATCACATTAATTACTACTAACAGCTACCGTATGCACTTACGACAGACCAAGGGAGCGTTTGTTTCGGCTTATTTGGTTTTAAGATTAAGTTTATTATTACGTCTAGTGTAAAAAAACCAATTTACAAACAATAAATACCTAACATTCAAGTTTGATACAAAACGCTAGTTGCTCCTCAACTAGTCAAGTAGTCTTAGTATCTATGAACGTCTGGCGTCCTAAATACGAGTCATCCTTAAAATTCCAACACTACTACTTCTACTTCAATTACATTTTAATTAACTAACGGCTACCGTATGCACCTATGGTAACATTCAAGTTTGATAAAACGCTAGTTGTTACTCAACTAGTCAAGTAGTCGTATTATCTATGAACGTCTAGCGTCCTAAATATTCCAACACTACTTCTACTTGAATTACATATTAATTACTACTAACGACTACCGTATGCACCTATGACAGACCAAGGGGGTGTTTGTTTCGGCTTATTTGGTTTTGGAATTAAGTTTATTACGTCTACTAACGGCTACTGTATGCACTTATAATAGACCAAGGGGGAGTTCGTTTCGGCTGATTTGGTTTCCAACACTACTTCTACTTCAATTACATATTAATTACCCCTAACAGCTACCGTATGCACCTATAATAGAAAGGAGATGTTTGTTTCGGCTTATCGGCTACTATAAAACAAATATACAAAAACAAAAAACACCCACCCTAGGATCAATAACACTAGTCGTAGTATATATGAACGTTTGCCCGTCTTAAATATCAGTATCCTTAATGTTTGGTTAAGCTTATATAAATAGGCTTATAAGCTTATATATGAGGTTTTTGGTAAGCCCAAAATGTGTGGCTTTTAAGGCTTATATAGCAATAATATATAAAAAGACATTTATGCCCACATTTAATAACCATATCATTTAATATTCATATACTTTTTTGTCATTTTACCTTATTAAATTTGATAAGCTAAACCAAACACTAAACATGAGCTTATAAGCTTATCATATATAAGCCATCATGGCTTATATAATATAAGCCTAAGCCAAACTCATAAGCTTAACCAAACACCCCCTATATCACTTAAAAAAAACAGAACAGCTACTACTAACGGCTACCGTATGCACCTATAATCGACCTAGGGGGCGTTTGTTTCGGCTTATTTGGTTTCGGGATTCAGTTTATTACGTCTACTGCTAACTAAAAACCAATATAGAAAACGCTAAATACCCACCCTAGGATCAAACTCCATCTGCCAAACTTCAGAAGGCGGGGCTTCGAGCGTCGCAATCGTAACATTACTCTCAACATCAAAAACCCTAACAAAACTATCCATGGAAGCCGAAGCAGCAATCTTTCCAGACGGATGAGCCGCCACTGAAACCACCCCTAAACAATGCCCTGTATTCGTACGGACATTCGTAATCCCTTCCCCTTGTTGTGGGTCCCACAGCTTCACTGTTTCGTCTAAAGATCCGGTCAAGAGAAGGGCTTTTGATGACGTGTCGGTTGGTGGGACCCATGTGCATGCCCATACGCAGTCTTGGTGGGCTGTTTCCACTGATCGGAGCCATACTAGCTTCATGGCGATGGCGATGGTGGTGATGAAACCCTAAACGACAATAAACGATGAAGATGAAACAAAGATTTTGTTGACTGTTTTGTTGACTTTTTAAGGTTTTTTATACTAGGATAAGTTACATGAGTGGTCCTTGTCTTACGCAAAACCGACAATTATGTTTTGTTGAACTGGATAATATTGACTAGAATATAAACTGACCATATTGATCAGGTGATCGATCTCGTGTTTTGGATAAATTGGTTTTTGGGATGGTCTGATTTTTGAACCTGATTAGCCTGGTTTAAATAAGATGAGTCGTTCGTTAAGTCCAGCTTGTTAAAAACGTGACACGAACTTGAGCTTAATGTATAACGCGAAACGAAGATTTAGTTGACTGTTTTGTTGACTTTCTACCTTTTTTATACTAGGATAAGTTACATGAATGGTCCTCGTCATACGCAAAACCGATAATTATGTTTTGTTGAGCGGGATCTTGCTGACTTGAACGTAAACCGATCATATTGATCAGGTGACCGATCTCGTGTTTTGGATAAATTGATTTTGGGGACGGTCTGATTTTTGAACCGTCATTAGTCTGGTTTAAATAAGATGAGTCGTTCGTTAAGTCCAGCTTGTTAAAAACGTGACACGAACTTAAGCTTAATATAAAACGTGAGACAAAGATTTTGTTGACTGTTTTGTTGACTTTTTACCTTTTTTATACTAGGATAAGTTACATGAATGGTCCTTGTCTTAGGTAAAACCAACAATTATGTTTTGTTGAACTGGATAACGTTGACTTGAACATAAACCGATCATATTGATCAGGTGATCGATCTCGTGTTTTGGATAAATTGATTTTCGGTCCGGTTCAATTTTTTTAACCGTTATTAGTTGTGGATTAAACAAGTTGAGTCGTTCGTTAAGTCTAACTCGTTAAAAACGTGACACGAACTTGAGCTTAATATAAAGCTTGTTTAAAATATGAATTTGAGTCTAGTTAGGGTTGATACATGAATGGTCCACAATTATATTGTTTGACTTTATTGACTTTTCACCTTTTTATACTAGGATAAGTTACATGAGTGGTCCTCGTCTTACGCAAAACCGACAATTATGTTTTGTTGAACCGGATCTTACTAACTAGAATATAAACCGATCATACCGATCAGGTGATCGATCTCGTGTTTCGGCTAAATTGGCACGAACGAGGTTAATATAAAGCTTGTTTAAGAAATGAATTTGAGTCTTAGTTACGACTGATACTCTGGACGGAAATTGATTTTGTCAAAAACATCATATCGAGGACAAGCATAATCGTGATTTGTGTAAGACCAGGCCAAATCGAAGACCAAATACGTGCAAAAGAACAAGAATAATTGCGGTTTGTGTAAGACCAGGCCGAATCTGATGCGGCTGGTAAACAAAAAATCACAAACAATAAATTGTGAATAGGAAAATACTTAATTTCTAATCAGTTATAAATTTAGGGAAAATGAGAAGTCTCCAGTTTTCCTATAAATATGATATATTTTCATTGTAATAGGATATATAACTTTGAGTTTTGATAATAAAAGCGTTTGCTTTGTTCTTGGCAGTTTGTTAATAAGATACTCTCACTAATCGATATTCGTTGAATCAACGATTGTTGGAGTTTGTCTGATTATCGGTATTCTTTGGAATCAACGATAGTCGGAAGGTTGTTTCTGGTATTCGTGAGAATCAACAGATTCAATTAGGGTGTTCTCTTTTTACACTACATCAATTGGTATCAGAGACGAAATTTCTGATTAAGATGCCTCCAAAGAGAAGTGGAGACGAAGATTCAGAATATCCATTCTTTGAGGGTGATGATTCATCTTCTGATGAATGAAGCGATTATGGTGTCGCTGGTGATGATTATGAGGGACCTCCAGTATTTGATGATGATCAATTTGATCAAGATTACGAAGGACCTCCACTATTTGATGATGATGCATATGAGGAAGAGATTGTGAGTGTTGGAAAAGGATTTGTTGATAATTATCCAAAATTTCAAGCGGATGAAGACAACATCGAAGATGTTGTAATTATGTCTGATAATTTTTGCTCTTCAGTGATCCAGAATACTATTTTGGAATTTGTACATGATGGTGACAAAAGTATGGCAGAATTAATGGATATTGGGAGACAACTTTTAGGAAAGAGGCAAGTTCTTCCCTATGGTACAAAGTTAATTACCGTACATGATCCGGTATCAAGTGAAAATGGAATTTTGAAGCTAGTTTTGCATGGATCTTTTCTTCCAATTCCTTCAATTGAAAAGTTTTCAATCATAGAAGATGATATGATTCCTGGTGAACTAATCCTTAGAAATGGGCATATATTTCTTAATTCAGAAAGGGAAGTTGTAACCCTTAGAGTAACTAACGATGGAGATAGACCAATACAGGTTGGCAGCCATTATCATTTTATTAAGTTCAATTCATGTTTGATTTTTTATCGTAGAAAAGCATATGGCATGAGGTTAAACATACCGGCAGGAAGAGCCACCAGATTTGAGCCAGAGGATGCAAAATCTGTCACTCTTGTGAGAATTGGCGGTAATCAAGTTATAAGAGGAGGTAATGCAATCGCAGACAACTTTGTCAACGATGAAAATGTCGAAACAGTGATGGAATCTATACATGCAAGAGGATTTGGCAATTCAATAGACACTAGTACCAATCATGGTATTATGGTAGAAGGATCTCCACTTGCTTGTAAAATAAATCACGAGGCTTATGATAATATCTACGGTCCTACTGTTGGAGACAAAATTCGTCTTGGTGATACTCGTTTGTTTGCTGAAGTTGAAAAAGATTTCATTGTTTATGGTGATGAGTGTGTATTTGGTGGATTAAAAGTTATAAAAGATGGAATGGGGCAAGCTTCAGGGTTCTCTGCGTCTGATTTTATGGATACCGTTATTACAAATGCTTTAATAATCGATTATAGCATTTTCAAAGCAGATATAGGTATCAAAGGAGGTTGTATTTTGCCATCGGGAAAGCAGGAAATCCTGATGCCATGAACGGTGTCTTAAGTAACATGATCATCGGGGTTAGCACAGAGGTCATAGCCAGAGAAGGGAAGATAGTGACAACTGGCGCCATAGATTGTCACGTGCACTTCATTTGCCCTCAGTTGGCATACGAAGCAATAGCTAGTGGTATAAAGACAATGATTAGAGGTGGGATCGGACCTGCTGAAGGGACATGTGCAACTACTCGTACCCCTAGATCTGTACATATGAAACTTATGCTTCAAGCCACTAATGACATACTGATGAATTTTGGATTCATTGGGAAAGGAAATAGCTCTAAACCAGAAGGGCTACATGAAAAAAATCAGGGCTGACGCAATGGGGCTGAAGCTCCATGAAGATTGAGGAACCACTCTTGCGGCTATAGATTATTGTTTAAATGTTGTAGAGCAATATGACATTGAGGTTAATATCCACACCGACACCTTGAAAGAATCTGGATTCGTTGAACATACAATCGTTGCATTTAAAGATAAAACAATTCAGATGTACCACCACAGTGAAGGAGCAGGGAGTGGTCATGCTCCTGATAGCATCAAAGTGTGCTGTGTTAAAAATGTTCTACCGTCGTCAACGAATCTAACGCATCCTTATAAATTTAGTGAAGCAAAATCTAGGACGATTTTTTTTAAGCGTGGGAGAATGATGCGGTTGGTAAACGAAAAATCACAAACAATAATATGTGATTAAGAAAATACTTGATTTCTAATCAGTTATAAATTTAGGGAAAATGGAAAGTCTCTAGTTTTCCTATAAATATATATTTTCATTGTAATAGGATATATAACTTTGAGTTTTGATAATAAAAGCGTTTGCTTTGTTCTTGGCGGTTTGCTAATAAGATACTCTCAATAATCGGTATTCGTTGAATCAACGATTGTTAGAGTTTGCCTGATTATCGGTATTCTTTGGAATCACCGATAGTTGGAAGGTTGTTTCTGGTATTCGTTAGAATCAACAGATTCAATTAGTGTGTTCTCTTTTTACACTACATCAGAATCAAACCCGACTGAAAATGTTATGGCTCATCTGGTTTGGTCTTACACAAAACCGATAGTTGTGTTTATTTAGACTAAATCAAAAATATTATTTCATATGTCTAAAATACTTAGGGTTTGAAGAAGCCACTTCACAATATTTTTTTATGATAAAGGCAATTTGCATCAGAATGTTGTAAACCTTTGAACGAAGTTGGACCTGGTGTAGATTGTTATGGACGATGGCCCTACTAATGTTGTTATTCTAAGACGCATGTTACTCCTCTTCGTGGTTTAATGATGTTATTCTTATAGAAGAGTGGTTTCTCAAGCAGAAGTCGAAAGTCGAATGGTTAAAGGTGGGTGACTCTAACATTGTCTATTTTCATTAGGTAGTTAAGGGGAGAATTAGCCGTAACCGTATTGACGTGGTGACTAATTTGGAGGGCGACTTGGTCACGGATGATGATGTGCCTGCTGCTTTTGTATCACATTATGAAGCGTTCCTCGTTCAACAAGGTGTGTCTCATCCTTTTAATTATGATGGTCTTTGTCCTATTTAGCTAGAGGCGGAGGCTGCCTTGGATATGATTAAACCTGTGTCTAACTAGGAAGTCAAAGACATAATGTTTTCTATGGGAAGTGAGAAATCACTGGGTCCGAATGGTTTTACAACGGGGTTTTTTTTAAGTTGCTTGAGATATTGTAGGAGGTGACATTACTTGTGCGGTTCAAGAGTTTTGTGTGAATTGTACGCTGCTTAAAGAGTTAAATCATAATATCATTGCTCTTATTTCCAAGGTTGAGTCTCCTTCTCGCATTAATGATTATAGAACTATTTCTTGTTGTAATGTCATTTTCAAATGCATTACCAAGGTTATAACTAATCGCATTAAAGAGAGCTTAAAGTTTCTTATTAGCCCTAACCAATCAATGTTTGTCCTATGATGAAGGACTTCTGACAATATTCTTCTTCTCAAGAGCTTATGCATAATTATCATCTTGATCGGGGTGTTCCTCGGTGTGCTTTCAAGGTGTACATTCAAAAAGCTTATGATACAGTTGATTGAGAGTTTCTTAAGAATGTTCTTATTGCTTTTGGGTTTCATGCTCGTATGGTGAGTTGGATTATGGAGTGCATGTCTTCTACTTCTTTCTTGTTGAGTATCAATGGAGTTCTTCATGGATATTTCTAAGGAAAAAGAGGTCTTAGACAAGGTGATCCATTATCTCCTTATCTTTTCACTATTATTATGGAGGTTGTTACTCTTATGTGGTTAGAAGGATATGTGATTCTAATAATTTTAAATTTCACTGCTATTGTGATGAGTTGGAGCTTATTAATCTTAGTTTAGCGGATGATCTTTTCCTATTTGCTTATGGGGATGCTAATTCAGCGAGAGTTATTATCGAGGCGTTGGATGAATTTAAGAATGCTTCTGGCTTAGTTCCTAGTATTCCTAAGAGTACAACTTACATTTGTAATGTTCTTAATCATGTTAAACCTTCTATTTTGTAAATTCTGCCATTTGTAGAAGGATGTCTTCTTGTTAAGTACTTGAAGGTCCCGCTGATTTCATCTCGGCTTATCTATAGGGATTGTCAGGAGGTGATTGGGAGAATTAGGAGTCGTATTAAGGATTGGAAAAATAAATCCTTGTCGGCTTAGGTTACAATTGGTTTGGTATGTTATTGGTTCTATGCATGTGTATTGGGCTTCTGTGTTTATTCTTCCTACTCGTTTCTTCCTTGATATGGAATAGTTAACGAGGGGATTTCTTTGGTGTCAACGTGATACGGGGAAGGGTAAAGCTAGAGTGTCTTGGGGTGTTGTTTGTCTTCCTAAGAGTGGGGGGGGGGGGGAGGGGGGGGGGGGGGTCTTGGGATTTGAAGTCTTGACCTCTTTAATAAAGCTCTTATGGTCACTCATATTTGGAATCTTTTATCCCATAAGGAGTCATTGTGGGTAAAGTGGCTTCATGTATATAAGCTTCGGGGCCGCAATTTTTTTGATGGTTCCATTTCGAGGTAATAATGACTTGGGGGTGGTAGGCCTCTAATTCATAATTATATTTGGCATCGTATTGGAGATGGTAAAATGTGTTCCCTTTGGTTTGATCGGTGGTGTATGAGTTCTCCCTTGGTAGACTTTGTTTCCAATCGTGATATTCATAGGTCTGGTCTATAACTCAAGTCTACGGTGTTTGATGGTATTCGTCACGGCTCTTGGATCTGGCCTAACGAGTAGTACTCGAAGTACCCTACATTTGGTTCGATAAATGTTCCTATCTTATTGAATGATAGGCCTGATGGGATTGAGTGGCGTCCTTCGGTAGGTGTTGTGAATACTTTATCCTTTATTGAATGATAAATGTTCGATAAATATTATTTCATCAATTCAATAATGTCTTACATCCTTTATCCAAATACTAATCAACAGATTTATTGCATGAATTCGCTAGCTAGTTGCAGCCCAATTGCCTTGGCATGCTTAACTACCTTTGGCCTAGATAAAGCCTTAGTAAAAGGATCAACTACATTATCATCTGTGTGAACTTTTATCAATTTTATTTCTCGAGCTTCCACTTGTTCTCGAACGTAGTGATATCTACGTTTAAAGTGTCTGGCGCCCTTCATGACTCCAGGGTCATTGGCGAATATTATTGCCGCAGAATTGTCGCAATATATATCAATAGGTTCTTTAATTGAAGGCATCACTCCAAGATCTCCAATAAACTTCCTAATCCAAACAGCTTCCATTGCGGCTTCTGAAGCGGCCATGTACTCAGATTGAGTCGCATGCATAGCAATGGTTTTCTGCTTACTGCTCTTCCAGTCTACTGCTCCTCTGTTGATGACAAACACGTAACCCGTCTGAGACTTCGTATCGTCTTTATCACATTGCCAGGACGCATCACAAAATCCTGTTACATTCAGTTCTGTGTCTGGTTTACCCCCGAATACCAAAAACATATCTTTCGTACTCCTCAAATACTTTAGAATATGTTTAACAGCAGTCCAGTGGAACTTTCCTGGATTCTGTTGGTATCTACTGACCAAGTTCTGAGCAAACGCCACATCAGGCCTTGTGCATCTTACAACATACATAATAGATCCTACTGCCGAAGCATAAGGCACCTTCTTCATGTAAGCCACCTCTTCAGGTGATGATGCATCTTTCTCATGACTTAACTCATGCTTAACCTCCATCGGTAAGAAACCTTTCTTAGAGTTATGCATGTTATATTTCTTTAATATCTTATCAATATAAGCATCTTGACTAAGACCAATTAACCGTCTACTCCTATCTCGATAGATTTTAATTCCCAGAATATATGCAACATCTCCCAAATCTTTCATAGAAAAACATTTACCAAGATAATCCTTAACTTCCTTAAGTCTTGGAATGTTACTTCCCATGATCAATATGTCATCGACATATAGAATTAGGAACACTACATTACTCCCACTAGCTTTGCGGTATACACATGGCTCATCACGATTTTGAATAAATTCGAACTTTTTGATTTCTTCATCAAATCGCTTATTCCATTGACGTGATGCTTGCTTCAAACCATAAATAGATCTTTGAAGTTTGCACACGCGCTTTGGATATTTAGGATCAACATACCCTTCCGGTTGTTGCATATAGGTGTCTTCATCTAAGCGACCGTTCAAGAAGGCAGTTTTAACATCCATTTGCCATATCTCATAGTCATAGTATGCTGCTATAGCTATGAGAATCCTAATAGCTCGTAAGTCTGCTACAGGAGAAAAGGTCTCCTCGTAGTCTATGCCAAAAGTTTGAGTAAAACCTTTAGCCACTAAACGTGATTTATAGGATTGTACATCACCATCCATGTCAGTTTTCTTCTTATAGATCCACCTATTTTTCACTACTTTAGCATTTTTAGGTGCGTCTACAAGAATCCAAACATCATTGATTTCCATGGATTTCATTTCCTCATTCATCGCAACTATCCATTTTGACTTTTCTGGATCAGACATTGCGGACCGATAGTTAGCAGGTTCACCAAGATCCCCTACTTCCTCCTCATCATCCTCTATGTAAAGACGTAGTTTGTCCGGCGCACGTATAGTCCTTTGTGACCTACGTGGAGGAATTAATTCCGGCGGAACACTCAGACTTTCTGGTTCCACAGGAATTTCATCGCTAGTATTTTTAGAAGGCAATGTATCTTCTTGAATTTCTTCAAGATCATAATTTCTCCCACTGAATTCTTGATTTACAAGATCATTTTCAAGGAAGTCTCCATACCGAGCCACAACTATTTTGTTCTCAGCCGGATAATAAAAGTAGTAACCCATAGTTTCCTTAGGGTAACCTACAAAGATACATTTTACTGAGCGTTGTTGGAGTTTATCTCCAGAGTCACGTTTCACATACGCCTCACAACCCCAGACTTTTAAATAAGACAAATATGGCTTCTTGCCATGCCATAGTTCATATGGTGTCTTATCTACCTTCTTAGTGGGAAACATATTTAGAATACGAACAGCAGATTCAAGAGCATAATCCCAAAAAGATAATGGTAAAGTTGTAAGATTAAACATAGATCGTACCATATCCAATAATGTACGATTTCTCCTTTCAGATACACCATTTTGTTGTGGAGTATACGGAGAAGTAAGTTTCTGAACAATTCCATTCTCACTTAAATAATCTTTAAACTCTTAACTTAAATATTCACCACCACGGTCAGAACGAAGAGCTTTAATCTTCTTTCCCAGTTGTAACTCTACTTCGGCTTTAAACGTCTTGAATGTTTCAAATACCTCATGTTTATGCTTAAGTAAATAAACATAACCATAACGGCTATAATCATCCGTAAACGTCAAGAAGTAGCTAGCACCTTTCCTTGACACATGTCTAAGTGGTCCACACACATCAGTATGTATCAAACCAAGTAGTTCAGTAGCCCTTTCAATATTGCTATTAAAAGGTTTCTTGGTCATCTTTCCAGAGATACAAGATTCACATTTATCTAATGATTCATCATTGATACCTTCCAAAAGCCCATCACGTTGTAGCTTTTGTATGCGAGTCTTCCCAATATGGGCAAGCCTACAATGCCAAAGATAAGAAGAGTTCTTGTCTAACTTACTCTTCTTATTCATGCTAAAAACAGAATTATTTTTCCTCTTGGAATTTTTATCATGCATGTTTATTTCAAAAACACCATTCACAGAAATTGCATCAAAATAGAATAAACCATCTTTGAAAACAGAAATTATATTATTATCAATCGTGTGAATAAATCCAAGATCCAACATACAAGAAAAGGAAATGAAACCCCTAACAATTGTAGGTGCATAGTGACAATTATTTAAAAACAGTACTAAACCGGAAGGTAAAACTAATTTAAATATTCCTATAGCTTCAACCGCTGCTTGTGCGCCATTGCCCACTTGCAGAAATTATTCCCCATAGGTAAGCCTCATTTTCAACTCAAATCCATGCAGGGTATTACAAATGTTAATACCACATCCCGTATCATATACCCAGGAGTTTGATTTGTATGAAAGATTAAATAACTCTATCATAAATAAGTTACCAGAAGATGGTGCTGCAGCAGCTTGCTCAACCTTCTTCTTATGTTATGCCATTTCATGGAGATAGAGAGAGTAATTCCTCTTCCAGTGTCCAGTCATCTTGTAGTGGTGACAAGTCTCATCTTTCAGAGATTTCTTAGCAAAGTTATGCTTCGGTTTTGATGTAGTCGCAACTTGCTTGCTCTTATCAACCTTGCCTTTGCCTTTCTGCTTCTTATTCCCTTGCGGTTTTGGTTTCGACACTCTACCCTTTTGTACAAGAAGTACTTGAGGTGAAGCAGTGGATGCCTTATCTTTCAAACCCTTTTCGAAGTCAATGAGCATTGCATGCAAATCATTAACTGTCTTCCCCGTGCAATGCATATTATAGTTACAAACGAAATCATTGAAGTCCTTATTAAGGGACCTATTGATCAAGTTAATAGCCATATTATGATCAAAGGGTTGTCCTAGTGCGATGAGTTGTTCCATATAACCCCTCATCTCCATATAATGAGCACTTACGGACTTTCCAGGAGCTTGCTTGCAACTATGTAGAGCATCAACCAGATCATAGATCTCTACAGCTTGCGGTGTTTCATACACAGCCTTGAGTTCATCAAGCATTTGCTGAGGAGAAGCTAGCTCATACTTCCTTTGAAGTGATGGAGCCATCCTTCCTAACATTACAGCAGCCACCTCATGGTGCTTCTTAACGTTAGCAGCGTGTTGAAGCCTTTCCGCATCAGTTGCTCCTTCAGCAAGATCCTCCGGAAAAGGAGTTTCCAAGATATTGATAGTACCCGCTGCTCTCAGAACAATTCTTAGTGAGCGGTACCAATCATTGAAATTAGGGCCAGTAAGTTCAGGCCGTTCAAAGAAAGCTTTGAACGCCGAGCTTATTGTCAGATTGTTTTTGGGTTGAGCCATTTCTACAGAAATAAGTTCAAACATTAGTATTTTCGATAATACAATTCAAGAAAATAAAATTACCCCGGTAATAAAACCATAGTATTTTCCTTGAAAAACTAGAATCCATATTGACATAGATTTATCACATCAGTTGATCTACTAGTGACAAATGTATTCAACATAATAACTTGTCGAACAATAATTGCCAAATCAAATTGCAATTCTAGATATGTCAGGGATTTACATTGCCAAAATCATTTGCATTGTAAAAATGTTTTATCCCTTCTTTATGCCTTGAGTTTCAGTTCTCACTGAGTAACTCAATTAAGTCGACTAATCTAAAGAACGTAAAACCTTCATGTGCAATCTTATTCAGTCATGAAGTTTTCTCTCCATTACAACATCGTCCGATATCTTATATGACGACAATTGTAACTTCAAGTGTTCGTCAATTAGAGGGCATATGACTTAAATTTTAGGGTATAGATTTTGGTGTCAAAATCATGTATGGAGAAGCATGCATACATCTCCATAACATAAGTTTAATAAAACATTTAGTAAACCTTTTGGTGAGACTAAAAGTTCATCATATACTTGCAAGTTGAGGTATTAATTAAACCAATTGAAGATTTTACACGCAACTAAATTCACACGTACTTTTTCTAGAACGTTAGTTATAGCACAAAGCAATAACCTTATTCATTGTGTTTCGGATGTGAATTAATGTAGTTAAATCAACCTTAAAGAATTATACCAATAACAACCGTAGGCAATACTAATTTGACGCACATGCGAGCCGGGAATTTGGTTAGCGCTGAAGCATACCACCTCATTCCTTAACCGGGTAAATGACCAACGGTGCGTTATACCCACTTTATAGTTTGCCAAAATTGAGTAACCATTAAGTTGCTATTGCAATTCTAATCAACGCAAATCATATGTATTTTACATCTCAAAACAATTCATTAATTTTGATAAGATTTAGTCCATATTATTTTCTTGGAAAATTACCCTTGTTTACAACATACAATATAAAAACGTATGAAAACAAGTAGTACAAAAAAAAACTAAATCAAATAGCCATATGCATAACAATTTATTCAAAGAACATCAAATCTAGGGTTTTTATAACCATAAAAAGTCTTCCCTAATTTTAAAACTTTGAATCAAATAAAGCAAATAGCAATCAAAATTATATGATCCGTAAGAAACATGCATGTTTATTACGGATCTCCCACATTCTCTTAACAATTAAAAAAACTACGGATCGTAACCACGCATGACATAACAATTAATTCATGCAAAAACATCTAAAGTTAATTACCATGCAATTTTAGGGTTTATAAATTTTATTTTTTTTATAAAAAATTCGACTAAAGTCGATTTTAATAATAATAAAAAACAAAACCCTAATTTTTTATAAAACCTAAAAAACAACATGTAATTTTTAACACAAATCAATATTAGTTAAAAAACTTTAGATCTTGATAATTATAATCATGTTAAAACGGCTCTCGATGCCACTGATGGTTTATAGAGTTCATAACAATTATTTAAAAACCTTAATATGGATCAAAGAGCGCATAGCGGAAGCGATTAACAAGATCATTAATTTAACACAATTATATTAATCAAGATTAGGGTTACATACCTTTATCCTAGCAAGATCCACAAGACGACAGAACGAACGGCAACTAGGGTTGATCACGAACAATAGCAAGAATATAATCTAAAGGAAGATTATATCACGCTCTTGTACACACGTAATACGACGAGTTAACCATGAGTCTAGCACGAGCAAACCGAGCTTCAACGCTTATGGATTATCTACCCAATAACCCTAGAGAGGGATTAGGACTAGATAAAATAGAAGAACGAAAGTCAACGAATAATCCTTGTGGGTTATATGTGGCGATCGCAGGAAGAGAGGAAGAAGGGAGGAACCAAAAAATAATGAAGGCCTTGGGGTTGTTTATATAGTCTTGGCAATCTTGGGCTCCAAGCAATTAAACAAGAATTAGGAAACAAAAGTTTCCCTTTCCCCCCTCCTTGTTTGGCCGACGGTTACACCACCCCCAAGGGGTGTTTGTGTAATTTTTCCTTCTTCTTCTTTTAGCTTCTATTTAGTTTCCATAACGGTCGTTATAACTTAACTCTTATTTATTAACGATCGTTAGTTAAGCTTTGGTTTGATTTAATAAATATATATATAATATATTTAATAAATAAATTAACCCTTTACGTTATGTGTGCAATCCCGTGATCCCGAGTTCGATCCTATCTCACGACTATTAATTTTAAGTCCATAAACTTTCATCTAGATCCTGTGATCACGTAGTAATAATAATATAGGCTGTGAGTTACAATGTTGTTTACTTTGATTATATTCAGGGTCCTCACAGTCGAATTATCTGACGATAAAAGCTCCATAGGTTTTGATAATAACCTCGGCAGCTTACTTACGGGCTGTCCATGTTTGAAGGTACATTCCGTTGTTTACATCCAACTAATTGGTATAAATTTTGTTTATCATGCCGTTGCAAAAAGTATACATAATAATTTATATTGTTTGTTGGTTCTCTCTTATACAGTCCCTGGAAATTAAAATCCGTATGCGGAAAAAAAGTAAGAATGGATATACGATCCCAAATCTATGCCACAAGCTTCCCCAAACTATCAAGGTTCTCAAGCTTGATATGAGAATCCTATTGGCTACCATTATCTTTGGACCAACATTGACACACATATCGTTGGTTCTAAATTTAATTACTAATGTCATTGTTCGCACTATTTGTTGGTATTTACTTCGTCCCAACCAGGGTATAGATAATCAATCCTAGCTACGTACCAAATCAATGGTTACCGGATATCACTTGTAATCTTGTAATCACTTTCCAAAGTAAATTATTCGACCCTAATGCCTGGGTATCACGAATACCTACTTGGGATAAGACCACATGCTGTTAGAGATTTAGGCACAAATCTTTAACCCTTTCGTTGCTATGTGTTTATGTTTTTGTATATCCTTCATGCAAGTTATGATCACCCTTTTATAGGTGTAGTACTCAAACCCTAGTCAATAGTATTAAGAGGAATTAACGGCCAATTAATCTCCTCTTAATAGACTCCATAATACCAGGTGAAAGTGGTTACAAGACCAATTAAACGAGGTCTTTAATACACTTGAATTGGTCAAAGACCGTTACCAGCATACTTGTTCAGCTCCAGCATTAGTCCATCCTTCAGTCCCACTGAAGCATCAGCAAATCCTGAAGGGTGTTCCTGCTGAAGCCTTCAGTACTGAAGAAGACTTACTGAAGACATGTCTTTAGTGGTGTTACTCTTAGATGAATAACTTCAGTCCAGAGTGAGTTACACTCTCTAAAGATCATTAATGATGCTGAACAAACTTTAACCACAATAAGAGTCAAGGTGTTCAGGGATCCGTACCTCCTTACCCATTCACCAGTATGAACTAGCCCACAATTGAACTATATTTCCAACACTATTGTGCAATCTTGTCCTCTATTGGATGAGTTGGAGCTTATGGACATACCGAAATCCAATACATTATATTCCGATGAGCTATCTCGCGAAGGGATTCAGTCACTGGTTGCTTATAAGCATCTCACTAGCCTCTCTCTTATACGAAGCCGTAAACTTATTACTACCTCATTCAAAACGACTGATACGGATATGATTTTGCTGTCCCAGAGTTGCAAAGGACTAGAATCACTTAAACTTCACGGTTTTTCTAGTGCTGGCCATGTAGGTTTTGCATCAATTTTTAGTTCATGTTTGAAATTGAACAAGTTGGAGATTCAAAATGCTTTCTTGATGAGTGTTATGTTTAGTCATTATATTCGCCTAAGTCGTGTCTAGGGAGAGTGTCGATTAGCCTAGTTTCCTATAGCTAAGAATAAAGGTCGGTTGGCAATGTCTAAGCCCAACCCGACCCGTAGGACTTGTATAGTCGGTTCCCCCTCATCTCTATAAAAGGAGGTGAGGGGGAACGAACCAAACACGTCATTCTTTCAATAAAACTAATCGAGATTCGATTAGGGATAATACCTTGTGTGGGCGTCGCCTTATTTTCTGTCGATTCGTCTGTGTGTGTTTTTCGATCGAACATTCCGCATCTAGTAATCAGGTTTGTAGGGAATAAACCCTACAAGTGGTATCAAGAGCTTTGGTGTCGAAGATCTTCTGGTTCTAGGATCGATCGGAGAAAAGGGTTCTTGGTGTTGGGGGTAATCGACATCAAGAAGCAGCAGGTGATCGAATTAGAAAAGGGTTTGGTAGGTTTTTGATTCGGAGGATCAATCTGCCATTGTTGTTCTTGTTTCTGTCGTCAGGGAGAAGACATAAGACACAGAGAAAAGAACAAGACGTTGGTTTTTTTTATATAAAAGTCAACATACTACAAAGGGTTTTGATAATCGGGGTTTGTATTGGGCCTAGGTTTTTGGGCCAAGTATTTTGTTTCAACCTGATTCTTTTTTTTTGTTTTGTTTTATATAAAACAAAAAGGATAATACTTTGTAGGGTTTTCTTACACAAGGGGACTTCGTAATTTGTGATCGTGAGGTTTAACGTATCACGAGGTTTAGCGAATTACCGAAGCAACTTTGTTGATTTGTGATTGTGAGGGTTTCACAAGGTTTAGCAAATTAACAAAGGGATAAAGAATGACGGGAGCCAAGTTTGACATCGAGAAATTCGATAGAACTGGTGATTTCGGGTTATGGAGAATCAAGATGCGTGCTTTATTAATCCAGAACGGATGTGAAGCAGCTCTAGAGGTTTTCCCCGCGAATATGGAAGCTGAAGAGAAATCTAAGCTTGACAAGAATGCTCACAGTGCCATGATTTTGTGTTTAGGTAACAAGGTCCTGAGAGAGGTTACCGGGGAGACGACTGCAGCGGGGGTTTGGTCAAAGCTCGAGTCTTTGTACATGACAAAGTCATTGGCCAACAAGTTGTACCTGAAGAAGAAGTTGTATACATTCTACATGCCGTCCGGACGAAAGATTTCTGAGCATATAGATGAGTTCAACAAAATCGTTCTTGATTTAGCAAATATTGAGGTAAAATTCGAAGATGAAGATCTTGCTTTATTGTTACTCACGTCTTTACCAGCATCATACGAACACTTTGTGGATACCTTGCTTTATGGACGGGAAGATTTGACTTTGGAGGACGTGATGGCCACACTAAATTCAAGGGAAATCAAAGAAAGATCCAAGGCGAAGGGGGATGATGGTGAAGGGTTATATGTGAGGGGAAGAACTGATCGCAGGAATTCGCATCAGTCAAAGGGAAAGTCAAGATCGAAATCTCGAGGTGGAAGACTCAAATGCTTTATTTGCCAATCTGAGGAGCACTTGAGAAGAGACTGTCCGAAGAATAATCGCAAGAAGTCAAAAGGTTACGTCAAGAAAGATGATCAACCAAGCTCCAGTGGTTCGATTTACGATGATTCTGAGGTGATGATGGTGATGAGTGCAGAAAGACTGCAAGACTGGATCATGGATTCAGGAGGTTCATATCACATGTCACCCAGGTTAGATGTATTTTTTGATTTTCTGGAATGCGATGGGGGCAGCGTACTGTTGGGCGACAACAGGGAGTGCAAGATCAGGGGTATTGGCAAGGTAAAGGTACAACTGAAAGATGGGTCAAGTTTTGTGTTACACAATGTCAGGTACATTCCTGAATTGAAAAGAAACTTGATATCGCTGGGAACTCTTGAAAAAGAAGGATATACCGTAAAATTGCAGTCGGGCAAAATCAAGGTGATTAATGGTTCTAGGGTTATTATATCTGGAACCCGAAGGGAGAACTGCGTGTACTCTTTGGATGGCCATGCATTGGCCGGTGAGCTTAATGCTAGTGTTGAAGAAAAAGACAGTCTTGTGCAAGTTTGGCATAAAAGATTGGGACATATCAGTGAGGCGGGACTACACGTGCTGGAAAAGCAGGGTTTGTTTGGCAAGAAGAGTCTAGGTAAGCTCGATTTTTGTGAGAATTGTGTTCTGGGAAAGTCACATCGAGTCCGTTTCGGTGTAGGAAGGCACACTACTCAGGGAGTGATAGACTATGTTCATTCAGACTTATGGGGTCCGTCTCACGTGGAATCATTGGGAGGTAAGAGATATTTCTTATCTATTGTCGATGATTATTCCAGAAGGGTATGGGTTTATGTTCTCAGGTTCAAACACGAAGCATTTAGGAAGTTCAAAGAGTGGAAGCAGTTAGTAGAAAATCAGACTGGGAGGACGGTTAAGAAGCTTAGGACGGATAATGGTCTTGAGTTCTGTAACCGGGAGTTTAATCAGCTATGCACTGAGAGTGGGATTGCTAGACATTTGACGGTTGCCGGGACGCCGCAGCAAAATGGGTTAGCAGAACGGATGAACAGAACTCTCATGGACAAGGTACGCTGTTTATTAATACAGTCTGGATTGCCCAAGACCTTCTGGGCGGAAGCGACATGTACGGCCGCATATCTTATAAATAGGTCACCATCGACAGCGATTGAGAAGAAGACACCTATGGAGATGTGGTCGGGACATCCTAGTGATTATGGGATGTTGAGAGTTTTCGGCTGTGTCGCGTATTCACACGTTAAACAAGGTAAGCTCGAGCCGAGAGCTGTAAAATGCGTTCTTTTGGGGTATCCTGAAGGTGTGAAGGGATACAGACTATATAGGCTTGATAATGAATCACCTAAAATAGTCACAAGCAGGAACGTGGTCTTCAATGAAAGTGTCATGTACAAAGACACGTTGAAGGATACTGGTGCAGGAAAAGATAAGTCTGTTGAGGAATTACAAGTTGAGGTGGAACTGCAGAGGTTAAATAATCATACGCCTGAGGAAGACCATCAAGGTCAGGAAGATCAAACAGGTCATGAAGATCAGTCAGATCAGGAAGACCAGACAGATCAGGAAGATGGCGATGATGAAGATGCAGGGGTTCAAGAGATTGATCATCCACCGGAGCTCACAGATTATCAATTGGTTCGGGATAGAGAGCCAAGGACAAAAACGAAACCGGCAAGGTTTCGGGATGAGAGTAATATGGTTGCTTACGCGTTCGCTGCAGCAGAGGAAGAAGATACTCATGAACCATTGACATACCAGGAAGCAGTTGCTTGTGAAGACAGCTCTAAGTGGAAAGCTGCTATGAAAGAAGAGATGGATTCTGTGAAGAAGAACAAGACCTGGGTGTTAGTAGATCATCCAGCTGGGCAAAAGCTGGTGAGCTGCAAATGGCTGTACAAAATAAAGGAAGGGATTGAAGGTGTTCAAAAGCCTAGGTACAAGGCAAGGCTGGTGGCTCGTGGATTCACACAAAGAGCAGGTATTGATTACAATGAAGTATTTTCACCGGTAGTTCGACACACATCTATTCGGGTTATACTTGCATTAACTGCGTGTAAAGATTATGAGCTGGAGCAGCTTGATGTAAAGACGGCGTTTTTACATGGAAATCTTGAAGAAGTGATCTACATGAGGCAACCACCGGGATTTGAACAAGGTAACAAGGTATGTTTGTTAAAGAAATCTCTTTATGGTTTGAAGCAGTCACCTAGGCAATGGTACAAGAGGTTCGATGAGTATATGCTGAGCAACGGGTTTAAGCGTAGCAGTTACGACAGCTGCGTATATTACAGGAGTTATGCACCAGGGGAGTATATCTATCTATTGTTATATGTAGACGATATGTTGATTGCTTGTAAAAGCAAGGCTGAGATCGCGGCTACCAAGTCTTTGCTTAAAAGGGAGTTCGACATGAAAGAGCTCGGGGAAGCAAAGAAGATTCTTGGTATGGAGATCTTCAGGGATCGGAGTCGCAAGATTCTGAGGGTGTCACAATCCGGGTACATTTCTAAAGTTTTAAAAAGGTTTAGAATGGACAATGGGAAGTCGGTTCAGACACCATTGGGTGGGCAC
Source organism: Glebionis coronaria (assembly GCA_025667525.1). NCBI lineage: Eukaryota > Viridiplantae > Streptophyta > Magnoliopsida > Asterales > Asteraceae > Glebionis > Glebionis coronaria. Next base: position 6,990,798 of record CM046882.1, on the reverse strand, counting down.
TTCAAGCTGTCGTTGAAGGATTGCCCGGTTAGGGATTGTGATGTTGAAAGAATGAGTAGGGTGCCGTATGCAAATGCGGTTGGGAGCTTGATGTACTTGATGGTATGCACGAGGCCAGACATAGCGTATGCAGTAAGTGTAGTTAGCAGATATTTGGCGAATCCGGGTAAACTCCATTGGAAAGCAGTGAAGTGGATTATGAAATATTTGCAGGGCACTGTAAACGTGGGTTTGGTGTATGGGACAAATCGTGGCAACCATGTGGACGTAACAGGTTTTGTTGATTCAGACTACGCCAAGGATCCGGATAAGGGTAGGTCTCTCACTGGTTACGCATTTTTAGTACAGGGATGTGTTGTAAGCTGGAAGGCAACGCTACAACACGTGGTGGCTCTTTCAACTACAGAGGCAGAATATATGGCCCTTACGGAGGCTGTGAAGGAAGCTATTTGGCTAAGAGGACTCTTGGAAGAATTGGGCGTGAAGCTCAACACTGTTGCAGTTAATTGTGATAATCAGGGCGCGATTCACTTATCGCGGAATCATGTTTTTCATGAAAGGACTAAGCACATCAATGTGCGTTATCACTTTATCAGAGAAGTCTTGGAAGCAAAGACGGTTGAAGTTCTGAAAGTGGGTACTGAACACAATGCTGCGGATGCCTTGACGAAGGTGGTACCTGGACGCAAGTTACAACACTGCTTGGAGTTGCTGAGTGTTGGGATAGGCTAATATATGCCTAAGGTGGAAATTGTTATGTTTAGTCATTATATTCGCCTAAGTCGTGTCTAGGGAGAGTGTCGATTAGCCTAGTTTCCTATAGCTAAGAATAAAGGTCGGTTGGCAATGTCTAAGCCCAACCCGACCCGTAGGACTTGTATTGTCGGTTCCCCCTCATCTCTATAAAAGGAGGTGAGGGGGAACGAACCAAACACGTCATTCTTTCAATAAAACTAATCGAGATTCGATTAGGGATAATACCTTGTGTGGGCGTCGCCTTATTTTCTGTCGATTCGTCTGTGTGTGTTTTTCGATCGAACATTCCGCATCTAGTAATCAGGTTTGTAGGGAATAAACCCTACAATGAGGAACTCGGTATTCGAAAATATCAGTAAGGGTCATAGGTCCCTTGTAGAGGTAAATTTGGTGTCATGCAGCTCTATAACCAGTAAAGGAGTGCGTGAACTGGTGATATCGTGTACTTCCATAAAGGTTCTTAATTTATTTGGCTGCAAACTTGTAGCAGATTCATGCCTAAGCAACATTTCGTGTCTTACTCTGTTAACATCTTTAAACATAGGGGGCACAGATGTTACCGATGCTGGTATGGTTGTATTAGGTAAAGGGAATGCTCCCATTTCATGCCTATCATTAAGGGGTTGTAATAGGGTAACCGATGAAGGGATTACATCTTTATTAACTAGTGGAGGGAAAATTTGCAAGACTTTGTCATCTCTTGATCTTGGACACCTACTAAGAATTACAGATGTTGCCATTACCATAATTGCTAATTCTTGCGCACTGCTTATAGAACTGTGCATAAGAAATTGTAAATTAGTGACGGACGAAGCCATTAAGGTTTTGGCTCTAAAGGGAAGACTTGAAGATGAAAGTAAACTTCTTCGCAGACTTGATATTCAGAATTGCTGTCGGATATCTATCAATTCTTTTGAATATCTGATTACGCCTTTGTTTCGTGGTTTACAATGGATTGGGATTAAAGAAACTCGTTTCGTTCGTATGATTGTTCGAGACAGACCACATTTGACTATGTGCAATGATGGCTGTGAGATGGGATGTCGCGATGGCTGGAAAAAGCATTACGTTTGATGGTGAATTCTACTATTTCTAGTTACTTCACATTGCTTTGTAAGTATTCTTCATTTAGACTTTGGTTGCCGAGGATTAAGTTATGGCTTGCTAGTCTTGGATATTTATATTTCAACTACAATGATTGTGGCTTTCAGTTATAATATTTCTACCTAAGTTTCTAATTTAGGAGCGTTTGATATTCTAATTTAAGAGCGTCTGATATTCTAACATTTTGCCTTGTATAAGTTTATTATGACATAATTAACTTATATAAGCCAGGAACTTTTTAAAATGAGCCACAAAAAGTGAGTTTATGAAACATAAGCCCAAACTCAAATAAGCCATAGGCCGACTATATAATCCGAAAGAAACACCCACTTATGGTTTTAAAGAAATTTGAAGTCTTGAACAATATGGCGTAAGAATTCTTTAGGAATAGGTGTATTCATAGTTGACATTTGCTCATTTTAGTTTTTCGGTGTAAAGTGCGCAACCTATATTAAAAATTGTTGTTAGACTATAACTTATCTTAAATATTAGAAATCGTTGTTTCAATGATCGTTACCTGGTAGAAGATATACATTTGTGTTATGCTAGTTCAGGGTTTGTTATGTTTATGTATTATAACAATTGTCTATTTGTGATTTACATTTGTGGTCAAACTCAAGCCCTAACCTTCTGAACTTGGGCTGTTTCCAAATTTCGTTAACGCGATTAGTAAAGTTCTGAAAGTAAGCTTGTGCGTATCTCCTATAATCTTCTAAAGTTTGATCAACAACATACATCACCTCGACATAGTATAATTGAACATCTTTTGTCTTAATGTTTCCAACCATGATATTGTTATGTAGATGAAAATGTAGCAGTGTTATCGATTCTTTTTCTGCTGGTTGAAAGAAGGCGTGTTTAATGTTACCAAATAAAATATCCACAGTTCCACACGGTCACATGACCTTGATGTTGAGTATCTAAAGCCATTTTCATGAGTACCCGTAATCTTCCTGCCACGGCGTGGAAATGAGGGACAGATCCAAAGGTCGATAAGTTCTAACGGCTTGAAGTTACCTGCAAGCATGAGTTTCTCCTGTGTAGCCAACGATTCCCTCTCAGCTCTTTCAGACTCACGGGAATCATAATCTTTAATAAGTATTTTTATCTTCCGTTCTAGTTTGCTAATGTGCTTTGAGTCCTCTGAACAAAAGGCTACCTCCCTCAAGTGAATCTGCGACATAATCGTGAACAGGTTTGGATCATGAGAAGAGAAGTGTGTTCCGGGTGGATTGAACGTAATACGAATACGGTATTTATGGCCGGTTTTCTGACTCGTATCGACTTCAGTAGTTACAGTCTTGACAGTAGCCACATGCAAAGGTACCATCAAATCATTTACTAGAATCTGTATAGCTAATTGTTCTTGTTGACCCGAATCATCGTCCTTCCTCTCGGCTGAGGAACACCTTTTCATAAGCAGTAATAAAATCAATTGAATTACTTGAAGAAGAAGATTTGCAATCCACTGTTTCATCACTATAGCCGCCTGAAAGATGTCGAACGGTTTCTTCGTTTACCCTACGACCAAGTTCAGCTTGATGTTGCCTTCTACTCTCTTCTTTAGACATTTCGTAACGACTTAGAACGATCGAGTTGCTAATCGTTAAGGTTGCAAGTGATCGGTTCTTTTTTAAGATATATATAGGATACGTGTAATCAATCATTCCATATTTATACAATCTAGGGTTCTTTTTCGATCAAACAATGTAACATGAATGCATGTCGTATGCATAAAAGAGTTGAGCAACTAATCGAGTTACCCGCACAAAAATTTGACTCTAGCTAAAAGATCGAGTTGAAGCTCGAGCTAAGTATGAAGCTCGAGCTAATTGTGAACCTCGTTTAGCTATAGGCTTCACACATCAAAGTCGAATAGATCGGGAGCATACACAAGTTGTTTTTATGGGTCGATAAAGTAATACATACTTGAAAACACGGACTTGTTTTTATGATCCCTTTCAGAAAAAAAAAGAACAGACGCCATAGGAAAGAAAACTGAACATATGTTTTACAGAAATGTTTGTCCCTCGAACCAATAGCTAATGGTTGGAAGTAAAAGACATGAACACATTTACACCTCGTCAAACCCTAACTCTCAAGCCAGATGCCTTTATCATCGTATACAAATGTCGCACGCATCAAACGTAGTTAAGTAACAGCCATCTTTGGCTTGGCGCGTCGTCACGTGCCACCAGAAGCCGTAATCCGTATTGATTTAGATAAACCATTTGAACTTTCGGGAACTTGACACAAGTAATTATGTGAACCTTTAAAAAGAAGTAATCGACTCCTTGTCTTCATTAATACATTTATTATAGCTTTAATGTTACTAGTTTGTTAAGTTAATTCGAGCTTTAGTGATTTCGCTGCTCAAATCACGAAAAATGTTTGATGGAAGAGAACAACTCTAAATGTAACATGCATAAAAAGTCGTATCATATTGCAACTTGATTTTTGAATAATTCTTTCATTGTGTTGTAATTTAAGATGCCTTAATAATAAGGATGACTTTATAAGAAAATACAGTAAATAAAAGTGGATTTTCTATAAATAACCTATTTTTAATGTTACTTTCTCAAAATAATCAATACTGTTCAGGTTTCTTAAAAATAGCCAAGGCGACCGACTGGGTCAACCGAGGCAACCTATCCTCCCTGCGCGACACGTGTTTCGGTTGCCTCGGATGCATCGGGTGCCTCCGAAATTCCAAAATATACTAGGTCGACTCGGATGCCTCGGTTGCCTTGGGCCATTTTAAGGAAATTGAGATGTAGCTGACATTTTACATATATCATAATAAAAAGAAAGACTATTTTAGGAAATTCTTCAAAATAAAAACAAGTGGACTACTAATATTTACCAAAAAGAGGAAATAAAAATTGAATAAGTCTTTCTGAATAAAGATAAAAAAGAATATTACCTTCCCCTGATATGTAGCTTTTTATTAATAAATTTTACTTGATTTATAAAAATAAAAATATGAATGTAAGACTTGTGTATCAGTCTATATCATCATATGAGAGGTCTCAAATTTTAGTCATGTTAATGCAAACAATTTTGGAATGAGTAAAATGACCAATTCAACTTTTGTAAACGAGAGAAGACTGACTTTACGGATTTTTTATTGTATGACTTAGGTCAAAGTTTAGAAAGAATGGCTAAAAATTAGGGTGTGAATAGGACGAGGAAACTTGCGAGTAATTTGAGATCGACTCATAAATTACTTAAAATTGATTGAATCTAAATGAGTCGAGCTCGAGTACGAGTTTCTCGAGTATTTTTCCGAGTCGAGTTCGAGCTTTAAAATACACGGATCGTAAAGCTCGTAAGCCTTATCGAGATTTAATTAAATTATATTTTACTCTTTTATAGTCATAAATCGAGCCGAGCTGAACTTGATATGTCGAGTATTTATCGAGTTCGAGCATGAAATGCGGAAATAATCGAGCTCAAGTCGAGTTTCGAGCTCGAGTTTTATGTAACGAGTCGAGCTCGAAATATAAAGTTTAGTCGAGCTCGAGTCGAGTTTTGAGCTCGAGTTTTAGTATTCGAGTCGAGCTCGAATTTGACAGTACTCGGTGACACCCTAAAAATTACTACTATCTTAACTTTTTTTTTGGTAAACCTTGAATTTATAATACAAGATGTTACATCAAAATAAATATGAAAAATCCTAACTATTTGATATCTAAACGTAATAGATTTCGATCGAAGAACAACATCTCTAATACACGAGTACATCAACAAAACCAAAGTATTTATGCAATAACCATTCATCGAGCTTTTGTCAATATCCAATGAAACTATTACAAATAACTAGACAACTATGAAGAAAACCCTCTTCATGCTATATTTTTTTACCCATAAACACCCTGTCAAATTCTTAATTGAAAGCTCTTATAGGTAAGCATCACACAAAGAAGGGAAAACTCTTATTCACACTAACATCCAAATCCAAAAAATATGAGTTGCACTTGGCTACATATCCTTTCAATTGCTAGTTCACACCCTTCCGCCCCGCGCGACACTACAAATTGAGTAACTAGACTAGTATTAAGGCATGTCACTCCACCAAAACATAAAACCTTCTTTATGGCTAAAGATGGGCTTTAACTACCAGCCACACAACACACAATATGGTGATCCCAATCCTTTCATTTTTTTTGGTAACCGTGATTTTCGACAAATTGGTTGACTAATCTACGAGGTTTGAGCCAACCACCACAACTACTCATCAAGTAAAGCTCTCCATTTTCAGGAGGTTGGTTTGGCCACTTCAAACTTGTTTGCACATAGCAGGAATTAAACTTGAGACCTCATACACTTTGGAGTAATAACAACAAACCCTTTTGCCAGTAGGCCACCCTTGAGTGGTTAATATACGATTTTATAACAAAAATAAGTATCAAAACCAAATTATTCAACCAACCACCCCTTTTATTTTATTAACAGCCTCAGGCAATCACTTCAAATGTGAATCCTGGGTTTGTGATTAGTACATACAAACAGAAAGAAAGAATCTTACGAATCAATGATCTTAAAGTCAAGATCAATGTTCATATAGAACCAGTATCAACACACTATCAACAATCAACAATGGTGGAACGAGAGAGACAAAACAGAAAGATGAAAACAAAATAATAAAAAATAACTATGAGAATACGAAGCTTAAATAGCTAAACATTAGGGCTTCAGTCATCTATCTCACACTTGCCACGTTCAGTCCTTGTAATATGAGTAACCTGCAATATGCAAACCAAACATTCCAAACTAAAGAAAGTAATAAGAAAAAAATTACATTTCTTACCCCTGAAGTTTGAAATAATGTAAACTTATATTTAATACCCCCTCTTAAGTTGGCTTGTGATGTAGGCCAACAAGTCTCAACTTGTCACAAAAGAACTTGTGATCTTTGATAGACAAGCCCTTAGTAAACAAATCTGCCACATTGTCCTCAGATTTGATCTTAAATGTTTTGATCAAACATACATACACTTTCTCCCTCAGAAAATACAAATCAATTTCAAAATGCTTAGTCATCTCATGGAAGACTCGATTAGCAGCAATTTGAATTACTAAGCTACTATCACAATATATAAGAGCAGGTAAAACCATATCAACATTAAGATCTTTCATGATCTTAAGTATCCACATAATTTCACAAGCAACACTATTCATAGCTCTATATTCAGCTTCAGTTGAAGATTTAGCTAAAACAGATTGCTTTTTACTTTTCCAAGAAACAAGATTATTTCCTAGATAAACAGTATAACCAGTCACAGATTTTCTAGTGATCTTGCACTTAGCCCAGTCAGAATCAACAAATGCAATAAGATTCAAGTTATTACTTTTCATGAAAGAAATACCAGTTCTAGGAGAACTTTTTAGGTATCTAAGAACATGAAAAGCAAGTTTTAAATGAGACTTATATGGAGCATGCATGAATTGACTAAGACTGTGTACAACATAAGCTATGTCAGGTCTAGTTAAAGTGAGATAGATTAATTTTCCAACAATCTTTTGATCACAAGTTTTGTTATCAAGAGGAACATCATGATCTATAGTAATCTGATCCTTCTTTTTCTTAGAAGGATCAGGTATAGGAGCTTTATCTGGCTTACAAGCCAACATACCATATTCAACAAGTAATTCAAGAGAATATTTTCTCTGATTAAGAATCAGACCATCATTAGTATCAAGAACTTCAATTCCTAAGAAACACTTGAGTTTTTCAAGATCTTTAATTTTAAATTTAGAACTTAAGTATTTCTTGAAATCATTAATGACATATTCATTGTTACCAGTTATGATAATGTCATCAACATATACTAATAAAGCAACAAATGAATCATTCTCAGTTTTTGTAAAAAGAGAGACATCACTTTTACTCTGAATAAACCCATTCTCAACAAGTACACTTGTAAGTTTTTCATTCCATTTTCTAGGTGCTTGTTTGAGTCCATATAAAGATTTAGTCAATCTACATACTTTGTTATCATCTGAGCCATATCCTTCAGGAAGAGTCATATAAATCTCTTCATCTAATTCACCATAGAGAAAAGAATTATTGACATCTAACTGATAAACAAGCCAATCATAATGAACAACAACAGAAAGAAGACACCTAACAGTAACAATTTTTACCACTAGTGAAAAAGTCTCTTCATAATCTATGCCTTCTTTCTGACTAAATCCTTTAGCTACAACTCTAGCCTTATATCTTTCTACTTCACCACTTGATTCGTACTTAACTTTCCACAACCACTTACAAGCAACAGGTTTTCTACCTGAAGGTAAGTTAACAATAACCCATGTATTATTTCTATTAAGAGCATCCATTTCTTCATTCATTGCCTTAACCCACCTAGGGTCTTTGGCAGCCTCAGTATATGACTTAGGTTCATGAATTTTGTTCAAGTTATTAGCAAATACAAAATTATGCTCAGATAAATTGATGTAGCTAACTACAAAATTGATATCATACTTATATTTTTTATTCATCACATAATTGTCATACTTACCAGGCATCTTAACAGGTCTACTTGACCTTCTTACCTCTGATTTTTTAGGACTATTATCATTATTAGATTCAAACATTTGGTTAAACTCTACAAAGTCATCACCCTCAGATTCATAATCATCATCATCTAAGATAATGTTATCTCCCTTTAGACTTCCTACACCACTACCTAGCTCATTCTGACTGCTATCTAATTTGTCTGTACTAGACTCTTTGACAAACCCCCTAGAATGTCAAGCAATAGTGGGAGATGTGTCACTAGACACATCTGCTAAGTCAGGAGACACACTACTACCTCTATCATCTACTTTATCTCTCTTATCATCATAGGGTTTACTTGAATTTTCTTCTACTAGGTCAAAAACGTTTTGACAATTAACACCATTTTTCTCAAGAACCAAGACTTTTAGTAAAACATCATTTTTAAAAGGATAAACAGTCTCATAAAACTTTACATCTCTAGAAAAGAAAAAACTTTTGGTTTCAAGATTATAAAGTTTATAACCCTTTTTAGTATTAGAATATCTAAGAAAAACACATTTGTCAGACCTAGCAGAAAACTTATCAGAATTGTTTAAAACAATAGCAAAACACAAACACCCAAATTTTTTTAACAAAGAGAGACTAGGTGATACTTTATAAATCATTTCATAAGGACTTTTTCAAGAAAGCACAGACGTAGGTAGCATGTTAATTAAGTACACAGAAGTTAGCACACAATCAGACCACATGTTTAATGGAATGCCCCCTGAAACATGAGGGCTCTAGCAACATTAAAAAGATGTCTATGTTTTCTTTCCACTACCCCATTTTGCTGTGATGTATATACACAAGAAGTATGATGAATTATACCATTTGATTTCACGAACTTTTCAAACATATTATTGACAAACTCAGTATCATTATCACTTCTGAAAACTTTAATAGTAGTGTCAAATTGTTTTTTATAATATTGTAAAATTCAACAACTTTTTCAAACACTTCATCCTTTCCTTTGAGTAAATACAGCCACACAACCCTAGTATAGTCATCAACCACAGTAAGAAAGAACCTAAACCCTTCTCTGCTTCTAACCTTATAAAGTCCCCAAACATCTAAGTGAACAATGTCACCTAAATGTTTGGTTTTATGATCACTAAGAGGGAAAGGTTCTCTGGATTGCTTAGCCTTGTGACACACATCACAAGGCTGAGTATCATCCAAACCATGAATTTGAAGTGTATTTTTTAAGACACTCAAGACTTGGTCAGATGGATGACCAAGTCTATTATGCCATATACACTTAGACAACATACAAGCTGTAATACTACTATTAAAAACTTTCCTACCTGAATCAAACAAATACAAGCCATCACTCTCACTACCAGTCCCCAGGAGGGACTTTTAAAGAGAATCCTGAACAAAACACTTAGATACAGTAAATGACACGATAAACTTGTTATCCTTAGCAAGTTTATGAACATATATAAGACTGACTTTGTATCCAGGTACCACCAACACATTTTTCAAAACAATTTTATTTTCTAATTTATAATTTTTAAAAATTAACTGATTCAATAGTACTATTAGGATGTGACACAGTAATACTTAAATGAGAAACATTAATGACATTAGTTAAATGATCAACAGAAAAAGCCATGTGTTGCACTAGAATCAAAAATCCATCCAATATAAGTATTATAAGTGCTAATATTAGAGTTGTGATTAAAGAATCTAAAAGTAGCAAAACTAATCACATGATTAGAGTAAGCAAAAGTACCAGCAACACAAGACTGCATCTCATTAGCTTCAGACTTTGAACTAATCAAACCCATCAATCTGCTAATCTGATCTTGAGTAAAGGGCATAGGATTCCCTGTACTCTGATCATTTTTAACAGAAGCAGAAGAAGTATTCACACCACCAGAAGAAGTATTCACGCCACCAGGAGTTCTTTTCTTGAATCCTGGTGGATATTCATTAAGCTCAAAACACCTATCAATTGTGTGACAAGTCATATTACAATGCTTACAAACTAGATTAGTATTTCTAGTAAACCCTCTCCCCTGAGAAGTTGTGTTGTTAGACCAATTAGTTGGTCTAGCAGCAAAAGCACAAGAGTTATGTTTAACAGAAGTACTATGAACCATATTATTCTTATGAGACTCTACACTAGATAGAGTAGCAAATGAAGATTTCACATCTGGTAATGGATCAGAAGTCAATAACTGACTCCTTATAACACTGTTAGTGTCATCCAAACCCATGAGAAACTGCAATAATCTCAAAAGACTGTTATGGCCCTTCAACTGTGAGGCACCAACACAAGTACAAGCAGGCAGATTAACCAGAGAGTCAAATTGCCTCCACAAGCTATTGTAATTGTGATAATACTTAGACAGAGAGGACCGAGACTGAGTAAGAGAACAAATCTTATAATGCAAATTATATATCACATAACCATCATATTTGTCATAAGTTTCTTTAAATTCATCCCACACATCTTTAGCATTTTTTTTTAAAAAATTGCCCTTGATATAACTCATATGAAACACATCCAAGAATCCATGATAAGACACCAGCATTACATCTATCCCATTGTTCTTGAAGGATTTCATCTCCCTCATCTCTAACACAATCACCAGTCATAAAACCTAGCTTATTTTTAGTATGTAAAGCTAGTTTTATTGCAGCAGCCCAGATTTTATAGTTTTCTAGACAACTGAGTTTTATAGCAACCAAAGATTTCCCATTAGTGTCACTAGGATGCAAATAAAGTGGATCATTAGTTTGAAAAAAAACCTTAACAAGATCATTAGAACTGTTAAAGAGTATCCTTTGTTGCTTCAACCATGATTACCAAGACAAAAACAAACAAGAATCAAGAAAACAACCCCTTTTAACTCCTCTACAATAAACTACCACAAATAACAGAAACACTGATCAACAACTCCAATCAACTAACTAATCTCTTCGATACCTAATGACCCACTAAAACTAAAAAACACCTAAAAGAAAAGAGTGAGAGAGGTGTTACATAGCACGCGCTGCAACAAGCAACCAAGAACCCAAGAACCAATGAGATCAAGCAGATCACCACAAAACCAACAATGCACAGTGGAATAATACTTGAATGAGTTAGTTATAACAGAATAACCAATCAATCAAGAAAATACCCAAAAAATGAAGAAAACCTAATATCTAATTTTAGGGTTTTTTCCATTAAACTTACCAGGAATGCAATTAATTACAATTAATTGCACAAGAACCCAATACAACCCCAAGGAACACCAGGAAACAAAAAACCCCCAAATTTTAAGAAACCCTAAAAATTTGGAAAGAGAGATCAACTCAATTAATCAACTGATTAATCAAGATCGTTTATCAAAAACAAGATTTGAGTTAAAAATAAGTTTCAAGAACCAAAGGCTCTCATACCATATATGATTTTATAACAAAAACAAGTATCAAAACCAGATTATTCAACAAACCACCCCTTTTATTTTATTAACAGCCCTAGGCAATCACTTCAGACATGAATCTTGGGTTTGTGATCAGTACATACAAACATAAAGAAATAACCTTATGAATCAATGATCTTAAAGTCAAGATCAATGTTCATATACAACCAGTATCAACACACTATCAACAATCAACAATGGTGGAACGAGAGAGACAAAACAGGAAGATGAAAACAGAATAATAAAAAATAACTATGAGAATACGAAGCTTAAATAGCTAAACATTAGGGCTTCAGTCATCTATCTCACACTTGCCACATTCAGTCCTTGTAATATGAGTAACCTGCAAAAACATTCCAAACTAAAGAAAGTAATAAGAAAAAATTACCTTTCTTACCCCTGAAGTTTGAAACAATGTCAACTTATATTTAATAGTTAATCCTCCCATATTTTAGGATTACGACTAGTAGAAAGGTTCTCTTAGGAAATATTTTAGGCACTCTGCATAACAATAAAAAAATGCTATATCAATGCTATCCGCAACGACACACAATTTTTAATATAGAAACTATATTGCATATTACACACAATCAAATTTGATGCCCCATTTCTCAGCAACAACAACAATAACACTAGAATTTTTAACTCTTATTTCCAATAGTCTTGATTTAACATAGTCACAAATACTCTTGAGCATAGCTTGCCAATTTTCTCCTTTATCTTTAAAAATTCTTAGATTTCTTTCATACAAGACCTAGTACACAATACCACCAATACAAAACCTTCTAACAATGATCCTTATGCTGTTTTGGCAAGGTTTGTTTACAAAACACACTCTAGAATTCCATCCCATTCATTATCAAGAACACTACATCCCATAAGATGTTACATTCTAACCCTTATTGATTGAGATAATTTATTATCTAAACAATTATCATTCATACGAAGCGAGTACCAACAGGTCCAGACTAATGATCTTTGAAAAGGTGTTGTATGATATTTTTTTTATGATTATGAGTGTTAATGTGTGCCACATAAAGAATTGTGAGTAAAATTAGGGTTATACGTGCATAGAAAAGACGTATTTTGTAAACAATTTACATTATATGAATTAAAACCGGGTGTAACTCGTCTCACACCCGACTCTTATATAGGTCCATCCCTGAATACCAACTGTTTCAATAAAGAAAACAAAATGGGTTACAATTATAAAACACAAATCGGTTCCAATTAATGTTCAAAGGCCTTTCTTGTACATGTGAAAGTGAAGATAAAAGTTTTGGTTGAAAAATTAAGCTTGTATCTTTTTTTTAGTTTGTTTGATCTTTTGTATGTAATATTGAGTTTTAACCTTTAGATATGTTAGATTCATTTTCTTGATTTAGTGATAAATCTCTTTATTTGATCACTAATACCCAAGTAAGTTATTTATCATGGTGAGATTAGATTTTCCTCGAAGGGATAATCTCTTGTTTCTTTTGTAATCTTTTAGTTAACATCCGTTTAAAGACTATTTTTTTGTATCTTTGAGTAATAATAATAATCATCAAGCTAGGGTATCAAAAGAGTTTTCGCTCAGTTGGTACTCATTTCTAAAAACTCATGAGTCCACTGGAAAGCATTTGTGGACGAAAGGTCTAAGTGTTCAAGTAAACATTCAAAATTAAAATGTTCTCGTTAATTCACATCTTTTTGTAAATCAGAATGAATGATTGGATAGGTGATAGTTGATCCATTCTTCGTCATATAGTTTGATACTTTTAGCACAAATGAATACCTAAAATATCTATTTTTTTTCTCTATATTTAGTCTTCTTTCACACTTCATTCTAAACATTTTATTCTAAACCAATATACAAGGCAAACGGCACCAGATTAAACCCAATAAAAAAGTAAAATTTTTATAGTTTGACAAATTATTTTCTATAAAGTCAACAATACAAAAGAACACGTTAATTATATTCAAAAATCAAACTCGTAAAAAAAGCACCTAAGGATACACTAAACTTACAATTTCAACCTATATTTTTAATAGTGTACATTATTTAAGGACAATCCGGAATCCAATTTTAAATGTAAAAAGTAAATTTTCAAGTCCGAATCAGAAGAACTGTTGTGCATTGTGTTATTAGGGTTTTGATACATTGTTGTTTTAACAATTTTTGCAAATCATTAGCCTAATTTATTGTATTTTACTATTCATAATGTTCAAGTTGTACAATATTGTCTCCTTTTAATAACACTTCATTGTCCATTACAACAAACGGGAACATTACAAATAATGGCTAAACAAGTTTATGACAATATCACATATTATTAGCTGAAACTAATAAGATGGCGTGCGATTTATGCAACCACACAAGGCTCAAGAGGTTTATGTATATTAAAATATAAATACTCAGCTTTTCAAGAGGCTTCAGAGTCGTGGATTTAACGATGCACTGTATGTCTGTATCTGTTGTCGACGTAGCTGTATAGATTGGTGTCACAAGAAACCCTTTCTGTCTATATATGCCAGTAGCCCTCCCTTTTAAGGAGGTTGTCGTGGCAACTTCAAAGTTGTTTGCACATAGTAAGAATTAAACTTGAGACCTCACACACTTTGAAGTAATAACAACAAATCATTTTGCCACTAGGCCACCCTTGGGTGGTCAATGATCCCATATTTTAGGATTAAGACTAGTATAAGGGTTCTCTTAGGCAAGATATTAGGCACTCTACACAACAAGAAAAAATGCTATATCAATGCTATCCGGACCATAGCCAGTACAACTACAAACAATTTTTAATATAGAAACTATATTGCATATTATACACAATCAAATTTGATGCCCCATTTCTCAGCAACAACATCAATAACACTAGAATTTTGTACTTTCATTTCCAATAGTCTTGATTTAACATAGTCACAAATACTCTTGAGCATAGCTTGCCAATTTTCTCCTTTATCTTTAAAAATTCAGAGATTTCTTTCATACAAGACACAGTACACAATAGCACCAATACAAAACCTTCTAACAATGACCCTTATGCTATTTTGGCAAGGTTTGTTTGCAAAACACACTCTATAATTCTTTCCCATTCATTATCAAGAACCCTACAACCCATAAGATGTTGCATTCTAACCCATATTGATTGATAGAATTTATTATCTTAACAATTATCATCCGTACGAAGCGAGTACCAACAGGGTCAGACTTATGATCTTTGAGAAGGTGTTGTATGATATTTTTTTATGATTATGAGCGTTAATGTGTGCCACATAAAGAATTGTGGGTAAAATTAGGGTTATACGTGCCCATAAAAGACGTATTTTGTAAACAATTTACATTCCATGACTTAAAATAGGGTGTAACTCGTCTCACACCTGACTCTTATATGGGTCTGTCCCTGAATACCAACTGTTTTAATAAAGAAAACAAAACGGCTTACAATTATAAAACACAAATCGGTTCCAATTAATGTTCAAGGGTCTTTCTTGTACATGTGAAAGTGAAGATAAAAGTTTTGGTTAAAAAATGAAGCTTGTATCTTTTTTAGTTTGTTAGATCTTTTGTATGTAATATTAAGAATTGACCTTTAGATATGTCAGATACATTTTCTTGATTTAATGATCAATCTCTTTATTTAATCACTAATATCCTCCCTTGGTTGCCTTCACTGCCCGTGAATCCCTTCTCTTTTTCTATTCCAATAGTCTTATGCGGTGTGGTCTGCCCATTAGTTGCTTAACTTATAGTAGTTAGGAGGTTGTCGTCCTAATTAATGTAGCTGAGTAGCGGAGTGCTCCCTATCATATTACTCATCTCTAGGGCTATCACCCTAGCTTTCTCTATCTCTGCCTTTCTTTCCTAGTCCTGAGTTTTTCTTTTTGACTATTGCTTGGGATTGGGTTGACACTATTCAATACTAAATATATACTCGTGGAGGGATGGGAGGCAATAGATTCATCGTTGTAAACGAAGGAACTGTAGGGCTTAGGGCAGCGAGTGAGCCTCAGATTTTTCTTCACTAGGGAAGGTGAGAAAAGAGCCAATAGCTAGACTTAACAATTCATGGCATGAATTAGAGTTGAAGGAAGAAAGACATGAAATGCTATAAAAATGGAATCTATGAATGAGCTCGTTCGTCTAAGCCTAGAACTAGGAACAGCAAGGAATGGACTTTAAGTGAGTGAAAACCGAAAGGAGGGGACAAAGGTCAGTTCTACAAGGCAAGAAAGCAAGATCAGAAGGAGCAATGCAGAATAACTAAGCATGACAAGGAGAGGATAGCTAGACTTTCAAAGACAGTAGCAATTGGAAGGAGAATCAATATTAATAAGGAAGCACTTAACTTAGGGCAACCAATCTCACTTCACACAACACAACACCTTGCTATTTGCATTCATCCTTGTAGCTTACCGAAACGAGGATCTCATGCTATCATTGAGCGACTACCGAACCGCCATATTCATGTAACCGATCTAGGTTCCCCATGGCTACTTGGGGGCGCAACGCAATTAGGCTTTTCGCTCTAGTTGGGCAATGCAAGGAGGCCTCTTTCGCCATTCTCTACTCCCCCGAAGCTCACTTACAATATATGGATCACTTAGGGCTAGAAAGATAGGCTTCTTCATACAAAGCCAACCGGGAACCTTATTTCGACAGATCAAACTAGCTAGCATCGAGGATTCATACCTTCCCTTCCACTTACACCATTTCTTTGTGAATGAAGTTAGACGACACAGTTCTTATTACTATGACATTCAAAACGAGTTGCCATATCTCGGTAATAGGGTCTGTTGATTCAAAATCATGGGATGAGTAGATGTAACAGACGATATATCTTTTTTTTAATCTCTGTCACTCTATCTTTGTTAGTGCCTTATATTAATAACTGACGAATCAAAAACAAACTGTCAATTGGTATTTTTTATTATCCTCATATCTAGAAACTTATGTAAGTTTATTAAAGTGTTGAGTTATTTATTGTGGTGAAGTGATTAGATTTTCCTTGAAGGGATAGTCTCTTGTTTCTTTTGTAATCTTTTATTTAACATCCGTTTAAAGACTTATTTTTTTTATCTTTGAATAATAATAATAATCATCAAGTTAGGGTATCAAAAGAGTTTTAACTCAGTTGGTACTCATTTCTGAAAACTCATGAGTTCACTGGAATGAATTTGTGGATGAAACGTCAAATGTTCAAGTAAACATTCAAAATTAAAATGTTCTCATTAATTCACATTTTTTTTAATCAGAATGAATGATTGGATGGGTGATAGTTGATCCATTCTTCGTCATATAGTTTGATACTTTTTACACAAATGAATACCTAAAATATCTATTTTTTCTCTATATTTAGTCTTCTTTCACACTGTCATACTAAACATTTTATTCTAAACCAATATACAAGGCAAACGGCACCAGAGTAAACCCAATAAAAAAGAAAAAATTTATAGTTTGACAAATTATTTTCTTCTATAAAGTCAATACAAAACAACACATTAATTATATTCAACATCAAACTCGTTTCAGGATATGCTAAACTTAGACAATTTCAACTTATATTTTTAATGGTGGACATTATTTTTAATCTCTATTTCACTGTAAAAAGTAAATTTTCAAGTCCGCATAAGAAGGATTGTTGCGCACTGTGTTTTTAGGGTTTCGTATTCATTTTTTTCTGAAATTATGGACATTATTAGGAGAAACTAATATGATAGCGTGCGATGTATGCAACCACTAAAGGCTAAAGAGGTTTACGTACGCCAAAATATAAATACTCAGCTTTTCAAGAGGCTTCAGAGTCATGGATTTAAGGATGCACCGTATCTGTTGTCGACGTAGCTGTATAGATTGGTGTCAGAAGCAACCCTTTCTGTCTATATATATCAGTATAGCATATAACAGGTGCAACTGTGTCTGTAATCGTTTATCAACGAAAAACAAACTACTACTAATAACTTTGAAGAAACAGTCAGATATTATTACATCTTCAACTAATAAAATCCGTAAATCAGCAATATAATGATAATGCATATTGCAGCATGCCAGCATGTGCATGACCTGTGCATACATTTTGGTCAACCATGGTTTCATATATATAGTTCATCCCATTCCCCTTTAAGCTTCACACAAGCTAACTCAATAAGTCATAAACATGGCTTCTTTTCCCTCTTCAAGATTTCTTGTAACCATAGTACTACTATTATCACTTGTTCATTTTTCAAGTTCGAAGAAACCTGTAAACAACTTCTTATTCAATCAATGCCTTTCTACCATCCAAACCTCCATCACTTTCTTCACTCCTAACAATCCTAACTTCACATCCATTCTCAACTCAACCGCCGCAAATCTTCGTTGCATCACCCCTTCAAATCCAAAACCTGAGCTTATTTTCACTCCGTTGGACGCAAGCCATATCCAAACTATGGTCATTTGTGCCAAAAAGCATGGAATTCAGCTTCGGTTTAGAAGTGGAGGCCATGATTACGAAGGGCTATCTTATACATCTGCCACGAACCTTCCCTTTGTTCTTATTGACTTGCAAAAGATGCGTGCCATTAATGTCGATCTTGATGACAAATCTGTTTGGGTTGAGGCTGGTGCGACTATTGGTGAACTTTATTACAGGGTTGCTGAAAAGAGTAATAACGCATATGGTATCGCTGCTGGGATATGCACAAGCTTGGGACTTGGTGGGCGTATCACCGGTGGAGCATACGGGTTCATGATGAGAAAATACGGGCTAGGAGTTGATAACGCCCTAGATGCTAAGATCATTAATGCTGATGGAGAGATCCTGGATAGGAAATCCATGGGCGAGGATGTTTTTTGGGCGATTAGAGGTGGTGGTGGGGGCAGCTATGGAGTAATAGTTTCATGGAAACTTAAACTCTTACCCGTCCCTACCACCGTCACGGTACTCAATGTTCCGAGAACATTGGAGCAAGGAGCCACTAATACTCTTTACAAATGGCAACAAGTGGCTCCACATTTTGTTGATGAACTTTTCATGAGAGTACTCATATCACCCTCCAATATACAAAACTCAACAAAAAGAACCATCTCTACAACTTACAATGCACTCTACCTAGGACCGGCTGATGCACTTCTCAAGCTCATGAACAAAGATTTTCCCGAGTTAGGTCTCAAACAAAGCGATTGTTTGGAAATGAGTTGGATTGAATCTGTCTTGTTCATCGCAGGGTTCCCCAGAACTGTCCCGACAACCTTCCTACTAACCGGAAAACCACTTTTCGTGAACTACTTCAAAGCAAAATCAGATTTTGTCAGAACCGTAATCCCAAAAAAAGGTATAGAAGAAGAGCAATGCTAAATCCTCCTACAATATCCTCCTACTTATCCTCCTACCCACATTAAATTAAAGCATGTGTAATCCACTAACTCTCTTTCTTAAATTCATACAATGATCAATCCATTTGTCATAATCATAAAAGTAGGAAGATATGTAGGCATATCAAGTAGGAGGATAAATCATTTTCCATAGAAGAAATGTGGAGAAGAATGTTGAAAGAAGAAAGCCCATTAATGATATGGAATCCATACGGAGGAATGATGAATAGGATACCAGAATCAGCGACACCATTCCCACATAGGAAAGGTGTCCTTTACAAGCTTCAGTATGTTTCCAGTTGGACAGTGCCGGATATGCAAGCCATGAAGAGACATTATAGGTGGATCAGAAGCCTTTATAAGTACACGGGTCAATATGTTCCTCAATATCCAAGAGAAGCTTATGTGAATTACAGAGATCTTGATCTTGGAATGAATGATAAAGCCGGTGGTAATGCAAGTTTCGTGAAGGCGAGTAGTTCATGGGGATCGCGCTATTATAAAGATAATTTCAGGAGGTTGGTTAAGGTCAAGTCTAAGTTCGATCCTGATAACTTTTTTAGACATGAGCAAAGCATTCCACTGCTTCCGTTTTAGAGTTTTTTGCTTTAGAATTACAATTGGCTTTTTGTATCAGCAAAATGATCAATTTTGAATAACTTGAAAGAATAACAATGCAAAACACAAACATGAATTCATTTCTGCAAGTATCTTAGGAATTATAATCAAGTAAAAACAGCAAAAGAACAACTTAGAAACATCAAGACATATCCCTACATATCGGAAACTATTCAAGCATTTATGCTTTCCAAAGATCGAGTTGACATCAAGGTAAGCTTGTTACTTATAACAACATAATCAATATAAAGAACGGGTTCCCTGATTAACTCGGAAAATGACAAACTACCTAGTCGGCTAGTCCTACTGATACGTACCAGAACTCATGAAGACCAAGTCATTTTGAGTTAATACAACTTTATCCTTGGTTTTTCCTTGCACGTCAAATAGTTAAGTTCATGCATAGTTTTAGGAATTGAAAGTGGAACTCCATTCTTGCATTATGTCCAGCTTTACCATTTTCATTCTCCCATATTAGTCACGCGCTATAATTTAGGTTAGTTACTTAGCGATCCCACAGCTGCTTTCTAGGTTCTCTATCAACGTAATACATACTCCGAGTACTCGAGAATAATACAGACTTGTTTTAATGAAAGGCTTTTTGTCGAACATCCCTTTCAGAAAAAAACTTAGTGATCCCACAGCTGCTTTCAAGGTTCTCTATCAATGTACAGCAATACACCAAATTTGCTAGGTAACTTATTACTATGAATAGTTATCGGTAAAGACATAGCATATACGTCATAATTCAACGTGTTCTTAAGTGCAAATGCTCCATTCGTGGTGTTTAAGAGACGAAAACACTATTAAGATTATCAAGTGGTCTCGTGGGTTAGCCTATAAATAACAATGATGAACTTTTTTACAAAATAACAGAAAATTAAAACAACTGGACTAATATTTACCAAAAAAGGGATGAAAATTGAACAAGTCTTTCAGAATTAAGAATAAAAAAAGAGATGGAAATTGAATAAGTCTTTCAGAATAGAAGAGGAAAAAGGAATATATATATATAGAAGTTTGAATCAATGATCTTAAAGTCAAGATCAATGTTCATATACAACCAGTATCAACACACTATCAACAATCAACAATGGTGGAACGAGAGAGACAAAACAGGAAGATGAAAACAGAATAATAAAAAATAACTATGAGAATACGAAGCTTAAATAGCTAAACATTAGGGCTTCAGTCATCTATCTCACACTTGCCACATTCAGTCCTTGTAATATGAGTAACCTGCAAAAACATTCCAAACTAAAGAAAGTAATAAGAAAAAATTACCTTTCTTACCCCTGAAGTTTGAAACAATGTCAACTTATATTTAATAGTTAATCCTCCCATATTTTAGGATTACGACTAGTAGAAAGGTTCTCTTAGGAAATATTTTAGGCACTCTGCATAACAATAAAAAAATGCTATATCAATGCTATCCGCAACGACACACAATTTTTAATATAGAAACTATATTGCATATTACACACAATCAAATTTGATGCCCCATTTCTCAGCAACAACAACAATAACACTAGAATTTTTAACTCTTATTTCCAATAGTCTTGATTTAACATAGTCACAAATACTCTTGAGCATAGCTTGCCAATTTTCTCCTTTATCTTTAAAAATTCCTAGATTTCTTTCATACAAGACCTAGTACACAATACCACCAATACAAAACCTTCTAACAATGATCCTTATGCTGTTTTGGCAAGGTTTGTTTACAAAACACACTCTAGAATTCCATCCCATTCATTATCAAGAACACTACATCCCATAAGATGTTACATTCTAACCCTTATTGATTGAGATAATTTATTATCTAAACAATTATCATTCATACGAAGCGAGTACCAACAGGTCCAGACTAATGATCTTTGAAAAGGTGTTGTATGATATTTTTTTTATGATTATGAGTGTTAATGTGTGCCACATAAAGAATTGTGAGTAAAATTAGGGTTATACGTGCATAGAAAAGACGTATTTTGTAAACAATTTACATTATATGACTTTTTGTGAAAGGCTTTTTGTCGAACATCCCTTTCAGAAAAAAACTTAGTGATCCCACAGCTGCTTTCAAGGTTCTCTATCAATGTACAGCAATACACCAAATTTGCTAGGTAACTTATTACTATGAATAGTTATCGGTAAAGACATAGCATATACGTCATAATTCAACGTGTTCTTAAGTGCAAATGCTCCATTCGTGGTGTTTAAGAGACGAAAACACTATTAAGATTATCAAGTGGTCTCGTGGGTTAGCCTATAAATAACAATGATGAACTTTTTTACAAAATAACAGAAAATTAAAACAACTGGACTAATATTTACCAAAAAAGGGATGAAAATTGAACAAGTCTTTCAGAATTAAGAATAAAAAAAGAGATGGAAATTGAATAAGTCTTTCAGAATAGAAGAGGAAAAAGGAATATATATATATAGAAGTTTGAAAATCTTTCGCTCCAATTATTTGGGTCAACCCAAAACCCGTATTAGCTCAAAACTCACCAGCAACTCGATGCTAATAAGAGTTGGAGTTAATCTGGTTAACCCGAATATCACATATAAGGTTTTTCAATCACTTAAAACGACTCAAATAAATTTATTCAATTCGAGTACGAGTATAGTCGGTTTAGTCGGATTCAGGTACTATTAACAACCTTAACTGTCATGCTGTGAGAGGTCTCAAATTTTACTTATGTGAAAGCTAAGAATTTTGAATGAGCCAAATGACCAATTCAATTTCAAGTAAACGAGAGAAGACTTGACTTAATTTTTTTATGTGATTTAATAAGCCAAATAAGTTTAAAATTGCTAAAATTCAAATGACTTATTCCGTGTGAAGTCACTCGCAAGATGCTTTGCAGGATGTTTTACAAGCCGAATTCAGACGCAAACCAGAAGCCGTCGAATCACTGAGGAAGCAAAAAGACTGAAAAATAATGAGGTGTAAAGAATTAGAGTTTCTCCCGCTTAAAACCGAAAGTATACTCGAAAAACAAGTCAGCCTCATCAACATGAAAATTAGCTATCTTTTTCAGGTTTCCTATTGTTTCAAACAAATTTTTTGCATGTTTTCGATTTTACGTAAGTCTTTTTTAAAAGTTCGTATTGAATTATAATTTGATGAACGAATAAAATTTAGTTCGTTGAAAGATGAAAAAACAAAATAAAATAATGGATGCACGTAATAAGTCAAGTGACCAATTCAAGTTTATTTAAAAAAAAATGTGAATTGGTAAAAGTTTAGGAAGGATGACTAAAAATCAGATGACATCGTATTGCTTGCAAACAATTTTAAACAATTCGTATCACGACTAATCCCAAACATGGTAGTAGTTGACTACTTCACAAACCGTAAACCCAAAACGGCAAAACCCCAAGCCTCTTGACCTAACGGTAAGTAAATGACTCATCAACTTAGAGGTTGTGAGTTTTAGTCTCGTTGGAGACATGTAATTTATGAGATAGGTGGTGTATATATGTTGTAAAATTGTGTTGTTCTAAAAAAAACTAACGTCACAATGTATGAAATCGCACTAGGCTCAAGAGCTTTAGCCCTAAATACTCAGCTTTTCAGTGTAACGATGCACATCCATTGTCGTTGTAGCTGTATAGATTGGTGTCACAAGCAAACCTTTATGTCTATATACACCAGTAGCATATAACAAGTGCAACTGTCTGTAATCTTTTATCAACGAAAAAACAAAGTAACAAACTAATAACTTTGACCTAGCTTCAAGAACACCGATATGGTGTGCCAGATTTTATCTCGATGGACGATGCCAAGCAATTTTAGCCTGTATAGTTGAGTCCTAGATAGGTGAATTGAGTGGTTTACGGTGTTTTTGTGGAGTTATATCTTTTGTGGCTTGTCGCAATTGATATTGGTCTTTCCGGCTTTGCTTGAGGTTAATGTGGCATTTAGTCACATTCCATTGTAATTAACAGTTTCTCCTTTGTGATTAATATATTTACCGGGTAACCTTTTTAAAAAAAAAAAACTTTGACCTAGCTTATCTTGAACTCATAAACTTCTTAAATCAGCAATATAATGATAATGCATATTGCAGCATGTGCATGACCTGTGCCTAGTTTAGTCAACCATGATTTCATATATATAGTTCATCCCATTCCCTTTAAGCTTCACACAAGCTAACTCAATAAGTCATAAACATGGCTTCTATTCCCTCTTCAAGATTTCTTGTAACAATAGTACTACTATTAACACTTGCTCAGTTTTCATCTTCAAAGAAGATTGTAAACACTTTGTTATTCAGTCAATGCCTTTCTGCCATCCGAACATCCAACACCTTCTTCACTCCTAACAATCCTAACTTCACGTCGATTCTCAACTCAACTGCCGCAAATCTTCGTTTCATCACCCCTTCAAATCCAAAACCTGAGCTTATTTTCACTCCACTAGACGCAAGCCACATCCAAACTGTGGTCATTTGTGCCAAAAAGCATGGAATTCAGCTCCGGTTTAGAAGTGGGGGCCATGATTACGAAGGGTTGTCTTATACATCTGTCACGAAGCTTCCCTTTGTTCTTGTTGACTTGCAAAATATGCGGGCCATTAATATCGATCTTGATGACAAATCTGTTTGGGTTGAGGCTGGTGCTACTCTTGGTGAACTTTATTACAGAGTTGCTGAAAAGAGTAAGGCATGTGGTATTGCTGCTGGGATATGCACAAGCTTGGGCCTTGGTGGGCATATCACCGGTGGGGGATACGGGTCCTTGATGAGAAAGTACGGGCTAGGAAGTGATAACGCGCTTGATGCTAAAATTATTAATGCTAATGGGGAGATCCTAGATAGGAAATCCATGGGCGAGGATGTTTTTTGGGCGATCAGAGGTGGTGGTGGGGGCAACTACGGAGTCATAGTTTCATGGAAACTTAGACTCCTACCCGTCCCCACCATTGTCACGGTACTTAATGTTTCGAGAACATTGGAGCAAGGAGCCACTAATACTCTTTACAAATGGCAACAAGTGGCGCCACATTTTGTTGATGAACTTTTCATGAGAGTATTCATATCACCCTCCAATATACAAAATTCAACTACAAGAACCATCTCTACAACTTACAATGCACTCTACCTAGGACCGGCTGATGCACTCCTCGAGCTCATGAACCAAGATTTTCCCGAGTTGGGCCTTAAAAAAAGAGATTGTTTTGAAATGAGTTGGCTTGAATCCGTCATGTTCGTCGCAGGGTTCCCCAAAACCATCCCAACAACCTTTCTACTAACCGGAAATCCAGCTCGCGTGGTGTATTTCAAAGCAAAATCAGATTTTGTCAAAACCGTAATCCCAAAAAAAGGTTTAGAAGAAATTTGGACAACAATGTTGAAAGAAGATATCCCATTAATGATATGGAGTCCGTATGGAGGGATGATGGAGAGGATACCGGAATTAGCGACACCATTCCCACATAGGAAAGGTGTCATTTACCAGCTTCAGTATGTTGACATGTGGGCAGTGCCGGATAAACAAACCATGAAGAAACATTATAAGAGGATCAGAAGCTTTTATACGTACATGGGTCAGTATGTTTCTAAATATCCAAGAGAAGCGTATATGAATTACAGAGATCTTGATCTTGGAATGAACGATAAAAGCGGTGGTAATGCAAGTTTCATGAAGGCGAGTATTTCATGGGGATCACGCTATTATAAAGATAATTTCATGAGGTTGGTTAAGGTCAAGACTGAGTTCGATCCTGATAACTTCTTTAGACATGAGCAAAGCATTCCGCTCCTTCCGTTGTAGAGTTGTTTGCATCAGAATTACAATTGACTTTTTGTATCAGCAAAATGATCAATTTTGAATAACTTGAGAGAATAAAAATGAAAAAAAAAACCTTTGTATATCATTTTTGTTTATCTTGCAATGAACGATGATGATTTACTAACCGGATCCAATTAAGCAAATATGTGACCAGCAAAACACAAACATGAATATTTCATTTTCTTTAAGTATCTTAGGAATTATAATCAAGTAAAAACAATGGGACATAAAGTACACACTCATCATATAACAGAGAAAGAACATATGACAAACATCAAGACATCGTCCTATATATCGTGAAACTATTCAAGCATGTACGCTTTCCGAAGAGTTGATGTTCAAGCCTTTTACTTATAACAACATAACCAGTATATAGAATGTGTACCCTGATTAACTCGAAAAATAACAAAGTACCTAGTCCAACTCTCATTACTCTGGCCTCAATAGATATACTAGTAACTCCTATGTAAATAAAAGTTATGAAAGGGCAACTTTTTATAAAACTCGAAATCAGGCAAGTCCGACACACCCCTCTTGGCTTATCTTGAAAACTGTGTACCTTTGCCGTTACTTAAACCCAAAAACCCGCACGTTTTACAAGTCTAAGGATGCCACTAGTACTCAGGAAGACAACATACGAACAAGTGAAAACTTATATGCCAATCTGATGCACCTCCACCACCGACCCATTGGAGCTTATTTGATTTCGGCGTATAGTATGTCTCATAAGCCTAAATATTCCGGCTTATTTTGAGACTTGTGGCTTATATAAGTTTATTACGATATGATAAACTTATATAAACCCATGAATCTCAAAATAAGCCAGGTAATTGAGACTTATGAAATATAAACCGAAATAAAATAAGCTCATAAGCTCACACATAAGCCCAAACAAACACCCCCTAAAATTGTGTGTGTTTCTAGTTGGATGGCAATTAAAAATATGTATTACGGGCAATTTCATATATCAACCTACTTTTAAAATCAATTTCATATTTACATATGAAAATTATATTTCGTTTTGATCACTTTTTTCTCGTTAAAAAAGTTGAAAGTGTTGGTTTTAATGACTTTTCAAGAAGCAAGGCAAACCATTATTCTTCCTTTTATGAAGAGCAGATAAGGTAAAATAAGAAGCAATGCCAACACAACCAACTAGACAGTGGTGGTGGTGTGAGTTGTGGCAGTCCCTCCGAGCTGGTTAGAATGATGAAAACCTTCGTTGGAGGTAGGTGGGTGTGTGTGTGTGTGTGTGTGTGTGTGGGGGGGGGGGGGGGGGGGGGGGTAGGTCCTGTCATATTGTGGCGTTAGGGTTTAAGTTGTTGTTGTATTCGGTTTGTGTGAGTGAACAGTGAGGTTTGAAGAGAGTTTAGGGTTTACATAGCAACAATACGGATGGGTTAGGGTTTAGTTTAAGTGAACAGTGAGGTTTTGAAGTAGCTTTAGGGTTACTGTATCAAGAAAAACACACATGCAACAAAATTGTGAAGAACAAGAAGCAGAAACTGTATGATACCCTGGATTCGGCACAACACCAACTTGTTGTCTTGGGAGTTTGATACCCTGGATTCGTAACAATCCCAATTTGTCGTCTTGGGAGATTGAGACACTAGATTCGACACCGGCTTTTGTTAAGAATAAGCCCAAGAACTAGGGCCGTAAACAAACTGAATGTTCGATCAATGAACCGTTCGCCGATCGTTCGATAAAAAAAATCGTTTATGTTCGTTTATTTAATAAATAAATGAACACGAACAAGATTTTTGGTCCGCTTAGTTAAATGAACAAACATGAACAAACGTTTGTTCTTTCCGCGCTAGTAATCAGGGTCCATGAAACCCAAGTTCTTATAGTCTGCTCAAACTCAAGTTCTAACCTTCTTAACTTGAGCTGTTTCCAAATTTTGGTTTCGGGCAGAAGAGTCGACAAATCAACGGAAGACGTCCAAGTAGGCCTATGGGTTCGATATCGTTATAGGATGTATATTGGTTTGTTGAATTGGTTCATGGGCATGTCCATGGACCTTGTCTTTCTGATAATTAGCTTATTTAATACAACGACCTAAACCCACTTATTTGATATTTTAACGAATTCAATTTTCTTCCTTATTGTATAATCTGAAACACGGTTAAACTAGTTCGTGTTACTAACATTCATATCAGATTAAAATAAATAAAACAATACAGTCGAAACTTGAAGGTAGGGCCTGTTACTCAGGTCTCGTTGGGATTTCCAGGATCGAATTGATCAAGCACACATCATGAACATCATCATAATAATAAGAACAAGAATATAGGGGATCGAACCTTAAATAATCTGATATAAATATGGAATAAGGTTGAATGTAAAATACAGGATTCCTAATCTATAAATAATGAATGAAACGGTGCCTAACGAAGCGTTGTGATGGTTCTGAAGAACCAACAGTCGTGCCTCTTCCATATAACCGTTCCTTAACTGCTGTCTAAACTATCTAGGGTTTTGGGTTGTTGGCCTGCGGCCCAACCCGTATGTATACAGGCTTTGAAGTATCTTGGGGCTGTTCTTTGTTCTTCCTGGTGTCTTCCTATGTGTCTGATTTGCAGCCTTTTACAACAGGAATAACACGTTGTTATTCTTCTGTCAAAGATCAATAATATTAATCTCCAACAGGGCCAGCATCTTCATCACAGTGGTAACCGTTTACTCAAACTCCGTAATTCTTCATTCAAAGGAAATAATATTAATTCTACATTCTAAATTTTGGGCGTTTAGGAGCATTGGTACTAGGAGCAGCACGGGACTTTCCAAAAGCTTTCATCTTCCTTCTTTTCTCCTCATCCTCGCTGTTAGACACATCTCCTTTCATCTCCTCATCCATGCTGTCAGACTCTTCCATTTCCTCTTCTTCGTCCTCATCATCCTCGGACTCCACCAAAGATGCACTGTCGGACTCGTCATGATCCGACTCAGACTGAGACTCCACATCAGATGGTGCGTAACCTTGATCCGATTCATCTGCTTCACTATCAGACTCAGAATCACTAGCTTCCAAATTCAAAAACTCCCATCCTTTGTCAGAAATGAACTGTTGCGGTTCAGCCATGATTGTGTTTAAGAGAGTCCGCCAGCTCATGTTGAACCTGCTTTCATAATATTTTATGTCAGCTGTGTCTAGCCAATCTTTGATGCCCTCAAGTGATGTAGAAGGAATTGAATCGATCCGTAGGACATCACGCTTAAAGTCCTTGAACACGATTGCCATGTCGAAACTCTTCTGTCCTTGCCCAACCCTTTCGAGGTTCACAATCTCGATCTCTCTCAATGTAACAACGAGAAATGGACTTTCTATCAGATCGACCAAGCAGCTTGCAGTTGGAACTATGAAAGTGGAAGCTTTGTGGGGTACCCCATGAAACCCGAGCTTTCTTTTAGTCCGCTCAAACTCAAGTTCTAACTTGGACCTTTTCCAAATTTTGTTAACGCCATTAACAAAGCTCTGAAATTTCTCACTGGTTTTATTTTTACGATCTTGTTCTCTACGTTCTTCCTCCACCTCATCTGGGTCATATGCAGATCTCCTTGAACCTCCTAAATTTTGAACAGACTCCATCACCTTTTCATAGAATTGAACATCTTTGGTCTTTTTATTTCCAACCATGATCTCGTTATGGAGATGAAAATGTAGCAGCGTTATCAATTCTTTATCTGCTGGTTGAAAGAAGGCGTGTTTAATGTTTCCAAATAATATATCCAAAGCACGTTCATTCTTCCTTGATGTCGAATATCTAAAGCCATTATCATGAGACTCCAGAGTACCCGAAATCTCCCTTCCACGAAACGAGGTACGGATCAAAAGGTTGCTCAGTTTTAACGGACTGGAGTTACAACCAACACGCACGAGTTTCTCCTGCGTAACCAACGATTCCCTCTGAGCTCTTTCAGACACACGCGAAAGATAATCCTTTTTTAGTATCTTTATACTTTGTTCTAGTTCACTAATATGCTTCGAGTCCTTTGAAGAAAAGGCTGCCTCCTTGAAGTAAATTTGCGACGGAATCATGAACACCTTTGGATCATGGAAGGTAATACGAATAACGTATTTATAGAACTTACGGCTTGCATCAACATGAGTCGTTACAGTCTTGACAGTAGCCACATGACAAGGTACCATCGTAGGTACCATCGTAGGTACCATCTGTACATGACAAGGTACGACCATCTGTTCATATACCGGAATGAGTATAGCCGCATTCCTCTTGTCTACCATAATCATGGTTTGGTCTCTCGGCTGAGGAACATCATTAGGGTTTTCGTAAGCCCTAAAATCACTTGATATACTAGAAGAAGAAGATCTGGCATGCACTGTTTTATCAGCATAGCCACCAGAAAGCCGTCGAGCGGTTTCGTCGTTAACCTTACGACCAAGTTGAGCTTGATGCTGGTTTCTTCTATTTTCTTTCGACACTTCATGGTTGATTGATCTAAGTGATCGATTTGGTGCCATAACCTGGTCACGTATCAAAGTTATTCAGTAACCAGATTGGAAAACAAGAGTAATGCAGATTAAACAAACAAAAATCGATTATTGTTTTTAAAGAAAACTAGTAACCCTTTTTGCAAGATAATCGAGAATCTGGTAAAAAAAACCACAAAGATCGATTGTTTTTAAGTAAAATTAACCCGTTTTGCAAGATAATCGAGAACCTGGTAAAAAAAACCACAAAGATCGATTGTTTTAAAAGAAAACTAACCCTTTTTGCAAGATGAACGATCGAGAGAACCTGGTATAAAAAAACCACAAAGATCGATTGTTGTGATAGGTTTGGTTTTATAAGATATAATCGTGTGTTGATGTTTTTAATATATATAGGTTAGAGTCTACCAAAACCCTAAAAACGATTTTTTGTTGGACCTTAACCTCCAAACCCTAGGCGGTTAATTATGGTACAATAAACTCTCTAAATAATTTCAATAAACTCTCTAAATAAATTCTGCTTTTGGGGATCAAACAAAAACTAAAACAAGCTTAAGCACGAGTTAATTATGATCCTCGTTTAGCTATGGGCTTCACACATCAAAGTCGATTAGATCGCGAGCATACACAAGATTTTGAATATACATAATTAGCTTAAGCTCGAGCTAATTATGATCCTCGTTTAACCAACAAAGAGTCATAAAAAACCTACATCACCTCCAAACCCTAATTTTTTTTCCTGTCGATCTCTTTCATCCACATATCATTGTTTGGTTTTTTATTATTACCCCTTTGTCCCAAAATAAGTTTTCACATTTAACTTTTAAAGTCTTTTCCCCGCAACTTTATGCAATATATATATAAATGGGTAGAGTTTTAAATGTGTAACCCATTGATATAACTTTTATCAAGTATATACTCCATCCGTCCTTAAATAAATGTCCACTTTAACTTTTTTCGGTCTTTTTTATTCAACTTTGACAGTAAATATTTATATTTATGTTATATAATACTTGATACAAATAATATGAATGAATTGAGTTTTAAATAAAATTTCATTGGTATAATTTTCAACAATATTATATAACACAAACATAAATATTTACGGGCAAGTTGAACAAAAAAGACCGAAAAAAGTCAAAATTGACACTTATTTAGGGACGGAAGGAGTAACACAAACAAACAAATTTACGGTCAAAGTTGCGGAGAAAATTTTCAAAATCAAAAGTGGACACTTATTTTAATACGGAGAGAGTATTACTTTTGTAGTAATTATATTCTCCATATGATTTGTGGCTTTCTTTGTTCGACTGGTTTAATTATAGGGTTTTCTTTATAATCGGTTTTTTAGGGTTTTCGACTTGTGTCTCTATCTAAACCATCTGGTTTGTTTCGATGATCTTATGCTCTTATTAACTTTTTCTATCCAGTTATTTACATAACTGTGCGATACAATCAAAGACAAAGCTTGAAGCATTTTTACGGAGGGGTCAAAGTAACATGTACTCAATTTAAAGGGGTTAAATTGTCAAATAAATATTTATTTCATTCATTTAAGGGAGAATTGCATATATATCCTTTCAAACACTCAAAATTGCATATATGTATATATCCCGCCTAAACAAGTAGTAATTGCTTATATATCCTCCCCAAACATAAAAAATTGTCATTTATATCCAAATAATTATTTCATATATATTTAAAGCAACAAAACATAGAATAATTGTAATTTGAATATAAAATGTCATTATACCCTTGTGCTTATACCAAATCTATAAACCATCAGAATTCTACAAAATTAGTTACAGTAATACACTCCCTTAGAGTCCACGTTCTTTGATAGCTGTTAACATTAATGGTTGAATGAATTTAATTCTTAATGTTATATCAAATTGATGAATTGAATTTTTGATGTTATATCAAATGAATTAATGCTTGAACCTATATTTCTAACAGGGTATGATAGAATACAATATTTTGTGCTAAGAATAGATTAAAATGTAAATCTTAATGTGAAATATGTTTTGTGATTCCCTGAAGCGGTATGATTTTTGTTAACAGTTGATGGGAAGTATTGAGGTTGTCAATCTTATCATTTTTTATGTTTTATGAAGTTGTTGATCTTTCAACGTGTATTTGTAATTAATAGAAATGATAAGATTAACGATATAATGGTTATTTTGTATTTAAATTATAGTTATGTATTTTTTGTCTTTGGGCTTTGAGTCCAGTATAATCTATATGAGTATAGTTATTGCAGAATGTTAAATTTGAACTTTATTGGCGTAGATGTATATGGCTATATGATACTACATGTTTTGCATATTAGTGTATCATATTTACATCTGGTTCAGTAAAATCTAACAGTTAGAATGCGTACATTTTATTTAATTATTGAGATTTTTAATAATATAAGGCAATTTATTATGTTTCACATATTAATTCTGTATTTAAAGATGACGTAAATGAGCCTCAAAGGATATGCAAGTAGTGCGGTTGTACGGAACCTTCACTTATAAAATAAATACCGACCGCAAAAAACAAACCAAAAAAGATACCAGAAAAAAAACCCACCCGGGGAAAAAAATACAATGTGACCATGAAGATTAAAAAAATACCAAAAAAAACCCGATCAGAAAAAGACAAACCGAGTCAAAATATTTTATATTTTTTTCTCATATATAGTGCACACCCTATTATGAAATTCTAGATCTGCCACTGCATACAGTTGGAAAACTTATAAAAATTGATTCATTGTCATTGGAGGAAGTAGAATAGATTTAGTTTAAAACAACCAGTTACAAATTTTGATCATTTTTGTTTAGATTTAATACTAGCAGACTACTTGATTTGATAGATGATTTGGATTGTTTAGGTCTTCAGTTTAGTATAAGAGGTAGCTTATTGTTGTCATTGTAGTAGTTGTTATATAGCATGTTGATGCATAAACATTTAGCAAATAGCAAATGATCAAGTTTCATTAACAGTAGTCGTACCTCATTTGCTTTTGGTTGAGGTAAATCAAAGAAAAAGATGAGACGAAGAGTGGTGATTCAGTGATTGTTACATGGGTTGCATTGTGATGGACATTAACTGATTAACTGATATGGGGGTGATGATCTCTTAGTTGTTTGATCAACTCATATGTTTCCTTCATTCTAGTGTATAGAGTATATCAACATAATTGTAGTGTTTCTAATAGATATATTGATTAGTAACATAATGTGTAACTACTTTAACTTCAATAAGCAAATATATGACTAATAATTATTTGGAATCTAATTATTATATTTATGACATAGTAGAAATAATTGCTTCAAAATTTATAATACTATATAAAAATAAAAGAGTTGGGAGCAAATGTTATCTTAGAGTACTCATGTGAAGAGGTAATTCTTAGGCTGTAGAGTGGCAAAAAGAGTGGGTAGGTACGGGTCAAAATGGATTGGCCCAGGTCAACCGTGACCAATTTTTTGTTTTTTCTTAGCTAATTATATCGATAAATAGTCTATTAAGTGTAATACATAAATTATACTAGTGTACTCTAAAAGTATACTCCAAGTTAAAAATAGAACCTACAAGCATAATTTATCATGTAAAACGCGTTATTAGGCAGAAGGGTAAACCTGAACATCTGAACATGAACAAATGCAGGTGACTTCTCTGCTGCGTAACAACTTGGAAAACTGTTTATCGCCGGTGCATGGTGAACCTACAAGCATAAATTATCATGTAAAACGACCACAATGAGTAACTTCAGGGGTACATCTCATTATTTCAAACCATTCACTGTTCTTACTTCGAGAAAAAACAGTACTACAATGTACAGATTACTCGAGAAAAAAGGTAAGAGAACATTGTACCAAGATTGACATGAACATCATCATCCACCTTGGCATAGAACTTTGCATCCCATTTCGCATATGCTGTAGAAAAAATATTCTTGTTTTAGCAGTCAGCTCGTAGCACCCTTCAACATGTTCCTGTACGGTAATAAGGTTAGATTCTTTCATCTTTTAAGTCAAATGCATTTACAAATTACTCATATATTGTTTAGTGGTCTTACAAGTCTAAAGATCCTTATGTTAAGCTTCTTCTGAGTCAATGGCCCGGTCTAGAATGCTCTTAGAGTATTGGATGTTGCGCTGTAAAAAAGAACAAAATGGGTTGGATTTAAATGTCATTAAAGGATGTGCTCTTAGATGTTGTGCTGTAGAAAAGAACAGATGGGTTGGATTTACGTATGATTATAGGATGCTTAAGTACACTAAAAATTTCAACTAGTGTTTGAAATATTACTTAATGAGATAGAATTTTAAGCTAAAAAAAGCAAGAATTAAATTTCAGGTGTCAACCAGTTTTGCGCGGAAATAACTTTCTGCCTATAGATAAAAACCTAATAAGTATAACTCATCTATAAATATGTGTTTCAAGAGAAAAAAGAGAACCATGTAAATTTTTCAAGCATATTCTAGGAAATGTGGCATTTTAAATCTTAAGCATTTGATATCTAGTAAAATTTAGTAATGTATGTGGCGTTCTGCAGTTGTGTAGTTAGCATATAGTCTTATTTATAATTTCTCGAGTGTTAGTATTATTTACTGATTTTTGTAGAATTACAGGTACCACTACCTTATTGCGTGTGCACAATCTAAGGAAATGCTGAAGCAAGTGAGAAACCGGCTCAAGTTTTTTTCTTTTTGAACTAAGCCTCTAGTTGGTGTATTAGTTGAATTTGGATATGCAGAATATATATAATTGACTTATTAGTTATATTTCAATCATTTTGCAATGATACTCAGTTTTTTCTTATATTTTTGGTATCATTTATGATGTATGACAATAGAAGTAAAAGAAATGTTACATACCTTTAAATATCACTTGATTTGGATCATTTAACACTTTCATTTATTGTAGGTTTGAATAGAGGGTATAAATGCAGGTAGGATTTAAAAAAAAAAGCAGGCAAGATGTGTATAAAAGTGTGCAGGCATGCCAAAAACGGTAAAAATGAAGAATTTTGTGTTTCCACCCGTTAGTGTGCCTTGTTTTGGAATTGGCTGTTTGAACCTAGAATAGTGCCCTGTTTTTTGAATGTGGAAGGGGCTCTATCCTTTACGTTATAGAGCCCTGTATTTTGAAGAAAACTGGGAACTATGGGAGTAGAATAGATCCCCGTTTTTTGGAAGGAAACAGGGCTCTATGTGTTTGCTCGAATAGAGCCCTGTTCTATGCTAAAGAAACATGGCTGTATACCTTTAAAAAAAAGAGGAATCCTTTTAGACCTCATTTTTCAAAAATAAGGGGCTTTATTAAGGGGGCTTTATACCCATTTGTGTAGTAGTGCATGAATTTTTTGTTTTAAAAGGTACATAAAAAATTATTTGGATATAAATGACAATTTTCGTGTTTGAGGAGGACGTATATGTAATTATTAGTTTAGGTTGGATATATATGCAATTTGAGTCTTTTGAGGGATATATATGCAATTGGCCTTTAATTTTAAAAAAATACATTAAATGACAAAAACTTTAGAGGGGCCAAGGCCCACCCCTGCCCTTACTATCCTTCGTCCTTGGATGCAATACGTGCATGTCGTGATGTAGTCATGGTATAAGATGCAACGTGGCTTTCGTGATTCAGGTGGCGGAGGTAGTAATCATAGAAAAAAAGATGATCATGTCATGACGGGTAGGGAGCCGAGTCAAGGGTAGGGAGCCGGGTCAAGATAGAACGAAGGAGATGGACATTATTATCTCCACTATGGTAAATGGTAACCCTACATGCAATGATAATACCTCTAATTATCATGGTATTAATACAAGTACGACTGATATGCTTAAATATGTTAATCGAATGCATTCCACATGTACCTAATGGTTATAAGTTATTTGCTAATTTATTTAATAAAGAACCAAGTAGGAAAACTTTTAATTTTTGTACTTTGGTAACTCCGCCGGAAAACACAGCTGAGGTGACGGTCCTGTTGGATTCTATTCGATCTATTAGCAAAAGGCTTATTCATTCGGGTTTATGGTTCGTTTCTTGGTAACCCGGTAGCATATCCTGTTGTTGCTAACTATGTTAGGAACACTTGAAGTAAATTTTGATTGGTTAGATCAATGCTTAACTTGTTTCCTGAATTATTTTTCTTTCAATTTAATTTTATGAATGGTATGAATGCTATGCTTGAAAATGGTCCATGGTTTATTAGATTTAATCCAATTATCCTGAATAAGTAAGATCCAGATATGAATTTATTAAAAGAGAGGGTTGGTAAAAAAAATTTATAACTCTTATTCAATTCATATATAAAACATGTAAAAAAACTTTTGATGTGTTAACTAAAGCTTAAATTTATAATACTAGTTTCATCTGACAAAATCACTACCACACGGGAAAGAGTAATATAAAACGTGAACGATGTTGATATCGGATACCTATACTACTATACTACTGATATGTGTAAGCATTCATGGGGTAGGTCAAGCTATGCTAGAGAAATGATTAAGCTTTGTGCGGAAAAGGAGTTGAAAGATACTATTGTGGTGGCTATCAGTGGCGAAGCTTGAAGGTTGCCGTTGAGGGGGGCGTAATATTTATAATGTTGTACCATTACCCGTATTCTCGAAAACATTCGCCTCAATTCAATGGTATTGATATACCTCATAAGTAAATGTTTCAACGTAATAGTAGATCTAATAGAATTAATTAATTTATCATAAAAAAAGTAGATGTAATTGCATTTCAATTACATTTTGCAAGTTTTTTTTTTCTCATGTTTTGAAAATCTTACTTAATTAAACACTTACATACTTGCTTTTTGATTTCTAAGGATGGAGATTCCATATATTCAATTGTACACGACCTATACTTGTACTACTATTTGTTTCCTTATTTGTGTATAGTTCACAAACTTGTAAGAAAAGAGGACACTCCATTTGCTTTATTGATATAAATTTGGGTGTTTTCCCAAAAGTTTCTTTAAACACACATATAAACTATCAATGAATCAAACTTTGAGGGGAGGGGGCACAACCTCACTATGCTTCGCTCCTAGTGGCTATGCCTAAACTCAAAGGTGGGGGTGTTTATTTGACCAATTTCCGTGTTGCATATGAGTGAAAATCTCTTAGATGTTCGTGCTGCAAGATCTTTGGTCATGTGTTAGATGAATGTCCTAATGTTACATGAACTTATAGTGCTAAGAATGGAAAGAACTAAAGAAGCCTAAGCAGACCGCTAAGGGTGTTTTGGTTGGTCCTAAGGTGAGCTTTAAATCTGTTAATCAGGAATTAAGACCGATTATAAAGAAGAATACCACGTCTAGTAAGTAAGATGCAGGTCCTGGTAAAGAGGATAGAAACTCAAATTCTTTTCATGCACTTATTTCGATAGAAAATAATGACGATCTGGTATAAATGGGGGGACTTCCAAGTTGGCTGATTTGGATAACATTTCGAGTGAGTTTATGTTTGTAACTAGTAGTCTTTATGCGGACTATAGTGCTACCCCTATTATTGATAAAATTAATAAGATGGAAACGAGTGTTATTGAGGGTACATGTACTCTTTTGGATGATGAAGGGAAGTCGATTCCTAGCATAAGGGTTAAACACTCATGTGTAGGTGATGATGAGGATGTTGTCTAACCCAATGTTTTGAAACCTGGGTCAACCCAGCCGGGTCAACCGGTTGACCCAGTTCCGGCCAAAAAAATGGGTCATATTGACCCGGGTTTCACATTTTCGAAACCCGGCTCGACCCGCCGGGTTTGAGGTGACCCGGGTCAACCCGGTTTCTCGAGACACGGCCGGGTTACGATTTTTTCGTGTTTTTCAAAAGAAAATATTAAATTTTACGTATTTACGACAGAATTTGATTTTTACATATTATATTGGTTGGTTAACAATTTATGTTTTCAATATATGGTAATTTTTATGGTTTATATATATATTTTTTGTTATTTACTAAAAATATTAAAAAAAAGTTTTAGAAAACCGGGTTAACTCGGGTAAACCCGGACCCGGTGACTCGACCGGGTCGATTTAAAACCGGGTTTCAAAACATTGGTCTAACCTGAGGATAACGATATGGCTAAATTTATGGCTACTGAAACGTCTAATACGGGATATGGGAATAATAGTTTGTAGGAATAATGGAAAGACGCTTACAAGAATGGTGATGACGACGATGACCCATGTGATGATGATATGTATGATGATTAGGATATCCCGAGCAACATCTAGGTATAGCTGATAGCAGGATCCGTATAGTAGATGTAAGAAATTTTAGCATGTTTTATGTTTTATGCGACTTTGTGGTCCTACTTAATAGGAAGTTGATTATATATTGTATAAACTATAAAGGGATGGGTGAATAGTTTCATTAAATTTACTTGTTAAATATGGGTTTTTGAAAATCCTTTTCAAAAACTTAGACTTGAGAAAATATGTGAAATCTTCTTATACACAACATGGAGAAGGGATAGTGCAACTAAACTAATAATCACAAGTATATGCATGTAAAGAATAATGAATGTAAAGAGATAAGGAAAAGAAAGATTAAACCAAACACCAAGGATTTATAGTGGTTCGGCAACGAAGCTCACTCCTAATTCCTACTCCATCCTCGAGTACTCCTTACTCGAGAGTTCACTAATCAACAAGCTTCTTAAGGTGGAAAACCCGTGCACGTCGCTTATCCACTTTCTGAATCTAAGCTAAAAGTCAAGCCCTAATCTTAGCTAGGACCAATCTACACCAATATACTTTAAGGACTAAGTATTAACCACACTACATACACAACTTCCAAATAGACACAACTATTTGGATCTTCACAATAATGATACAAGAATAAAAAATAAAAGTTTGATCTTCAATGGATCTTTTGAGATAGACTCAACACTTCAAGGATGAAAGTGTTCTTCTCTTTGCACTTTAGAGGAAGAGATGGGAGGAGAAAGATTCACTTCTAAACAAGTAGTAATCAACCAAATAATCAAGGATTTGAATGATTTAAGAAGTAGGATTGAATCTGAAATTATATGTGTAAATGAGGTGAGGTGAAAATCTGAAAATGGTCCACTATTTATAAGACAAAGCCCCAACGGCTATTTCTGGGCGCGGTTCCTTAAAGGTGCCCGTGGTTCCTTATTGATAAGGAGCCGCATAAGAATTTAAGGAACCGTGAGAGTAGACTCCGCGCCCTTTTGTCTTTTATTGGGGTAGTCACATCTGGTGGAATATTTATTCCCAAGTGATATTCTTAAATCATATGGAATATGCCATTGTCAAATTTTCAAATATTTAATTTAATAGAACATTTTCTTAAAAATAAAGTTTAATAAAAAACTTTGTCACATTTAATAAAAGGTAAGTTTTAAGAAAACTTAAATCCTTGATCACTTAATTAGGATGAAAACTTGTTTTTTCATACCTTAGGTGATTATGGTTGAAATGAAAATGCTGGAACTCAAGAATTCGTTTTTCGTTGTTTTCGTAAATGCTTGTTTTTATATATTGTCGTAATCAAAAGAAAGCGAGACCGAAAAATGCAAGTAACATTTTTAGGAATCATTGCATTAAAAATCTCCCTTTTTTTGATTTCGACAATACATAAACTCAATCATATAAAAACAAGATATTCGAAGACGAGTTTATTTCATTTCTCCCCCTTTGTCGAAGCAAAAAGGTTGCAAAATTCTTTGTAGAAGAAAAGAAATGGACTTTGCAAGTGCTCCCCTTGGTTCTTACTCCCCCTTGCTTAGGGCACGAAAGAATCGAGCTATGGTGACAAGCTACATAGAAGGGTTAGTAGAAGAGAAGAAACACCCAACAAGATATAGCAAAGGTCAGACAAAAAGAGAAATAAGATAAGAAAAGAGAAGTTAACCAAGATCCAAGATAAGTCATGTTTAAAAGAAAACATGAAAAAAGATACAAGGAAATAAATCATACAAATATGTATGAAAAATAAAACAAGCCAAAAGAGAAGAATAAATCTACTCCTAGTTAAACTAGAACTCTAAGATTTGCTTGAATTAGATGTCTTCGAGATAAGCAATCCACATGCTTAATGAAAGACAAGGTAGTGGCGGAAGGAGGTGGTGGTGGCTTGGTAGTAATCTCATAGTCATAGTGAAGAGGAGGTTTGACTAGGAGACTCTTGATGTAATTCAATTCCTAATAGATATGAGCCATAGCAAGATGTTGATATTGAGAACAATGGCAATATGTCCCATGATGCATGACATTATCATGTGAGGGAGGAAGATCACAAAAGGCTAATGGTGGAAGAGAAGAGGTTCCACAATCAATATTCTTAGAAGAAGAAGAAATATGATTTTGAGTGTTCTTGGGTGAATTTGGATTGAAATAGATTAGAGAAAATGGAGGAGAATCAAGGCTTTCATTTGGTGAATAAGCCATTTTGATTTGAGAAAGGATGCAAAATGTTTAGTGTTAAATAGAGAAAGCACAAGACAATTTTGGGGTGGTCAAAGGTTTGAAACAAAGATTCCAAAAAGTGTTGGAACAAATTTGGAGTTACAGAAAACTCGAAATCAGAAGCTCTGTCCGCGGTTTCTTATCTCCACATGCGGTTCCATATATATATATGGATTCGCGGGTTATTTGGAGAACCGCCCATAGAAGCTTGGTTTTGGTGGATAAGAAGAATTTTCCAATTAAGCAAATCCTAATTTTCTAGTCTAACTTATTGATATGAGCTTAAACTCATATCCTTTTATCAACAAATAACCCTAAAACATGAAGCAAAATACCAGTTTATCTTGCAAAAACAGTGTTATGTGGTATGTTTGTGTTTGTGTACACTTGTGTAGGTAAAAGGATACATTTTCAAGCAAACAAAGAAAAATCAAGCTCAAATGGATGAAAAAGACAAGGAAGGATCAAAAGTGACAAGACTTTGAAGTACAAGGACCTATCTTGACAAGTTGTCAAAGTTGAAGGACTAAAGTGCAAATATTGTGAAAGTCAAGATTCAAGTCAAACTTGGTCAACTCTCAAGTCAACTCAGTCAAAGGACCATTTTGTTCAAGAATGAAAGTTGAAGGACCAAATATGTCAAAAGAATGAAGCTGCTAGCTCAAAAATACAATCTGCCAAGTATAAGGACTAATTTTGCCAACACTTGAAAGTTATTCAAGGTTTAATCCATGTGTACAAGAATCAACCAATGAGAGAAGAGAAAAGTGAGCACACGGATCACCAAGCCATGTAATTAATGTCCACTCACAGCCGCCATGCAATTAATACCCAATCACAACAGTTGGATCCGTGTGACGCTTTTTCAGCCATTTACATGTTGACACGTGGCATCTCCTTCATCAAAAATATTTTCCAGGATCGCGTTTGAGCTACAATCCATTTCATGAAAAGATGTCAACACCAAAATTGATCATTTTGAAGAGACGAACACAATGGTACAAGTCAATTAACATGAAATCAACTAATGAAGAAAAGCCCAATTTGTGTTCATACTTGGAAGAGGAAATTTGCAGAATTGTCCACGTGCAGAGCTGGGATTGGTCCTGACACGTCACCAACCCCAACAACCATCTTCCTCAAGTCTATAAATAGATTGATAGGGCCTCATTTGTACATGTAGCTTAGTTTTGTAAAAACACACACTTCTAAATTTCCTTTCAATTTTCCTTCCCTTCTACCCTAACTACTCAAGAGTCTGACAAACTCTTGAGTTAGTTAGTTAGTTAGTTACTTACCTTCTAACAACTTTGTAACCGTTTTCCATTAATAAAATTTGAATTCATCCTTTCCCGCCAAATCTGTTCTTCATATTACTGCTCATTTCCTGCTGCTATTGGAATCTTGTGTTACTGCATTGTGTTTGTTATGATCATTCCTTGATCATAACTTACTTTGAAGAAGTTTGTTAGCTGTTTGAGAAGAATTCAGTTCATTCCATAGTTTTTGAAGATTTCAAGCATGTTGATGATTTCTGTTGATTTGTAGCTGAATTTGATTGATTGATTGTTGTCCTAGTGATAAGGTGGTGGTTATCACTAGGCTAAGAGAGCACAGCGCTCATCTTCTTCCCAAAGGTTTACTTCAAAAGGTTTTAAAGTTCTTGTTTTTGTTCCACTGAATTTGTCAAGTGCATGATAATTTCATAGTGTAATCTTGATGTCTGCATGATAAAAGCTGTTTAGAGTTGCTGATTGATTGATTGTTGATTACTTGTAGCTTAATCTTGATTTACTGCTTATTGTTTGTGGATTGTGTTTAGTAAAAGCTTAAAGTCAGTCAATTTCCATTCTTATACCTTAATAGAGTATAAGTTGTTTTCACTGCTTGCTTGAAGTTGAAAACCATCTCATTTTGAGTCTAAAGTTTGGTAGTCATAAGCATTTGATTCAGTTTAAACTAGGTCCTAAAAAGTCTTTGTAAAAGTTTGTAAAGTCAGATAAAGGAGTGTTTGGCAATAGCTTATAAAGAGTTTTCAAGTATTGAGTTTTGGCGTTTTAAAGTTCATTTGCAGTTAATAGGTGGTAAATAAGTGTTTTAAGTCATTTACAAGTCATTTAGTAAGTCAAACAGGCAAATGGCATTAAAAAGGTTTGGGTTGATTTCATTCAGTTTTGTCATTTAGAACTTGTCATTTTGATTTGGTTAGTACTCATTCATTACTTGATGAAATTGTACCAAATTTGTTCTCAGTTGTAGCTTATATCATATAGATTCAGATTCCAAGAGCATTCTCTACAGTTTTCAATAAGCAAATTGGAATAAGCAAAATACAGATAAGCAAACTTAAGGCAAGTTTCTGTAAATTGAAACTGAAAATTTGTATCTCTTGATCCTCTTCATAAACATGGCCATTTTTCTTCACAAATCCACTTAAAACATAGAGTTACTTGATTTTTGAAAGTTTCAGCTTTTTGAAAAATAAGTTGGTCAACGCTTGGTCAACATAAGCCCATTTTCAGCTTAATTCAAATTCCCAGCTTATTACTTGATGAAAAATGTTCTAGTTTGATTTCCCGTTCATTAATTGAGTAGCTTAATCAATTTTAACAGGAAAATCAAGTTGTGATTGTTTAGATTTTGCTGTAGCTTATTGTGGGCTTATTGATAAGTTCTCATTTGCTTATTTTGCAACTTTAGCTAAATTCCTTGTTCACACGTAGCTTATTTGGGATTTAAAACGTTTTGCAACTTGTCTCATTGAATTTGGTTAAGTAATAAGCTCAAACGAGCTTATTTTCATGCTAAACCCGTTTTTGGCTTAAATAGTTTTAGAAATTGCAATCTAGTCCCTCTTGTTGTAAACAGTTTCTAAACTTGGCTAAATTTCCATGTTTTTAGGGTTTGCAATTTGTTAGTCCTTGTAATTTTGGAAGTTGTTAATTTCAGTTAGCAAGTTGTTAAGTTTGTTACATTTTAGTTAGTTGGTTATAAGTTTTACATATTTGATCCTTTTAGTTAACTGATTTACACTTTTAGTCCCTAGAATTGTTAGAATTTACATTTCAAGCATTTATATTTCCTAGAATTTACATTTTCAGTCCTTTAAGTTTCATATTTTGCATTTTGAATATTACTTGAATAAAAACTTGGTATTTGCAAGATGTTTTACATATAAGTAGGTAATATTTTTCCCTTTTGCAAGATTTTGTTGAATTAGCAAATAGAATATCCAAACAAGCTTAACAACCAAAAACAGTTAAAAACCCGATATTGGTTGGACTTTCCATTAGCAAGAACTGAGAAAAAACGAACTGCATTATACTCAATATCAAATGGCGCCGCTGCCGGTTCTTTGACTACACGAGAGACTATCGATTGACGGTTTTCATTGGCTTTTGGGACACGTTCATTTTGTGAACGTTATTTTTACGTATCATAAATAAAAAACAAATAAAAAATCAAAAATATAAAAATATATAAAAACTAAAAAATTAACAAAACAATTCTTTTCCTAAAGAATTGACCAAAAAAATAAAAAAAATCCAAAAAGCAATCTTTTTCCTAAGAGATTGGAAACAAAAATATATATTATTGGATTCTCTCGGTTTTTATGTACATATAGTATTTTCTCTTAAAAACTCATAAATACAAAAATATTTTCCATATATTATTATAAGTAAATACGTATACGTATAAGAACAACCAATCTACATATCTTCCATAAGTATTGCCGAGGCAATACACCGTGTTGAGGGGCGTTCCGGTCCTTGACACGTGTATCGATCAAACAAAATAAAGCAAGAATAGATAAATACTCTCAATAAGCAACAATTCGAAGAATACGAACATTTAAGTGAATAGAAAGGCGATGTGCTATAAAATGCCATCTAAGGGTCAATAGGTACTTAAGTGCTTCGCGCCACCTAACCCCCCGTTCACTTGTAAGTATTCTAAGAAGGAAGGCTTCATTGGGGGTCTTGCACCCAAGTAGTACATACATATATTGTTATTTTCTTGTGGATATTTAATATTGAAACTCGAAGAGGATAATCCATTTCTCTTCAAAG
Source organism: Glebionis coronaria (assembly GCA_025667525.1). Taxonomy (NCBI): domain Eukaryota; kingdom Viridiplantae; phylum Streptophyta; class Magnoliopsida; order Asterales; family Asteraceae; genus Glebionis; species Glebionis coronaria. The sequence goes on along the minus strand of CM046882.1, from coordinate 6,946,252 downwards.
TCACATGAGAGCTTCTCTCTCATTCCTCGTATTGAGTTGCATGCTCACTCGCGGGCGTGCACAAATACCGATTGGTGTACAACCTCTTCCTCCGAAAAGGAAGAAAAAGAGAAAGAGTAAGACCACCATCGTCCACCAAGCCGATCACGAGAATCGTGCTTTGACTCCACCACAAGAAGCCATGGCTATTGATAATCGCTCTTTGTATGAACGTATGCAATCCAACATTCATGGATATTCTAGTGCTATTAAGATTCCCGACTTTCCCGCAAACACATTTGAGCTACATACATCTATGATCAATATGGTTTCACAATCACCTTTCTTTGGTAACAAGAATGAGGATCCTCATGCTCACCTTAATAGATTCCTTTCTCTTTGCAATACCATTAAGCATAATGGGGTTCCACATGAGGTGATTAGGTTGATGTTAGTGTCATTTTCCTTAGAGGGAATTGCTAAGCATTGGTTAGACACCCAACCACCCGATAGTATCACCACATGGGATGGTTTCACCACTAAGATTTTGAACAAGTTCTTTCCTCCACATAAGACTATGGCTTTGAGGACTTTAATTATGGGCTTTCAACAAAAACCTAGTCAATCCTTTAGTGATGCTTGGGAAGAGTATAGTGAGTTGTTGAGGCGATGCCCTAATCATGGATTGGATCAAGTTCACCAAATCAACCTCTTTTATGATGGCCTTAAATCTCACCACCAAGATTCACTCAATGCTTCCGCGGGAGGGAATATTCTTCTTAAAACCTACCAAGAGGCTTTGGACATCATTGAGACTAAAGCAATGGTTCAAACAAACAATCCATTTGAAGAAAAGGTTCATGTTATCCAAAACAATTCTCAAACTCCTCGTGACAACCAACTCCTCAAGTTTCAAGAAGAGATTTTTCAAAGGATGGATAGAAATAGTGAGAAGAATTTGCAAGTACAACTAGAAATGCTTCAAGCTTTTAAGAGCATGCAATTGAACAATTCCTCAAATAATGTGAATGCCATCACCATTTCTTGTGTTACTTGTGGAGGTCCCCATTCTTATGAACAATGTGATAAGGTGCAAGGGTATCAAGGGGAATGCTATGCTTACCAAGAGGAACATCGTGAACACTTTAAGCCTAATATCAATCCAAATAACCTTTCTTACAAATCCCAAAACTACCTTACTCCACTCGGATTCCCACCCCAACCACCCACCCAAATTCCACAAAATCCTCCTCAAATTTTACCAAGGAATCAAGGGCAAAGACCACCTTACCAAGGAAATAACTACAAGGCACCCAACAATGTTCAAAATCAAGGAAATACCTTTTATCCACCACAACAAGGATTTAATCAACCACTTCCATTTATCCCCAATCAAGCATATGCTCCAATACCAAATCAAGCTTACCCTCAATTTCAAAATCAAGGATATGGGATGCAAGAGACTCAAGAGTATGTTGACAAGAAAATGCGTGAAATAGAGAAGAGAATGAATGACCAAATCAATAGGGTTTTAGTGGCAATAAATCAAAGACCACAAGGGGCTTTACCTTCTAACACACAAACAAACCCTAGGGCCAATGTCAATGCTATTACAACAAGGAGTGGAACAACAACAAAGGATCCTTCACCTCCTAAACCTACTATTGTTCAACCCACTTGTGCTCCTACTAGTGACAAGCCTTCAACTTCTATTTCACCTCCTCAAAGTGCTCCTATTCACTCAAACACACCTTCTCAACCACCTCATACTTCTCCTTTACCTTCCACACTTCCCAATGAAGAAGCCAACAAAGACAAATCTTCCACTACTACACCTATTCCACCTACACCAAAACCTACTCTTCCATATCCTTCAAGGTTGAAAAAGGACAAGTTAAAGAACAAGGATGACATCCAAGTCTCCAATTTCTTAAGGATGTTCAAGCAACTCAACATTAATATATCCTTTGCGGAAGCTCTTGCTTATATGCCAAAGTTTGCTAAGATGTTCAAGGATTTGCTCTCAAACAAAGAAAAATTGGTTGATTTGCCCAACACATCCCTTAATGAAAATTGTTCCGCGGTGTTACTTAAAACCTTACCAACAAAACTTGGAGATCCGGGGCGCTTCCTGATACCTTGTAATTTTCCCGGTGTTGAAAATTGCATGGCTTTGGCGGATCTAGGGGCGAGCATAAACCTCATGCCTTTATCGGTTTGGAAACAACTATCTCTTCCCGAGCTCACTCCCACTAGGATGACTCTTGAACTAGCCAACCGAACCATAGCTCACCCCGTAGGTATAGCGGAAGATGTGTTTGTAGGTGTGGATAAGTTTACCTTTCCGGCCGACTTTGTAGTGGTTGATTATGACATGGATCCTAGAGTGCCTTTGATTGTTGGTAGACCGTTTTTGAGAACGGGTCGTACCTTGATAGATGTGGCGGAAGGGGAATTAATTATGAGAGTAGAAGATGAGAGAGTGGTGTTTAAGTTAGGGAAAGTTTGTGATAGGAAAGAGGTTAAGGAGTCTAGACCTTGTGAGACTATTAACATTGTGGATGTGCTTGATGAAGTGTGTAATGAACACTTTCATGATGCTTGTAAGAGTGCTAGTGATGAGATACCCCATGTTGAAACCGTAGCCTCAATTGCTCCCTCTTTAACACCTTTTGGAGAGAGTGATTTCCTCTTGGAGGAATTTGAGTCCAACTTTCTTGGTGATGATGATTCTCCCATTAATTGGGAAGAAGATATTCTTACAATCCAAAAGTTGCTCAATGAGGACCCTATTCCTTCTCCTATTCCACAAGATATTACCATTGAGGAACCTTCTATAGTTAAACCTTCCATAGAGAGTCCAACTCCCATTGAACTTAAGGACCTTCCATCCCACTTAAAATATGCTTTCTTAGAGGGAAAAGACCAATTACCGGTGATCATTGCTAAAGAGTTGAAAGAGGATGAGAAAGAGCAACTTATTGAAGTTCTTAAGAAACATAAGAAAGCTTTAGCATGGAAAATATCCGACATAAGGGGAATTGATCCACATTTTTGTACACACAAAATCCTTATGGAGGATGACTATAAACCCGCCATTCAAAACCAAAGGAGAGTTAACCCAAAAATCCATGAGGTTATTAAGAAAGAAGTGATTAAACTCTTAGATACGGGTATGATTTATCCCATTTCCGACTCTCCATGGGTTAGCCCGGTTCATTGTGTTCCAAAGAAGGGTGGAATCACCGTGGTGCCTAATGAGAACAATGAGCTTATTCCCACGAGACTTGTGACCGGTTGGAGAGTTTGCATTGATTATAGAAAACTCAATGAGGCAACTAGGAAAGACCATTTCCCGCTTCCCTTTATGGATCAAATGCTTGAACGCTTAGCGGGAAATGAGTACTATTGTTTTCTTGATGGCTTTTCGGGTTATTTCCAAATACCCATTGACCCTAAGGATCAAGAAAAGACCACATTCACTTGTCCCTACGGTACATTTGCTTACAAGAGGATGCCTTTTGGCTTATGTAATGCACCGGGGACGTTTCAAAGGTGCATGATGGCGATTTTCCATGACATGATAGAGCAAACCATGGAGGTTTTTATGGATGACTTTTCCGTATTTGGAAACTCATTTAGCTCATGTCTCACCAATCTTGAGAGAATGCTTAAGCGTTGTGAGGAAACACGTTTGGTGCTTAATTGGGAGAAATGTCACTTTATGGTGAAAGAGGGAATTGTTTTAGGACACAAGATATCCAATAAGGGATTAGAAGTTGATCGAGCTAAAATTGATGTGATTGCTAAGCTTCCCCACCCACCTCGGTTAAAGGTGTGAGGAGTTTCTTAGGTCATGCGGGATTTTATAGGCGCTTTATACAAGATTTTTCTAAGATAGCTAGACCGATGACTCACCTCTTGGAGAAAGAGGCTCCTTTCATTTTTAACCAAGATTGTTTAGACTCTTTTGAGACTCTTAAGGAAAAATTGACTAAGGCTCCCGTTTTGGTTTCTCCAAATTGGGAATTACCTTTTGAGCTTATGTGTGACGCTAGTGATTATGCGGTGGGGGCCGTCTTAGGACAAAGAGTTAATAAGCATTTTCAACCTATACACTATGCGAGTAAAACCATGACCGGTGCACAACTTCATTACACTACCATGGAAAAAGAGTTGCTTGCTATAGTATATGCTTTTGAGAAGTTTAGACCATATCTTGTGCTTTCCAAAACCATAGTGTATACGGATCATTCCGCTCTCAAGTATCTTATGACAAAACAAGATGCTAAGCCTAGGCTTTTGAGATGGGTTTTGTTGCTTCAAGAGTTTAAGATAGAGATTTGTGATAAGAAAGGGGCCGAGAATTTAGCGGCGGATCATTTGAGTAGACTTGAGCATCCTTTTCAAGGAGATTTCCCACACCAAGAAATTAATGAATCCTTTCAATTAGAGGAGCTCATGTCTATCTCTTCCCAAGAGGATGCCACACCTTGGTTTGCGGATATCGCAAACTATCTTGTGGGCAATGTGCTTATTGAAGGTCTTACTTATCAACAAAAGAAAAAGTTTCTTAAGGAAGTTAAGTATTACTTTTGGGATGATCCATATCTTTTTAGGCAATGTGCGGACCAAATCATTAGACGGTGTGTAGATGGGCCCGAGGCATTTAAGATCTTAGAGGCGTGTCATAAAGGACCTACGGGTGGACATTTTGGGCCTAACTACACCGCCAAGAAAGTCTTTGATTCGGGTTACTATTGGCCTTCCATTTACAAAGATGCCCATGAAATGGTGAAATTTTGTGATGTTTGTCAAAGACAAGGAAAAATTACACAACGTGATGAGATGCCACAAAATTTTATCCAAGAGTGTGAGATATTTGATGTATGGGGCATTGATTTCATGGGACCTTTTCCATCCTCTAAGGGAAACAAGTATATACTTGTGGCGGTGGATTATGTGTCCAAATGGGTGGAGGCCAAAGCCTTACCTACCAATGATGCTAGAGTGGTGGTAAAGTTTTTGAAAAAATTGTTTGCTAGATTTGGTGTACCTCGGGCCATCATAAGTGATCGTGGTACGCATTTTTGTAATGATCAATTCACGAGAGTTATGAAGAAATATGGAGTGAATCATAGACTTTCTACCGCGTATCACCCTCAAACAAATGGTCAAACCAAGGTCACAAATCGTGGTTTAAAGAGAATTTTAGAGAGAACGGTGGGAGAGCATCGAGCTTCTTGGTCGGATAAGCTTGATGATGCTTTGCGGGCGTTTAGGACGGCTTTTAAAACACCAATTGGTTGTACGCCTTATAGGCTTGTCTATGGAAAAGCGTGCCACCTCCCATTTGAGTTAGAACATAAGGCATCTTGGGCTCTCAAGTGGGCTAATTTTGATTTAAACCAAGCCGGTTCACATAGGAAAGATCAACTCAATGAGATGGATGAGTTGAGAGCCAATGCCTATGAGAATTCTTTGCTTTACAAGGAAAAGACTAAGAAATTGCATGATGCTAAGATCAAGAATCGTGAGTTCAAAGTTGGAGAGCCGGTTCTCCTCTTTAACTCAAGATTGAAGCTTTTTGCGGGCAAGCTTAAGTCGAGATGGTCCGGTCCATTCACTATTGCTCATTTGTTTCCATATGGAACTCTTGAGTTGTCACAACCCGATGGTCCAAATTTTAAAGTGAATGGTCACCGTGTTAAACATTACTTTGGGGAGGACATTTCCGTTGAAATGGTCCAAGAGGTCCCCATTTTCCCCATGAATTAATTCATTGAGGGACGAGTCGAGCTAGAGACTCATTAACTCAAGCATCGTATAACTAGGTTTAGAGTGTTGTAGGTTAGAAATAAAGGTATAGACTTGGAGATAAGTTTAGGGGAGACCTTCTTTTGTCTTCATGATTGTTTGTAGGGTTGCTCACTCATCTCATGCTTTGGAGCTTATGGAGGAGGCCCTTGTATCCGGTTCACTTCGTTACTTTAGTGATTTTTCATTGACACCTTGTGCTTAAACATGATTTCACTAATAGTTGTCCTTTCCTTAACTTGGGTTAAGCAAAGTCTATTCATTGTCATAAGTGTAGGGGAAGTTTTTATACTTCCATGCTCTTAAACATTGAGGACAATGTTTAGCTTAAGTGTAGGGGGGTCTTCTATCGAAGTGACCTTACCTAGAACTTGTCATTGTCTTGCATGATAACATGGAAAATTGAATTTTCAACATTTTTCAAATTTTTGATCTACTTTGGCCACCAAAAATATGCATTCAGAATTTTTGCATCTATCATTTTTCATTTGCATATCACATTTGCATTGTATATATTTCTTCTTTATTTTTCATCAAAAATATATAAAAAGGAAAAATATAATAAAACATGGTTTAACAAATTTAGGTTTCTTTGACATATTAGGCCCGCCATGGATATTTTGACTCAACCCGAGTTTGCTTATTTTAGCATTCTCTAGCTAGTATCCTTAACCATGTAGTCCTTCATTGGTCTATTAGGCTAAGCATCCACCAATCTCATTATTTGAGATTTTAAATTTGTGGAGAATGGGAAATGATAGAGTTGAAGCAAGTGTAAAAGGGCTAGATAGACTTCATGGCAATTACTTGTGGCTAAACCCTTCTCTTCTTTACCTCTAATTTCTTCGCATGTATATAATTGTTAATAAATAATCAAGTACGGTTTTAATTGGTTTGTAATCTCTTATGCATTTTTGTCTAATCATTTATGGTTGATATGAGTACGTCTTAAGATTCTAAGTTAGCACGCTTTATGTGTACTAGACTTATGTCATGCTCCATATTTAGCGGGTGTTTTTCCTTTTCTTCTTTTCAAATTTCTTTGTGAGGAATAAAGAAAAATAAGAGCGGCTTATGAAAAAAAATGAGTGGCTAGAAAAAAAAAAAGAAAAGAAAAAGAAAGAAAAAGAAAAAAAAAATAATACAAGACTCCCAAGAGGGGCAGTGTTGTAACACCCCCAATTTCGGGTCATAGCAGCGGAAGGGTCATTGGGTGTTACTATCATGGTTCAATCCTCAATATCATAGAAAACGCCTCAAAATGAGTCGTTTTAACAAAACATATATCCATTCATTTGTTTAAAAATAAAACAGTTCACACATGGTCCCAAATAGTTTTAAGTTTACACAACCAACCAAATAATAAAAGTTGCTTAGAATGGACATAGTTTAGTAAAGTGGGCCAAAACAATTTAATTTAGCAAGCTGCGTGAAACCGCCTTCCTTGAGTGCCTTCTTCATGGACCTGAGATAAAACATGCTATAAAGTCAACAAAAATGTTGAGTGAATCTATAGAGTTTAAATTTAAATAAACGAACACAAGTATTCTGAATAAACCTTCCGTGGTTGACAATCATGTAAATCAGACATAATTATCGTTGTTATTTCATAAGTCTCGTGAAATTGAACGTTAACATATATTATTTCAGCCCAACACACCTAGCCAAGTGCGTATATTTCTCTTATACAATTGCATCCGATGTTTCATTACTGGTGCATCACAACACCACGCGATAGCTAGTCGCGACCGGACTGGGAGTCACCCCGATAGATCTATCCATAGTATTAGCGTTCCTTTCGATTAACAATTCACGATTCATGGGTCTTTTAAGGCTAAACAAACTTTTATAACAACTTTCATCAAAGCATACAATCGGGTCCTTTGTGTTCAATTTTAAAAAGAATGAGGGTTTACCACAACTTCTCGTTGTACCCTTCATTTATAATAATGTTTTTCCAATAATAAGGGTTTCCACAACTTCTCGTCGTACCCCTTTTATTTTAATAAAACAAGCATGTTATCCCCCTCGCGGGTTTTATAAAACAAGTAAACATGTAAAAGCGAGGCTATAGACTCACCTTGGTACGATAGTAGTAACGTGACGATCGCCGACGATTTGTGATGCCCGTTAAACACGAAGACCGCAACCTACCAATTAAGGCGCGTTCGTTAATAAACGACTAAAGTATATATAATACTTAAATAATATGAAAGTCAATTTCAAATGACCATAAAAATCCCGAAAATAACAAAAATATAAGTGTACTCCTATACCCTTTTATTCAACACTTATTCTTTTAAAACACTTGCGCCCTCGACATTGACCCGTCATAAGACGCCAAGTCAACGCAAGTCAAACCATCATTTTACTTCCCTCAGACCAGTAGCTAAGTCATTTATATAATGACTTAACACTCGAGTAAGTCACTATGTCCAATAGTGAATACTCAACTCACGCCATACAAGTATTGAACTACGTGTCCAAAATACCACTCAGCATGTACACTCCAAATGTACACACCAATCTAACCTATCTAGACATGTCCGATTTCGACGAAACTTGGTGACAAACTCACACATAATATGAATAAGACTCAGTTTAAATTTCATTCAAAAATATTACTTCTAAGACCTTCTGCCCGACACACCTTCGTGTTGCAAAAACCGGACAGTTTTACGCCTTTGACTTGTAAAACCATTTTGACTTATCTAAACAATTCCGTTTGCAAAACCGACACTCGGGTTTGAAAATAGACTCATAACCTGAGGTTTATCAACTTACAACAGCCCTTGAACATTTTTAAAACTCATTTTATAGTCCCCGAGATTCGTTCCAAATATCGACAACAATTTTCGGATTGTGCCGATACCCGTCTCCCGGTACATAAATACTAAAAGTAGCATAACTTTTCGCTCGTAATGAGTTAGAAGCTCTACTTTAGCTCAAATCAAAGCTAACGAAATTCTCTACGACCCTATCTTATTAGTTTACCAAGTTTATCACAGTAACAATTTCAAAAACGGACTTAAAGTTACTGCCTAAAATAGCCTATCTAAAAATCATACCAAAACAATTTTTCGACCCATTCCAACAATTCCTATAGTCCTAATATGATCCTAATATGATACTAACACATCTAACTAACCCATAACACCCTCAAATTTGATCTCACAAAAATTAAACAATCAAAAATCTTACATGCAACCAAAACCCACTATGAATATAATAATATTAACACCATTCACCACCATAAAAATGGATCAAACTTGATGTTCATCATCAAAAATTAAAAATAAAATTTAGTGAATGCATGTAGAAGAAAATTATACCAATAGAAAGCTTATGAAATTTCCAAGATGGGTCTTCTTTTAGATTTGGATGAATCAAAGTGGATCAAAATTTTTTGAAGGGTATTTGGTTTGGGGTTGGACGGCAAAAATGGAAGAAAGAGAGAGAGATTGATTTTTTTTGAAAGTAAAAAGTGTGTATGTGTGTGTGTGTTTGTTTTTAAATTTTTAATTAGTTAGTGGGGTGAGGACCAAAGTGCAATTTGGCAAAAGTTTTGGTCCAAAAGTGCAAGTAAATAGTTTACAAGGTAGAAAATGTAAATTGTAAATTTTAAAAATATTTACGGGGCTCGGGTTTCGTAAAAATACTTTTCGAAAGTTAAAACGCTTCATAAAAATAATAATAAAGCTTCGACACGACTTAAAACGTAATTAAATCGAAAACGTCGAAAATATACAATATCGAGACAATCGATAATAAAACGTAAATTTTTGGGCATCCGTCGGTATCGCGATCACTAATAGTTATCGTCATTCGTTAAAACGTAAAATACGAGAAATAAAGATTAAATATAATAAAAATCATTTTCATGATTATTTGAGAATCTAATATCGATACCTAACATATTCCTTGTCGGTTTTCATCTAATCGACATTCTTACGCTAGTTTCAAGTCATAACCTTCTCGGTTAGTCGATAAATTAAAATTCTCATTAAAGTAAACACGTAATACGTAATAGTCGAGATTAAAATAACGACCTGAAATTGACGGGTTGTCACATCATCCCCACCAAATTAGGATCTTCGCCCTCGAAGATCAACTTGCGTTCTTGCCTGATCGCTTGTTGAAATCAAAGAGATGAGGGTAATTCTTCCACATTTGGTCTTCTCGTTCCCAAGTAAACTCCGGTCCTCTTCGAGAGTTCCATCCAACTTTGACGATAGGTATTCGGCTTTGCTTCAGTTGCTTGACCTCACGATCCATGATCTCGACTGGTTCTTCAATAAAATGCAACTTCTTATCAACCTTAACCTCGTCTAACGGTATAACGAGTTCTTCATCGGATAAACACTTCTTCAGATTCGACACATGAAAAGTGTTATGAATCCCATACAGTTCTTGTGGTAGTTCAAGTTGGTATGCCACGGGTCCTACCCTAGATGTAACCTTGAATGGTCCGATATAACGAGGACTTAACTTCCCACGTTTTCCAAATCGTACAACACCTTTCCATGGTGATACCTTTAGCATAACCTTATCTCCCACGTTAAACTCCAATGGTTTTCTTCTTACATCCGCATAACTCTTCTGTCGGCTTCGAGCAGACAACAACCTATTCTTGATTTGCACAATCATTTCCGTCGTCTCCCTAATCAAATCTGGTCCAGTGAGTTGGGCATCACCAACCTCACTCCAGCTAACGGGTGATCTACATCTTCTCCCATAAAGTGCTTCAAAAGGTGCAGCGTTAATACTCGCGTGATAACTGTTATTGTACGAGAATTCGGCCAAATGTAAGTGCTTATCCCAGCTACTTCCAAAGTCTATCACACAAGCACGTAGCATATCCTCCAAAGTTTGGATTGTTCTTTCGCTTTGCCCATCAGTTTGTGGATGATAGGTTGTGCTCATATCCAAATTGGTTCCTAACGACTTTTGAAGTGATCTCCAAAATCCAGAAGCAAAACGACTATCTCTATCGGAAATGATTGAAATAGGAACACCATGCTTGCACACGATTTCCTTCAGATAAATATCGGCGAGTTTCTCCAATCCGAACCTCTCATTGATTGGAATGAAATGAGCGGATTTAGTTAAACGATCGACAATAACCCAAATTGCATCGAACCCAGACGGTGTCCTTGGGAGTTTTGTGATGAAGTCCATCGTAATTCGCTCCCATTTCCAGACTGGAATTTTAGGTTGGACAAGTAATCCTGACGGCTTCTGATATTCAGCTTTCACTTTTGCACATGTTAAGCATTTCGCGACGTATGTTGCAATATCAGCTTTCATATTCGGCCACCAGTATAACTTTTTCAAGTCTTGGTACATTTTGTCCGATCCAGGATGAATAGAATACTTGGACTTATGAGATTCTAACATAATCAAGTCTCTCAGTCCACCATATAATGGTAACCAGATTCGACCTCTCAAACATTTGATACCATCGGCTCGCGTCTCAAATGTTTCACCGTCTCCCCTAAATCTTTCAGCAGCAATATTTTCCTTCTTGCATGCTTCAACTTGTGCGTTCCGAATCTGCTCAGGTAAGTTATTATGAACTGTCACCACCAAAGCACGCACTCGAATCGGTTTCTCCCTTTCCTTTCGACTTAACGCGTCAGCTACCACGTTCGCCTTTCCCGGATGATAACGAATTTCGCAGTGGTAATCACTCAATAGTTCAACCCATCGACGTTGCCTCATATTCAGCTCCTTTTGATCCAATATGTATTGTAGGCTTTTATGATCAGTGAATACTGTACACTTCGTACCATACAGATAATGTCTCCAAAGTCGCAAAGCGAAAACCACAGCGCCCAATTCCAAGTCATGGGTAGTGTAGTTCTCCTCATTCTTCCTTAATTGTCTAGAGGCATATGCGATCACCTTTTCACGTTGCATGAGAACAGCACCATATCCTCTGAGAGATGCATCGCAATAAACAACAAAGTCTTCACTTCCTTTAGGTAACGATAAAATCGGCGCACTACAAAGTTTCATCTTCAGGGTTTGGAAAGCTTCTTCTTCATCATCGCCCCACACATACGGTTTATTCTTCTGAGTCAGCTTCGTTAATGGTTTCGATATCAAAGAGAATCCTTCAATAAACCTTCGGTAATAACCAGCCAGACCTAGAAATTGTCGCACTTCAGTTGGAGTAGTCGGAGTACTCCAATTCTTGATGGCTTCGATCTTTGTAGGATCAATATGTACTCCACTTTTATCGACCACGTGTCCGAGAAATTGTACAGATTTAAGCCAAAAATCACACTTTGAGAATTTAGCGTACAACTTTTCGTTCTTTAACAAGTTCAAGATAATCTTTAAGTGTTCGGCATGCTCTTCATTGCTCTTGGAGTAGATTAGAATATCATCTATGAAAACGATCACGAATTTATCAAGATACGGCTTACAAATGCGATTCATTAAGTCCATGAATACAGCAGGTGCATTAGTCAAACCAAAAGGCATAACCAGAAACTCATAATGACCATAACGAGTTCTAAACGTCGTAATAGGAATATCTTCCTCACGTATGCGAAGTTGATGGTAACCAGAACGAAGATCAATCTTGGAGAAAACACGAGAACCTTGAAGTTGATCGAATAAATCATCAATTCTTGGAAGCGGATAACGATTCTTGATCGTCAGCTTATTCAACTCTCGGTAATCAATACACATACGAAACGAACCATCTTTCTTCTTAACGAATAAGACAGGAGCTCCCCAAGGTGACGAACTCGGTCGTATAAAACCCTTATCAGATAGCTCTTGCAATTGCACAGATAACTCCTTCAGCTCGGATGGGGCTAAACGATATGGCGCACGAGCCACGGGTGCAGCACCAGGAATTAGGTCAATTTGGAATTCTACTTGCCTTGGAGGAGGAAGTCCAGGAAAATCTTCCGGAAACACTTCAGGAAAATCACGGATAACAGGTACATCTTTAGCACGTTTCTCCTTCGATTCCTTCTCCACTACTTTAGCTAGGAATAACTCACACCCTCTTTCGATATACTTACGAGCCTTAATGCACGAAACGATTTTTAGTCGTGAATTACGTTGATCACCTTCGATAACCATGGTCTTGTCGTCTAAAGGAATCCTAACTTTCTTTTCTCCACACAAGATAGACGCGTTATACTTGGATAACCAATCCATTCCGATAATAATATCAAAACTTCCCAATTCAACAATCATCAAGTCTATCTTAAAAATACGGTTCAAGAGATTTAGAGAACATCCTAGGAGCGCACGACTTGTACTCACTAATTTACCATCAGCTAGTTCTACCTCATAACTTGCGTCTAATTCGACCGGTTTGATATCAATTAAGGTACTAAAACTTGTAGACACAAAGCTTTTGTCCGCACCAGAATCAAATAAAGCTGTAGCATAACGGTTGTTCAGTAAAAACGTACCAGTGACAACTTTTGGGTTTTGCTTCGCTTCAGCTTCTCCCAACTGATAAGCTTTTCCTTGGTTATCTCCACCACGTGCATTCTTCGGAGGTTGAGGGCATTGGCTCCTCATGTGACCTTTACCTTGGCAGTTATAACACGTCACTCCCTTCTTTCCTGGTCCCCAACAGTCTTCAGTCTTGTGACCTAACTTGTTGCACTTTCCACACTTAGCACATTCACCAGTATGAGACTTCTTGCAGCGTTGACATCTGGTTCCCTTATCAGCAGTTGCAGCTTCAGTCATCGCATTAGCGTTGCCCCTCCTTCTGTTTTGATTTCTGTTGTAAGATTGACGGTTATCACCACGATCATCACTGTCATGTTCAGCTCTTCTTTTGTTGCCTTCAGAATCACCATCAGCCTTGTCTTGGATGATTTGGCCCATTAGTTGGTAGGCCATACGAACAGCTTCATCAATATTGGCAGGTTTAGATGAGGTCACATCACCACGGATGTTGGTCGGTAAGCCTCGAATGTACTGCTCTACCTTCAAGTATTCTGGGTTAACTTTGTTTGGACAAAGTAGAGCAAGTTCATGGAATCTGTTGGTGTATCCATCGATGTCAGTACCCTTCAGTCTCAGCTGATATAATTCCTGTTCTAACCTCTGAATAACACTCCTTGGACAGAATTCCTCAGTCATCCACCTTCTTACCTCAACCCAAGGTGTAGCATAAGCAGCATCCATACCCAATGATGCCATTCTTCCATTCCACCAAGTTAATGCTCGCCCTTGAAGAGTAGCAGAGGCAAACATCACTTTATCTCCTTCCTCACTTTCACTAAATCGAAACACGGATTCCAATTTCTCAAACCATTGCATTAACCCAACAGCGCCTTCAGTACCCTTAAAAGTTGGAGGTTTGCATTTCATGAACGAGGTATAATTGCACTTCTTGTTTTCAGGAATCACTGGTCTATCAGCATCACCAGCTCCAGCACCAGCATTGCCAGCTCCCGCATTACCAGCTCCAGCATTACCAGCTCCAGTAGCGCCAGCTCCAGTAGCGCCAGCTCCAGTAGCGCCAGCTCCAGTAGCGCCAGCTCCAGTGTTGCCAGCTCCAGTATCGCCAGCTCCACCAGATCCTCCAGCTCCATTATTCAAGTTTGCCATAAATGCATTCATAGATATCTGAAATTGATCAGCTACTATAGCACGTAACTGAGTCTCAGTCAACTGTTTTGGCGGCATGATCCTGTTACACAATTCACATCAAAATGAGTATTCATTCAACGCTTGTGATAACAAAACATGAATAACACAGAATAAGAATAGATAGATGAAAAGAAACGAGAATGGATGATAGAATAAGGAATAGAATTTAGACAAGGAACGAAGATTCACGAGGAACGAGTCAAAAGACAGGGATTTCTATTGTGACAATCAGCATCGTTTGTAAATCACGTATTAGTATTATAATAATCAAATAATAAACATTTATAAATAAATAAATGTAATCCATTATGCTTTAAGCATAAATAATAATTAAATATGTATAACATATATATATATATATATATACTTTTCTTATTCTCGTCCATTGGCAACTCGGAGGTTTCGCTTGCAGATGTTATAGTCAAAAGATTTCAAAATTTTATTTTTGGAAAATCTTTTCGTTCTCTATAACTTGAGCTCTGATGCCAATCTGTAACACCCCCAATTTCGGGTCATAGCAGCGGAAGGGTCATTGGGTGTTACTATCATGGTTCAATCCTCAATATCATAGAAAACGCCTCAAAATGAGTCGTTTTAACAAAACATATATCCATTCATTTGTTTAAAAATAAAACAGTTCACACATGGTCCCAAATAGTTTTAAGTTTACACAACCAACCAAATAATAAAAGTTGCTTAGAATGGACATAGTTTAGTAAAGCGGGCCAAAACAATTTAATTTAGCAAGCTGCGTGAAACCGCCTTCCTTGAGTGCCTTCTTCATGGACCTGAGATAAAACATGCTATAAAGTCAACAAAAATGTTGAGTGAATCTATAGAGTTTAAATTTAAATAAACGAACACAAGTATTCTGAATAAACCTTCCGTGGTTGACAATCATGTAAATCAGACATAATTATCGTTGTTATTTCATAAGTCTCGTGAAATTGAACGTTAACATATATTATTTCAGCCCAACACACCTAGCCAAGTGCGTATATTTCTCTTATACAATTGCATCCGATGTTTCATTACTGGTGCATCACAACACCACGCGATAGCTAGTCGCGACCGGACTGGGAGTCACCCCGATAGATCTATCCATAGTATTAGCGTTCCTTTCGATTAACAATTCACGATTCATGGGTCTTTTAAGGCTAAACAAACTTTTATAACAACTTTCATCAAAGCATACAATCGGGTCCTTTGTGTTCTATTTTAAAAAGAATGAGGGTTTACCACAACTTCTCGTTGTACCCTTCATTTATAATAATGTTTTTCCAATAATAAGGGTTTCCACAACTTCTCGTCGTACCCCTTTTATTTTAATAAAACAAGCATGTTATCCCCCTCGCGGGTTTTATAAAACAAGTAAACATGTAAAAGCGAGGCTATAGACTCACCTTGGTACGATAGTAGTGACGTGACGATCGCCGACGATTTGTGATGCCCGTTAAACACGAAGACCGCAACCTACCAATTAAGGCGCGTTCGTTAATAAACGACTAAAGTATATATAATACTTAAATAATATGAAAGTCAATTTCAAATGACCATAAAAATCCCGAAAATAACAAAAATATAAGTGTACTCCTATACCCTTTTATTCAACACTTATTCTTTTAAAACACTTGCGCCCTCGACATTGACCCGTCATAAGACGCCAAGTCAACGCAAGTCAAACCATCATTTTACTTCCCTCGGACCAGTAGCTAAGTCATTTATATAATGACTTAACACTCGAGTAAGTCACTATGTCCAATAGTGAATACTCAACTCACGCCATACAAGTATTGAACTACGTGTCCAAAATACCACTCAACATGTACACTCCAAATGTACACACCAATCTAACCTATCTAGACATGTCCGATTTCGACGAAACTTGGTGACAAACTCACACATAATATGAATAAGACTCAGTTTAAATTTCATTCAAAAATATTACTTCTAAGACCTTCTGCCCGACACACCTTCGTGTTGCAAAAACCGGACAGTTTTACGCCTTTGACTTGTAAAACCATTTTGACTTATCTAAACAATTCCGTTTGCAAAACCGACAGTCGGGTTTGAAAATAGACTCATAACCTGAGGTTTATCAACTTACAACAGCCCTTGAACATTTTTAAAACTCATTTTATAGTCCCCGAGATTCGTTCCAAATATCGACAACAATTTTCGGATTGTGCCGATACCCGTCTCCCGGTACACAAATACTAAAAGTAGCATAACTTTTCGCTCGTAATGAGTTAGAAGCTCTACTTTAGCTCAAATCGAAGCTAACGAAATTCTCTACGACCCTATCTTATTAGTTTACCAAGTTTATCACAGTAACAATTTCAAAAACGGACTTAAAGTTACTGCCTAAAATAGCCTATCTAAAAATCATACCAAAACAATTTTTCGACCCATTCCAACAATTCCTATAGTCCTAATATGATCCTAATATGATACTAACACATCTAACTAACCCATAACACCCTCAAATTTGATCTCACAAAAATTAAACAATCAAAAATCTTACATGCAACCAAAACCCACTATGAATATAATAATATTAACACCATTCACCACCATAAAAATGGATCAAACTTGATGTTCATCATCAAAAATTAAAAATAAAATTTAGTGAATGCATGTAGAAGAAAATTATACCAATAGAAAGCTTATGAAATTTCCAAGATGGGTCTTCTTTTAGATTTGGATGAATCAAAGTGGATCAAAAATTTTTGAAGGGTATTTGGTTTGGGGTTGGACGGCAAAAATGGAAGAAAGAGAGAGAGATTGATTTTTTTTGAAAGTAAAAAGTGTGTGTGTGTGTGTGTGTTTGTTTTTAAATTTTTAATTAGTTAGTGGGGTGAGGACCAAAGTGCAATTTGGCAAAAGTTTTGGTCCAAAAGTGCAAGTAAATAGTTTACAAGGTAGAAAATGTAAATTGTAAATTTTAAAAATATTTACGGGGCTCGGGTTTCGTAAAAATACTTTTCGAAAGTTAAAACGCTTCATAAAAATAATAATAAAGCTTCGACACGACTTAAAACGTAATTAAATCGAAAACGTCGAAAATATACAATATCGAGACAATCGATAATAAAACGTAAATTTTTGGGCATCCGTCGGTATCGCGATCACTAATAGTTATCGTCATTCGTTAAAACGTAAAATACGAGAAATAAAGATTAAATATAATAAAAATCATTTTCATGATTATTTGAGAATCTAATATCGATACCTAACATATTCCTTGTCGGTTTTCATCTAATCGACATTCTTACGCTAGTTTCAAGTCATAACCTTCTCGGTTAGTCGATAAATTAAAATTCTCATTAAAGTAAACACGTAATACGTAATAGTCGAGATTAAAATAACGACCTGAAATTGACGGGTTGTCACATCATCCCCACCAAATTAGGATCTTCGCCCTCGAAGATCAACTTGCGTTCTTGCCTGATCGCTTGTTGAAATCAAAGAGATGAGGGTAATTCTTCCACATTTGGTCTTCTCATTCCCAAGTAAACTCCGGTCCTCTTCGAGAGTTCCATCGAACTTTGACGATAGGTATTCGGCTTTGCTTCAGTTGCTTGACCTCACGATCCATGATCTCGACTGGTTCTTCAATAAAATGCAACTTCTTATCAACCTTAACCTCGTCTAACGGTATAACGAGTTCTTCATCGGATAAACACTTCTTCAGATTCGACACATGAAAAGTGTTATGAATCCCATACAGTTCTTGTGGTAGTTCAAGTTGGTATGCCACGGGTCCTACCCTAGATGTAACCTTGAATGGTCCGATATAACGAGGACTTAACTTCCCACGTTTTCCAAATCGTACAACACCTTTTCATGGTGATACCTTTAGCATAACCTTATCTCCCACGTTAAACTCCAATGGTTTTCTTCTTACATCCGCATAACTCTTCTGTCGGCTTCGAGCAGACAACAACCTATTCTTGATTTGCACAAGCATTTCCGTCGTCTCCCTAATCAAATCTGGTCCAGTGAGTTGGGCATCACCAACCTCACTCCAGCTAACGGGTGATCTACATCTTCTCCCATAAAGTGCTTCAAAAGGTGCAGCTTTAATACTCGCGTGATAACTGTTATTGTACGAGAATTCGACCAAATGTAAGTGCTTATCCCAGCTACTTCCAAAGTCTATCACACAAGCACGTAGCATATCCTCCAAAGTTTGGATTGTTCTTTCGCTTTGCCCATCAGTTTGTGGATGATAGGCTGTGCTCATATCCAAATTGGTTCCTAACGACTTTTGAAGTGATCTCCAAAATCCAGAAGCAAAACGACTATCTCTATCGGAAATGATTGAAATAGGAACACCATGCTTGCACACGATTTCCTTCAGATAAATATCGGCGAGTTTCTCCAATCCGAACCTCTCGTTGATTGGAATGAAATGAGCGGATTTAGTTAAACGATCGACAATAACCCAAATTGCATCGAACCCAGACGGTGTCCTTGGGAGTTTTGTGATGAAGTCCATCGTAATTCGCTCCCATTTCCAGACTGGAATTTTAGGTTGGACAAGTAATCCTGACGGCTTCTGATATTCAGCTTTCACTTTTGCACATGTTAAGCATTTCGCGACGTATGTTGCAATATCAGCTTTCATATTCGGCCACCAGTATAACTTTTTCAAGTCTTGGTACATTTTGTCTGATCCAGGATGAATAGAATACTTGGACTTATGAGATTCTAACATAATCAAGTCTCTCAGTCCACCATATAATGCTAACCAGATTCGACCTCTCAAACATTTGATACCATCGGCTCGCGTCTCAAATGTTTCACCGTCTCCCCTAAATCTTTCAGCAGCAATATTTTCCTTCTTGCATGCTTCAACTTGTGCGTTCCGAATCTGCTCAGGTAAGTTATTATGAACTGTCACCACCAAAGCACGCACTCGAATCGGTTTCTCCCTTTCCTTTCGACTTAACGCGTCAGCTACCACGTTCGCCTTTCCCAGATGATAACGAATTTCGCAGTCGTAATCACTCAATAGTTCAACCCATCGACGTTGCCTCATATTCAGCTCCTTTTGATCCAATATGTATTGTAGGCTTTTATGATCAGTGAATACTGTACACTTCGTACCATACAGATAATGTCTCCAAAGTCGCAAAGCGAAAACCACAGCGCCCAATTCCAAGTCATGGGTAGTGTAGTTCTCCTCATTCTTCCTTAATTGTCTAGAGGCATATGCGATCACCTTTTCACGTTGCATGAGAACAGCACCATATCCTCTGAGAGATGCATCACAATAAACAACAAAGTCTTCACTTCCTTCAGGTAACGATAAAATCGGCGCACTACAAAGTTTCATCTTCAGGGTTTGGAAAGCTTCTTCTTCATCATCGCCCCACACATACGGTTTATTCTTCTGAGTCAGCTTCGTTAATGGTTTCGATATCAAAGAGAATCCTTCAATAAACCTTCGGTAATAACCAGCCAGACCTAGAAATTGTCGCACTTCAGTTGGAGTAGTCGGAGCACTCCAATTCTTGATGGCTTCGATCTTTGCAGGATCAACATGTACTCCACTTTTATCGACCACGTGTCCGAGAAATTGTACAGATTTAAGCCAAAAATCACACTTTGAGAATTTAGCGTACAACTTTTCGTTCTTTAACAAGTTCAAGATAATCTTTAAGTGTTCGGCATGCTCTTCATTGCTCTTGGAGTAGATTAGAATATCATCTATGAAAACGATCACGAATTTATCAAGATACGGCTTACAAATGCGATTCATTAAGTCCATGAATACAGCAGGTGCATTAGTCAAACCAAAAGGCATAACCAGAAACTCATAATGACCATAACGAGTTCTAAACGCCGTAATAGGAATATCTTCCTCACGTATGCGAAGTTGATGGTAACCAGAACGAAGATCAATCTTGGAGAAAACACGAGAACCTTGAAGTTGATCGAATAAATCATCAATTCTTGGAAGCGGATAACGATTCTTGATCGTCAGCTTATTCAACTCTCGGTAATCAATACACATACGAAACGAACCATCTTTCTTCTTAACGAATAAGACAGGAGCTCCCCAAGGTGACGAACTCGGTCGTATAAAACCCTTATCAGATAGCTCTTGCAATTGCACAGATAACTCCTTCAGCTCGGATGGGGCTAAACGATATGGCGCACGAGCCACGGGTGCAGCACCAGGAATTAGGTCAATTTGGAATTCTACTTGCCTTGGAGGAGGAAGTCCAGGAAAATCTTCCGGAAACACTTCAGGAAAGTCACGGATAACAGGTACATCTTCAGCACGTTTCTCCTTCGATTCCTTCTCCACTACTTTAGCTAGGAATAACTCACACCCTCTTTCGATATACTTACGAGCCTTAATGCACGAAACGATTTTTAGTCGTGAATTACGTTGATCACCTTCGATAACCATGGTCTTGTCGTCTAAAGGAATCCTCCACACAAGATAGACACGTTATACTTGGATAACCAATCCATTCCGATAATAATATCAAAACTTCCCAATTCAACAATCAAGTCTATCTTAAAAATACGGTTCAAGAGATTTAGAGAACATCCTAGGAGCGCACGACTTGTACTCACTAATTTACCATCAGCTAGTTCTACCTCATAACTTGCGTCTAATTCGACCGGTTTGATATCAATTAAGGTACTAAAACTTGTAGACACAAAGATTTTGTCCGCACCAGAATCAAATAAAGCTGTAGCATAACGGTTGTTCAGTAAAAACGTACCAGTGACAACTTTTGGGTTTTGCTTCGCTTCAGCTTCTCCCAACTGATAAGCTTTTCCTTGGTTATCTCCACCACGTGCATTCTTCGGAGGTTGAGGGCATTGGCTCCTCATGTGACCTTTACCTTGGCAGTTATAACACGTCACTCCCTTCTTTCCTGGTCCCCAACAGTCTTCAGTCTTGTGACCTAACTTGTTGCACTTTCCACACTTAGCACATTCACCAGTATGAGACTTCTTGCAGCGTTGACATCTGGTTCCCTTATCAGCAGTTGCAGCTTCAGTCATCGCATTAGCGTTGCCCCTCCTTCTGTTTTGATTTCTGTTGTGAGATTGACGGTTATCACCACGATCATCACTGTCATGTTCAGCTCTTCTTTTGTTGCCTTCAGAAACACCATCAGCCTTGTCTTGGATGATTTGGCCCATTAGTTGGTAGGCCATACGAACAGCTTCATCAATATTGGCAGGTTTAGATGAGGTCACATCACCACGGATGTTGGTCGGTAAGCCTCGAATGTACTGCTCTACCTTCAAGTATTCTGGGTTAACTTTGTTTGGACAAAGTAGAGCAAGTTCATGGAATCTGTTGGTGTATCCATCGATGTCAGTACCCTTCAGTCTCAGCTGATATAATTCCTGTTCTAACCTCTGAATAACACTCCTTGGACAGAATTCCTCAGTCATCCACCTTCTTACCTCAACCCAAGGTGTAGCATAAGCAGCATCCATACCCAATGATGCCATTCTTCCATTCCACCTAGTTAATGCTCGCCCTTGAAGAGTAGCAGAGGCAAACATCACTTTATCTCCTTCCTCACTTTCACTAAATCGAAACACGGATTCCAATTTCTCAAACCATTGCATTAACCCAACAGCGCCTTCAGTACCCTTAAAAGTTGGAGGTTTGCATTTCATGAACGAGGTATAATTGCACTTCTTGTTTTCAGGAATCACTGGTCTATCAGCATCACCAGCTCCAGCACCAGCATTGCCAGCTCCCGCATTACCAGCTCCAGCATTACCAGCTCCAGTAGCGCCAGCTCCAGTAGCGCCAGCTCCAGTAGCGCCAGCTCCAGTAGCACCAGCTCCAGTGTTGCCAGCTCCAGTATCGCCAGCTCCACCAGATCCTCCAGCTCCATTATTCAAGTTTGCCATAAATGCATTCATAGATATCTGAAATTGATCAGCTACTATAGCACGTAACTGAGTCTCAGTCAACTGTTTTGGCGGCATGATCCTGTTACACAATTCACATCAAAATGAGTATTCATTCAACGCTTGTGATAACAAAACATGAATAACACAGAATAAGAATAGATAGATGAAAAGAAACGAGAATGGATGATAGAATAAGGAATAGAATTTAGACAAGGAACGAAGATTCACGAGGAATGAGTCAAAAGACAGGGATTTCTATTGTGACAATCAGCGTCGTTTGTAAATCACGTATTAGTATTATAATAATCAAATAATAAACATTTATAAATAAATAAATGTAATCCATTATGCTTTAAGCATAAATAATAATTAAATATGTATAACATATATATATATATATATATACTTTTCTTATTCTCGTCCATTGGCAACTCGGAGGTTTCGCTTGCAGATGTTATAGTCAAAAGATTTCAAAATTTTATTATTGGAAAATCTTTTCGTTCTCTATAACTTGAGCTCTGATGCCAATCTGTAACACCCCCAATTTCGGGTCATAGCAGCGGAAGGGTCATTGGGTGTTACTATCATGGTTCAATCCTCAATATCATAGAAAACGCCTCAAAATGAGTCGTTTTAACAAAACATATATCCATTCATTTGTTTAAAAATAAAACAGTTCACACATGGTCCCAAATAGTTTTAAGTTTACACAACCAACCAAATAATAAAAGTTGCTTAGAATGGACATAGTTTAGTAAAGCGGGCCAAAACAATTTAATTTAGCAAGCTGCGTGAAACCGCCTTCCTTGAGTGCCTTCTTCATGGACCTGAGATAAAACATGCTATAAAGTCAACAAAAATGTTGAGTGAATCTATAGAGTTTAAATTTAAATAAACGAACACAAGTATTCTAAATAAACCTTCCGTGGTTGACAATCATGTAAATCAGACATAATTATCGTTGTTATTTCATAAGTCTCGTGAAATTGAACGTTAACATATATTATTTCAGCCCAACACACCTAGCCAAGTGCGTATATTTCTCTTATACAATTGCATCCGATGTTTCATTACTGGTGCATCACAACACCACGCGATAGCTAGTCGCGACCGGACTGGGAGTCACCCCGATAGATCTATCCATAGTATTAGCGTTCCTTTCGATTAACAATTCACGATTCATGGGTCTTTTAAGGCTAAACAAACTTTTATAACAACTTTCATCAAAGCATACAATCGGGTCCTTTGTGTTCAATTTTAAAAAGAATGAGGGTTTACCACAACTTCTCGTTGTACCCTTCATTTATA
The DNA here is from genome assembly GCA_025667525.1 of Glebionis coronaria. NCBI lineage: Eukaryota > Viridiplantae > Streptophyta > Magnoliopsida > Asterales > Asteraceae > Glebionis > Glebionis coronaria. The sequence continues at coordinate 6,922,606 of CM046882.1, read as the reverse complement.
ATAATGTTTTTCCAATAATAAGGGTTTCCACAACTTCTCGTCGTACCCCTTTTATTTTAATAAAACAAGCATGTTATCCCCCTCGCGGGTTTTATAAAACAAGTAAACATGTAAAAGCGAGGCTATAGACTCACCTTGGTACGATAGTAGTGACGTGACGATCGCCGACGATTTGTGATGCCCGTTAAACACGAAGACCGCAACCTACCAATTAAGGCGCGTTCGTTAATAAACGACTAAAGTATATATAATACTTAAATAATATGAAAGTCAATTTCAAATGACCATAAAAATCCCGAAAATAACAAAAATATAAGTGTACTCCTATACCCTTTTATTCAACACTTATTCTTTTAAAACACTTGCGCCCTCGACATTGACCCGTCATAAGACGCCAAGTCAACGCAAGTCAAACCATCATTTTACTTCCCTCGGACCAGTAGCTAAGTCATTTATATAATGACTTAACACTCGAGTAAGTCACTATGTCCAATAGTGAATACTCAACTCACGCCATACAAGTATTGAACTACGTGTCCAAAATACCACTCAGCATGTACACTCCAAATGTACACACCAATCTAACCTATCTAGACATGTTCGATTTCGACGAAACTTGGTGACAAACTCACACATAATATGAATAAGACTCAGTTTAAATTTCATTCAAAAATATTACTTCTAAGACCTTCTGCCGACACACCTTCGTGTTGCAAAAACCGGACAGTTTTACGCCTTTGACTTGTAAAACCATTTTGACTTATCTAAACAATTCCGTTTGCAAAACCGACACTCGGGTTTGAAAATAGACTCATAACCTGAGGTTTATCAACTTACAACAGCCCTTGAACATTTTTAAAACTCATTTTATAGTCCCCGAGATTCGTTCCAAATATCGACAACAATTTTCGGATTGTGCCGATACCCGTCTCCCGGTACACAAATACTAAAAGTAGCATAACTTTTCGCTCGTAATGAGTTAGAAGCTCTACTTTAGCTCAAATCGAAGCTAACGAAATTCTCTACGACCCTATCTTATTAGTTTACCAAGTTTATCACAGTAACAATTTCAAAAACGGACTTAAATTTACTGCCTAAAATAGCCTATCTAAAAATCATACCAAAACAATTTTTCGACCCATTCCAACAATTCCTATAGTCCTAATATGATCCTAATATGATACTAACACATCTAACTAACCCATAACACCCTCAAATTTGATCTCACAAAAATTAAACAATCAAAAATCTTACATGCAACCAAAACCCACTATGAATATAATAATATTAACACCATTCACCACCATAAAAATGGATCAAACTTGATGTTCATCATCAAAAATTAAAAATAAAATTTAGTGAATGCATGTAGAAGAAAATTATACCAATAGAAAGCTTATGAAATTTCCAAGATGGGTCTTCTTTTAGATTTGGATGAATCAAAGTGGATCAAAAATTTTTGAAGGGTATTTGGTTTGGGGTTGGACGGCAAAAATGGAAGAAAGAGAGAGAGATTGATTTTTTTTTTGAAAGTAAAAAGTGTGTGTGTGTGTGTGTTTGTTTTTAAATTTTTAATTAGTTAGTGGGGTGAGGACCAAAGTGCAATTTGGCAAAAGTTTTGGTCCAAAAGTGCAAGTAAATAGTTTACAAGGTAGAAAATGTAAATTGTAAATTTTAAAAATATTTACGGGGCTCGGGTTTCGTAAAAATACTTTTCGAAAGTTAAAACGCTTCATAAAAATAATAATAAAGCTTCGACACGACTTAAAACGTAATTAAATCGAAAACGTCGAAAATATACAATATCGAGACAATCGATAATAAAACGTAAATTTTTGGGCATCCGTCGGTATCGCGATCACTAATAGTTATAGTCATTCGTTAAAACGTAAAATACGAGAAATAAAGATTAAATATAATAAAAATCATTTTCATGATTATTTGAGAATCTAATATCGATACCTAACATATTCCTTGTCGGTTTTCATCTAATCGACATTCTTACGCTAGTTTCAAGTCATAACCTTCTCGGTTAGTCGATAAATTAAAATTCTCATTAAAGTAAACACGTAATACGTAATAGTCGAGATTAAAATAACGACCTGAAATTGACGGGTTGTCACAAGTGTGGTTTTAATTATAGTGACTATTGAGTTCCAATGTTACCTTGACGGGTTGCGGGGATTCAATAGATTGCTCCAATCCAATATTGCCTTGACGGGTTGCGGGATTGAAGATCCAAAGTCTCAAAAAGATGGCGGATGTAAATTATTGCGTGAGTTTTATTTTCCTTTCCTTAGCGAGTGTGTAGCTACTTATGAAAGCATGACATGAGGATTTTACACATAAGGCGAATGACTTATTACTCTTAAAACGGACTTATATTAATTGTGAGCGGTTTTTCAAGTAATGGATGAGATGATTACTTAGGATTAAAACCGTGCTTCCTTATTTTTGGATTTTACACTTCTTATACTTCTCACTTGAATAATGACAAATTTGCTCACAAGCAATTTGCTCAAATAATAACCGGTTCCACATTTAATTATCATGAATAAGTTGATGCACTTTTTACTTGTGAATGCAATGATCCCATTTTTAAGCTTGGTATGGGGAAAGTGAAACTTGAGGGTGATAAATGTCCATGGTACCCAAGCCCTAATCTAAGCCATTGAATTCTTTATGAGTTACTTCCATCAAAACCATTTCAAAAAAAATCAAAAAGAAATAGATAGAATTGTATTTTGTTCATTGCATTATTAAAAGTCAAAATCATGCATCATTTTATTTAGAGTAGTGTAGATGCATCTCATATGGCCAAGGTGGATTAATTATGAGGGAAATGTAAATTTGAGCTTTAATATATAATATTGCATGAGGACATGATAATGTTCAAGTGTAGGGGATTTTGATATGAGCTTAAACTCATATCCTTTTATCAACAAATAACCCTAAAACATGAAGCAAAATACCAATTTATCTTGCAAAAACAGTGTTATGTGGTATGTTTGTGTTTGTGTACACTTGTGTAGGTAAAAGGATACATTTTCAAGCAAACAAAGAAAAATCAAGCTCAAATGGATGAAAAAGACAAGGAAGGATCAAAAGTGACAAGACTTTGAAGTACAAGGACCTATCTTGACAAGTTGTCAAAGTTGAAGGACTAAAGTGCAAATATTGTGAAAGTCAAGATTCAAGTCAAACTTGGTCAACTCTCAAGTCAACTCAGTCAAAGGACCATTTTGTTCAAGAATGAAAGTTGAAGGACCAAATATGTCAAAAGAATGAAGCTGCTAGCTCAAAAATACAATCTGCCAAGTATAAGGACTAATTCTGCCAACACTTGAAAGTTATTCAAGGTTTAATCCATGTGTACAAGAATCAACCAATGAGAGAAGAGAAAAGTGAGCACACGGATCACCAAGCCATGTAATTAATGTCCACTCACAGCCACCATGCAATTAATACCCAATCACAACAGTTGGATCCGTGTGACGCTTTTTCAGCCATTTACATGTTGACACGTGGCATCTCCTTCATCAAAAATATTTGCCAGGATCGCGTTTGAGCTACAATCCATTTCATGAAAAGATGTCAATACCAAAATTGATCATTTTGAAGAGACGAACACAATGGTACAAGTCAATTAACATGAAATCAACTAATGAAGAAAAGCCCAATTTGTGTTCATACTTGGAAGAGGAAATTTGCAGAATTGTCCACGTGGAGAGCTGGGATTGGTCCTGACACGTCACCAACCCCAACAACCATCTTCCTCAAGTCTATAAATAGATTGATAGGGCCTCATTTGTACATGTAGCTTAGTTTTGTAAAAACACACACTTCTAAATTTCCTTTCAATTTTCCTTCCCTTCTACCCTAACTACTCAAGAGTCTGACAAACTCTTGAGTTAGTTAGTTAGTTAGTTACTTACCTTCTAACAACTTTGTAACCGTTTTCCATTAATAAAATTTGAATTCATCCTTTCCCGCCAAATCTGTTCTTCATATTACTGCTCATTTCCTGCTGCTATTGGAATCTTGTGTTACTGCATTGTGTTTGTTATGATCATTCCTTGATCATAACTTACTTTGAAGAAGTTTGTTAGCTGTTTGAGAAGAATTCAGTTCATTCCATAGTTTTTTGAAGATTTCAAGCATGTTGATGATTTCTGTTGATTTGTAGCTGAATTTGATTGATTGATTGTTGTCCTAGTGATAAGGTGGTGGTTATCACTAGGCTAAGAGAGCACAGCGCTCATCTTCTTCCCAAAGGTTTACTTCAAAAGGTTTTAAAGTTATTGTTTTTGTTCCACTGAATTTGTCAAGTGCATGATAATTTCATAGTGTAATCTTGATGTCTGCATGATAAAAGCTGTTTAGAGTTGCTGATTGATTGATTGTTGATTACTTGTAGCTTAATCTTGATTTACTGCTTATTGTTTGTGGATTGTGTTTAGTAAAAGCTTAAAGTCAGTCAATTTCCATTCTTATACCTTAATAGAGTATAAGTTGTTTTCACTGCTTGCTTGAAGTTGAAAACCATCTCATTTTGAGTCTAAAGTTTGGTAGTCATAAGCATTTGATTCAGTTTAAACTAGGTCCTAAAAAGTCTTTGTAAAAGTTTGTAAAGTCAGATAAAGGAGTGTTTGGCAATAGCTTATAAAGAGTTCTCAAGTATTGAGTTTTGGCGTTTTAAAGTTCATTTGCAGTTAATAGGTGGTAAATAAGTGTTTTAAGTCATTTACAAGTCATTTAGTAAGTCAAACAGGCAAATGGCATTAAAAAGGTTTGGGTTGATTTCATTCAGTTTTGTCATTTAGAACTTGTCATTTTGATTTGGTTAGTACTCATTCATTACTTGATGAAATTGTACCAAATTTGTTCTCAGTTGTAGCTTATATCATATAGATTCAGATTCCAAGAGCATTCTCTACAGTTTTCAATAAGCAAATAGGAATAAGCAAAATACAGATAAGCAAACTTAAGGCAAGTTTCTGTAAATTGAAACTGAAAATTTGTATCTCTTGATCCTCTTCATAAACATGGCCATTTTTCTTCACAAATCCACTTAAAACATAGAGTTACTTGATTTTTGAAAGTTTCAGCTTTTTGAAAAATAAGTTGGTCAACGCTTGGTCAACATAAGCCCATTTTCAGCTTAATTCAAATTCCCAGCTTATTACTTGATGAAAAATGTTCTAGTTTGATTTCCCGTTCATTAATTGAGTAGCTTAATCAGTTTTAACAGGAAAATCAAGTTGTGATTGTTTAGATTTTGCTGTAGCTTATTGTGGGCTTATTGATAAGTTCTCATTTGCTTATTTTGCAACTTTAGCTAAATTCCTTGTTCACACGTAGCTTATTTGGGATTTAAAATGTTTTGCAACTTGTCTCATTGAATTTGGTTAAGTAATAAGCTCAAACGAGCTTATTTTCATGCTAAACCTGTTTTTGGCTTAAATAGTTTTAGAAATTGCAATCTAGTCCCTCTTGTTGTAAACAGTTTCTAAACTTGGCTAAATTTCCATGTTTTTAGGGTTTGCAATTTGTTAGTCCTTGTAATTTTGGAAGTTGTTAATTTCAGTTAGCAAGTTGTTAAGTTTGTTACATTTTAGTTAGTTGGTTATAAGTTTTACATATTTGATCCTTTTAGTTAACTGATTTACACTTTTAGTCCCTAGAATTGTTAGAATTTACATTTCAAGCATTTATATTTCCTAGAATTTACATTTTCAGTCCTTTAAGTTTCATATTTTGCATTTTGAATATTACTTGAATAAAAACTTGGTATTTGCAAGATGTTTTACATATAAGTAGGTAATATTTTTCCCTTTTGCAAGATTTTGTTGAATTAGCAAATAGAATATCCAAACAAGCTTAACAACCAAAAACAGTTAAAAACCCGATATTGGTTGGACTTTCCATTAGCAAGAACTGAGAAAAAACGAACTGCATTATACTCAATATCACTTATCATAGAGACATGCTAAAAAAAATAATAGACATAGAAAACACACAAGAACTCATCAAACAAGATTTTGACCAAAATACATGGATTTAAAATAAAATCAATGTTGGAGGTGTGTTAATCTGGACACATAGTCATGACACAATGATCCTCCATAGTTCATTTTTATTCTTTCTATATTTGAGAGACTCATACATATTAATTATGTATGCTCGTTATCAAATAGCAAGAAGCTATGAAAAACGTTTTTAGATTGAATTAACAATGCAAAAACATTTCTCGGCCATTTTCGAAAGAACTTTGAGAATTTTGAAAAAGAATAGAGGAATTTTCCAAAAAGAGTTTAAGATACTCAATAACTCAAAGAATGAAAAGACTCAAAAGAGAAAAATACTCGATTAATAAAATACGCAATTATGGAATATGTACCATTAATCCTAGACCTAGACGCAAGTAATTAAAAGGTTCCCTCTTAAGTGGCTTAGTGAAGATGTCGGCTAAGTTTTCTACCGAGGGCACCTTCTCAATCGAAATGTTTCCCTTTGAACATTATCCCTAAGGAAATGGTGGCGAATCTCTATGTGCTTAGTTCGCGAATGTTGTATGGGATTCTTGCTAAGGTCTATTGCACCCTTATTGTCACACATGATGGGAACATCACTAAGTGAAATCCCGTAATCAACATGCGCTTGCTTCATCCATAGAGCTTGTTGACAAGCTTTACCGGCACTCACATACTCGTCTTCCGTGGTGGATATAGCAAGAGCGGTTTGTTTCTTGGAGAACCAAGAAGTTAAACAACAACCAATGAAGGTATAAACTCCACTAATGCTTTTCCGGTCCACAAGTCTCTTGCATGATCCGAGTCCGCGTATACTATGGTTTCTACGTCGGTCCCTTTAGGATACCGTAATCCTAAATGTATACTGCCCTTAAGGTATCGGAAGATACGCTAAACCGCTTCAAGGTGAGAAGTTTTGGGAGCCTCTTGGAAGCGAGCACAAAGGCAAACACTAAACATGATATCCGGTCGACTTGCCATTAGGTACAAAAAACTACCAATCATACCTATATATTTGGTGTTGTCTACCGACTCACAATCACATCTACGATGAGTTTAGTATCCGAGGCCATAGGGGTCTTCATTGGTCTAGAGTCCTATAATCTAAATTTCTTTAGCATTTCTTTAACCTACTTAGATTGATTTAAGAAAATACCATCGTCTATCTGTCTAATTTGGAGTTCTAAAAAGAAGTTAAGTTCTCCCATCATGCTCATTTCAAACTCGTCATGCATGATTTTGGCAAAGTCATCACACAAGCTTTGACAATTTGAACCAAATATAATGTCATCAACATATATTTGTACGATTATGAGGTGAGAACCGTTCTTCTTTGTAAAGAGTGTATTGTCTACCATCCCCATGGTATACTCATGTTTTACAAGAAACCCTTTAAGTCTATCATACCAAGCTTTGGGTGCTTGTTTAAGACCATAAAGAGCTTTCTTAAGCTTGTAAACATGATATGGTTTCTCAAAATCAATGAATCCGAGAGTTTGAGCCACATATACCTCCTCATTGATCAAACCGTTAAGAAACACACTCTTTACATCCATTTGTTGAAGCCTAAAATCTAATGCACAAGCATAAGCTAAAAGGATCCTAATGGACTCGAACCTTGCTACCGGTGCATATGTCTCATCATAATCAACCCCTTCTTGTTGATTATAGCATTGATCTACATATTTAGCCTTGTTACGAGACACAACACTGTTCTCATCTAACTTATTCCTATATACCCACTTGGTTCCTATGATGGTAGTACTTCTAGGTGGAGGAACAAGTTCCCAAACATCATTAGCAATGAATTGATTCAATTCTTCTTGCATGGCGATGACCCAACTCTTATCCATCAAAGCTTCTTTAACATTATTTGGTTCAATCAATGAGATGAAAAAAAATAAGTTACTTTGATATTGGACTTGAGATCTAAGAGTCCTTTGATTTAAGTCACCTGTGATGTTTTTGAGAGCATGATCCTTAGACTCCCTAATGTTTACTTCCTTTTCAACATTAAGGTCTTCAACTCCTATTTTTCTAACCTCTTTGGCTTTACCTATGTCTACTTCATCCAAGTCATCATCTACCAAAGGTGGTGTCTTAGATGAAGGAGGGGTTTCATCAAATGTCACGTTAAGTGACTCTTCAATTATACCCGAGGTTCTATTAAGGACTATATAGGCTTTACTAGTTTGAGAATAACCCAAAAAGGATACCTTCATACGACTTTGGGTCGAACTTAGTAAGGTAGTCTTTGGTGTTGAGAATGAAGCACTTGCTTCCAAACACCTTAAAGTATTCCATGAGGGTTTCTTACCTTTAAGAATCTCATAAGGGGTCATTCCAAGAAAAGGTCAAATAAGAATTCGGTTGAGAATATAGGTCGATGTGTCCAAGACATTGCACCGAAAGTTTTGAGGCAAAGATTGCTAGTTTAACGTTGTCCTACTCATCTCTTGGATAGTCCTATTCTTCATTTCAATTACCCTATTTGATTGTGGAGTGCGAGGAGCCGATAAGTTATGGGTAATACCATGAGCTTCACAAAAGGCACCAAATTGCACTTCGTTATCAAATTCACTACCATGATACGTCCTAATAGAGACAATTGAACATCATAGTTGATTTTGGATCCTTCGATAAAGGTTTCGAAATGATCGAAAGCTTCATTCTTAGTAGCAAAAAGTCTAGTCCAAGGGAATCTAGAATAGTCATCAACTATAACTAGGGTATAAAGGTTACGTCCATAACTCTGTATGGCGGAAGTTCAAAAAATATCTATATGTAGGATCTCTAGGCACCGAGAGGTCGATACCAAATTCTTGGCCTTGTGACTTGAGTGAACTTGCTTCCTAACTTTGCAAGCATCACAAAAGTGACTATCAAACTTAATCTTAGGGAGATGTCTTACCAACTCCTTAGAAACTAAAGATTTAATTAAAGGCATATTAGCGTGACCTAATCGTCTCATATGCCAAAGAGTAGAAACATCATCTAAAGTCGCTAGACATAAGTTGTCATTTGACTTCCTATTGACCTTAATGACATAAAGCCCATGCTTTCTAACACATTTTCCAATGATATTTCCATCTTCTAGGATTTCACTATCATGTTCCGAAAAGATGACCTTACACTTATTGTCACAAATTTAACCTATACTTAGTAAGTTAAACCCTAGGTTATCTACGTGTTCAACATTTTTATGGTCATGGAGTCAAGAGAAACCGTACCTTTGCCAATGATGTTACCACGTAGCTTACTAGCGAAAGTAACGTTACCTCTATTATATGCTTTGTAGGATGAGAACAAATTTCGATTAGCCATCATGCGTTTAGAACAACCATTATCCTTAATCCATTCATCGGGTTCCAAATCGATTCCCAAGCATATCTAGGTAACAACACACATGATCAAACATTGGTCCCCAATATCTCATGGGTCCAAAGTTGTTAGTTCCAAACATCCCTTGCATTTGGTTGGGATGCATGAATGGAGGACACATGCCCCACGGAGAAAAACATTGTTGAAAGTTATTCCAATTCATATGAGCATTTTGATGTCCATTTTTTTTCTTAGGAGTCTTTGATCTAGACCTAGAGTTATTGTTGTTTCTAGGTGTTGGTGTTTTACTTCTAGATCGTGACTTAGAGTGATCATTTCTTTTAGGTGTTGGTGTTCTACTTCTAGGCCTTGAATCTTTACGTATTCTTGGAGGATTAGATGATTGTCTTGATAATTTTTTCATTCCCATTAGAGGTTTGCTTAAAGGCTTGTAGAATTTATCAAGTTCCTTTTCATCAATTATAGGTAATTTAACATTGTTAACAACAAGATGTTTTGGCCCTTTACCGAAACTGGACTTTTCAAAAAGTTGAGAATTTTCACAAAATTCGTCTTCTGTCCATGGTTCCTTAATGCAACCTGCGGTTCCATAGTGATATGGAACCGCCCCATATTTTGGAGCACCGCTGGCAGTGGAACGTTTTTATACAAACCTAACTTGTTTTGGTTCACTTGTAGATGCTTCATTGGTGTTAATTCCCAATCCAAGTATTTCCTTAGAATGAATTTCCCTACTAAGCATATCGTCAAGAGAACTAGTACTTTTCATGAACTTATCCAAATTATTGCAGGTGCTCTTGAGATCTTCATCCTCTTGTCTAAGACTTTCACAACTTAGACAACCTTAATCAACTTCTTTATTTTTCTCAAGCTTAGCTAATTTATCTCTTAGCTCACTAATCTCATTTTCAAGCTTGCTCCTCGTTGATTTTAGCACTTTGTTCTTTTTAATAAATTTTATACTTAGTGTTCATAGGTTGTTATATTGACCTTCTAATTCTAGATCATCTATAGAATAACTATCATTACTATAATATTCGGTTTCGGAATCTACCTCTTTGGAAGAATGGTCCATGAGACACTTCTCATCTTTAGCATTGTCGTCACATTCTTCACCACTGTCGCTCCATGAACCGCCAACGAAATTCGTGTGATTCTTGTCGCGAGATGGCTTGAGACATTCACCGATGAAATGATTTGGGTCACCACATATAAAGCATTTACTATCACCTTTTTCATTCTTGACAAATCGGTTTTTGGAAAAGACTTTGTTGTCGTTGCTTGGTTGTCTTACATGTTGACCTCGCCTTTTCAAGAAATTCTTGAAGTCTCTAACCGCCATAGCATATTCCTCATCATCACTTTCCGAAGACGAGTTATCATGGTCACTTTGCACCTTCTTGGCTTTTAGTGCTAGATACTTTCTTTCACTCTTGGTTTTCACCATTTCTGTGTCCTTCAAAATTATCATTTCATGAACTTTTAAGTTGCCAATAAGTTCATCAAGTGATAATGTAGTAAGGTCCTTTGATTCTTCAATTGTCGTGACTTTAGCTCTCCACTTTGGATGCAATGCCCTAAGAAACTTCCTAACATTGTTCTCGCTAGAGAAACTTTCATCAAGTGCATTTAGACTAGTAATAATAGTATTAAAGCTAGCAAATGCACTATCAATAGTTTCATCTTATAAGATGACAAATTGTTCATATTTTTAACAAGAAGATCGATTTTACTTTCTTTTACTTGGATATTACCTTGGTGGGTTACTAAAAGAGTATTCAAAATATCTTAGCGGTTTTACACATGAAAATCCTTTCATACTCTTTCTTAGGTAAAGCATTATAAATCACCGTTTTAGCCTCATTATTTTTAGCAAGTTTCTTCTTAGTGTCATCATTAGAATTTTCAAAAGTGACTAACTCCTTTCTTTTTAGAAATTCATTATATTGATAAGGCAAAAAGTCACCATTGGTAATAACATGCCAAAGATCTAAATCTTTTGATTTAACATAAGTCTCAAATCTATTTTTCCAATAAATAAAATTATCGGTTTCAAAAAGAGGTGCTCTTTGCATAGATTGCCCTTCTAGGTACTTGTTGGAATCCATAGATCGATTCAAGTTTTAAAATACAATATATTTTAAAAACGCTTGAGCAACCACGCTCTGATACCAATTGTAGAAACTAAAAGGGCGGGGGGGGGGGGGGGGGGGGGGGGGGGAGTTGAATAGTTTCTTAAATTTACTTGTTAAATATGAGTTTTCAAAAATCCTTTTCAAAAACTTAGACTTGAACAAATATGTGAAATCTTCTTATACACAATATGGAGAAGGGATAGTGCAACTAAACTAATAATTACAAGTATATGCAAGTAAAGAATAATGAATGCAAAGAGATAAGGAAAAGAAAGATTAAACCAAACACCAAGGATTTATAGTGGTTCGGCAACGAAGCCCACTCCTCGTTCCTACTCCACTCCTCGAGTACTCCTTACTCGAGAGTTCACTAATCAACAAGCTCCTTAAGGTAGAGAAACCGTGCACGTCGCTTATCCAATTTTTGACTCTAAGCTATAAGTCGAGCCCTAATCTTAGCTAGGACCAATCTACACCAATATACTTTAAGGACTAAGTATTAACCACACTACATACACAACTTCAAAATAGACACAACTACTTGGATCTTCACAACAATGACACAAGAATGAAAAATAAAAGTTTGATCTTCAATGGATCTTTTGAGGTAGACTCAACACTTCAAGGATGAAAGTTTTCTTCTCTTTTCACTTGAGAGGAAGAGATGGGAGGAGAAAGATTCACTTCTAAACAAGTAGTAATCAACCAAATAATCAAGGATTTGAATGATTTAAGAAGTTGGATTGAATCTGAAACTATATGTGCAAAAGATGTGAGGCGAAAATCTGAGAATGGTCCACTGTTTATAAGACAAAGCCCTAACGGCTATTTCTGGGCGCGGTTCCTTATTGATTAGGAGTCGCATAGGCATTTAAGGAACCGTGGTAGTAGACTCCGCATCCTTTTGTCTTTTAGTGGGATAGTCACATATGGTGGAATATTTATCCCCAAGGAATATTCCTAAACCATATGGAATATGTCATTTTCAAATTTTCGATTTTTCAAATATTTGATTTAATAAAACATTTTCTTAAAATAAAGTTTAATAAAAAACTTTGTCACATATAAAAAAAGGTGAGTTTTAAGAAAACTTAAATCCTAGATCACTTAATTAGGATGAAAACTTGTTTGTTCATACCTTAAGCGATAATGGTTGAAATGAAAAATGCTTGAACTTAAGAATTCGTTTTTCGTTGTTTTCGTAAATGCTTATTTTTATATATTGTCGTAATCAAAACAAAGCGAGACCGAAAAATGCAATTAACGTTTTTAGGCATCATTGCACTAACACATATGTAACGGGCGGAGATATAGGATTTACATACATCTTTGTACTTAACTGTTTTTGGAGTAATAAAATTTACGGAAAAAACCCTTTACCCAAAAAAGTATCTCATTAACTAGTTAGAGAGTTTGATTTTTCAATTGAGCCTCCTCTTTGGTTTTTAATTTTTTTATAACCTAAGTGTCACGATTTGGCATCGCATGCCGACTATTTCTGGATCCGACTATATTTTTGGATTATCCGGTGTTAAGGCAGGTGAACATCTGTGGCCAATGAGGATTAATTTTCTCCCCATGGTTCGAACAAAAGACTTCCATACACTTGTCGTCTTAGAAGTTAAGCCCTTATTCTTGGGTCACCCCCATTAGTTTGATTGATTACATTTTTAGTGGAGAATTAAGACTTTATTTTGTGCCAAACATAAAAGGTCGGAAAAGACACGAAATAAAATTACATCCTTAGGTGGGTGTGATTTTGAGACATTGGTGACAGTACTAATACAAATACAAGTTAATGCAACAAAAAATTTGCAACGGTAAATTCTCATTGCAAATTTAAGACGGTAATGCAACGAACAATCGAATTGCAACGAAAAAGAAACCGCTTGAAAATTCGTTGCAACCCTAAAATAAATTTTTACATTTATTTTTTTTTCGGTTACAAATTATAGAAATTTGCAATAAATAAGAAATCGAAGAAAAAATTTTTGATAAGAAATTTTTTTAATCTAAAATAAATTATCATTCGTTTTCGGATGAAAACTTCATAATTTGTAACTAAATAGTAATGGAGGACAAAAATTATATCTAAAAAAATCTATCGTTTGTTTTATGTTGCAATTCGGTTGCAGATTTTCAAATTTTGAAATGAAAGACAAAAATCAAATCTGAAACAAATTATCACTTTTGTAGTTACAATTCCATTGCAAAACCTAAATTTAAAGGAATAAAACTAATGTAATAATTTAAATTAAAAAATCTACTCCAAATGTATCTTGAGTAGTCATCGAACATAATTAAGGTGCAAATGTTACCTCTGTAGCTTTGGATAACCGAGGGACCAAACAAATTTATATGGAGAAATTCAAGACATTTAGTTGTAGAGATCATGCTTTTAGCCTTATGGCTTGCGAGAGTTTTTTTTCAGATGTTACAAGCATCGAAAAAGTGATGTTTATATCATTACATAAAGACTGTTTCCTTATCCTCGTGTTATTGTCATGCCGTCTTTAAGAATTTTACTTCCGATTTCACTATGGAAGACCCCGCTACCTCCATCAAAAAAGAAACTAATAACTTTGTACAAAGCATGTACAAGAACCTATTTTGGTAACTTCTTTTAACTAGTAATATTTTATACGTGCATACCTGATCAGTATGAATGGTAGCAATTTTTGAGATAATTTAGGATGTATTTGAGAAAAATAAATGAGGGCTTCTACATTACAAACCGAGCAATCCAGTAATCAAACTGTTAACATACGCTTAAGACCCTGTGAATCACGTAACAAATAATTTTCTTGCGCTTAAAATCAATGTTTTATAGTACAACTTATATAAGTATTGTTGATGTTATTGATGGTTTAAAAAGTAAGCTTCTAATCAAGCTTTCTACGGATGACGATAACAACCAAACTAAATGTAAGGTATAGCCCCAGTAGCTATTATCATTTCTTTGTATGTTATAGTCTAATCAATGTGTGGGTGCTGTGATTAATTTGCAGACATATAGTGTTGGTTATAATCTTGACTGGATCAGCGTTATACTTTAGTATTCCAATACTTTAGTTAAGTTAGTGAGTCAAATAATAGGAATTTGAATTGGTATGTACTTAGACCAGGTATTTAGGATAGACTAGGAGAGTGGGTGAGTTAAAATACCTAGTCTTTAGGTGGTAACGTTCCATTGTTTGTTCTTGTTTTGTGTTCCCCATGTTTGGTGTGTAAGGCTACATATAGCCCTCCCTTTTGTTGAATAAAGCAAGCAGTTCCGGTGATTACTTTTCTGCATTACATTCTTTATCTTTCTTCATACATATATAAAGTGTTCTCTCACAGCAGTGAGTTCTGCAAGTTGAAAGCTACACGTGGTATCAGAACCACAACGGCTCATACCTTGTGTGTGGCAAGGAAGAAAGGGCCAGATGTCTTTTAGGTACTAAGGCATCAAAAGACAGCAAGATAGCAAGACAGCAAGAAAGCAAGACAACAAGACAACAAGAGCAAGACAGCAAGACAACAAGAGCAAGACAACAAGACGTCAAGAGCAAGACGTACAGCAAGGAAACAATAGCAAGATATAAAGAGCAAGAAAGTCGCAGCAAGTTAGCTAGAACGGGAGAGACATCAGGAACGTTGAAAATCCGTGAGCAAGGTAGTAGCGCATCACTTCAATGTCTTAAACTCACTAAAACTAATTACATCTCGTGGTCTATTTTGGTTGAGACGGTGTTGAGGGCATATGGTCTTTGGGAATCCACCGATCTGGTAACCGGGGCAACAGTAGATGAGAAAACGAATTACACCACAAAAGCAATAATCTTCCAAACCTTACCGGAGGATATTCTCCTACGGGTTACAAAGCACAAAGATGTATGGGAATCGATTCGGATTCGATACTTAGGAGCAGATCGGGTCCAAAAGTCAAGGTTCCAAACTCTAAGGAGTGACTTAGAGTTGTTAAAGATGAAGGAGAATGAGTCTATCAATGACTTTTCTAGCAAGATAGGAGGTATCATGGCAAAGTTTAAAAGTCTTGGTTCGAGGCTTGAAGAAGAAGTTGCGGAGAAGAAACTTCTTAATTCAGCCCCGAAAAAGTATCTACCAATCATTGCTTCTATAGAGCAATATTCGGAGATCGAAACCATGTCGTTTGAAGAAGTTGTGGGAAGGCTCAAAGCATATGAAGAAAGACTAAAGAGCCATGGTGAGAAGGATGAAGAGCCAGGGATTGTTGTTTACTAGCAGTGAGTTCTTTAGAGAAGGACGAGGCCGGGGAAGAGGTTTTGGTAGAGGAGAAAGAGGACATGGAAGAAGATCGGGTCAAGGTGACAAGAGCATGTTTAGATGCTACGATTCTAGAATGTGCGGGCACTTCGCAAGGGAGTGTACTAAATGGAAGAACAACCACAATGAAGCCAACTTGATCGAGGAAGATGAACCGACACTGTTGTGAGGAAGCGAGTCAAGATTAAGGGGGTGATTGTTGGTTATAATCTTGACTGGATCAGTGTTATACTTTATTATTCCAGTACTTTAGTTAAGTTAGTGAGTCAAATAATAGGAGTTTGAATTGGTATGTACTTAGACCATGTATTTAGGATAAACTAGGAGAGCGGGTGATTTAAAATACCTAGTCTTTAGGTGGTAGCGTTTCATAGTTTGTTCTTGTTGTTGTGTTCCCCATGTTTGGTGTGTAAGGCTATATATAGCCTTCCTTTTTGTTGAATAAAGCAAGCAGTTCCAGTGATTACTTTTCTGCATTACAATCTTTATCTTTCTTCGGATATATATAAAGTGTTCTCTCACAGCATTGAGTTCTGCAAGTTGAAAGCTACATATGGGTCGATAATAGCATGATCCTACGTCTGTTTTCAAGGTTCTCTCGTAATACATACTTAAAAATACTACACGGACAGGGGCGGATATACTTGGAAGGTGCGGGGGCCAGCGCCCCCCATAGCTCGAAAAAAAAATCAAATTTTAATAAACCAAAGTTTAGAATTGCTAAAATTCAAATGACTTATTCCGTGTGATGAAGTCACTTGCAAGATGCTTTACAAGATGTTTTACAAGCCGAATTCAGATGCAAACCAAAAGCCGTCGAATCAGTGAGGAAGCAAAAAGACCGAAAAATAATGAGGTGTAAAGAATTAGAGTTTCTCCCACTTAAAACCGAAGGTATACCGGAAAAACAAGTCGCCCTCATCAACATGAAAAAACGTAATAGTAGCGAAGATATATATTGACAAGAAAATTAGTTATTTTTTTTAGGTTTCCTATTGTTTCAAACAAATTTTTTTGCATGTTTTCGATTTTACGTAAGTTCTTTTAAAAGTTCGTATTGAATTTTAATTTGATGAACGAATACAATTTAGTTGGTTTGAAAATGAAAAAAACAAAATAAAATAATGCATGTAATCCTTTTGGCTTAAGTTATGCAAACAAGAGAAGACTTTGAAATAAGTCAAGTGACCAATTCAAGTTTACATAAACAAGGCTTTATAAAAAAATTATGTGACTTGGTAAAAGTTTTGGGAGGATGACTTTAGATCAGATGTTGTGGGTTTTAGTGTTTTTGAATACATCTAAGATAAAATTTGTGAGATATGTGGTGTACGTTGTAAAAATGTATCTGAAAAAAACCTAACGTCACAATGTACGAAACAACACCTTGTTCAAGAGTTTTAGGTGCTTCAGAGTTCAGAATACAAATACACGGCTTTTCAAAGGCCTCAGAGTCGTGGACATCAGTGTAACGATGCACCGTATGCATTGTCGACGTAGGTGTATAGATTGGTGTCACTAGCAACCCTTTCTGTCTATATACACCAGCAGCATATAATTAACAAGCAAGTGCAACTGTCTATAATCTTTTATCAACAAAAAACAAACTAATAACTTTGACCTAGCTTATCTTGAACTCATAAACTTCTTAAATCAGAAATAGAATGATAATGCATATTGCAGCATGTGCATGCATGACCTGTGCATATATTTAGTCAACCATGATTTCATATATATAGTTCATCTGATTCCCTTTAAGCTTCACACAAGCTAACTCAATAAGTCATAAACATGGCTTCTTTTCCCTCTTCAAGATTTCTTGTAACAATAGTACTACTATTAACTCTTGCTCAGTTTTCATCTTCAAAGAAGATTGTAAACACCTTGTTATTCAGTCAATGCCTTTCTACCATCCGAACCTCTAACACTTTCTTCACTCCTAACAATCCTAACTTCACATCCATTCTCAACTCAACTGCCGCAAATCTTCGTTTCATCACCCCTTCAAATCCAAAACCTGAGCTTATTTTCACTCCATTGGAAGCAAGCCACATCCAAACAGTGGTCATTTGTGCCAAAAATCATGAAATTCAGCTCCGGTTTAGAAGTGGGGGCCATGATTACAAAGGGTTGTCTTATACATCTGTCACGAAGCTTCCTTTTGTTCTTGTTGACTTGCAAAATATGCGGGCCATTAATATCGATCTTGATGACAAATCTGTTTGGGTTGAGGCTGGTGCGACTCTTGGTGAACTTTATTACAGAGTTGCTAAAAAGAGTAAGGCATGTGGTATTGCTGCTGTGATATGCACAAGCTTGGGCCTTGGTGGGCATATCACCGGTGGAGGATACGGGGTCCTTGATGAGAAAGTACGGGCTAGGAAGTGATAACGCGCTTGATGCTAAGATCATTAATGCTAAGATCATCAATGCTAATGGGGAGATCCTAGATAGGAAATCCATGGGCGAGGATGTTTTTTGGGCGATCAGAGGTGGTGGTGGGGGAAACTACGGAGTCATAGTTTCATGGAAACTCAGACTCCTACCCATCCCCACCATTGTCACGGTACTTAATATTTCGAGAACATTGGAGCAAGGAGCCACTAATACTCTTTACAAATGGCAACAAGTGGCGCCACATTTTGTTGATGAACTTTTCATGAGAGTATTCATATCACCCTCCAATATACAAAATTCAACTACAAGAACCATCTCTGCAACTTACAATGCACTCTACCTAGGACCGGCTGATGCACTCCTCGAGCTCATGAACCAAGATTTTCCCGAGTTGGGCCTTAAAAAAAGAGATTGTTTTGAAATGAGTTGGCTTGAATCCGTCATGTTCGTCGCAGGGTTCCCCAAAACCATCCCAGCAACCTTTCTACTAACCGGAAATCCAGCTCGCGTAGTGTATTTCAAAGCAAAATCAGATTTTGTCAAAACCGTAATCCCAAAAAAAGTTTAGAAGAAATTTGGACAACAATGTTGAAAGAAGATATCCCATTAATGATATGGAGTCCGTATGGAGGGATGATGGAGAGGATACCGGAATTAGCGACACCATTCCCACATAGGAAAGGTGTCCTTTACCAGCTTCAGTATGTTGACATGTGGGCAGTGCCGGATAAACAAACCATGAAGAAACATTATAAGAGGATAAGAAGCTTTTATACGTACATGGGTCAGTATGTTTCTAAATATCCAAGAGAAGCGTATATGAATTATAGAGATCTTGATCTTGGAATGAACGATAACAGCGGTGGTAATGCAAGTTTCATGAAGGCGAGTATTTCATGGGGATCACGCTATTATAAAGATAATTTCATGAGGTTGGTTAAGGTCAAGAGTGAGTTCGATCCTGATAACTTCTTTAGACATGAGCAAAGCATTCCGCTCCTTCCGTTGTAGAGTAATTTTATTCATAATTACAATTGACTGTTTTGTATCAGCAAAATGATCAATTTTGAATACTTGAGAGAATAAAAATGCAAAAAAATAAAAAACCTTTGTATATCATTTTTATATTATCTTGCAATGAACGATGATGATTTACTAACTGGATCCAATTTAGCAAATATATGTCCTGCAAAACAAAAACATGAATATTTCATTTCTGTAAGTATCTTATGAATTATAATCGAGTAAAAACATACAAACAGACATTAAGCACACGCTCATCGTATAACAACAAAACAACAACTTACAAACATCAAGATATCTTCCTATATATCGGGAAACTATTTAAGCATGTACGCTGTCCCAAGAGTTGATGTCCAAGCTTATTACTTATAACAACATAACCAGTATATAGATCGTGTACCATGATTAACTCAAAAAATAACAAAGTACCTAGTCCAACTCTCATTACACTGGCCTCTATAGATATACTAGTAACTCCTATGTAAATAAAAGTTACGAAACTGCAACTTTTTATAAAACTCGAAATCAGGCAATATCCACACACCCCTCTTGGCCTTTCTTGAAAACTGTGCACCTTTGCCGTTACTTATGTAGATTTAAAGTTGCACAATTGGTAATGAACAGTGGTAAAGGGAAAGATATCAGAAAAGGGATACTATCATTCATAGACTACATGGCTATAAATAGCCTAACATCACAAACGTGGGTTAAACACTTCTAACTAGAAACCAGGAAACAATACTCTAACTAAAGAATAGGTACTATACTACTAACCCATGTATCCTTAAAACATGGTCAAACTACACTACCAATTCAAACTCTATCCATGCCATTTATTGCATACGTAAACCTTAATATATAACCGTTAAACCCAACAATCACCCCCTTAATCGGTTATCCATGGCACCCCGGTCACGTCCTGAACACCTTCTATCGAAACATCTCATTTCTCGCCTTTTCCCGAACACATCCAAAGCCATCTCGCTGAATGCAACTTCCAACGCTATTCAACACCCCCTGTGTTGAAGTCTCCATTATCTTGCAAACAAACCAATCAAAGCCGCATGCTTTGATGTTTTCTTGTTCCACAAAACGTACATCAGATGCGCCTTCCTTGTGAGAAAAACTTTGTTCGGTCTTTTATGTGAATCTTCGGTCTTTTGATTCAACAATGTCTGTCTCCTTCGGTCTTTGGCCTCTATTCTTCGGCCATCGGCTTTCATTATTCGGTCTTCGGTCTTCATTCTTCGGTCTTCGGACTTCGGCCTTATGAATCAACAACATCTTTCGGTCTTGTGTTGTTGAAACTTCGGTCTCACTTTCATTCTCGGACAACCCGCTGTCACGGTTACCTCTTTCGGTCTACTTTTCGGTCACGGTCTCACGGTGTCCTCTTGCTAGAGTCGTTCTTTTTGGTCTTCGATCTGACGTCGGAGCTTCCTCGGTCTTCTCTACGGCGTCGGTCTTTTTCGGTCTTCTTTTCTTTCTCGGGCAACACGAGGTCACAGTCTCGGTCTTGGTTGCCTCGTTCGGTCTCGGTCTTGACCTTCTCGGTCTGGGTGCGGTTGTGCCGCCCGTCTTTTGCGGTTCGTCGGCCCTCTCGGTCCTATGCAAGTCACATGAACTTGCTACCCTCTTTCTTCTTTCAGTTTCTTAGTACATTTAAGGCATTGTGTCCTTTCTTTCATCACTACAACCTGTGATGATAACAACACACCTTCTTCAAGAAACCACACGATCCTTGCTGCGTCTGCCCCGCAGCGAAGGGATACACCTTTTCTTGAACCGACTCTTAAACCTTCCCTTTGATCGAACTCTTACCAAATGTAGATTTAAAGTTACACAATTGGTAATGAATAGTGGTAAAGGGAAAGATATCAGAAAAGGGATACTATCATTCACAGACTACATGGCTATAAATAGCCTAACATTACAAACGTGGGTTAAACACTTCTAACTAGAAACCAGGAAACAATACTCTAACTAAAGAATAGGTACTATACTACTAACCCATGTATCCTTAAAAATGGTCAAACTACACTACCAATTCAAACTCTATCCATGCCATTTATTGCATACGTAAACCTTAATATATAACCGATTAAACCCAACAACTTAAACCCAAACACCCGCCCGTTTTACAAGTATAACATATATGCAAGCTCCCGTGACTATGTAAGGATGCCACTAGTAGTCTAGAAGATAACATACGAACAAGTGAAAACTTATATGCCAATCTGATGCACCTCCACCACCGATCCTTGGAGCTGGTATTTGTTTGGGCTTATATGTGGGCATACGAGCTTATTTGATTTCGGCGTATATCTCATAAGCCTAAATATTCCTGCTTATTTTGAGACTTGTGGCTTATATAAGTTTATTATGATATGATAAACTTATATAAACCCATGAATCTCAAAAATAAGCCAGGAAATTGAGGCTTTAAAATATAAACCGAAATAAAATAAGCTCATAAGCTCACACATAATCCCAAATAAACACCCCCTTAAATTGTGTGTTTCTAGTTGGATGGCAATTAAAAATATGTATTAGGGGCAATTTTATATATCATCCTACTTTTAAAATCAATTTCATATTTACATATGAAAATTATATTTCGTTTTGATCAATTTTTTCTCGTTAAAAAAGTTGAAAGTGTTGGTTTTAATGACTTTTCAAGAAGCAAGGCAAACCAAAAATTCTTCCTTTTATGAAGAGCAGATAAGGTAAAATAAGAAGCAATGCCAACACAACCAACTAGACAGTGGTGGTGGTGTGAGTTGTGGCAGTCCCTACGAGCTGGTTAGAATAATGAAAACCTTCGTTGGAGGTAGGCTTGTGTGTGTGTGTGTGTGGGGGGGGGGGTATCCGTCCTGTCATATTGTGGCGTTAGGGTTGTTGTATTCGGTTTGTGTGAGTGAACAGTGAGGTTTGAAGAGAGTTTAGGGTTTACGTACTGTAGCAACAATACGGATGGGTTAGGGTTCAGTTTAACTGAATAGTGAGGTTTTGAAGTAGCTTTAGGGTTACTGTATCAAGAAAAACACACATGCAACAAAATTGTGAAGAACAAGAAGCAGAAACTGTATGATACCCTGGATTCGGCACAACACCAACTTTTCGTCTTGGGAGTTTGATACCCTGGATTCGACACAACACCAATTTGTCGTCTTGGGAGTTTGAGACACTAGATTCGACACCGGCTTTTGTTAAGAATAAGCCCAAGAACTAGGGCCGTAAACGAACTAAATGTTCAATGAACCGTTCGCCGATCGTTCGATAAAAAAATCGTTTATGCTTGTTTATTTAATAAATAAACGAACAAGATTTTTGGTCCGCTTAGTTAAATGAACAAAAACATGAACAAACGTTTGTTCTTTCCGTGCTAGTAATAAGGGTTGTAGGATATACATCTTACACCATGAAACCTGAGTCGGCTCAAACTCGATCAAGTTCTAACCTTCTTAACTTGGGCTGTTTCCAAATTTGGTTAACGCGGTGAGCAAAGATCTGAAAGTCTTTGCTGATTTTGTTTTTATAAGTTTCAATTATAGAATTTTATATTGTCTTCAGAAAATTAAAAATAATCTTTATGTTAGTATTTCTTTCAATACTTCAGTTTTAGATGATCCAAACAGCCCCTTTATTGCCATTGTCCTGAATTCGTTAATTTATCAGATGTAGCGACAGAAGTATGTTGATGGCTTTAGGATATTAGAATTATTAGATGTACTCGACCAAACAGATAAAAATAGATTCATATCTGGTATAGCATACATCATCAATGCATCCGCTTAATAGTAGTAGTTGCAGGCATAAAGGATACCATATTCTGAAAAGACCAAACAAAATTTACTTAACGTTAAAAAAACAATAGACTAATCGACTACATTCACCAGCAGTCATCGAATATAAGTAGGCAAGTAGCAATTACCAGCCGTGGTCGTATCACATTTACATCAGTACTATGCGAAAGTTAATTCTCTATTCCCAAAATTCTAAGCTATGTACCAAAACCTTACAACTGGATCAAGTAAACACATTCCCTAACACGCAGCTACCTAAAAGAAGTGTAAATCTAAACATACGGTAATGTGCTTATTAGTATCGAACCCTATCTGTAGCAGACAATGACAGGATACGCAGAAAACATTTTCGACGTAAGAAAATACAAAAACTAAATCGAAAAACGCCCCTGAGGTAGCTGTTGCATGTTGTTGCTTTAATGGTTGTGTTAATCGTGTTTAGGTTTGTGGGTTCTAGTGAAATGTCTACAGAAGAGAGTAGAAGGCAACATCAAGCTGAACTTCTTCGTAAGGTACACGAAGAAACCCTCGACGGCTTTCAGCTGGCTATAGTGATGAAACACTGGATGCCAGATCTTCTTCAAACGAGGAGAAACACGTGCATGCAGGAAATAACGTCAAGCCGTTAAAACTGATCAACCTTCGGATCCATCCGCCATTTCCAGGGCGTGGAAGGAAGATCTCGGTTACTCTAGAGTCTCATGAAAATGGCTTTAGATATTCGACGTCAAGGGCGAATGAACGCGTGGATATTTTATTTTCTAACATTAAACACGCCTTCTTCCAACCAGCAGAAAAAGATTTGGTAACACTGCGACATTTTCATCTCCATAACGATATCATGGTTGGAAAAAAAAAGACGAAGGATGTTCAATTCTATGTCGAAAGTGATGGATGTTGTTCAAACTTTAGGAGGAGGTTTAAGGAGATCCGCACGAGCTCGTGGAAACAAAATCAGTAAGGACTTTCAGAGCTTTGCTGAACGTGTTAATGAAATTTTTGGAAACAACCAAAGTTCAGAAGGTTAGGACTTGAGTTTGACCAAACTATAAGAGAACTCGGGTATTTGGAAACAGCCTAAGTTCAGAAGGTTAGGACTTGAGTTTGACCAAACTATAAGAGAACTCGGGTTTCATGGGGTACCCGACGAAGCTTCCAGTTTCATAGTTCCAACTGCAAGCTGCTTAGTCGGGCTGATAGAAACTCCGTTTCTCGTGGTTACATTGAGGGAGATCGAGATTGCGAACCTCAAAGGGTCGGGGACACATTGGTTTCGGACAGAAGAGTTTCGACATGGAAATTGTGTTCAAGGACTTTAAACGCGATGTCCTTCGGATCGACTCAATTCCTTATACATCACTTGAGGACATCAGAGAGTGGCTAGACACATCTGACATAAAATATTATGAAACCAGGTTCAACATGAACTGGCGGGCTATCTTAAACACAATCATGGCTGAACCGCAAGAGTTCATTGCTGAAAATGGTTGGGAATTTTTGAATTTGGAATTTATTGATTCTGATTCCGATAGTGCAGATGCAGATGAATCGGATCAGGGTTACACACCATCTGATATGGAGTCTGGGTCTGCGTTGACATGGGAAGAGTTGGAGCGTGAAGCTACTTTTTTTTAATGGCGATTTTATTAACACTCTAGCAAGAAGCTAGAAGAAAGAAGGAAACGGAAAAAAGAACAAAACAGTTAATTTACAAGGAAATAAGGATTAACAATCCAATCTAGCCAACCAGGAACTGGAGTCTTTATCCTATTACTAATCCATGAATGGGATACAACTTTTATTTCCTCGCTTAACGTATCCTTTCTCGGAGGTTTCAAGTCAAAGCAAACACGATTCCGAAATCTCCAAATCACCCAAAAAGTAGCTTGAATAACAGCATCAAAACAAGTCTTCATGGTGGGACTAAAGTTTGTTGTATCGCTCCAAGAGATTAGCTACCGAGCAGTCAACAAACACATGGAGCGTGAAGCTACTAATGCAGATAGGGAGAAAGGAGATGAGTCCCACAGTGAGGGTGAGAAAAGAAAGAAGATGAAGGCTTTTGGAAAGTCCCGTGGTGCTCCTAGTACCAATGCTCCTAAACGTCCAAAGTTTAGAATGTAGAATTTTTTTATTTATTTATTTTTTTTTTCTTAATGAGTTGGACCGTTACCACTGTGATGAAGATGATAGCCCTACCTTTTAAGTTTCGACTGTTAGTAACACGAACTAGTTTAACCGTGTTTCAAATTATACAGTATGGAAGAAAATTGAATATGTTAAGATATCAGATAAGTAGTGTTGACGTATATGGTAAAATAGACCCTGAATAATACTAGAAGGGCAAAAGGTAAAAGGTTAATAAGCAAAGGACTAACAAATAAATCCACAAGGGACTAACATGCAAAAGTTGGGCTATAAATAGTCCCATCTCTCACTCTACATAGCCAGGTTCTATCCTCTCTCTCACTACACTTTCTCTCTCTATATCAGAGCATACATATATGCATATAAGACCTTTCATACGAGGCACTGACTTGACCGTTGGAGGGTGGTTCCCCGGGCTCCGGCCTGGGCCCCTTCTAACGAGTTCTTTCTTGTTTGACAGCAGTTTCTGGGCTTGACATAAGGCTCCGGCAGCCATCCGGGTCAACCCTGCAGAAATATGTTTCAACAAATGGCGCCATCCGTGGGGCCCGTTATTCTATTCTACCACAGCTAAGATAACGGGTCTCCTTTATTCACTTTGTCTAAAACAGGGTGATATAATGCATTGTGTACGAGGGGTGGGTATGATCTGGTTTACCCCTTCGTTTGAACTCTTGGAAGTGTTATTCGGTATGTTGTTCATCGGTAGCGGAATATGTAGCCTTTCTGAGTGAGCTCCTGATCCTGTGTATGTTGATTCGGTGGATAACTCCGGCTCCACCTGCTTTCAGAAGGCTTTCTCTGATATGGCTCTATAGTGTATAAGAAAGCATCTCTCATGGCGTCTGGTATGAATCGACTAAGGGTTCCGGTTCACTTTCTCCGGAGAACCTTTAGTTACATGGGCCATTCAGTTACTGTTTAGTTCACCCTTTCGTCAGCGACTGAATGTATAGGCGTCCGGATTATTCCTCCGGTATATGTTGGCCGGTGACATGTACAGGGTTGCCGTTAGAAAGCCATATTTTGTGTTTCGATACGGTATGCATCGTCGGTGTGGTACGAACGTTAAAAGATGGGATATGTTATTCGCACCCATTCTTCCTGTATATAAATATCGTAACCTCCTATATGCGGTGACCGGTGATACCTTCGGTATTGTGCGGTGAAAGGAGAGTAACTATGATCCGACTTTTTCATCTGGTATGTTTCGTTCGGTTGATAATGCTGGTTGGTACCCTTCGGTCAGAGGAAGAGATGAATGGTCCGTCATGTGATTGTTCGGTTGACACCCTTGACATAGTTTTGGGGTGTATAAGGGGCCTTCCTCATAACGAACCGGTATAAGGCTCCGATATAAAATGACTAAAGGCTCCAGTATGTTCTACAAGACGGAATGAACCTCTGGCATAATGGCTTTCGGCATAGTATCGAGTCCGGACGTTACAACCATCCTTCCAACACGATTACTCCAGGAATATGAGGGCATATCGGTCTTCTAGGCATTACCTCGGTATGGTTTCTTTCAGTAGTAGAAAGGAAAACCGTCTATTCGGAAAACCGTCTATTCGGAAAACCGTCTATTCGGAAAACCGTCTAATCGGAAAACCGTCTATTCGGAAAACCGTCTATTCGGAAAACCGTCTATTCGGAAAACCGTCTATTCAGAAAACCGTCTATTCGGAAAACCGTCTATTCGGAAAACCTATGCGGAAAGCCTATGCGGAAAGTCCATGCGGAAAGTCCATGCGGAAAGTCTATGCGGAAAGAAGATCTATTCGGAATAAACGGAAAAACTGATAAGAAAACTGAAAGATTTGGATTGGTTTGGACAGTTTTGACAGATTGGACAGTTTTGGACAAAAGATGATAACCAAGATACTTTTAGAAAACCCAGATATTACAAAACTGATAAACTGATAAACGACAATCAAGCTAGAAATGATAAACTGATAAACATCGAATCTTTTATTAAAAAAGGTTATATCAAAAATTATAAAAAAAACTGATTATAAAATGATTAAAAAATGAAACTTATTGGACAAACTATAACAAACTAATTGAATATTTAAAAAAATTGATTTTTAAGAAACTGATGAGACGAAATTTTTTTATCAAAAAATCAAAAAAATAAAAAGATTTGACGAATAAAAATCTTTAAAAAAAAAAAAAAAAAAAAACTGATCCGAAAAGGCTAAAAAAATTTAGAAAGAAGGGATATTTAATCAAATCAATAGATAAAAAAAAAAAAACTCAAATCCTAAGATTTAACCATGGCTCTTGATACCAATTGAAGGTCTACTAATTCTTAGGATTTGGTAAACTATGGATTGATCTATTGATTTAATGGTGGAAATGGGGAAGAAGGAGATGAGGTGTAGAGAGAGAAAGGTGAGAAAAGAAAAGTAGAGAGAGAAAGAGAAATTTATTAAATGAAAGTTGTGAAATGAAAAGAACCACCCCTCCTAACATGCTAGGAGGGGTATATATAGCCCACCCTACATGTGGGCTATATGGACCATATAGTTTACAAATGGATCACGAGCCCAATACTAGAATATATCTTTGGAGTGACCAATCCTTTCTAAATACGTGAAAACGTATTTCCAACAATCTCCCCCTAAGGGAGGTCACTCCAAGTTACAATGTCCTAAATAGTCTATAGCTCGTGATCTATGCTAATAATGATGTGACCGAGACTTTATTGGGAAAAACGTATCTCCAACACTTCCATTCCGACGCAATTCCCATAACACATTGTAAGTCCTCGACCCATCGACTTTCATCGGTTGCTATGATATACTATCATTTCACTATGCCTTTTGTTATGTGCGTGTAAATACAATTAGGCTTTTTCACCATGTTACTTGGACCATATAGTTGTAAAAAGAACAAATGGTGGCCAGAGTTTTGAGAAGGAACACCGGAGACAGGCAAAAAAAAAGTTTTAAGAAAGCTTTATGCCATCATAACTTTTGTATGTTATTTAATGAGGAATAGTACAAGAGACATATGAAATAGTGAAAGTAAGCCATCTTGGAAACATGAATAAAAGATACAGTGAAAGTAAGCCTTCTTGGAAACATCAGTAAAAGATACAGTGAAAGTAAGCCATCTTGGAAACATGAATACAAGATACATGTGAAAGTAGGTCACGTTGGAAACATTAAAAGATACATATGGAAAGTAGCTTTTAACACTGTTGCTTTGTGATAGGTGTGTAAACACCCATCTTTTCTACCACTTAATTACAATAATAACCGGACCAAAACGTGTATTTTATGTCTTTTATGTCGGAATTATGCGTGGTTTGTGTTTTTGTTGTGATTTAGGATGAAAAGGTGAAAAGTGGAGAAAACACGGACATTCACGGGCATTTACTGACTTTTATTGAAGAAAAGGATGAAAGACGGAGTCGAGAAGTCAAGAGTGGAAAAAGAACGGAAGTCCAAGACCAATTCTGAAGATTTATCGAAGAAAAAGTCAAAAGACGGAAGTTTATCAAAAGTCAAGAAACTCAAGTCTATTTTATTGAAGAAATTAAAGACGAGTTCAAAAGATATCCCGAGCCACAAGTCCTTAAAGTCCAAATTTAAAAGAAAGATTAGAAGAAGAGGACTAATGACGCAATTAATGAAGATTAAATGAAGGAGGGACTTAATCCCGCAATTAACAAGAAATGAAGGAGGGGAGGAAGCTTCCTAATCCTCCCCTATAAATAGTTTAGATTGTTAAGCATTTGTTTTTGTTGGCTAATAGTGACAATTAGTCCTTCCACCTTTAATTACCTTGTCAATTTAAATACTTGTCATTTAATTACCTTGTCTTGCACCTTAATTACCATTTAATTCAAGTAAGTTTTTCTTTTTAATTCTTGTCAAGCTTTATCTTTATCATGTTAATCTCATTCTTCCTTTCTTAGTCTTTGATTGTTATTGTTTATGTTCATGTTCTTAATTTTTGTTGATTTATTTAAGTAGGTTTTGATTATTTTGATCTTTATTGTTTGATTTGTTGTTTTGGATTGATTGTTTATATTCATTAGATGTTTTGTTATTAGTTTGGTTTAATCTTTTTGTTGATTTGGTTGAGTTTCTTTTAGATCCGTGCTATCTCTTTTTCCTTGTTCTTCGGTTTACAGTTACTGATCTTTCCCAGATTCGAGCTCAGCAAATATTCCGAGTAAGGGTTTTTGGGCTTAGTGCTTTATTTGGAATATTCATTATTCCGAATAGGTGCCTTATTCCGCATAGGAGCTTTATTCAGCATAAGGAATTTATTCCGAATAGGAGGATATTTCGCATAAGGATTATTCCGAGTTGCAGTTTATTCCGAATAGGAAGAATTATTCCGAATAGGGGTTCTTTCCGAATAGGGTTAAACTTTCCGAATAGGGGGATTTTTCCGCATAAGGCCTTTATTCCGAATAGCCACACTATTCCGCATAGAGTATTCATTCCGAATAGGGACAGATATTCCGGATAGAGACTTTATTCCGCATAAGTGTATTATTCCGAGTGGGGGGCTTTATTCCGAGTAGACAAATATTCCGAATAGGGCTAATCTTTCCGAATAGGTGACAGATATTCCGAATAGCATTTATTGCGAATAGGAGTTTATTCCGGATAGGGAAATCTTAGTTTTTAGTTTTCTGCCTTTTCATTTTAAGCTTTATTTTCCTGCCTTTTTACTTAGTTGCACTTTAAGTTTATTGCCTGAGATTTATTTTAGCTTTGCCTTAGTTTTAGTTGCATTTTAAGTTTGCCTTAGTAGATTTAAGTTTGCTTTATTTACATTATTGCCCTTTAATTTTAGTCTCGCTTTTAATTACTTGCACCATTTACTTTAATAGACTTAGATTTACTTTACTTGCACTTTTATTTTAATTGTTTTGCACCTTTTATTTTCAAAACTACAATGACACATCTTTGTTCCACCAAAGTTCAACTGAGTCACACATTAAACATAAGTTTTTCAATTCGAAGAGACATACTTAAACGAATCTTTTTACCTGGCCAAAAACCAGTTATTAAATGGCGCCACTGCCGGCTCTTTTCGTAAAGATCAACAGTTTTTTGTGAGAGACACGTTGCTTTTTGGGATCCGTTCACTTGTGAACGTTATTTTTCTTGCATAAAAAAATTCAAAAAAAAAATCATAAAAAAATTAAAAATTGATTAAAATCTATAAAAATTAAAAAAAAAAAATTTCAAAAATCCAAAAAGATTTTATCTTTCTTGTGTATATATATTGTCTTTGTGTTTGGTTTTGTTTTCTTTTGCATTTTCAGGTGTATGCGTACTAGATCTTCTAATTATCAAGAGCCCGAGCCTCAAGAAGATTTAGATATGGCAGGTGTTAACAACAACAACATGCCACCGCACCTCAATAATAATAATAACAACAATGCTCTTCCACAGCCCGATCTTCAGACCATGGAGGAACTTTGTCAACCAACCATGTTTGGACGAGGAGGACCGATTGCGCCGATGCAAATCAACGCTCCTGAGTTTTCGTTGAAGCACCACATGATTCAGCATGTACAAACAAACCCATTTAGAGGATTGCCTGATGATGATGCCAACAAACACCTCGACAAGTTCATTACAATCACCCAGAGCATGAAGTTGGCTGGTGCCACTATGGATGAGCTTCGCCCACAACTCTTTCCACACACTCTATTACATCATGCCGAGAAATGGTTTGATCGTCTCCCGAAGAATTCTATTCACACTTGGGATGACATGACTCAACGCTTTTTGTCGCGCTACTTTCCACCATCCATGGTCACAAGCCTTCGCAATCAGATCAGCGGTTTCATGCAAGATCCCGATGAATCTCTTTTTGATGCATGGGAGAGATATAATGTCTTGATCGACCGTTGTCCAAACCACAATATGCTTCCGGTCACCTTGATCGATACTTTCTACAACGGATTGACTTTTCGAGATCGTGATACGATCAATGCAGCCGCCGGTGGCACATTCATGAAAAGGAGACCCGAGGAGTGTAGAGAGTTATTGAAAACATGACTACTCATCATAAGAACTGGGATTCCTCTGCTTCTTCTAGAAACAACACGAGAGTCAATGTTTCTTCTACCTCAGCAAACCCTGAGATGACCGAACTCACCCGCATGATGGCTGAAATGAGCAAAAGTATTACGCTTCTCGCTTCAAACCAACAACAACAACAAGTTAAAGCGATTGCTAATCCTTGTGAAACATGTGGCGGTCCTCACTCATACACCGATTCTCCTTCGACACAAGGAAATCCGGAAAATGTGTATGCAGCTTACGGTAATTATTCACCGGAAAATTACCAAGTTAGACAACAAGGGGATAGAAATCTGCTGAGCTACCGTTCCAACAACTACCTTTCACCCGGTTTTTCTCCTCAAAACCAAAATCCCGCCAACAACTACAATAGAAGCAACCAAATCCCACCTCGTGCTTCTAACCCTTATCAACCACCCACCCAACAACACCCACCCATTAATCCCGATGTTGACACAATCATGAGAACTCAAGGTGAGCAAATCAAGAATCTACAGAGCCAAATAATCAATTTGAAAGGAGATATCTTGAAGCAAGGTAATGACATCAGAACCGAGGTTCGTGATAATCTTCAATCCTCTTTCATCACTCAAACAACTGAATTGAAGAATCTGTTGGCTAGTTTCTTGCCCGAAGCTCAACCTTCTTCTTCTTCGAGTTCTCTACCTTCAAACACCGTCACTAATCCGCGAGCTAATGTGAGTGCTATAACTACGCGTAGTGGAATTACCATTGTCAATCCACCTGATTCACCACCATCATCTACACCTCCTCCACCACCATATATCCCTACTTCTCTTACACTTAGTGATAGTACACCATTACCGTCTCTGCCTCGTCATGACGATGTATCTCGGAAGGACCCTTCAACATCACAACCTTCACCAACTACACCTTCACCTAACCCTTATCAACCTAGAATCCCATACCCTTCTCGCATAGGCAAGACCAATGATCTAACCAAGAATGACTGCCAAGTATCAAAATATGTGGATATGCTATCTAAAATGACCATCAACATTAGCCTTGTTGAAGCACTTTGCCACATGCCGAAATTTGTCAAAGCATTCAAGGAATTGCTTAGCAAGAAGGAGAAGCTGATTGAACTCGCCAACACACGCTTAAATGAAAACTGCTCTGCAGTTCTTCTTAGAGAACTTCCGGAAAAGCTTGGAGATCCCGGTCGTTTTGTGTTGCCTTGCGTGTTCAACAAAACTGAAGAATTTACTGCCCTTGCTGATCTCGGGGCTAGTATTAATTTGATGCCACTGAGTGTTTGGAAAACACTATCATTGCCCGACCTCATTCCAACAAAGATGACTCTCGAACTTGCAAATCGCACTCTCGCTTACCCCGTTGGTATAGCTGAAGACGTGTTTATCAAAGTTGGCACATTTACCTTCCCGGTCGATTTTGTCGTAGTTGATTATGAAATGGACCCTCGTATTCCTTTAATACTTGGTCGGCCATTCTTGAGAACCGAACGTGCTTTAATAGATGTGGCCGAAGGTGAGTTAATCCTACGAGTCGGGGATGATTCTAAAGTTTTTAAAATGGGGAAGCTTACAGGCAAATCCTTTGGAGGCCGAGAATCAGTGAATATGATCAATGTGCTCGATGCCTTTACCGTCTATGACAATCCTCTATTCGAGTCTTCCACTGATAATCCACTCTTTGAAGATAATGTGGATGATTCTCCCCCTACTTCGGACGCTTCTCCCATTTATGATTCACCACCGGTCTTTGATGCTTATGATGATGATGATTCTAGCTCAGATTCGGATGATTTTGATTGTACTTCTGAGTATCCCGAGCTGCCCACATTCGATGATTTTGATGAGGCCGATACTCTATCGAGCGATTCTTCACATGATGAAGATCCTCCGCCATCACTCGATCCTACTTTGGACGCTTATTCATTTGAGGAAGATTTCTCTGTATTTCTTAACACTTACTTCCCTCATGAGAGTGATGCTCCTCCTTATGACTTTGAAGATTATCGTCTTGATCCTACTTTGGATTTGAAGAGCATTTTGTCAAAGGAGAAGAAACTGGTCGACACCACAATCCGTTGCACTTATGATTTAACACCTCTTTGTCTTCCTTCTGAGGACGAGGTTGTGCTTCTTTGCGGATCTTCTTCACACTCGGCTGAGCCTGAGTGCTATTTTCCCTTGAAGGAAAAAGTGTTCGACCCTGGTATTGAAGTCTTTAAGCCATCTCAGTATCCACCTGATGAAATAAAAGGAAAATCTTTGGAAATTTTGAAGACATGCTTGCACCTCTTCCTACTTGCTTCCACCGTGCTCCATCGCTGCTTAAGGGAACCCTGCCACTTTTCTTTTGGCTTGCCTTGTTCGCCTTAAGCTTGTGCTTTTTGATGGATGAAAACTATGTCTTTGATCCTGGTGGATTTGTTTCACGCTTCTTCTGTTGATGATCAAGGTCGAGTCAGGCTAACGACTCGGTAAACAAAAACCAAGCGCTTCTTGGGAGGCAACCCATGCATCTATCTTTTCGCTTTCTTTACCATAAGTGTAGGGGGACCCTTTGGTTTGCTATTTCCTCTCCTCACTTCTTACTCAGGGATTCGAGCTTCATTGATCCACTCTTGATGATTCTTGACGACCCGTGATTCCTTGTTCTACTTCTTCCCGATTCTATCCTAAACTCTTTTCGATTCACTATTTTATATTTTTTTTCAATATTAAAATAGGAATCTCTTTAGTTGTCCTTTCCTTAGCGAGATTTAAACAACGTGCATAATGTCCTAAGTGTAGGGGAGTTTACTCCCACATGCTTAAACATTGAGGACAATGTTTATCTTAAGTGTAGGGGGGACTTCTATCGAAGTTAAGTGGTCTTTTCCTTGTATTTGTCCTCATTTTAACCGGAAAATCAATTTTTCGACATTTTTCAAAATTTTTTGATCTATTTTGGCCTATTAGTTTTTACCATTGTATAGTTATTTTCTTTCCTTATTAGAATAAATGTTTAATAAGTGGTTTTAATTCTCAAACGTTGTGAATCTTTTGACTCAATCCGAGTTTACTCTAGCTAGTATCCTTAACGTGTTTAAGTCAAGTTTTGCTAGGCTTTTATATAGGGAGCTATAAAACGCGAAAGTCTTAACTCTCACGGGTTAAGAACAAGAACTTTTCGCAAGTTCCTATAATTGATCCTAGAGAGTCGTTTATCAAGGGAACTTTAAGATGCGATTTCTAAGCTTGAAAAAGTCCAAGAATTTGCAAGATCCTATAGGCGACTCGAAAACCCAAAACTTCAATTTAATAGGCTAAGTATCCACGAGTCTCATTACTTGAGATTTTAAACTGTGGAGAACGAGAGATGATAGAGCCAATTATAAGTTCGGTATTCTTTCGTGAATTTATGTGAGTTAATTATAAGCCTATTCTCCCATCGCTTGCTAATAAATTTATCTGCTAATAAATAAGGTTGTACGATTTGAAAAGTTACTTAGCTTCTAGCCCCAGATCGTTTAAAAGTTGCTCGGTAATGACGAGAGTTCATAGCCAAGGCATAACTTATGAAGCGGGGCTCGAAGATTGGCGAGTCCGAAAAGGCCCTAACAAGGCATGAGGGCTATGTTTTGTTGCTAAAGATCCAAAGTGATGTGAAGAATCATTTATCGAAAATCATTATGAAGGATCGAGACACACGACGAAAAGCAAAAACTCCCAAAAAGTCATGGAGAAGTGTATCCGAAAAGACCCTAGCAAGGTATGAGGATAAATAGATCCAAGTAAATAAAGGAGGCGGATCGTTGTATATCAAAAATCCAAAATAAAGATTGGAGAAAAATGAAGAAGTCGTGGTCCATATATGAAGAATCTCTCAAAAATTCCAAGTGAAGAAATTCCAATTATTAAGAGAAGACCATTATTTCATGAACGTCTCTCAAGATTTGAAGTATGAAGTCGCTGCCAAATATCGGCCCGAGAAAGGTCTCAAATCGCGAACCAAGTTATGCCAAGATATGAACTTTTTGATATCCCGAGAAGCAGTTTTAAAAGATTTGGTCCTTTAGCTAACTATTGATTAAATCGTGCACTTTATTTTCAGACTAAATAATTATCGAAATAAGTCAAACAATGCATCTTCGTGATCATTCAAGACAAATAATAAAATATAAGAGATACCCATAGGAATAAGGGAGTCTAAGTGAATAATTGGCCCACATGAGTTCGTGTTAATTTACTAACTTATAATAACAATGATCTCGTTTTTAAGCTTGGTTTGGAGAAAGTGAAAAGTTGAGGATGATGATTATTCATGACATTTTCAAAACCCAAGGTATGCTTTTAATTTCCTTGCTTTGCATTTTTATAATTTTCTATCTCTTTAATAAAGGCCAATGTGGAATGATTATGATGGAAAGTGTAAACATGCTTTGTAACTAATGCATTGCATGAGGACATTGCAATGGTCAAGTGTAGGGGATTTGGTAGGTGTGTAAACACCCATCTTTTCTACCACTTAATTACAATAATAACCGGACCAAAACGTGTATTTTATGTCTTTTATGTCGGAATTATGCGTGGTTTGTGTTTTTGTTGTGATTTAGGATGAAAAGGTGAAAAGTGGAGAAAACACGGACATTCACGGGCATTTACTGACTTTTATTGATGAAAAGGATGAAAGACGGAGTCGAGAAGTCAAGAGTGGAAAAAGAACGGAAGTCCAAGACCAATTCTGAAGATTTATCGAAGAAAAAGTCAAAAGACGGAAGTTTATCAAAAGTCGAGAAACTCAAGTCTATTTTATTGAAGAAATTAAAGACGAGTTCAAAAGATATCCCGAGCCACAAGTCCTTAAAGTCCAAATTTAAAAGAAAGATTAGAAGAAGAGGACTAATGACGCAATTAATGAAGATTAAATGAAGGAGGGACTTAATCCCGCAATTAACAAGAAATGAAGGAGGGGAGGAAGCTTCCTAATCCTCCCCTATAAATAGTTTAGATTGTTAAGCATTTGTTTTTGTTGGCTAATAGTGACAATTAGTCCTTCCACCTTTAATTACCTTGTCAATTTAAATACTTGTCATTTAATTACCTTGTCTTGCACCTTAATTACCATTTAATTCAAGTAAGTTTTTCTTTTTAATTCTTGTCAAGCTTTATCTTTATCTTGTTAATCTCATTCTTCCTTTCTTAGTCTTTGATTGTTATTGTTTATGTTCATGTTCTTAATTTTTGTTGATTTATTTAAGTGGGTTTTGATTATTTTGATCTTTATTGTTTGATTTGTTGTTTTGGATTGATTGTTTATGTTCATTAGATGTTTTGTTATTAGTTTGGTTTAATCGTTTTGTTGATTTGGTTGAGTTTCTTTTAGATCCGTGCTATCTCTTTTTCCTTGTTCTTTGGTTTACAGTTACTGATCTTTCCCAGATTCGAGCTCAGCAAATATTCCGAGTAAGGGTTTTTGGGCTTAGTGCTTTATTCGGAATATTCATTATTCCGAATAGGTGCCTTATTCCGCATAGGAGCTTTATTCAGCATAAGGAATTTATTCCGAATAGGAGGATATTCCGCATAAGGATTATTCCGAGTTGCAGTTTATTCCGAATAGGAAGAATTATTCCGAATAGGGGTTCTTTCCGAATAGGGTTAAACTTTCCGAATAGGGGGATTTTTCCGCATAAGGCCTTTATTCCGAATAGCCACACTATTCCGCATAGAGTATTCATTCCGAATAGGGACAGATATTCCGGATAGAGACTTTATTCCGCATAAGTGTATTATTCCGAGTGGGGGGCTTTATTCCGAGTAGACAAATATTCCGAATAGGGCTAATCTTTCCGAATAGGTGACAGATATTCCGAATAGCATTTATTCCAAATAGGAGTTTATTCCGGATAGGGAAATCTTAGTTTTTAGTTTTCTGCCTTTTCATTTTAAGCTTTATTTTCCTGCCTTTTTACTTAGTTGCACTTTAAGTTTATTGCCTGAGATTTATTTTAGCTTTGCCTTAGTTTTAGTTGCATTTTAAGTTTGCCTTAGTAGATTTAAGTTTGCTTTATTTACATTATTGCCCTTTAATTTTAGTCTCGCTTTTAATTACTTGCACCATTTACTTTAATAGACTTAGATTTACTTTACTTGCACTTTTATTTTAATTGTTTTGCACCTTTTATTTTCAAAACTACAACGACACATCTTTGTTCCACCAAAGTTCAACTGAGTCACACATTAAACATAAGTTTTTCAATTCGAAGAGACATACTTAAACGAATCTTTTTACCTGGCCAAAAACCAGTTATTACTTTGGAAACATAAATGATAAATACATATTTTGGAAAATAAGCATTGTGTTTCTTGATAAATGAAAGGGCTACTTTGTTTATAACATCTGATAAATGGTTAGCATACCTTTTATTCTCACGTTTAGTTTTGATTCTGCTATAGATCCTTAAGTATAAGCCATAATGATGTAAATGAGTTAAGGCAAACCAGGTATCTTAACTATTTTATCTTAGAAAAGCTTGAGCTCGCAATCTCCATTCACGTCTTATTTTGAAATCTCAAATTCAGCTGGTTAGTTAATAGTTATTTCTAAAACTTGATCAGCCCAGCTTGTATTCAAAGAATAAAAAAAGGGAAGGAGTCAACTTAGTGCATTGAGTATTTGATTTGGGTATGGTACAACTAATATAAGAATGTATTTTCTTTCACTATTTTTTATCAAAAATATTCTTTTAAATATTAGCCTTTTATTTTCTGGACTATGCGAGTCAGCACACGCTTGTACACGTTATGAAATATTTGAATGACCGTATATTTTGGTTGACCAGGTCAAAAAAGTACATATGAAATATTTTATCATAGTACTACTACATCATTTTTAATCGAATGGGAGGTACATTAGTTATTGAACTCAAATAATGGTTGTCGTCCAATGTTAAATAAAAGTAATCCCACCACATGAAATATTACACGTAGCTGGATGAAGCCCACGTAATTGGTAGATACTACGTACATTTTTTAGGGCTTGAAATATTATTTCATGCGTATCTATTTAATGCGTATGTGATTAATTTTTTGAACTTGGATGGTATCGACACATATATCTACATCTAGGAAATAAAAAGACTTGCACATGCAAGCAGTAATTTATGTTATATACAAACTAGAATACAAGCACCGAATACAAATTCAATAAAGGCAAAGTTAAATGTACTGAGCTATTATTATTGATAGCTATTGAAAACTCCGGTAAATTAATTTCACGTCTTACGTACGTGTCGAGGTACCCATTTGTTTGTGAGTAAAGAGACTCGTAATTGGGTTATAAACAAAATTTCTATATGGAAAAATGTTTTCTTCTTCAAAAGATTAAGGACATAAAATGTTATGTAAAGCTACAAGACACGTATTACATCATTTATAATGATAAGATAAAATATTGGTAAAGAGAAAGATTAATTATTATCTAAAAATCGTGTTTCACATCATATGCGTTGCAAGTGAGCATGTGACGTTGCTTGGTCCATAAATGGAACCTCACATGTTTAGTACTGTAATACATTATTGATCGGCGATAAACTAAAGTAATTGGTTTTCTCTTTACAACTTTTGTAAAGCAAATAAAAGTCACGTGAGTTAAGATTCATCAAAAGTTGTGATGATAATTAAACGAATTTATGTGAAAAAGTACAATGCGTGACTATTCTTCTTTATTATCTACTAATGGACAAGTACAAACAACCTTTCACATAGGATATACAATTAATAAATCTCAATCTTACTTATATAATGGTACTACCGTGGTTACGAACATTATATGATTTAGAAATTCGGAATTCTAATCTACTATGATGCATGAAGTCGATTACACAATTCTAGTTAGCCATTTCAAAACGTTTGTCAAGTTTCTAAGAATTACTATTTGTAAGAGTTGTGGAGAATAGATAATAGAGTAAGACCATTTCAAAAAAAAAGATATGTGTAAAACAATAATGGGTACAACATTGGTACCTCATGTCTTCGTCAGTAAATTTGGAAACATAACAAATGTCTACTTGATTAGGCAATTCTTAACAAATATGGAAGAGCTTTTAATTAGTTTCTGAATGAACAAAAATTTAGTTGCACACAATATCTCAACACGGCTTTTGGATACCGCCTAAGACCCAATGTTTTGTAGGAAATCCAGCGATAGACCTTTTGGCCTGTTACACCAATGAATTATTTATGTTATTTAAGTTCAACGACACTAATCGAGTATAGTGTCATCGAACTGGGGGGTATAATGGTGTGATCCCTTCATCACGAATGTCATAATTGGCTGTAATCTCGTTGAGGCATGATATTATATTTTTCATATCTAATGGGAGAAAGCAAAAAGCTTTCATGTTATATGTTTCAGGACGGCTTATATGAGCAATTATTTGGTGGAGCCATAATCTTGAGGCATAATCTTGTGGCATAATCTTAAGGCATAATCTTGTGGCATAACCTTGAGACATAATTTTGAGGCATAATCTTAAGGCACAATCTTGAGGCACAATCTTGGAACCTCCGGTCCAACTAACCGAGATGGGCATTGCACGCAACTGTGCAGGACGCGCCTTATGGGTAGTCCGGAAGACAAAGTAAAAGCGGCCTGGTGCCGATGTCTTCCCATATTTTATCGCATAACTGCATAGGACGCGCCCGAGGGGCAGTCCGGAAGACAAAGTAAAAGCGGTCTGGTGCTGATGTCTTCCCATATCATAGCGCATAATTGCGTAGGACGCGCCCGAGGGGCAGTCTGGAAGACAAAGTATAAGCAGTATAAGCAGCCTCGTGATGATGTCTTCCCACATTATAATGCATAACTGCGTTGAACGCGCTTTACGGGAAATCCGGAGATAAATTAAAAGCGGTCTGACGCCAATATCTCCCACATAACATACAAAACACGTTAAGTATTGGACACACCTAAAAAGCAGTCCGGAGACAAACTAAAGCGGCCCAGTGCCGATATCTCCCACATAATGAACGAAAACACGTTAAGTATTGGACGCGCCGGAGACAAATTAAAAGCGGCCTAGTACCGATGTCTCATATATATAATATAAAAAAAAACGTTAAGTATTGGACGCGCCTAATGGGCAGTCTTTA
Organism: Glebionis coronaria; assembly: GCA_025667525.1. NCBI lineage: Eukaryota > Viridiplantae > Streptophyta > Magnoliopsida > Asterales > Asteraceae > Glebionis > Glebionis coronaria. The sequence continues at coordinate 6,882,252 of CM046882.1, read as the reverse complement.
AGACAAAGTAAAAGCGGCCTAGTGCCGATGTCTTTTTATATTATAACACATAATTGTGTTGGACGCGCTCAATGAGCGGCCCAAAAGACAAATTAAAAACGGCATGATGTCGATGTCTTCCGATTAATAAATATTGCAGGAGATAACACCGGAGTGGGGCATACAAATAAAATCAAGAATCATGCGAAACGGAAAAGATGTCATTACAAACGGAAACAATATACAATTATGACGTCTGAAGACAAATATAAAGTGGCTACATGCCAATGTTTTCCTATAACAAATGGGACAAGCCTATTTAGGCACTCCGGAAACAAATTAATTGCGGCCGATGTTTCCCTATCGAAATATCGAACCATAAACACCAACCGGTCTCGTAGGAAAGTTGAGGAACAAAGTCCCCAAGGGTACCACCGGAGAAGAATATGTAAGTGCTTCGTCCGATGTTTGAGGTACGCCATTTAATTATAGCATCGTTGGTCGATAACCAACAATACTATACTAGGGGAACCATGTGGGTTATATATGGCCACGTTTCCGGAAGGATCAAGTGTTAAGTCCTTCGTACAAACCCTCGACGTACTATTTAAGTATAGCATCATTGGCCGTTAGCCAAAAACACTATACTGAGGGCATGTTGATATATACCGTCCGGCAGGTCTGATTCGGAAAGAAATCGGAGGAGGTTTAGATTTCCCTTCGAGACCTATGGGGCGCTATTTTAAGTATAACATCATTGGCCGTTGACCAATAACATTATACCGGGGGGCATGTTGACGTATGTGGTTCGGAGGATGTTTTTAGATTCCCATTCGAGACCCCGATATACTATTTAAGTATAACATCATTGGCCGTTGACCAATAACATTATACTGGGGGCATGTTGACGTATGTGGTTTGTAGGATGTTTTTAGATTCCCCTTCGAGACCCCGATATACTATTTAAGTATAACATCATTGGCCGTTGACCAATAACATTATACTGGGGGCATGTTGACGTATGTGGTTTGTAGGATGTTTTTAGATTCCCCTTCGAGACCCCGATATACTATTTAAGTATAACATCATTGGCCGTTGACCAATAATATTATACTGGGGGCATGTTGACGTATATGGTAAAATAGACCCTGAATAATACTAGAAGGGCCAAAAGGTAAAAGGTTAATAAGCAAAGGACTAACAAATAAATACACAAGGGACTAACATGCAAAAGTTGGGCTATAAATAGTCCCATCTCTCACTCTACATAGCCAGGTTCTATCCTCTCTCTCACTACACTTTCTCTCTCTATATCACAGCATACATATATGCATATAAGACCTTTCATACGAGGCACTGACTTGACCGTTGGAGGGTGGTTCCCCGGGCTCCGGCCTGGGCCCCTTCTAACGAGTTCTTTCTTGTTTGACAGCAGAAATATGTTTCAACAAGTAGGTTTAGGTCGTTGTATTAAATGCTAATGATCATTTTCTTACTGCGGATGTGTTTTTTACTGTGAAAGTCATCAGCTTTGATGTTATCACATCTCATACCTTGGTTGAATACTTAGACGATATGTATTGATCAGTGGTGACTCTTAATAAAAAATTTAGACATAAGAAAATGAATTCAGGATGTGTTTATCTATAACGGGTCAAAATGGGTCTCATAAGAGAGGGGAAGATAGCTATATAGAAAACGGGTCAAATGGTTCAGAAGTGTTTACAGTTACATAGGAGATATATATCTATAGAGATCACAGTAATGAGAGTAGGACTAGGTACGTTGTTATTTTTCTATTTACTCAGGGTACACGTTATATTGTTATAAGTAAAAGGCTTGAACATCAACTCTATGGAAAGCGCACATGCTTGAATAGTTTCCGATATGTAGGAAGATATCTTGATGTTTGTAAGTTGTTCTTCTGCTGTTATATAATAAGCGTGTGTGCTTTATGTCTGTTTGTATGTTTTTACTCGATTATAATTCCTAAGATATTTGCAGAAATGAAATATTCATGTTTGTGTTTTAAAGGACATATATTTGCTAAATTGGATCCAGTTAGTAAATCATCATCGTTCATTGCAAGATAAACAAAAATTATACGAAAAGTGAATTGATCATATTGCTGATACAAAAAGTCAATTGTAATCCTGATGCAATAAACTCTACAACGGAAGGAGCGGAATGCTTTGCTCATGTCTAAAGAAGTTATCAGGATCGAACTCAGTCTTGACCTTAACCAACCTTATGAAATTATCTATATAATAGCGCCATCCCCATGAACTACTCGCGTTCATGATAAAAGATAATTTCATGAGGTTGGTTAAGGATAAGACTATGTTCGATCCTGATAACTTCTTTAAACATGATAAAAACATTCCGCTCCTTCCATTGTAGAGTAATTTTATACAGAATTACAGTTGATTTTTTGTATCAGCAAAGTGATCAATTTTGAATAACTTTGTCTGTCTTTATTGTTTTTATCTTGCAATGAACGATCGAGAGAAAAACATACAAACAGACATAGACTACATGCTTATTATATAACAGGAGAAGAACAACTTACAAACATCCAGATATCTTCCTACATAGCGGAAACGTTCAAGCCTTTTACTTATAAAGAACGTGTAACTGTAAACACTTCTGAAACCATTTGACCCGTTTTCTATATAGCTATCTTTCCCTCTCTTATGAGACCCGTTATAGATAAACACATCCTGAATTCATCTAAATTTTTTTTAAGAGTCACCACTGATCAATACATATACAGTGGATAGACAATGATAACATAAAATGATTCAGTGTGTTACCTGTTTACATGTTCTCGAATAAAAGACCAAAGGTGTCCCTCTGATAGCGAAACATCTCATAGGGACAGGTTGGGATGCTTTTGTCATTTTTTTTTACAAGTGAATGCTGATTGGATCGACAAATCAACAGAAGACGTCCAAGTAGGCCTATGGGTTCGATATTGTTATAGGATGTATGTTGGTTTGCTGAATTGGTTCATGGGCATGTCCATGGACCTTGTCTTCCTGATAATTAGCTTATTTAATACAACGATCTAAACCCACTTATTTGATATTTTAACGAATTCAATTTTCTTCCTTATTGTATAATCTGAAACACGGTTAAACTAGTTCGTGTTACTAACATTCATATCAGATTAAAATAAATAAAACAGTACAGTCGAAACTTGAAGGTAGGGCCTGTTACGCAGGTCTCGTTGGGATTTCCAGGATCGAATTGATCAAGCACACATCATGAACATCATCATAATAATAAGAACAAGAATATAGGGGATCGAACCTTAAATAATCTGATATAAATATGGAATGAATGTAAAATACAGGATTCCTAATCTATAAATAATGAATGAAACGGTGCCTAACGAAGCGTTGTGATGGTTCTGAAGAACCAACAGTCGTGCCTCTTCCATATAACCGTTCCTTAACTGCTGTCTAAACTATATAGGGTTTTGGGTTGTTGGCCTGCGGCCCAACCCGTATGTATACAGGCTTTGAAGTATCTTGGGGCTGTTCTTTGTTCTTCCTGGTGTCTTCCTATGTGTCTGATTTGCAGCCTTTTACAACAGGAATAACACGTTGTTATTCTTCTGTCAAAGATCAATAATATTAATCTCCAACAGGGCCAGCATCTTCATCACAGTGGTAACCGGTTATCATTACTTGACTTAAGTTTACTCAAACTCCGTAATTCTTCATTCAAAGGAAATAATATTAATTCTACATTCTAAATTTTGGGCGTTTAGGAGCATTGGTACTAGGAGCAGCACGGGACTTTCCAAAAGCTTTCATCTTCCTTCTTTTCTCCTCATCCTCGCTGTTAGACACATCTCCTTTCATCTCCTCATCCATGCTGTCAGACTCTTCCATTTCCTCTTCTTCGTCCTCATCATCCTCGGACTCCACCAAAGATGCACTGTCGGACTCGTCATCATCCGACTCAGACTGAGACTCCATATCAGATGGTGCATAACCTTGATCCGATTCATCTGATGCACTATCAGAGTCAGAATCACTAGCTTCCAAATTCAAAAACTCCCATCCTTTGTCAGCAATAAACTGTTGCGGTTCAGCCATGATTGTGTTTAAGAGAGTCCGCCAGCTCATGTTGAACCTGCTTTCATAATATTTTATGTCAGCTGTGTCTAGCCAATATTTGATGCCCTCAAGTGATGTAGAAGGAATTGAATCGATCCGTAGGACATCACGCTTAAAGTCCTTGAACACGATTGCCATGTCGAAACTCTTCTGTCCTTGCCCAACCCTTTCGAGGTTCACAATCTCGATCTCTCTCAATGTAACAACGAGAAATGGACTTTCTATCAGATCGACCAAGCAGCTTGCAGTTGGAACTATTAAAGTGGAAGCTTTGTGTGGTACCCCATGAAACCCGAGCTTTCTTTTAGTCCGCTCAAACTCAAGTTCTAACTTGGACCTTTTCCAAATTTTGTTAACGCCATTAACAAAGCTCTGAAATTTCTCACTGGTTTTATTTTTACGATCTTGTTCTCTACGTTCTTCCTCCACCTCATCTGGGTCATATGCAGATCTCCTTGAACCTCCTAAATTTTGAACAGACTCCATCACCTTTTCATAGAATTGAACATCTTTCGTCTTTTTATTTCCAACCATGATCTCGTTATGGAGATGAAAATGTAGCAGCATTATCAATTCTTTATCTGCTGGTTGAAAGAAGGCGTGTTTAATGTTTCCAAATAATATATCCAAAGCACGTTCATTCTTCCTTGATGTCGAATATCTAAAGCCATTATCATGAGACTCCAGAGTACCCGAAATCTCCCTTCCACGAAACGAGGTACGGATCAAAAGGTTGCTCAGTTTTAACGGACTGGAGTTACAACCAACACGCACGAGTTTCTCCTGCGTAACCAACGATTCCCTCTGAGCTCTTTCAGACACACGCGAAAGATAATCCTTTTTTAGTATCTTTATACTTTGTTCTAGTTCACTAATATGCTTCGAGTCCTTTGAACAAAAGGCTGCCTCCTTGAAGTAAATTTGCGACGGAATCATGAACACCTTTGGATCATGGAAGGTAATACGAATAACGTATTTATAGAACTTACGGCTTGCATCAACATGAGTCGTTACAGTCTTGACAGTAGCCACATGACAAGGTACCATCGTAGGTACCATCGTAGGTACCATCTGTACATGACAAGGTACGACCATCTGTTCATATACCGGAATGAGTATAGCCGCATTCCTCTTGTCTACCATAATCATGGTTTGGTCTCTCGGCTGAGGAACATCATTAGGGTTTTCGTAAGCCCTAAAATCACTTGATATTCTGGAAGAAGAAGATCTGGCAGGCACTGTTTTATCAGCATAGCCACCAGAAAGCCGTCGAGCGGTTTCGTCGTTAACCTTACGACCAAGTTGAGCTTGATGCTGGTTTCTTCTATTTTCTTTCGACACTTCGTGGTTGATTGATCTAAGTGATCGATTTGGTGCCATAACCTGGTCACGTATCAAAGTTAGTTATTCAGTAACCAGATTGGAAAACAAGACTAATGCAGATTAAACAAACAAAAATCGATTGTTTTTAAAGAAAACTAGTAACCCTTTTTGCAAGATAATCGAGAATCTGGTAAAAAAAACCACAAATATCGATTGTTTTTAAGTAAAATTAACCCGTTTTGCAAGATAATCGAGAATCTGGTAAAAAAAAACCACAAAGATCGATTGTTTTAAAAGAAAACTAACCCTTTTTGCAAGATGAACGATCGAGAGAACCTGGTATAAAAAAACCACAAAGATCGATTGTTGTGATAGGTTTGGTTTTATAAGATATAATCGTGTGTTGATGTTTTTAATATATATAGGTTAGAGTCTACCAAAACCCTAAAAACGATTTTTTGTTGGACCTTAACCTCCAAACCCTAGGCGGTTAATTATGGTACAATAAACTCTCTAAATAATTTCAATAAACTCTCTAAATAAATTCTGCTTTTGGGGATCAAACTAAAACTAAAACAAGCTTAAGCTCGAGTTAATTATGATCCTCGTTTAGCTATGGGCTTCACACATCAAAGTCGATTAGATCGCGAGCATACACAAGATTTTGAATATACATAATTAGCTTAAGCTCGAGCTAATTATGATCCTCGTTTAACCAACAAAGAGTCATAAAAAACCTACATCACCTCCAAACCCTAATTTTTTTTCCTGTCGATCTCTTTCATCCACATATCATTGTTTCGTTTTTTATTATTACCCCTTTGTCCCAAAATAAGTTTTCACATTTAACTTTTAAAGTCTTTTCCCCGCAACTTTATGCAATATATATATATAAATGGGTAGAGTTTTAAATGTGTAATCCATTGATATAACTTTTATCAAGTATATACTCCATCCGTCCTTAAATAAATGTCCACTTTAACTTTTTTCGGTCTTTTTTATTCAACTTTAACAGTAAATATTTATATTTATGTTATATAATACTTGATACAAATAATATGAATGAATTGAGTTTTAAATAAAATTTCATTGGTATAATTTTCAACAATATTATATGACACAAAGATAAATATTTACGGCCAAGTTGAACAAAAAAGACCGAAAAAAGTCAAAATTGACACTTATTTAGGGACGGAAGGAGTAACACAAACAAACAAATTTACGGTCAAAGTTGCGGAGAAAATTTTCAAAATCAAAAGTGGACACTTATTTTAATACGGAGAGAGTATTACTTTTGTAGTAATTATATTCTCCATATGATTTGTGGCTTTCTTTGTTCGACTGGTTTAATTATAGGGTTTTCTTTATAATCGGTTTTTTAGGGTTTTCGACTTGTGTCTCTATCTAAACCATCTGGTTTGTTTCGATGATCTTATGCTCTTATTAACTTTTTCTATCCAGTGATTTACATAACTGTGCGATACAATCAAAGACAAAGCTTGAAGCATTTTTACGGAGGGGTCAAAGTAACATGTACTCAATTTAAAGGGGTTAAATTGTCAAATAAATATTTATTTCATTCATTTAAGGGAGAATTGCATATATATCCTTTCAAACACTCAAAATTGCATATATGTATATATCCCGCCTAAACAAGTAGTAATTGCTTATATATCCTCCCCAAACATAAAAAATTGTCATTTATATCCAAATAATTATTTTATATATATTTAAAGCAACAAAACATAGAATAATTGTAATTTGAATATAAAATGTCATTATACCCTTGTGCTTATACCAAATCTATAAACCATCAGAATTCTACAAAATTAGTTACAGTAATACACTCCCTTAGAGTCCACGTTCTTTGATAGCTGTTAACATTAATGGTTGAATGAATTTAATTCTTAATGTTATATCAAATTGATGTAGTGAATTTTTGATGTTATATCAAATGAATTAATGCTTGAACCTATATTTCTAACAGGGTATGATAGAATACAATATTTTGTGCTAAGAATAGATTAAAATGTAAATCTTAATGTGAAATGTGTTTTGTGATTCCCTGAAGCGGTATGATTTTTGTTAACAGTTGATGGGAAGTATTGAGGTTGTCAATCTTATTATTTTTTATGTTTTATGAAGTTGTTGATCTTTCAACGTGTATTTGTAATTAATAGAAATGATAAGATTAACGATATAATGGTTATTTTGTATTTAAATTATAGTTATGTATTTTTTTGTCTTTGGGCTTTGAGTCCAGTATAATCTATATGAGCATAGTTATTGCAGAAGGTTAAATTTGAACTTTATTGGCGTAGATGTATATGGCTATATGCTACTACATGTTTTGCATATTAGTGTATCATATTTACATATAAAATCTAACAGTTAGAATGCGTACATTTTATTTAATTATTGAGATTTCTAATAATATAAGGCAATTTATTATTAGAAATCTCAATAATTAAAAAAAAAAAACCACAAAGATCAATTGTTGTGATAGGTTTGGTTTTATAAGATATAATCGTGTGTTGATGTTTTTAATATATATAGGTTAGAGTCTAGAGGCGGTTAATTATGGTCCAATAAACTCTCTAAATAATTTCAATAAACTCTCTAAATAAGTTCAACATTGCTTTTTGGGATCAAACAGAAACTAAAACGAGCTTAAGCTCGAGCTAAATATGATCCTCGTTTAGCTATGGGCTTCACACAACAAAGTCGATTAGATCGCGAGCATACACAAGATTTTGAATATACATAATTAGCTTAAGCTCGAGCTAATTATGATCCTCGTTTAACCAACAAAGAGTCATAAAAAACCTCCATCAAAACCCTAAAAACGATTTTTTTGTTGCGACCTTAGTTAACCTCCAAACCCTAATTTTTTTCCTGTCGATCTCTTTCATCCACATATCATTGTTTGGTTTATTATTATTACCCCTCCATCTCAAAATAAGTTTTCACATTTGACTTTTAAAGTTTTTCTTCTGCAACTTTGATCGTAATTAATTCTTTGGGTATTAAACAGTTTATGCAATATATATGAATGGATAGAGTTTTAAATGTGTAACCATTTATATAACTTTTATAAAGTATTATATAACACAAACAAACGAATTTACGGACAAAATTGCGGAAAAAAATGGACACTTATTTTGAGACGGAGAGAGTATAACTTCTGTAGTAATTATATTCTCCATATGATTTGTGGCTTTCTGTGTTCGACTGGTTTTATTATAGGAGTTTATTTATAATCGTTTTTAGGGTTTTCGACTTGTATCTCGGTCAAAACCATTTGGTTTGTTCCGATGACCTTATGCTCTTATTAACTTTTCATATCCATTGATTTACATAATTGTACGACATAAGATGTGCTTGTGGTGTTGTAGTCAGGGTATAAGATGCAACGTGGTAGTAATCGTAGAAAAAAGATGATCATGTCATGGCGGGTAGGGAGTCGGGTCAAGAAGGAACGAAAGAGTATGTTGGCAATGATAATACCTCTACTTCTCATGGTACTAATACATGTACGACTATAATGCTTAAATATGTTTTTGAGGAGCATTCTAGTCATGTGCGTAATGGTGATAAGTTATTTACTAATTTATTTAATCAAGAACCAAGTAGAACAACTTTTAAATTTTGTACTTTAGTAACTCCGGCGGAGAACACAGCTGAGGTGACGGTCCCATTAGATTCTATTTGATCTATTATAGAAAGGCTTAATCATTCGGGTTTATGGTTCCTTCCATGGTAAACGGTTGGCATATCCCGTTGTTGCTAACTATGTTAGGAACACTTAAAGTAAGTTTTTATTGGTTAAATTAATGCTTAACTCGTTATTGGGTTATTTTACTTTCAATTTAATTTTTATAGATGGTATGAATACTATGCTTGAAAATGATCCATGGTTCATTCGATATAACTGAATTATCGTAAGTAAGTGAGATCCAAATATAAAGTTATTAAAAGAGTGGGTATGCAAGAAAAAGATTACAACTCTTATTCAATTCATATATGAAACATGTAGAAAACTTTTATTTTGGGTATACCTAGGTTTCCGACTCGACATTGCGAGCCGACTAAATTTATAATACTAGTTTCATCCGGAAAAATCACTACCACACGGGAATAGAATACCCACTCATTTTGTAATCTAGACTAGAAACGAGGCTAATGTTGGATTCGTATACTACTGATATGTGTAAGCATTCATGGGGTAGGTCAAGCTATGCTAGAACAATGATTAACCTTTGTGCGGATGAGGAGTTGAAAGATACTATTGTGGTGGCTATGCCTAAACTCAAAGGGAGGGGGGGTTGTTTTAGAAATGTACGTGTTGAATATGAGTGAAAACCTCCTAGATGTTCGAGCTGCAAAACATTGGTCATGTGTTAGATAGATGTCCTAATGCTACGCGAACTGATGGTGCTAAGAATGGAAAGAAGCCTAAGCAAGCTGAGAAGCCAGAGCAGGCCGCTAAGAGTGTTTTGGTTGGTCCTAAGGTGAGCTTTAAACCTATTAATCAGGAATTAAAACCGGTTATGAAGAAGAATACAACGTCTAGTGGTAGTAAGAAGCAATCATGCGAAGTCTAGTGCTACCCCTATTATTGATAAAATCAATAAGATGGAAATGAGTGTTATTGAGGGTACATGTACTATTGTGGAAAATGAAGGGAGCCCGATTTATAGTATGAGGGTTGAAGACTCATGTGAGGGTGATGATGAGGATGTTGTTCAATCTGAGGATAACGATATGGCTAAATTTATGGTTGCTAAAATGTCTAATACGGGATATGAGAATAATAGTTTGTAGGAACAATGGAAAGACTCTTACAAGAATGGTGATGCCGACTACGACTCTATGATATGATGATCAGGATATCCCAAGCAACATCTAAGGTATAGCTCATATCAGGATCCGTAGATGTAAAATTTTTTACTATGTTTTAGGTTTTATGTGACTTTGCGGTCCAGTGTATGCGTTTCTTCCTGATAGGAAGTTGATTGCCTATGTAACGGGCGAAAATGTAGGATTTACCTAAATCTTTGTACTTAACTATTTTTTTGAGTAATAAAATTTACCCAAAAAAATTATCTGATTAACTAGTGAGAGAGTTTGATTTTGCAATTGAGCCTCCTATTTGGTTTTTGTATTTTTTATAACGTGAGTTTTCCGATTTGGCATCGCACATCGACTATTCCCAAAGCTGGCTATATTTTTGGATTGTCCAGAGTTAAGGCAAGTGAACATTTACGGCCAATGGGGATTAATTTTCTCCCCATGGTTCGAACACAAGAAATCTAGACACTTATCGTCTTAAAAGTTAAGCCCTAATTTTTGGGCCACCCCCATTGGTTTGATTGATTAGTTTTTTTAGTGAAGAATTGAGACTTCTTTTTTGCCAAACAGAAACCGGTCGAAAAAGAAACAAAATAAAGTTACGTGCTTGGGTGGGTGTGATTTTGAGACATTGGTGACGAGCACTACTACAAAAACAGGTTAATGCAACAAAAATATACACGTAAATTCTTATTGCAAATTTGAAACCGTAATGCAACGAACAAGCGAATTGCAACGAAAAAGAAAATGATTGAAAATCATTGCAAAACCTAAATTCGTTACAAATTATAAAAAATTGCAATAGATAAGAAACCGAAGAAACTTTTTAATCGTACAATCAATTATCAATTGTTTTCGGATGGAAACTCTATAATTTGTAACTAAATAGTAACGGAGGACAAAAATTAGATCTAAAGAAATTGATCATCTTCGTACCTATATCTATAGATCTATGTTACTGCCCCCTATCAACCACGACAATGGCAAGCATATTTTCTTGGGTTTGGGAGTTCGGTTTTGGGAGGTTGTGTTTGTTAATTTATTTTGTGGGTATCACCGTTTTATCTATGGATTTATGTTACTGCCCCCCCCCCCCAATCAATCTCGACAATGGTAAGCATATTTTCTTCGGATGAGAAAGATTCAAGGTCTTCGATGATGTTTTTGATTTTGTTCTAATTTGGATATGTAATGTTTTGGTATGGGATAAGCTTTGTTGATGTAACTTCTTTTTAATGACACTGTAATGCGAATGCATTTTATAATAAAATATGAATATCTAATTATTTAAAATTTGAAATGAAAGACAAAAATCAGAACTGAAACAGATTATCGTTGTTTTGTAGTAGCAATTCCATTGCAAAACCTAAATTTAAAAGGAATACAACTAACGTCATAATTTAAATAAAAAAAATCTACTCCAAATATATCTTAAGTCATCGAACATAATTAAGGTGTTCAAGTGTTTTCAAGAAGCATACAAGTCACTCAGCATGAAGTTGCCACCTACTTTCATGTAGGCAGAATTTCTACTACAAGTCATATGCATATTCTTGAAGCTTCTATTGGGAGTTCTAGAACTACTTTGTCACCAAGTAAAAACCTTTGGCTACAAGTTTATTTCTTTGGCTCCAAGTACATTCCTTTGGCTCCAAGTTCATACATTGTTGACCAAGGCCTTAATTCATCTATAAATAAGACCCTTGGGGTCATTGTAAAATACCACTTGGACACTTTCATTAGTAACTTCATTATTCATCAAGAAAACTCTCTTCCTTGGTGAAATCCCGGATTTGGTCCAAGTGTGCCAAAAACTCATCCTTTTGAAGCTCCAATCATCAAAATAACCTTGTCAAACTCTAAGGGATCAATACCCTTATCATTGGTAGTGTTTCTTGATACCTAAATCACCACCAACCTTCACCAAACCTCTCCAAAACCTGCCTCAAATCTCAAATACGAATTTCATTTGCATAACCCGAAAGACAACAAAACTTGTAGTCAATTGGAGGCCTAAGGATTGCTCTAATTCCTTCCATTTACTTATTGTGTTCATACTTTGGGTAAACTCTTGTTATTTTTATTACGTTGAACTCTATGTCATATGCTGATTGTTTGTTGATTAATATGATCATGGAGTAGTTTTCTTTACACTTGTTTGGATGATGTTGTGATATGAGGATTGTTTATGTTTTATCATGGTTTTGATTAATTTCATGTTATGCTTAGAATCCAATTATGCTTAAGTTCCATTCCATTTGCTTATCATACTTGATTGATTGTTGATGATTTCATAGGTCGAAAGGGTTATCATCACCAACTAGTTATAATCATTTTGTTTATGTATGATTATCTATTGTATTGACCATCTCTTTAGTGGTATCATTATGCGAAGGAACTTAAGTGTGATTGTTAATGATTTTGTGAAACGACCATGGATCAAACTCGTTAAACTAAACATAGTCTTGAATTGGTTGATTTGTCTTAATGCTTGATTTCATGGATGTATGATCTTTCGCGGAGGTTGTGTGCTTTAAAATCAAAGATTGGAATTTGTGACCATCATCTTCTTTACTTGTAATCGATTTATCAAAACCATCCTCTTATGAACAATCCAAATGTTATGAACTAATCCAAGCAAGTGTTGTCTTTAATATTATTATTATCATCTCATCTTATTAGCTGAATCATCATTTACTTGTTACTTGTTGCTTATTTGCTTATTTGTTACTTATATGGTAATTGTGGGAGTGACAACCATTTTTACCACTAACGTTACATTGTTACAAAGATCCTTTACAACCGAAAACACCCAAATCCTAGTGAACGACCTCGGCTTACCACAACAAGCTAGCTACAAACCAAAGGGTCAGACTTGCCCGTGTGTTCTTAGCTTATTAGAAATCCGTGTTATAAATTTAAAACTTGTGTATACTCATAAAGAACGTATCAGCGCGCAACAAAGAAACTCGAGTTGGTACACGCAGATATATGTGGGCCTATGAAAACACCATCACTCGCTAGAAGTAAGTATTTTATCCTTTTCATTGATGATCTCACCCGAATGTGTTGGGTGTACTTTTTATCTTTGAAATCAGAAGCTTTCGAGTATTTTAGAAATTTCAAAGCATTGGCAGAAAAACAAAGTGGTTACAAGATAAAAACCCTTAGAACAGATCGTGGGGGAGAATTTTGTTCTACTGAATTTATTGAATTCTGTGAAAGTGAGGGCATAAAGAGAGAGCTTACTGCTCCGTATACCCCTGAGCAAAACGGTATCGCTGAGCGAAAAACCAGAACTGTGGTAGAGATGGCACATTCTATGATTAAGTCAAAGTAACTTTCAGATGATTTTTGGGCCGAAGCCGTAGCCACGGCTGTTTATTTGTTGAACATTTTGCCAACAAAGTCTGTGTGGAACATGACACCATATGAAGCTTGGTACGAGTCTAAACCAACGGTACGTCACTTACGAGTATTTGGATGTGTTTGTTATGCTTTGATTCCATCTAACAGGCGCAAGTTAGATCAGAAATCCAAACGATATATATTTGTTGGTTATAGCTTGTGCTCAAAAGCATATATGTTGTATGATCCAGAAAGCAAAAAGATTGTTATTAGTCGGGTTATTAACTTTGACGAGAAACGATTTTGGGAAGATACATCTAAAGATGTAATTCCTAACCTGAGTATGGAAAATAACGAGGTACATGTGGAAGAAATGAATGTAAGGTCACCTACAAGGTTGCACGTTGATACTCCAACAAGTTCTCTGCCCAGTACACCATCAGTATCATCGCCGAATTCCTCTCCAAATTCATCACCAGAAGGTAACCACAAGTTCGGGTCATTAGAAGATTTATATGAGAACACATATGCATTTTTTCTTGGTGATCCTGTAGACGCTTAAGCAGCCATGAATCATGAAGTATGGAGAGAAGCAATGGAAGATGAAATTGCAGCTATCAATAAAAATGAAACATGGGAGCTCACAGATTTACCTGAAGGTAAGAAACAAATAGGCCTCAAGTGGATATTTAAAAAGAAATTTCACTCAGATGGTACCATACAAAAGCATAAAGCAAGATTGGTAGCGCGAGGTTACACATAAAGACATGGAGTTGACTTTGAAGAAATGTTTTCACCAGTGGCTCGATTTGACACGATTAGAATGATTCTCTCACTTGCTGCACAACATTCTTGGAAAATATTCCATTTTGATGTTAAGTTGGCATTTTTGAATGGAGACTTAAAAGAAGAGGTATATGTATAACAACCCGAAGGTTTCGCGGTGAAAGGAGATGAGCATAAGGTATATAAGCTCAAAAAGGCTTTATACGGACTTAAACAAGCCCCTCGAGCTTGGTACAACAAAGTTGACGAGTTCTTTCGCATAAAAGGGTTTCAAAGAAGTCCAAATGAGCCTACACTGTATGTGAAGAAACATGAAGATGGTAGTATTGTGTTGGTTAGTGTCTATGTGGATGACATAATCTATACGGGATCTTCGGCTAATCTTCTTTTGGAGTTCAAAGACGCGATGATGAGCAAGTTTGAGATGACTGATCTTGGAAAATTGCACTATTTTCTGGGTTTAGAAGTGAATCAAACAGATAGTGGGATTTTTCTATCACAAAAGTAGTACGCAACAGATTTGATTCAACAATTTGGAATGGTTGGTTGCAAGATTGTGACAACTCCCATGAATACTAGTGAAAAGTTGCTGGTACAAGATGGTACTGAAATGGCAGAGGGTAATAAATCCAGGACCTTAATTGGGCGTCTGATTATCTCACACACACTCGACCGAACATTTCTTTTGCTGTGGGACATTTCTTTTGCTGTGGGAATATTGTCAAGATTTATGCACTACACCACTTCAAAAGAAATGTCCGGTCGAGTGTCTGATTTATCTCACACCAACTTGGAATCACGGGGGAGTGTTGAAGTGGTAATTCAAAGTGGCTAAGGAAAAGTCAGGAGTGTATTTGTTGTCAAGGAGTTACCAATTTTTTCATTCAATAACATTCAAGGCTATCTTCATTAGCTTTGATTATTGTCTTTTCACTTTCTTTCTTAATGTCATTGTATGCTCTATTTAAAGAGCAATATGCAAATGAATAAAACATCAAATCTTCTGAGCAGATGTTTTAGCTTATTATTTCCAACATAAAAGAAGCAATGCCAACACAACCAACTACACAGTGGTGGTGGCCGGTGTGAGTTATGGCAGCCCCTCCGAGCTGGTTAGAATGATGAAAACCTTCGTTGGAGGTAGGCATGTGTGTGTGTGTGGGGGGGGTATCGGTCCTGTCATATTGTGGCGTTAGGGTTTAAGTTGTTGTTGTATTCGGTTTGTGTGAGTGAACAGTGAGGTTTGAAGAGAGTTTAGGGTTTACGTACTGTAGCAACAATACGGATGTGTTAGGGTTTAGTTTAAGTGAATAGTGAGGTTTTCAAGGGTTACTGTATCAAGAAAAACACACATGCAACAAATTGTGAAGAACAAGAAGCAGAAACTGTATGATACTCTAGATTCGGCACAACACCAACTTGTCGTCTTGGGAGTTTGATACCATGGATTCGACACAACACCAATTTGTCGTCTTAGGAGTTTGAGACACTAGATTCGACACCGACTTTTGTTAAGAATAAGCCCAAGAACTAGGGCCGTAAACGAACTGAATGTTCAATGAACCGTTCGCCGATCGTTAGATAAAAAAATCGTTTATGTTTGTTTATTTAATAAATAAACGAACACAAACAAGATTTTTGGTCCGCTTAGTTAAATGAACAAACATGAACAAACGTTTGTTCTTTCCGTGCTAGTAATGAGGGTTGTAGGATATACATCTTACACCGTGAAACCCAAGTTCTCTTATAGTCTGCTCAAACTCAAGTTCTAACCTTCTTAACTTGGGCTGTTTCCAAATTTGGTTAACGTGATGAGCAAAGCTCTGAAAGTCTTTGCTGATTTTGTTTTTATAAGTTTCAATTATAGAATTTTATATTGTCTTCAGAAAATTAAAAATAATCTTTAAGTTAGTATTTCTTTCGATACTTCAGTTTTAGATGATCCATACAGCCCCTTTATTGTCATTGTCTGAATTCGTTAATTTATTAGATGTAGCGACAGAAGTATGTCGATGGCTTTCGGATATTAGAAGTATTAGATGTACTCGACCAAATAGATAAAAACATATTCATATCTGGTATAGCATACATCATCAACGCACCCACTTAACAGTAGTAGTTGCAGGCAGGAAGGATACGATATTCAGAAAAGACCAAACAAAATTTACTTAACGTTAAAAAAATAGACTGATCGACTACATTCCCCAGCCGTCATCGAATATAAGTAGGCAAGTAGCAATTACCAGCCGTGGTCGTATCACATTTAAATCAATACTATGCGAAAGTTAATTCTATATTCCCAAAATTCGAAGCTATGTACTGAAACCTTACAACTGGATCAAGTAAACACATTCCCTAACAGAGGTGCACAGAAAAACCGGTTCCTAAACCGGAACCGAAAAAAAACCGGAAACCAGGACCGATCAAAACCGGTTTATTATAACCCGGTCCCGGTTTATTTAGGAATCAGGGGTTTGAGACATGTTCGTGATTTTCAAGAAAAAAACGGTTTGTCAACCGGTTAACCGGAACCGGTTTATTTTAAACCGGGATCGGTTAACCGGCATAAAAAATAAAATCTAAAAAACCGGAAAATCTAGTAACAATTCAAAATCTAAAAAATAAAAAAAAATAAAAATTAAAAAACCGGAACCGGTTATGTAACACCCCACTTGGATAAATGGACCGTTACGTGTATTTATGGCGTGTCATCAAAGCATGCAAGGCAATGTATTAAACATTTAATGACCAAACGGAAAATACCGGAATCAAACATCGGTAGTCCAACATAAGCTCCAAATATAAAGACTAAGTACTGAAAGAAAAAGGACGAAACAATGTCCAACAACCAAAGAGATGTAAAGTATGCATGCATAAAATAAAGGAGTCTGGATAGCTCTTCATCCAATGCACGTACTCTCTTAGCAGTCCTAAGATCGTCCCTGTGTACCTGCCGTTTGGAAACATGAAAGGAACTACGGCTGAGCATAACGCTCAGTGGACGGATATAGCATGAATAGGATGTACTGAAAGAAAAGGAAAGGAAGACTCCAATGACACTATAAGACTGATATGACATGTGATACAACTCTGCATAAAATCTGATAAACCTTTTCATATATACTGAAACTGAAATATAACTTATTAATTCTGAAAACATGCATTTTCTGTATTTTAATTTGCCAAGAGCTTATATAGGTCATGTATTAAATCAACTGCTGCATGAATACATGGAGGGGTGTCCTCGTCATGCTATAGAGGGGTGACCTCTAAATAACTGTGCTGGGTGGAGGGATCAGCTCCAATGTGAAGGATGTAGAGCACACACCACATTCACCTGCTAAACTGTAACTATAGCCTAGGATGCATCCATACGCCCCACTAATAATAATACTGATAAAATGGCCAAGCTGAGCTGAGTGGGACGATGCAGGATATCACTCTCTTGCATGTGAGTCACGACACCGGTGCCTCTAGTGCCGTGGTTACGGTACCTCCGTAACTAGTACATAAACTAATCATGCTTGTATATAAGGCTCAGGCAATTTATTTTATTATAAACATAATTTCTGATAACTTTAAACATATACTGGGGAAAACATTTGGCTGCAGACGGGGAATCCTAATCATGCATAAGAAAGGAAGTCCTTACTGAAAGGACGGGAATCCGTACCTCTAGTCCAGTAACTGACTGAATGGAAGACTGAACGAATACTACTCGGGCTTCACGCGTGCTACATAAATAAAGGACGCGAATCAGTTAACTGATATCCGTTATTAAATTTTACTAGTCTTGTTGGTTTCTTATTTTTATTTGCTTCGGATATTCCATACGTACAATTACGGCTAAATCTGATCATTGAAATAATTTATTTTAATTTATTAACGTTATACTAATGGCTACGTACAACGTATATCTGACGGTAATTAATTCTATAATAAGTATTTTGCTAAAATGGAAGTTCCTTAATTTAGAAAGTTCTTAAATTGTTTAATTCGTTTTCCAAAAATACACCCTTTTAAATATTTACAAATTTATTCAATGTAATACTCTTTAAATATATCTAAAAATATTTGTAAAACAATTTAATTTAAAAAAAAGTACAATATAACGATATTTATTTATCATTTAAACATGTCCCGAGCTTACCGACTAATAAATTAACCTATACACAAAATCTGTCCACAAGAATTAGCGACAGAATTTGTGTAACTAAAACTGTCGCTAATTCTGTCCTTATCAAAACTGTCTATAACTAACAGTTTTTGCGACAGAAAGACTGTCGCTAAAACTGTCGCTAAAGCTGTCTCATTTTTTTCTTGTTTTCTGTCCATTTTTTTCCCACTGTTAGTTATATGTTTCCCCTGTTTTTATTAAGGTTCCCACTGCTAGTGTTCCGTTTCCACTGTTAGTACAATCCCACTGTTTATGTTATCCCAAACGCCCTCTTATTTTTCTGCAAACCCAAACGCACCCTGTTTGTTTTTGTGGTTCGGCCTGTGCAAAAAGAAACACCACCGAGACCTGCTGTGGTCTCGGTTGGGTTGAGTAGTAACACACCGAGAGTCTTGGCTCTCGGTTTTCCCTACACAAGCAAAGCCCGACACCCCTGTGTGGGGTTCGTTCGTGGCTGGCCAACAGAAACACCACCGAGAGCTTATGCTCTCGGTTTTCCCTGACTTCGCTAAAACCCACCCCTGTTTTGGGGCTTGGTTGTTCTCGGCAGAAACCAAAACAACACCACCGAGAGCTTAACCTCTCGGTCTCTTTTTTTTTTTTTTTTTTTTTTTTTTTTTAAAATCGCGATTAAAAGGAGAAAGAGAGATAGACTGATTACCTTTTTCCTTGTTCTTGATCTGTTAACAGGCGGTACTTTTCCTTTTTTTTTTTTTTTTTATAACAGGCGGCACAAAAGGTAATGAAACCCTAATCTTCTTTGTTCTTTTTTTTTTTTTCGTCTGATGTGGAGAAGGGGTGTAACCCCCGTCTTTCTTCTTTTTGTAGCTAAAATGGGCCTGAGCCCATAATTCCTTTTAAATTTAACCAGCCGGCCCTTTACTCTTTCCTTATTTATTTATTTTTTTTTTTTTTTAACTTGTCTTATGGTAATACTTGTAATAAAAAAAATATACTTGTAATATTCCTCGCGTTTGTTCCGTTGGTAATTTCCACGTGTACGTTTTAAGGAAAAATATCCCGCGTATTAATAATAAACCGCGTATTAATAAATTCTCGATTTTAAAATACGGGTTTTACAATTCTTCCCCTCTAAAAGAAATAATTCGTCCCCGAATTAAAATACGGCCGTACTGGGTTTTACAATTCTTCCCCTCTAAAAGAAGAATTCGTCCCCGAATTACAAAGTATTTAAGCTGACTGAAGTAAAAGCTGAAATGCTGATAAATTGAACGACATAAAAGCTGAAAGGACATACCCGAATCAAAACTGAAAGTGAGGATAAGAAGTCCGTATAGACTCCTCCGTTTCCCAAGTGGCCTCCCGCTCGGTATGGTTCCTCCACAGGATCTTGACGAAAGGAATGGTCTTCCTTCTCATGACTCGATCCTGGCGATCTAAAACCGCTTCGGGTTCCTCAATATAGGATAAATCCTCCCGAATCTGATCGAGTGGATAATTTACTTTGTGAAGCTCGTGATAGTTGTACCCCCTGAGCAATGAGACATGAAACACGTTGTGGACGTGTGAAAGCTGAGGCGGCAGCGCCAACCGATACGATACTTCCCCGACGCGTTCAAGGATTTCAAATGGTCCGATGTAGCGGGGGCTAAGTTTGCCTTTGAGGCCGAACCGTCTGACACCGCGTGCGGGTGATACTTTGAGGAACACACGATCTCCAGTCTGAAATGATAGATCTCTGCGATGTCTGTCGGCGTAACTCTTCTGGCGAGTACGCGCTTCTTGCAGTTTTGCCCTAGCGATGGCGACCTTTTCATTGGTCATTTCTATCAATTCTGGTCCCTCAATCAAACGTTCTCCAACCTGATCCCAACAAATAGGAGCACGACATTTTCTGCCGTATAACATCTCGAATGGAGCACGCTTGATACTAGCATGCCAACTGTTGTTGTAGGCAAACTCGACTAAGCAAATATAGTCATCCCAGTGTCCTGTCCATTCTAATGCACAGGCGCGTAGCATGTCCTCTAAGGTCTGGATGGTACGCTCTGACTGACCGTCTGTCTGTGGATGGAAAGCTGTGCTGAGCTTGAGCCTGGTTCCCCAAGCTTTATGCAAGCCTCTCCAGAAATGAGAAGTGAACCGTGGATCTCTATCTGATATAATTTCAGAGGGTGTACCATGTAACCGTACAATCTCCTCGGTGAATAGTTTCGCTAATTTACTGACTGCGAAATCTTTACGAATAGGAATGAAATGTGCTGACTTGGTCAAACGATCGACAACTACCCAGATTGCATCATGTCGCCGCTGAGTCTGTGGTAAACCGGTAACAAAATCCATAGAAATCTTGTCCCATTTCCACATTGGAATTTCTAATGGCTGGAGTAACCCGCTGGTACGCTGATGTTCTATCTTAACCTGCTGGCAGGTCAGACACTTAGACACAAATGTTGCGACATCCTGCTTCATGCCGCTCCACCAGAAATGCTGCTTAAGATCATGGTACATTTTTGTGGAACCCGGGTGGATGGAGAACGGAGAGCTGTGAGCCTCAGTCATTAAGGCTTCTCTAAGAGCAGGATCTTCTGGAACGCAGAGTTTGGTACCCTGCCATACAATACCGTCGTCATCGATGCGAAATTCGGTCTGACGGTCAATGTTCTGGACAATCGCCCAGATTTCACCATCATCCTTTTGTGCGGCTTTAATCCTAGAGAGTAAATCTGGTTCTACTCTCAAACTAGCCCAGTATCCCCTTTGTCCGCGCACTAAGAGCTCAATATCATACCGCTCTAAATCCCGAATAATTTCTTCCTGAACTTTGATGCCATTTACCATACCTGACTTTCTGCTAAGGGCATCTGCTACTACGTTTGCTTTGCCTGGGTGATACTGAATATTAGTGTCATAGTCTTTTAGCAGTTCTAACCATCGCCTCTGTCTCATGTTCAGCTCTCGCTGTGTAAATATATACTTGAGACTTTTGTGATCGGTGAAGATATCACACGACTCACCGTATAAATAATGCCTCCAGATTTTAAGGGCGAAGACGACTGCTGCGAGCTCTAGATCATGAGTAGGATAATTTTTCTCATACGGCTTTAGTTGACGCGAAGCATAAGCGATGACTTTCCCATGCTGCATAAGAACACAGCCTAAGCCTTTTCCCGATGCGTCGCTGTATATCTGATAACCACCTGTACCGGATGGGAGAGTAAGTATCGGTGCTGAGATCAATCGATGCTTGAGTTCCTCAAAACTCTTTTCTCTCTCCTCGGTCCATATAAACTTCTCACCCTTTCGCATAAGTTGGGTCAATGGTAACGCCAAACGTGAGAAGTTTTCCACAAACCTGCGGTAGTAACCTGCCAACCCAAGAAAACTACGTATCTCTGTGACAGATGTCGGTCTTGGCCATTTGGTGATAGCCTCCACCTTTGCAGGGTCCATAGTTATTCCTTCTGCAGAAACAATATGGCCTAGAAACGCCACTGTATTCAGCCAAAACTCGCACTTCGAAAATTTAGCGTATAGTTTTTCTTGTCTGAGAATCTGCAAAACCGTACGTAGGTGGTCCTCATGTTCCTCTTTGGATTTGGAGAAAATGAGGATATCATCGATGAATACAATCACGAACTTGTCTAAGAATTCGTGGAAGACTCTGTTCATTAAGTCCATAAATACCGCGGGCGCATTCGTGAGACCGAATGGCATGACAACAAACTCGTAATGACCGTACCTCGTGCGAAAAGCAGTTTTGGATATATCCTGCTCTTTTACACGCAACTGATGGTAACCTGACCGTAGATCGATTTTTGAGAAGTGCTTGGCACCCTGAAGCTGATCGAATAAATCGTCAATACGAGGAAGTGGATAACGGTTACGAATAGTGAGCTTATTCAACTCACGGTAGTCAATACACAAACGCATACTACCATCCTTCTTCTTGACAAACAAAACGGGAGCGCCCCAAGGTGACACGCTTGGACGGATGAAACCCCTTTCGAGAAGTTCCTGAAGTTGATCCTTCAGTTCCTTAAGCTCTACAGGAGCCATACGGTAAGGAGCTTTAGATACTGGTTCTGCACCTGGAACGAGATCGATACCAAATTCTACCTCTCGCATGGGAGGTAAACCTGGAAGTTCCTCTGGAAAAACATCTGGAAAGTCTGACACAACGGGCTGATCATGAATCGAAGGTGTTTCAGAAGTCGTGTCATGGACTGTAGCTAGGAAACCCTCGCAACCATGATATAGTAAGGTACGAGCCTGTAAAGCTGAAATGATCTGAACATGTTTTCCTGGTAGGAAGCCTCGGTGAATATATTCTGGTGTCTGGACATCACCAAAGATAACCTGGTGAGCATGGCAATCTATGGTGGCACGATGAGTCGATAACCAATCCATACCCAGAATAATATCAAAATCACACATATCCAAAGGAAGAGCACTGACTGGACGGATTTTATCATCAAACTCAAGAGGGAGATCCTTATATACTTGGGTAATGAGTACAGAGTCTCGCATGGGGGTAGATATACTAAGTGCACTGTCTAGTGGCGTAGGGGTCATGTTTATTCTAACAGCATATGAAGTAGATATAACCGAGTGCGTGGCGCCTGTATCGAAAAGCACGCATGCAGACTGTCCGTGTATAAACAAAATGCCAGTAATGGTACCTGCGGTCTTATTTGCTTGTTCACGGGTAGTAGTGTAGACACGACCAGTGGTTGGTGGTAGTGGTGGTGGCGGAGGTAACATCTGAGGAGTCTGGCCTGAGGTACCAGCAGTATTCCCGCTCTTGCAATCCCTCTTCAGATGGCCCGGTTGGCCACACTGGAAGCAACCACTCATACCACGACGGCACGGTCCCGTGTGCTTCTTTCCACAAGTGACGCAAGTGGGATAAGTGTGCACGGCAGAAGCAGCTCTGGTTTGCTGAGAACCTGATTCACGATGATAAACACGTGTTATGATGCTGATATTTTAAACTGAAATGAGGCTGTTTGACTGAAATTTATAATTACCAGAATTTGCCGGTCGGGCAACCTGTTGACCCCTGTTGTTTTGGTCACGCCCCTGTCCAGCATCTCTGTTGGAATTTGAAATAAATTTAAGGTCTGTTTTACACGATAGTTTAGTATTCTTGGAGCTTAAAGGCTCACCTGTAGCTGCCAGAGGAGTTGGAACTGCCGCGGTAATTATCACCGCCGTTCCTCCTATCTGACCGATTACGGTCATATGACTGACCGTGGTTCCTGTAGTTCTGGTGCGGAGTAGCCGATTGGGATCGGTCTCCTCCTCTGTGTCTGTAAGATTTTAATAACATATAAGTTTCCAAGCAATAATGGCTAAATTGTTTAAGTCTGTTGGGTGAGATGTACCTCTTCTCCGGGCGCTCTAAATTCTCGAGCTCGTCCCTCTCAAAAAGCATCTCGATGTCCCGAGCTGCATTAGCTACTTGTGACACATTAGTGAATGTGGCACTCATCAATCTATCTGCAGTCCTAGTGTGAAGAGCCCAACGAAATTGCTTCACTTGCTCCTCTACGGTACCCGCAGCCTCCCCCAAGAATCCAGCCATCCTGAGGTATCGGTGCATGAACTCTATACTGTTCTCGCCATTATTCTGACGAATAACGTGAAAGTCCCTCTTCATCTTAGCTTGCTCCGCATGCGGGAAGAACTGGTCATAGAACATCGTCTTGAAACGTGCCCAGGTCAATGCAAGCTCCCAAGCATCTCCCCCGTTGGACAGTTTCTGAGACCTCCACCAATGTAGAGCAGGACCCTCCAGCTTGTAAACTGCAAGCCTAACTTTGAAAACATCACCACAACCCATAGCTCCAAATATTTTCTCTATATGGTAGATCCAGTCTTCTGCATCAGTTGGAGCTACAGTCTGCTCAAACAGTCGGGGCTTTTGCTTGTTGAACAGATCCAGCCAAGCGGGTAAAGTGGCAGGTGGTGGCGCAGGAGGGTTGTTATTCTGCTGAGGCCCATTTTGATACTCAGCTCGGATCTCATCACGAATTTGGGGTAACATGGCCTGTATAGCAGCCTGAACAGCAGCAGCAATGGCAGCTGCGTTAGGATCATTCTCGGTGTCGCGCCTGGGTGGCATCTGAAATAAAAGAGGATAAATCGACAAAAACGTAAGAACCTGAAGTAATAAATCTGAGTATGCTTAGTGTAATTCATGAAGGTATAGTTAACAAAACATAACATGAATACTAGTGAACGCCTAAGGTCAGTTCACAAAATGAAAATTTCTGAAACATAAATCTGACATGAGTAAGGATGGACGCCTATGGTCAGTTCATCCATACAAAATTTAAGCGGCAAGGGTGAACGCCTATGGTCAGTTCACCAAAACGAAATGTTCTTGAAAAGCACATGCGATTAAGTATGGCCAGTCCTGTACCAACCGTTTACTTAATCAAAATTTTAAAAAAAATCCGACTGATAAAATTCATGAATAGCATGAAAATAACGACGCCAAAATACAAGAATTTCTTGGTGACTACCCACTAGTCACAGGTCAAGTTTTAGAGCCTACAGGTCGAACCTTGCGCTCTGATACCATAATTGTAACACCCCACTTGGATAAATGGACCGTTACGTGTATTTATGGCGTGTCATCAAAGCATGCAAGGCAATGTATTAAACATTTAATGACCAAACGGAAAATACCGGAATCAAACATCGGTAGTCCAACATAAGCTCCAAATATAAAGACTAAGTACTGAAAGAAAAAGGACGAAACAATGTCCAACAACCAAAGAGATGTAAAGTATGCATGCATAAAATAAAGGAGTCTGGATAGCTCTTCATCCAAGGCACGTACTCTCTTAGCAGTCCTAAGATCGTCCCTGTGTACCTGCCGTTTGGAAACATGAAAGGAACTACGGCTGAGCATAACGCTCAGTGGACGGATATAGCATGAATAGGATGTACTGAAAGAAAAGGAAAGGAAGACTCCAATGACACTATAAGACTGATATGACATGTGATACAACTCTGCATAAAATCTGATAAACCTTTTCATATATACTGAAACTGAAATATAACTTATTAATTCTGAAAACATGCATTTTCTGTATTTTAATTTGCCAAGAGCTTATATAGGTCATGTATTAAATCAACTGCTGCATGAATACATGGAGGGGTGTCCTCGTCATGCTATAGAGGGGTGACCTCTAAATAACTGTGCTGGGTGGAGGGATCAGCTCCAATGTGAAGGATGTAGAGCACACACCACATTCACCTGCTAAACTGTAACTATAGCCTAGGATGCATCCATACGCCCCACTAATAATAATACTGATAAATGGCCAAGCTGAGTTGAGTGGGACGATGCAGGATATCACTCTCCTGCATGTGAGTCACGACACCGGTGCCTCTAGTGCCGTGGTTACGGTACCTCCGTAACTAGTACATAAACTAATCATGCTTGTATATAAGGCTCAGGCAATTTATTTTATTATAAACATAATTTCTGATAACTTTAAACATATACTGGGGAAAACATTTGGCTGCAGACGGGGAATCCTAATCATGCATAAGAAAGGAAGTCCTTACTGAAAGGACGGGAATCCGTACCTCTAGTCCAGTAACTGACTGAATGGAAGACTGAACGAATACTACTCGGGCTTCACGCGTGCTACATAAATAAAGGACGCGAATCAGTTAACTGATATCCGTTATTAAATTTTACTAGTCTTGTTGGTTTCTTATTTTTATTTGCTTCGGATATTCCATACGTACAATTACGGCTAAATCTGATCATTGAAATAATTTATTTTAATTTATTAACGTTATACTAATGGCTACGTACAACGTATATCTGACGGTAATTAATTCTATAATAAGTATTTTGCTAAAATGGAAGTTCCTTAATTTAGAAAGTTCTTAAATTGTTTAATTCGTTTTCCAAAAATACACCCTTTTAAATATTTACAAATTTATTCAATGTAATACTCTTTAAATATATCTAAAAATATTTGTAAAACAATTTAATTTAAAAAAAAGTACAATATAACGATATTTATTTATCATTTAAACATGTCCCGAGCTTACCGACTAATAAATTAACCTATACACAAAATCTGTCCACAAGAATTAGCGACAGAATTTGTGTAACTAAAACTGTCGCTAATTCTGTCCTTATCAAAACTGTCTATAACTAACAGTTTTTGCGACAGAAAGACTGTCGCTAAAACTGTCGCTAAAGCTGTCTCATTTTTTTCTTGTTTTCTGTCCATTTTTTTCCCACTGTTAGTTATATGTTTCCCCTGTTTTTATTAAGGTTCCCACTGCTAGTGTTCCGTTTCCACTGTTAGTACAATCCCACTGTTTATGTTATCCCAAACGCCCTCTTATTTTTCTGCAAACCCAAACGCACCCTGTTTGTTTTTGTGGTTCGGCCTGTGCAAAAAGAAACACCACCGAGACCTGCTGTGGTCTCGGTTGGGTTGAGCAGTAACACACCGAGAGTCTTGGCTCTCGGTTTTCCCTACACAAGCAAAGCCCGACACCCCTGTGTGGGGTTCGTTCGTGGCTGGCCAACAGAAACACCACCGAGAGCTTATGCTCTCGGTTTTCCCTGACTTCGCTAAAACCCACCCCTGTTTTGGGGCTTGGTTGTTCTCGGCAGAAACCAAAACAACACCACCGAGAGCTTAACCTCTCGGTCTCTTCTTTTTTTTTTTTTTTTTTTTTTTTTTAAATCGCGATTAAAAGGAGAAAGAGAGATAGACTGATTACCTTTTTCCTTGTTCTTGATCTGTTAACAGGCGGTACTTTTCCTTTTTTTTTTTTTTATAACAGGCGGCACAAAAGGTAATGAAACCCTAATCTTCTTTGTTCTTTTTTTTTTTTCGTCTGATGTGGAGAAGGGGAGTAACCCCCGTCTTTCTTCTTTTTGTAGCTAAAATGGGCCTGAGCCCATAATTCCTTTTAAATTTAACCAGCCGGCCCTTTACTCTTTCCTTATTTTTTTTTATTATTTTTTTTTTAACTTGTCTTATGGTAATACTTGTAAATAAATAAAAAATATACTTGTAATATTCCTCGCGTTTGTTCCGTTGGTAATTTCCACGTGTACGTTTTAAGGAAAAATATCCCGCGTATTAATAATAAACCGCGTATTAATAAATTCTCGATTTTAAAATACGGGTTTTACAGGTTAACCGGCATAAACCGGCCTGGGACCGGTCTGAGACCGGTTCTACCGGTCTGAGACCGGTTCTACCGGTCTGGATTTTCAGCCTCCCAGCCAGTGGCGGACCCAGGAGAAAATCTAAGGTGGTTCCTTTACCTAGTTGAAACGACGAGATAAAAAAAGTCAACTAGTCAATGGGTCAGGTCAAATTATATCTCGTTCGATACCGTATAACACAAGTAACTTAAATAAAAACTTTGCAAGCAAAATGTTTATAATGTTGGTTTAATGATTACAACTAGAGTTGGGTTCTTCTTATTCAAGAAAGAAAATTAAAACATAAATGAACAAATTACAACTAGAGTTGGGTTCTTCTTATTCAAGAACGAAAATTATAACATAAATGAACAAATAATAACACCCATAAAATGTTACGCTTTCTATTTCATAATTGTTGATATAAAAGTTGGGTGATCCTTGCTAGACCCGAATTAGGCTTAATTCGGGTTGGCTGGACTCCGGCTCCTGCACCAAGTGAATTATCTGGTTGGGATCCTACACACTAAAACAACACGCGTTAGGCTTACCGTGGGAATGTATCCCACGATTAGACTCCAGCGTGAGAGTAAGTAATCGGTTAGGGTTATAAGAATCGGATGAGATGTGAGTGTGTAGAATGTAATACCTTTGTGGAACCCTTGGGGGTTCCTTATATAGGCAGTGAAACCCTAATGGGCTGTCAATGATGCTTCGGCCCCAAGGAAAGGATAAATACCAGAATTAGATTGATGGTTATCTTCTAATTATGGTGAATGAATATCCTCTTCTTTGGGATAAATCCTAATCACAGTAGGAGTATGACTCTGTCTAACCCTATACCGGCCATGCCGGGCCGCGGGCCGCACACGTGTGTGCGGTTACTGTTCATCTAAGCCCACAAGCTCAAATAACATTAATCCCACCCATCCGTGATGGGCCGGATACGGGTAGTACCCGTGGGCCGGGTTCATGACCCAGCTGGGGACTATACGTCATCATGTCCCCCCAGTCTAGTTGTTACAGCCGTAGGTGTAACCTCTAGACTATCAAGATGCTCCCCGGACGTACCAAGAAAGATCCTTAGAGAATGATAAATTTCCAAATTTTGTTTCGGCCGCTCGTGGCAACCTCAGCCGCACTTGTCAACCGAGACAAATTAAATACAGCATTGAATATGGTCTTACGTATGACCGTATATCCCGACACAAGAATGAATGCATTAATGGTAGTCAGTAAGTCAGACGCACGCCTGCAAAAGTGCACCAGAAAGGCCCACCCTTGAGCCACGTAAAACTGTCAAGAAGTGACCCGTGGGTCCCTTCTGACGTTTCAGAAGTGTCAGAAATCCCATCCGTTGGATGGGCGTAGTGGCTTACACGTGGCGAACATCTACGCTACCTCGGGAATCGAGGCAACCCTATATAAGAGTTGGTGTGTGCTACTGTTACACACACAGTTTATATTCATTCCGCCATTGTTATCCCCAAGCTCCTTCCTTCAATCTTTTGCCTCTTTTTCCACGAATTTCCTCCGCCGCAGGTTAGATCATCACGCCTCTCAAACCCTTTTTATAAAACATGGTGAAGGACAAACCCCTTATTACGGATGTCCTGAACGTGATGCCTGTTGAGAAATACATAGACTTTTTGTCTAAGTATTATATTCCCGAAAGCGTACACCTAACCTATCTAGGTGAAGGTGAAGCGTTTACGGATGCACAGAGGGGAAAGATAGGCGTGTACACGCGCCTATTCGATTCGGCTAACTACCGCATCCCCTTATCCAAGTTTTTGGTAGATCTGTTTCTATATTATGACTTCCACATAACCCAACTGCACTGCATAGGGGCATGTAAAATCAATCAATTTGAGATTACCTGCCATACGTGCGGGGTAACCCCGACCGTAAATCTATTTAGGGTCTTTTACTCCCCCTAACTAGTGAATGGGTGGCTTTCGTTCAAAAAACGATCCGGGAATGCCCCCATGACTTATAGGAAGCCCTTAGACTCCCTCAAGAATTGGTACGACCATTACTTTTTCGTTGATGAGAAAGTATTCCCTACCCCGTTCGTCCTCAAAACCAGAGTACCCAAAGACTATCCTCCCAAATCCAAAGACTATAGTAGTAAGGATTTGAAAATTCTAGATACCCACCGCACAAAATTTCATAGGGGTTTGCCAGAGCACTTCCTGTGCCTAGTAGGGATAAGCCGCTACTACTATGGGAGGGAGTATATGTATCCGTGCTTTCTGACCGAACGTAGGCAGGGTAGGTCCACTTATATTTGTAGATGTAAAAAAATGCCACACTTGTATTTTGTGAACTTACTAATCCGTACATATGCATATGTCCGCAGAGATGAACCTACATGGATTATTTCGCCAAGGCGACCCGATGAAAGTTCCTGAAGGATTCCGTCCGCTAAAAGAAAATTAACTCCCCCTTCTTGATACGACCGTAGACAAAACCATCCCGCTGGAAGAAACCACCGAGCAGAGATCAGATGAGGGAGAGCCCGTGATTGAGAAGTCCCCGCTTGACTTCCACAACGAAGATGGTGGAGAACTGCTGCTGGAGGGCATCGTGCCGCACCAGGATGAAGAAGAAGAAGAGGAAGATTTCACCAACCCTGCTGACAATCGCACTGGTGAGGATGAAGAAACTACCCAAGCTTCTGGGTCCCCCAAGCCCAAATCAAGGAAAAGAAAGACTACCAGGAGGGTAGCAAAAACTCTAGGGGACGGGGCGGGTGCACATAATGCTCCGCCGAAGAAGCTAAGGAAAGACCATCCGCAGTTCCAGTAAGGAAGCAGCACTGCTACGGCCTAGGTCGACCCCTCAGCAAGTCTGGATGGCCACCCCCGTGAATGTTGTAGCTCCTACCATCACGAAACCCATGACTGGCACTACGTAAGTACCTTTTTTTAATACTCAAAGGATATAGATCCATAAACAAAACTAATGTGTGTTAATAACAGGGCGAATCCGTCGACCGTGGCCCAAGAGAAGGAGGTGGAAAGGGAACCCTCTCCCGTGACATCAATGAGACCTCCATCCCCTCTTGTGACCCATGCTGAGGAGCCACATCCTGAGGGACCCGACACTAGCCTTCGCCTAGCATGGAATTTGTCCAGTTTAACAAGGTTGGAGGCGGAGTCCGAGTGCTCTGAGTTTATTGAACACATCACTCCTCCAGCGCTGGCGCAAGATCTGGACGAACTAGAGCATGAGACGTTGCTGGAGCAGTTCGATGTGTCCTCCGTACACCAGGTGACGGTTGGTGCGGCCCTGAGACACCGTCTGATCAAGGCCTTAGCTAACGTGAGCCGTGCTGATAAAAAGATAGCTCGCAGTGAAGCACTGGTGGGTAAGCACGAGAAAACCATTACATCCTTGTAGGCAGCGTTAGTCGTGGCCGAGTCAACCATCAAGGAGCAAGCCCATCACGCCAACGCTCGTGAAGAACGTATTGCCGAGCTGGAGGGCCTTTTAGCTGCATCCAATGAGAAGGTATGCTCTCATATTAATGCTTATTTGTGCACACAAAAAACCACATTGTCTCTGTAATAACTCCAAGTTTCATATATAGGTATTCGCAGCCGAAGCTACTACTAAAGCCGTAACCGTACAAGCCTTCACTATTGCTCAGGAGCGCGACGCGCTGAAGGATGAGCTAACCCAGGCACGGACTACCTTGGACGAGCAAGCTACAACAGCTGAGGGCGAACTAAGCCAGATGGCCACGGACTGTGCTGAAATGATATGTCCTCCTTTGCTCACAGCCATAGCTGGGCGTAGATGGATGGTTGGCCAGGGAATGCGGCTTGCCGTGAGCAAAGTGACAGAAGCTCCTTACCTGTTGCAGGCCTTTGCTGACGTTGTATCATACGGTATAGACCGTGGTAGGCACGAGGGGCTAGTCAAAGCTGCGGAGCTGATAGGCAAGAAGGAAGATATCACCCAGCATGCCTACCACAACCCTCTAGCCACAGACAAGATGACCGTGTCAATGGCCGCTCTTGCTGAAATCCAACACCCCCTCCTATACGAGCTAGAAGAGCTAAAGGATGCTCCTAATGAGGTAATAATGTCCAAGCTCACTGCTGATCCCATCCAACTGACTTTGCCCACCTACGACTCTGTGTCGAAGGTGATGAAAGGTGAAAAGCTGTTGGCCGAGGCGTTGGATGCGAACATGATCAGGACACAAGATGAAAAGAATGCTCACGGGGAGGCCCTTCGCACCTTGATTGAAGAAGGGAAGAAGGAGATAGGGGAGTTCCTACCTCCTTTGTAATTTACATTGTAAACATTTGTATTATTTTATTCGTTCGTGTATGTATACGGCTATAACTGATGTTGTAATAACTTGTCATATTTATGCAAGCGAGTCCGTGATGACCATGGCTATTTTGGTGTTTTGAATTTGAAACTTGTGTATTTTTTTTAGATATCATATACCTGTACTGCATGACATGTCACGTCTTACTCAAAAAAATACAATCAAGTCTATACTTTACTAGACGTGCGACGTGCGTCTTTACCATGCAAAGCACTGCGTGAGCGCGACATATGGAAACTTATCATAACGTCTTGTGAGTAAGGTGTCTAGTAAGGATACATTATCCGCGTCACTAGGGTTGCATCCCTCTTATGCGACAAGTTGAATTATTAGGTTCACTTAATCCTCTTACCCCGCCTGGAGGCGCATTGTACATGTACGGTATTGAATGAATGCATATGAATAAGATATAGCACATTGTAGTAACAGCAACTAAATCTATACGACAATAAGAAAATCTAAAAAACAAGACAATAATTTGCACAAGAACGAGTCGTGGAGCTAGCTAGGCACCACGACATTTTATTAGAACGTTTACGTTTTTTGTTTGAACAAGAATGGGAAATCCTAAAAACAAAAGGAACCTAGAAAGCAATAAAACAAAACAAAGAGAACACATGGATCTTCATTGAAGCTAGATATAGCGAAGTGTCCATGCGGAAGCCGTAGCTTTCAAAGATAGCACCTTTTAAGATTGCAGATATTCCATGTGCGTTCCAGGTCGCGGCCATCCATGTCACGTAACTTGTACGCACCCCGTCCTAAGGCTTCCGTAACCTCATATGGTCCTTCCCACTTAGGGCCCAGCTTTCCTGTATTCTCCGCTCGACTCGCCTCATTGGCACGATAAACATAATCTCTCGGTCGAAAAGAATCACCTTTAACCTTGGCGTCATAATAAGCCTTCATCCGTGCCTTGGACTTGGCCTCATTGATTGCTGCTATCTCTCTTTTTTCCTCCAACAAATCCAGATTGATCCGGAGCTGCTCGTCGTTTGTGACGACATTAACCTCCGCTGTGCGGATGGTAGGCATTCCTATTTCTGCTGGTATGACAGCTTCAGTGCCGTAGGCCAATGCGAATGGAGTGTCCCCGTTGGCTGTTTTTATCATAGTCCTATGTGCCCATAGAACATGTGGCAGTTCATCCACCCATTTGGCACTTCGTTCATCCAGGCGTGCCTTGATGCCTTCACCCAGGCTTCTATTTGCTCGTTCGACAAGACCATTTGTCTGCGGATGTTTAACAGATGCGAAACGCCGTTTGATATTCAATGTTGCGCACCAGTCGTTGAATGGATTATCCGCGAACTGCTTCCCGTTGTCCGAGATGATTTCTCCTGGTAAGCCAAAATGGCACACGATGTTCTCCCAAACAAACCTTATAACTTGTTTGCCTGTGATGGATTTGACTGCCTTGGCCTCTATCCAACGTGTAAAGTAGTCCATTGCGACAATCAAGAACTTAACTCCCCCCGCAGCTACGGGGAAAGGTCCTGAAATATCAATCCCCCACTTATATAATGGCCATGGGGATGTAATGGGTGTAAGTTCCTGCTGCGGATGTCGTGGTACTGGTCTGTGCACTTGGCAATCACTACATTTGTGAATCATGACGCGTGCATCCCTATGCATAGTAGGCCAATAATAACCTGTGCGTAGAGCTCGAGCTACTACGGATCGGGGACCCGCGTGCATGCCGCATAACCCTTCATGTATCTCACTGATCACATAAGTAGCCTGGCGTGGCCCAACACACCGCAACCACGGCTGTAAGAAAGAACGCTTGTAAAGAATACCTTCTCGAAGCTCGAAGTGCTGCAACTTCTTTTTGATACGCCGTGCCGCCTTTACCTCGTCTGGAAGGGTTTCATTAGTCAAATAGTTGATGATCGGGGTCATCCATGTTGGTCCATCTTCCTCAACTATAGTTGCGACTTCCCCTTCTGTTATAGACTTTTCCTTTAGTATTTCCACCAAGACTTGCTTGGATAAGTGGGTGAAACTTGTAGACGTGATCTTGCTAAGAGCGTCCGCCTTCTTGTTTTCACATCTTGGTACCTGCTTGATAGAAAACTTGCTGAAAGCCGCGATGAGTGACTTGACTTTCTCCAAATATCGAACCATGTTATCCTCCTTCGCTATGTACCCCCCTATAATGTGGTTCGCGACAAGCCGTGAGTCTACGTAGGCCTCAAGGTTGCGGACTCCCATTCTAGCGGCGATTTTTAAACCCGCAATCAACGCTTCATATTCTGCCTCATTATTGGTGGCTGTGAACTCAAAGCGCAGGGCGTATGTAAAATCCATTCCTTCCGGATTCGTAAGGATGAGACCAGCTCCTAATCCATCTGTGCACGAAGATCCGTCCGTAAATAATACCCATGGTTCTGCTGGAGTTTCCTCTCGTTGTACGACTGCTCCTTCCTCATCCGGCTTCTCTATCAAGAAATCTGCTAAGATTTGGCCTTTAACAGCCGTCCTTGGTCTATAAGATATGTTATGCTCTCCCAATAGAATGCTCCACTTCTGTAGCCTACCGGCCACATCTGGTCTGGAGATGACTTGTTTTATTGGTTGATCAGTAATAACCACAATTGGGTGCGCCTGAAAGTATCGGCGTAACCGTTTCGTAGCAAACACTAATGCCAAAACCAATTTTTCCATGAAAGAATAATTCAACTCCGGCCCTTGTAGTGTTCTACTTATAAATTAGACCGGAGTTTGGACTACGTCCCTATCCGTCATGAGTACCGCACTTATTGCTCCATGTGTGGCTGACAGATACATGATGAGCTCCTCCTTGGGTCCGGGGGGCCACTAGCATGGGGAGAGATGCGAGGTGCTGCTTGAGCTGACCAAAAGCTTCCTCCGCTTCCTTTGTCCACCGGAAGTCTCCCTTTTTGATGCACTTCTTGAGTGTTTTGAACAGGGGGAGTGACTTCTCCGCGGACTTCGATAAGAACCTGTTTAGCCCGGCAAACTTCCCATTTAAGGATTGCACCTATTTCCGTGTCTGAGGAGATGGTAACTGTATTACCGCGTCCATCTTTTCCGGGCAAGGCTTGATGCCATTTGGATCAATCTTATATCCAAGGAACATTCCTTCAGTTTCCCCAAACGTGCATTTCTTTGGATTTAGTTTCATATTAATCCTCCTCAATGTGTCAAACGTCTCTTGGACGTCTCGGAGAAGTGCATCCTCCGTATGACTTTTGATGACTAAATCATCAACATATACCTCTAGGTTGCGGCCTATCTGTGAATCGAAGGCTTTGTCAACAAGCCGCTGATATGTTGCCCCGGCATTCTTTAGTCTGAATGGCATTTTTGTATAACAGTATACGCCTTGACTAGTATGGAACGCCGTCTTCTCTGTGTCCTCTTCCGCCATCTGGATCTGGTGGTATCCTTTGTATGCATCTAAGAAGCACTTAAAGGGATATCCATATGGGGATTCCACCTTCCAATCAATCTCCGGTAACGGATAGCAGTCCTACGGACAGGCTTTGTTCAGGTCCGTGAAGTCCACGCACATGCGCCAGCTCCCATCATGCTTTTTGACCATGACTGGGTTGGATAACCACTCGTGGTAGTATACCTCACGCATGATACCTGCATCCACCAATTTCCTTACTTCATCCAATATTACTTGGTTGCGTTCTGGTGCCTGACCGTGCTTCTTTTGCTTAACGGGAGGATATCCCTAGCGGATTTGGAGCTTATGTTGTGCTATCGCACGAGGAACGCCTGTCATGTGCTTGGGCTCCCATGCAAACACATCTAAGTTTGCTTTTAGGAGAGAGCACATGGCCCTCTTGCCGTTATCCGAGAGTGTTCCCCTTGGATACCTCTTGTTCCGGATAATCAGGATGGATTTCCACCTTCCAATTGGGAGGTGGTGATTCATCCTTGGGGGGAACAGGTGGAACTGGTGTTGTCACGGCATGACACTCGGATGGTGGTATGATTGCATTATAGATAGTGAAAATTCCTCCTTCCACAGGGAATTTAATCATTCCGTGAGCTGTGGAGGGTACTACCCGTATGGCCAGGATACCTGGCCTGCCTATGATCCCATTGTATGGAGAGTGTGAGCGTATCACCATAAAGTTCATCCACACCGTGGTGGAATGCTCTTCATTCCAAATGGTTACCAGCAGACGCAGCTGTCATATTGGCCAGATGGTGTCTCCACTAAAGCCAATGAGCGGCGACGTGGCCGGTACTAATTGGCTTCTTATTTCTGGTCGTAACTGTACGAAACAATGTTCGTATAGTACTTTTGCTGATGACCCTCCATCCACATACATACGGCGGACATTGTGTGTTCCAATGCTTATCTCAATCGTGAGAGGTGCATCGGCTACATCACTTGCCGTGATGGGAGGGAATGAGATTTCTCTGCCGCGTGAAACATTTTGGCTAATTTTCTGCCTTGTGCGGCGCTGCCTGGATTGGATCATGTATATAGTCGAAGGTTTGTCCTTTTGGGGATCCTTCTTGTCATACTTCTTGTTATCCTTTCCATCCTTCCAATCCTTGACCAAATGCTTGAGTTTGCCTGACTTGATCAGTGACTCAATGTGCTTCTTGAGCTGGATACATTCCTCCGTTTCGTGGCCCTTGTCGTTGTGGAATTCGCAAAAGCGATTTCCTTGACGACGGTCCAGCGGAGTCGTCATTGGGGGAGGTCTCGGGAAGTTGGCCCCTTCTATCAGCAAGATCTCCCGGTAGGACATCATTAGAGGGGTAAATTTGTCCTCTGACCGCCCTCCTTTGTTTTGGCTCTTGTAGTCTGAGCTCCTCCCACTGCTCTGGTTGTTTTGACCTCCCGCGGCTACCGCGGTTTCTCCCTCTATGAATTTTCTGACCCTTTCCATAAGGTCGTCATACCTCTCTGGTCGCTTGTCATTGAGACGTCTGATTAATCCCTGTCTGTTATGGCGTGCATATAATCGGAAATTTTCAGAAGTTTCGGCATTGTCTTTGTGCGCGTGCACTCATCATTGAAGCGTTCGGTGAAGGCCTCCGTAGATTTCCCCGGCCGTCGCTTGACGGTTGCCAATGAGTCCGGTTCCCTATTATACTTCTTTCGCTGAGTATAATTTTTCTTGAACGCAATACGTAGTTCAGTGAAGCTATCAATGCTTCATGGAGGAAGTCCCTCAAACCAATCACGAGCATTGCCGATCAAGGTTGAATTGAACATTTGGCACCATATAGGCATGGGCCATCGTTCAATTTTCGCATGCGTGTCAAATATCTTTAGGTGATCATCCGGATCACCAGTCCCATCATAAGTCTTGACACACGCCGGCATGCGACGCTTTGTATCCTCGGAGTAATTCCGTATGCCGAGAGTAAAAGGATCTTCCCTGGGATCAGCCCACGGACGGGTGAGATTAGGGTCACACCATGGGCGGGAAAGATCTTCTGCTTCCGCCTCTCGATAATAGGGGCCGCCATAGTACTCTTCATTGTCTGGTGGCGGTGGAGGGATATGCCTAGGTCGGTGACGCTTGGGTAGATGGTCATCCAAATCCTCTCCTGATGGAACGGGAGAAGGGGGCGGTGCCCCATCCTTTGGGTGAGGACCGCTCTTGTGAGACGAGCTAGGAGCCTTCTTCCCGGTATTCATCCTGTCCCACACGCTTGTGCGGCGATTAGTTCTGCTTAGCTCCAAATCTTGTCGTTCGGGTGAACCGTCGGACCTCTCTCCCTCCTCACGGGATTGTAGTAGTTCTTGCATAAGACGATCCCCTATGCGTTCGAACACATTCCTAGGTTGGGGAGTCTCCTCAAAGAGGTTTTGCTCCTGGGGTCGTGCCCTTCGCTTCCTCTGAATTTGAGGAGAGGTGCTTGGTCCGGCACTACCAAAGTTGAGCCTAGATTGGAGGTCCCTCCTTAGGTTCAACCTGGATGCAATTCCTGGGACGATCCTCTCAAAGTTCTGCGTGAGAACTCGAGTGAGATCTTCCTCACTAAGTGGTTCGACCTCCACTTCTTCCTCAGTCGATGGTCTGCGCGGCTCCTTGTTAGGGGGGTTGGACGCACTCCCTGGATCAGGGTTATCCAGGGTCGAAGTAGGTGGTGGGGTGACAGCGAACGTGCTTGTCATACCCATGGATTGAAGACCACTTCGGTTATTCGGTTCGCCTGTTTGGTTACTAGGGGATCGATTTGGAATGAGTATCCAGTCCCCTGGGGACTTCTGGTTCCCAGGATTTGTGTTCCTGGGGTTTCCTTATGGATGTCCCTTTGTCATTGAGGGATCGAGATGAGATTTGCTCTACCTTAGTGTAATGGTCCCACGGATGGCGCCAACTTGTTGATACAAATGTTGGGTGATCCT
Organism: Glebionis coronaria; assembly: GCA_025667525.1. NCBI lineage: Eukaryota > Viridiplantae > Streptophyta > Magnoliopsida > Asterales > Asteraceae > Glebionis > Glebionis coronaria. The sequence goes on along the minus strand of CM046882.1, from coordinate 6,843,795 downwards.
TGCTAGACCCGAATTAGGCTTAATTCGGGTTGGCTGGACTCCGGCTCCTGCACCAAGTGAATTATCTGGTTGGGATCTTGCACACTAAAACAACACGCGTTAGGCTTACCGTGGGAATGTATCCCACGATTAGACTCCGGCGTGAGAGTAAGTAATCGGTTAGAGTTATAAGAATCGGATGAGATGTGAGTGTGTAGAATGTAATAACTTTGTGGAACCCTTGGGGTTCCTTATATAGGCAGTGAAACCCTAATGGGCTGTCACTGATGCTTCGGCCCCAAGGAAAGGATAAATACCAGAATTAGATTGATTGTTATCTTCTAATTATGGTGAGTGAATATCCTCTTCTTTGGGATAATCCTAATCACAGTAGGAGTATGACTCTGTCTAACCCTGTATCGGCCATGCCGGGCCATGGGCCGCACACGTGTGTGCGGTTACTGTTCATTTAAGCCCATAAGCTCAAATAACATTAATCCCACCCATCCATGATGGGCCGGATATGGGTAGTACCCGTGGGCCGGGTTCATGACCCAGCTGGGGACTATACGTCATCAATAATTATTGTCTACTGTTGACTTTTTAAATCTTTATATTATAACTTTAACCTTAAAAACTTGTTTTTATATTATTATTTGATTGGAATTATATCAATGAGAATACATTTAAATTCAATTCATTTATATATTTTGTGTCATGTTTTATATAACACAATGGATAATAATTAAAGTTAAAGTTGTAATATAAAAACTTTAAAAATCAACACTTGACAATAATTTTGAGACGGATGAAGTATTAACTTTCTAACAAATTTTGTGACAAAACTCTATAAAACTAACATGTTACTTGCGCAATATAACGCTGAGTATCTGGTGACTATTTTTTTACAAACAAATTAATGTTAAACTTTAAAAGATTTGAATTTAAATAGATAAAACAACTAGAAATGAAGAAAAATGTAAATATATTAAAATATATGTTGAATTAAAGAGAATAAAAATTTAGAAAATATGTTAAAATTAAATTATAATAAAAGTAAATGGATTAAAAGATATTTCAATTTAAAAATAAATATGAATTTTTAATAAATTGTTAAGATAGCTGTTACAAAAATTTGTAATACAAAAAATGAATATTTAAAATTGCACATTTAATTGTTAGTTAAGTTTGAATTAAAAATAATTTAGTAATTAAAATTTGATATATTAATTTTAACTTTGAGTTTGAATTTAGGTTGATGATATATAGACTTTTATTTACTAGATAAATTATGTCAATTCAAATAATTTATATAAAAACTAAAATAGTAGAATTTTTGGTTTGAGATCAAACTTTTTTATAAGTCACATTCATGTTAAATAAACATATTCAAAATACTACGTTAAAAGAATGAAATTAAATGGAAAGTCAAAATTTGGTGGGACACACGAGGACCAACCACACGATAGTATATATATAAAGAAAAGACTATGAGCCATCTAAAATACACTTAGATCCAGATAATTAACATTTAAAAATAAAAATTACTAAATACAAACTAATAAACAGTTGCTCCGTATTTTCTTTAACCTTCAATCTTCATTAATACCATCTTCCTTCTCCGACTACAATGGCCGATCACATTCTCCTTCTTTTTCAATTTATATTCTTTGTTCACTTACAAATTTAGTTCTAAGGTGGTTCCCACGTTATTTCTAAGGTGGTTCCTATAAAAAATTCTATAACGCTTCTAAAGATTTTTTTCCGTCGAAGGTGGTTCCCGGACACCACCTGGAACAAGGCTAGGTCTGCCCCTGCTCCCAGCCGGTCTGATTTTTAACCGGTTAACCGGACAAACCGGTTTTTTGACCATTGACCAGAGACCAGGCCGGTTCCGGTTTATATAAAAACCGGACCGGTTAACCGGTTATGTGCACCTCTATTCCCTAACACGCAGCTACCTAAAACAAAATCTAAACATACGGTAATGTGCTTATTAGTATCGAACCCTATCTGTAACAGACAATAATAGGATACGTAGAAAACATTTTCGACTACCAATATACAAAAACTAAATTGAAAAACGCCCCAACGCATATTTTTGTACGTGAGATAGCTGTTGCATGTCGCTGCTTTAATGGTTGGGTTAATCGTGTTTAGGTTTGGGTTAATCTTTGTGGGTTCTCGTGAAATGTCTACAGAAGAGAGTAGAAGGCAACATCAAGCTGAACTTCTTCGTAAGGTACACGAAGAAACCACTCGACGCCTTTCGGCTGGCTTTAGTGATGAAACACTGGATGTCAGATCTTCTTCAAACGAGGAGAAACTCCTGCTTGCAGGAAATAACGTCAAGCCGTTAAAACTGATCAACCTTCGGATCCGTCCATTTCCAGGCCGTGGAAGGAAGATCTTGGGTACTCTAGAGTCTCATGAAAATGGCTTTATTTGGTAACATTAAACACGCCTTCTTTCAACCAGCAGATAAAGAATTGATAACACGTACTGTTACACTTTCATCTCCATGATGATATCATGGTTGGAAACAAAAAGACGAAAGATGTTCAATTCTATGTCGAGGTGATGCATGTTGTTCAAACTTTAGGAGGAGGTTCAAGGAGATCCGCACGAGCTCGTGAAAACAAAATCAGTAAGGACTTTCACACACTACAACAAATTAGTTGATTTTTCACATTTATTACGCCACTTGTTAGCATTTTAAAATGTGTGAATTTAAAAAGTTCACTCTTATATTAGTGTTCTTGGTGTGAACAAATTGTGTGTAACAAATAACTTCACACTTATAAGTGTGAAGATTTTTAATACTTCACGCTTTTATGTGTGAACTTTTTAAAACTTCACACTTTTATGTGTGAACTTTTTAAAACTTCACACTTTTTTGTACTTCACACTTACAAGTGTGAATATTTTACAATAAAGTTCACACTTTTTAAAGTGCGAAGAAAAAAATGTGAACGAACCCTAAATTTGTTGTAATGAGAGCTTTGCTGATCGCGTTGACGAAATTTGGGAACAGCCCAAGTTCAGAAGGTTAGGACTTAAATTTGACCAAACTATAAGAGAACTCGGGTTTCATGGGGTACCCGACGAAGCTTCCAGTTTCATAGTTCCAACTGCAAGCTGCTTAGTCGGGCTGATAGAAACTCCGTTTCTCGTGGTTACATTGAGGGAGATCGAGATTGTGAACCGCGAAAGGGTCGGGCTCGGACACATTGGTTTCGGACAGAGGAGTTTCGACATGGCAATTGTGTTCAAGGACTTTAAACGTGATGTCCTTCGGATCGACTCAATTCCTTATACATCACTTGAGGACATCAGAGAAATGGCTAGACACATCTGACATAAAATATTATGAAACCAGGTTGAACATGAACTGGCGGGCTATCTTAAACACAATCACGGCTGAACCGCAAGAGTTCATTGCTGAAAAAGGTTGGGAATTTTTGAATTTGGAATTTTGTGATTCTGACTCCGATAGTGCAGATGCAGATGAATCGGATCAGGGTTACACACTATCTGATACGGAGTCTGGGTCTGCATTGACATGGGAAGCATTGGAGCATGAAGCTACCAATGCAGATAGGGAGAAAGGAGATGAGTCCGAGAGTGAGGATGAGCAGAAAAGAAGGAAGATGAAGGCTTTTGGAAAGTCCCGTGCTGCTCCTAGTACCAATGCTCCTAAACGTCCAAAGTTTAGAATGTAGAATTCTTATTATTATTATTTTTATTTTGAATGCAGTATGGAGTTTGAGTAAACTTGTGAAATGTTTTGGGACCTTAGTAGTTGGACCGTTACTACTGTGATGAAGATGCTAGCCCTACCTTTAAGTTTCGACTGTACTGTTTTATTCATTTTACTAATCTGATTTGGATGTTAGTAACACGAACTAGTTTAACCGTGTTTCAAATTATACAGTATGGAAGAAAATTGAATATGTTAAGATATCAGATAAGTAGGTTTAGGTCGTTGTATTAAATGCTAATGATCATTTTCTTACTGCAGATGTTTTTTTTACTGTGAAAGTCATCAGCTTTGATGTTATCACATCTCATACCTTGGTTGAATACTTAGACGATATGTATTGATCAGTGGTGACTCTTAATAAAAAATTTAGACATAAGAAAATGAATTCAGGATGTGTTTATCTATAACGGGTCAAAATGGGTCTCATAAGAGAGGGGAAGATAGCTATATAGAAAACGGGTCAAATGGTTCAGAAGTGTTTACAGTTGCATAGGAGATATATATCTATAGAGATCACAGTAATGAGAGTAGGACTAGGTACGTTGTTATTTTTCTATTTACTCAGGGTACACGTTATATTGTTATAAGTAAAAGGCTTGAACATCAACTCTATGGAAAGCGCACATGCTTGAATAGTTTCCGATATGTAGGAAGATATCTTGATGTTTGTAAGTTGTTCTTCTGCTGTTATATAATAAGCGTGTGTGCTTTATGTCTGTTTGTATGTTTTTACTCGATTATAATTCCTAAGATAATTGCAGAAATGAAATATTCATGTTTGTGTTTTAAAGGACATATATTTGCTAAATTGGATCCAGTTAGTAAATCATCATCGTTCATTGCAAGATAAACAAAAATTATACGAAAAGTGAATTGATCATATTGCTGATACAAAAAGTCAATTGTAATCCTGATGCAATAAACTCTACAACGGAAGGAGCGGAATGCTTTGCTCATGTCTAAAGAAGTTATCAGGATCGAACTCAGTCTTGACCTTAACCAACCTTATGAAATTATCTATATAATAGCGCCATCCCCATGAACTACTCGCGTTCATGATAAAAGATAATTTCATGAGGTTGGTTAAGGATAAGACTATGTTCGATCCTGATAATTTCTTTAAACATGATCAAAACATTCCGCTCCTTCCATTGTAGAGTAATTTTATACAGAATTACAGTTGATTTTTTGTATCAGCAAAGTGATCAATTTTGAATAACTTTGTATGTCTTTATTGTTTTTATCTTGCAATGAACGATCGAGAGAAAAACATACAAACAGACATAGACTACATGCTTATTATATAACAGGAGAAGAACAACTTACAAACATCCAGATATCTTCCTACATAGCGGAAACGTTCAAGCCTTTTACTTATAAAGAACGTGTAACTGTAAACACTTCTGAAACCATTTGACCCGTTTTCTATATAGCTATCTTTCCCTCTCTTATGAGACCCGTTATAGATAAACACATCCTGAATTCATCTAAAAATTTTTTAAGAGTCACCACTGATCAATACATATACAGTGGATAGACAATGATAACATAAAATGATTCAGTGTGTTACCTGTTCCAAAAGACTAGGTCATTGTATAAATATGTATAAACCGGCCGAACCTAATCATTGATTTTAAGCAATGAATTGATTCGACAAAATTATACCAACAATTTCTGTTAAAAGTTTAATTACATAACTGTAGAAGGCAAGCGAGCAACAAGCTGCGCCGCAAGCCCTTTTTGAATTGCAAAGCTAATTCTAGTAAAAACCACTTTTTGAATTTACCTGTTTACATGTTCTCGAATAAAAGACCAAAGGTGTCCCTCTGATAGCGAAACATCTCATAGGGACAGGTTGGGATGCTTTTGTCATTTTTTATTACAAGTGAATGCTGATTGGATCGACAAATCAACAGAAGACGTCCAAGTAGGCCTATGGGTTCGATATTGTTATAGGATGTATGTTGGTTTGCTGAATTGGTTCATGGGCATGTCCATGGACCTTGTCTTCCTGATAATTAGCTTATTTAATACAACGACCTAAACCCACTTATTTGATATTTTAACGAATTCAATTTTCTTCCTTATTGTATAATCTGAAACACGGTTAAACTAGTTCGTGTTACTAACATTCATATCAGATTAAAATAAATAAAACAGTACAGTCGAAACTTGAAGGTAGGGCCTGTTACGCAGGTCTCGTTGGGATTTCCAGGATCGAATTGATCAAGCACACATCATGAACATCATCATAATAATAAGAACAAGAATATAGGGGATCGAACCTTAAATAATCTGATATAAATATGGAATAAGGTTGAATGTAAAATACAGGATTCCTAATCTATAAATAATGAATGAAACGGTGCCTAACGAAGCGTTGTGATGGTTATGAAGAACCAACAGTCGTGCCTCTTCCATATAACCGTTCCTTAACTGCTGTCTAAACTATCTAGGGTTTTGGGTTGTTGGCCTGCGGCCCAACCCGTATGTATACAGGCTTTGAAGTATCTTGGGGCTGTTCTTTGTTCTTCCTGGTGTCTTCCTATGTGTCTGATTTGCAGCCTTTTACAACAGGAATAACACGTTGTTATTCTTCTGTCAAAGATCAATAATATTAATCTCCAACAGGGCCAGCATCTTCATCACAGTGGTAACCGTTTATCATTACTTGACTTAAGTTTACTCAAACTCCGTAATTCTTCATTCAAAGGAAATAATATTAATTCTACATTCTAAATTTTGGGCGTTTAGGAGCATTGGTACTAGGAGCAGCACGGGACTTTCCAAAAGCTTTCATCTTCCTTCTTTTCTCCTCATCCTCGCTGTTAGACACATCTCCTTTCATCTCCTCATCCATGCTGTCAGACTCTTCCATTTCCTCTTCTTCGTCCTCATCATCCTCGGACTCCACCAAAGATGCACTGTCGGACTCGTCATCATCCGACTCAGACTGAGACTCCATATCAGATGGTGCATAACCTTGATCCGATTCATCTGATGCACTATCAGAGTCAGAATCACTAGCTTCCAAATTCAAAAACTCCCATCCTTTGTCAGCAATAAACTGTTGCGGTTCAGCCATGATTGTGTTTAAGAGAGTCCGCCAGCTCATGTTGAACCTGCTTTCATAATATTTTATGTCAGCTGTGTCTAGCCAATCTTTGATGCCCTCAAGTGATGTAGAAGGAATTGAATCGATCCGTAGGACATCACGCTTAAAGTCCTTGAACACGATTGCCATGTCGAAACTCTTCTGTCCTTGCCCAACCCTTTCGAGGTTCACAATCTCGATCTCTCTCAATGTAACAACGAGAAATGGACTTTCTATCAGATCGACCAAGCAGCTTGCAGTTGGAACTATGAAAGTGGAAGCTTTGTGGGGTACCCCATGAAACCCGAGCTTTCTTTTAGTCCGCTCAAACTCAAGTTCTAACTTGGACCTTTTCCAAATTTTGTTAACGCCATTAACAAAGCTCTGAAATTTCTCACTGGTTTTATTTTTACGATCTTGTTCTCTACGTTCTTCCTCCACCTCATCTGGGTCATATGCAGATCTCCTTGAACCTCCTAAATTTTGAACAGACTCCATCACCTTTTCATAGAATTGAACATCTTTCGTCTTTTTATTTCCAACCATGATCTCGTTATGGAGATGAAAATGTAGCAGCGTTATCAATTCTTTATCTGCTGGTTGAAAGAAGGCGTGTTTAATGTTTCCAAATAATATATCCAAAGCACGTTCATTCTTCCTTGATGTCGAATATCTAAAGCCATTATCATGAGACTCCAGAGTACCCGAAATCTCCCTTCCACGAAACGAGGTACGGATCAAAAGGTTGCTCAGTTTTAACGGACTGGAGTTACAACCAACACGCACGAGTTTCTCCTGCGTAACCAACGATTCCCTCTGAGCTCTTTCAGACACACGCGAAAGATAATCCTTTTTTAGTATCTTTATACTTTGTTCTAGTTCACTAATATGCTTCCAGTCCTTTGAAGAAAAGGCTGCCTCCTTGAAGTAAATTTGCGACGGAATCATGAACACCTTTGGATCATGGAAGGTAATACGAATAACGTATTTATAGAACTTACGGCTTGCATCAACATGAGTCGTTACAGTCTTGACAGTAGCCACATGACAAGGTACCATCGTAGGTACCATCGTAGGTACCATCGTAGGTACCATCTGTACATGACAAGGTACGACCATCTGTTCATATACCGGAATGAGTATAGCCGCATTCCTCTTGTCTACCATAATCATGGTTTGGTCTCTCGGCTGAGGAACATCATTAGGGTTTTCGTAAGCCCTAAAATCACTTGATATACTAGAAGAAGAAGATCTGGCATGCACTGTTTTATCAGCATAGCCACCAGAAAGCCGTCGAGCGGTTTCGTCGTTAACCTTACGACCAAGTTGAGCTTGATGCTGGTTTCTTCTATTTTCTTTCGACACTTCGTGGTTGATTGATCTAAGTGATCGATTTGGTGCCATAACCTGGTCACGTATCAAAGTTAGTTATTCAGTAACCAGATTGGAAAACAAGACTAATGCAGATTAAACAAACAAAAATCGATTGTTTTTAAAGAAAACTAGTAACCCTTTTTGCAAGATAATCGAGAATCTGGTAAAAAAAACCACAAAGATCGATTGTTTTTAAAGAAAACTAACCCGTTTTGCAAGATAATCGAGAACGGTAAAAAAAAACACAAAGATCGATTGTTTTTAAAGAAAACTAACCTTTTTTGCAAGATGAACGATCGAGAGAACCTGGTAAAAAAACTACAAAGATCGATTGTTGTGACTTGTGATAGGTTTGGTTTTATAAGATATAATCGTGTGTTGATGTTTTTAATATATATTGGTTAGAGTCTACCAAAACCCTAAAAACGATTTTTTGTTGGACCTTAACCTCCAAACCCTAGGCGGTTAATTATGGTACAATAAACTCTCTAAATAATTTCAATAAACTCTCTAAATAAATTCTGCTTTTGGGGATCAAACAAAAACTAAAACAAGCTTAAGCTCGAGTTAATTATGATCCTCGTTTAGCTATGGGCTTCACACATCAAAGTCGATTAGATCGCGAGCATATATACTATAAGAATTCGGTTTTAGTGAAATCGAAGTATTCGGATTAACCAACAAAGAGTTATAAAAAACCTCCATCAAAACCCTAAAAAACGATTTTTTGTTGCGACCTTAACCTCCAAACGCTGATTTTTTTCCTGTCGATCTCTTTCATCCACATATCATTGTTTGGTTTCTTATTATATTACCCCTCCGTCCCAAAATAAGTTTTCACATTTGACTTTTAAAGTGTTTTCTCCGCAAGTTTATGCAATATATATTAGGGGAGTGCAAGAAACCGAAAACCGAAACCTAAACCGAAAAAACCGAAGAACCGAAACCTAAAAAACCGAAACCAATTGAAAAACCAATGGTTCGGTTTTTGCATTTTGAAAAAACCGAAGCTTTTGGTTCGGTTTGGTTTGAGCATTAAAGAAATCCGATATAAACCGAACCGATCTTTCCAAACATGAGAATATATATATAAGTTCACGTCGAAGTTAATGGACGAAGAATATGCTACGCTAGATTAATTCTATCATGTGTAATAACTAATCATTGTTTCATATGCTTATTGAACATGACTCAATAATAAGTTTTCTTCTCGATTGTTTTTTTAATTAGGTTTTTATCGTTGTTATTGTGTTGATTTATACACATAAATGATTTTTTTAGGATTTTATATGATATTTTTTCCTTATTGTTAATGTTGTGTTTCTTGTTGTTATTGTTTATTTAAAGCTTTTAACGTGTCGGTTTATGGTATATTCAAAATTGACTTGTAAAAGCGAAGCTCGATAAATTATATAGAAACAGAAAAAGCCAAAAAACCAAACCGAAAGTAATCGAAAACCGAAAAACCAAACCGACACAAAACCGAAACCGAATGGTTCCTACAAATTAGAAACTAAAATTTGTTGGTTCGGTTTCGGTTTTATACAAAAACCGAACCAAATCGGACCATGCTCAACCCTAATATATATGAATGGATAGAGTTTTAAATGTGTAATCCATTAATGTAACTTTTATCAAGTATTATATACTCCATCCGTCCCTAAATAAATGTCAACTTTGACTATTATCCGTTTTTTTTGTTCAACTTTGACCGTAAATATTTATATTTATGTTATATAATACTTGATACAAATAATATGAATGAATTGAGTTTTAAATAAAATTTTATCGGTATAATTTTCATCAAGTATTATATAACACAAAGATGAATATTTACGGTCAAAGTTGAACAAAAATACCGAAAAAAAGTCAAAATTGACACTTATTTATGGACGGATGGGGTAACACAAACAAACAAATTTGCCGCCAAAGTTACAGAGAAAACACTTTCGAAGTCAAAAGTGGACACTTATTTTGAGACGGAGTGAGTATTACTTTTGTAGTAATTATATCCTCCATATGATTTGTGGCTTTCTGTGTTCGACTGGTTTAATTATAGGGTTTTCTTTATAATCATTTTTTTGGGTTTTCGACTTGTGCCTCGATCTAAACCATCTGGTTTGTTTTGATGATCTTATGCTCTTATTTACTTTTTCTTTCCGTCGATTTACATAACTGTACGATACAATCAAGGACGAAGCTTGAAGCATTCTTACGGAGGGGCCAAAGTAACATTTACTCATTTTAAAGAGGTTAAATTGTCAAATAAATATTTTTTCATTCATTTAAGGGAGAATTGCATATATAAATCCCTTTAAACAGCCAAAATTGCATATATATCCAACCTAAACAAGTAATTGCTTATATATCCTCCAAAACACAAAAAATTGACATTTATATCCAAATAATTATTTTATATATATTTAAAACAACAAAACACAAAATAATTGTAATTTGAATATAAAATGTGATTATACCCTTATGCTTATACTAGATCTATAAACCATCAGAATTCTACAAAATTAGTTACTGTAATACACTCCCTTAGAGTCCACGTTCTTTGATGGCTGTTAACATTAATGGTTGAATGAATTTAATTCTTAATGTTATATCGAATTTAGGAATTAAATTTTTGATGTTATATCAAATGAATTAATGCTTGAAACCTATATTTCTAACGGGATATGATGGAATACAATATTTTGTGCTGATAATAGATTAAAATGTAAATCTTAATGTGAAATGTGTTTTGTGATTCCCTGAAGCGATATGATTTTTGTTAAAAGTTGATGAAAAGTATTGAGGTTGTCAATCTTGTAATTTTTTATGTGTTTATGAAGTTGTTGATCTTTCAACGTGTATTTGTAATTTAGAAATGATAAGATTAACGATATAATGGTTATTTTGTATTTAAATTATAGTTATCATGAATTTTTTGGTTTAAAATGTACATAAAAAATTATTTGGATATAAATGATAATTGTTGTGTTTGAGGATGATATGTATGCAATTATTAGTTTAGGTTGAATATATATGTAATTTTGAGTCTTTTGAGGGATGTATATGCAATTAACCCTTAATTTTAAAAAAAGCATTAAATGACAAAAACTTTAGAGGGGCCAAGGACCACCCCTGCCCTTACTAACCTTCGTCCTTGGATACAATACGTGCATGTGGTGATGTAGTCAGGGTATAAGATGCAACGTGACTTTCTTGATTCAGGTGGCGGAGGTAGTAATCATTGAAAAAAAGATGATCATGTCATGGCAGATAGGGAGCCGGGTCAAGATGGAACGAAGGAGATGGACATTATTATCTTCACTATGGTTAATGGTAACCCTGTAGGCAATGATAATACCTCTAATTCTCATGGTACTAATACAAGTACGACTACTATGCTTAAATATGTTAATCGAATGCATTCCAGTCCTGTGCGTAATGGTGATAAGTTATTTGCTAATTTATTTAATAAAGAACCAAGTAAGAAATTTTTTATTTTTGTACTTTGGTTACTCCGACGGAAAACGCAGCTGAGGTGACGGTCCTATTGGATTCTATTCGATCTATTAGCAAAAGGCTTATTCATTCGTGTTTATGGTTCCTTTCTTGGTAAACTGGTGGCAATCTCGTTGTTGCTAACTATGTTAGAAACACTAGAAGTAAATTTTGATTGGTTAAATCAATGCTTAACTCGTTTATAGAATTATTTTTCTTTCAGTTAAATTTTATAGATGGTATGAATGCTATGCTTGAAAATGGTTCATGGTTTATTCGATGTAACCCAATTATCCTGAATAAGTAAGATCCGGATATGAATTTTTTAAAAGAGGGGGTTGGTAAAAAAAGTTTATAACTCTTATTCAATTCATATATAAAACATGTAAAAAAAACTTTGATATGTTAACTAAAGCTTTAAATTTATAATACTGGTTTTGTTTGACAAAATCACTACCACACGGGAAAGAGTAATATAGAACCAGAACGAAGCTGATGTCAGATTCTTATACTACTATACTACTGATATGTGTAAGCATTCATGGGGTAGGTCAAGCTATGCTAGAGAAATGATTAAGCTTTATGTGGATGAGGAGTTGAAATATACAATTGTGATGGCTATTAGTGGCAGAGCTTGAAGGTTGTCGTTGAGGGGCCAAAATATTTATAATGTCGTAGCATTACCCTTATTCTCAAAAACATTCGCCTCAATTCAATGGTATTGATATACCTCATAAGTAAATGTTTCAACGTAATAGTAGATCTAATAGAATTAATTACATTATCATACAAAAAGTAGATGTAATTGCATTTCAATTACGTTTTGCAAGTGTTTTTTTCTCAGGTTTTGAAAATATTACTTAATTAAACACTTGCATACTTGATTTTTGATTTCTAAGGATGGAGATTTCATATATTGAATTGTACACAACCTGTACTTGTACTACTATTTGTTTCCTTATTTGTGTATAGTTCACAAACTTGTAAGGAAAGAGGACATTCCATTTACTTTATTGATATAAATCTGGGTGTTTTCCCAAAAGTTTCTTTAAACACACATATAAACTATCAATGACTCAAACTTTGAGGGGAAGGGGCGCAACCGCACTATGCTCGGCCCCTGTGATGCCTAAACTCAAAGGTGGGGGTGTTTATTGGACCAATTTTCGTGTTGAATATGAGTGAAAACCTCCTAGATGTTCGAGCTGCAAGATCTTTGGTCATGTGTTAGATGAATGTCCTAATCCTACGCGAACTTATGGTGCTAAGAATGGATAGAACTAAAGAAGCCTAAGCAGACCGCTACGGGTGTTTTCGTTGGTCCTAAGGTGAGCTTTAAATCTGTTAATCAGGAATTAAGACCGATTCTAAAGAATAATACCACATCTAGTAAGGAAGATCAGATCCTGGTAAAGAGGATAGAAACTCAAATTCTTTTGATGCGCTTATTTCGATTGAAACTAATGACGATTTGGGTACAAATTGGGGGGCTTCCAAGTTGGCTGATTTGGATGACACTTCGGGTGAGTTTATGTTTGTAACTAGTACTCTTTATGCGGACTCTAGTGCTACCCCTATTATTGATAAAATTAATAAGATGGAAACGAGTGTTATTGAGGGTACATGTACTCTTTTGGATGATGAAAGGAAGCCGAATCCTAGCATAAGGGTTGAACACTCATTTGTGGGTGATGAGGAGGATGTTGTCTAGCCTAAGGATAACGATATGGCTAAATTTATGGCTAGTTTGTAGGAAAAATGGAAAGACGCATACAAGAATGGTGATGACGACGACGACCCATGTGATGATGATATGTATGATGATCAGGATATCCTGAGCAACATCTAAGGTATTGCTGATAGCAGGATCCGTATAGTAGGTGTAAGAAATTTAAGTATGTTTTTTTGTTCCCCGTGTTTGGTGTGTAAGGCTATATATAGCCCTCCCTTTTGTTGAATAAAGCAAGCAATTCCAGTGATTACTTTTCTGCACTACATTCTTTATCTTTCTTCATATATATATATATATATATATATAAAGTGTTCTCTCACAAAAGTGAATTCTACAAGTTGAAAGCTACACGTCGTATCAGAGCCACAACGACTCATACCTTGTGCGTGGAAAGGAAGAAAAGGCCAGATGTCTTTTAGGTACTAAGGCATCAAAAGACAGCAAGATAGCAAGGCAGCAAGACAACAAGACAGCAAGAGCAAGACAGCAAGACATTAAAGAGCAAGACAGCAAGACAGTAAGAGCAAGACAACAAGACATCAAGAGCAAGACGTACAGCAAGGCAGCAAGAGCAAGATAGAAAGAGCAAGAAAGTCACAACAAGTTAGCAAGAAAAGATATCAAGAATGGGAGAGACATCAGAAACGTTGACAATCCGTGAGCAAGGTAGTAACGCATCGCTTCAATGTCCTAAACTCACTAAAACCAATTACACCTCGTGGTCTATTTTGGTTGAGACGGTGTTGGGGGCATATGGTCTTTGGGAATCCATCGATCCGGTAACCGGGGCAGCAGTAGATGAGAAAAAGAATTACAATAATCTTCCAAACCTTACCGGAAGATATTCTCATATAGGTTGCAAAGCACAAAGATGCTAAAGATGTATGGGAATCGATCCGGGTTGGATACTTAGGAGCAGATCGGGTCCAAAAGGCAAGGTTGCAAACTCTAAGGAGTGAATTAGAGTTGTTAAAGACGAAGGAGAATGAGTCTATCAATGAATTTTCTGACAAGATAAGAGGTATTGTGGCAAAGTTAAAAAGTCTTGGTTCGAGGCTTGAAGAAGAAGTTGCGGTGAGTAAACTTCTCAATTTAGCCCCGCAAAAGTATCTACTAATCATTTCTTCTATAGAGCAATATTCGAGATCGAAACCATGTCGTTTGAAGAAGCTGTGAGGAGGCCCAAAGCATATGAAGAAATATTAAAGGGCTATGGGGAAGAGATTTTGGTGACAAGAGCACGTTTAGATGCTACGAGTGTGGAATACGCGGACACTTCGCAAGGGAGTGTACTAAATGGAAGAACAACCACAATGAAGCCAACTTGATCAAGGAAGATGAACCGACACTGTTGTGAGGAAGTGAGACAAGATTAAGGGGGTGATTGTTGGTTATAATCTTGACTAGATCAGTGTTATACTTTAGTATTCCAGTACTTTAGTTAAGTTACTGAGTCAAATAATAGGAGTTTGAATTGGTATGTACTTAGACCAGTTATTTAGGTTAGATTAGGAGAGCGGGTGAGTTAAAATACCTAGTCTTTAGGTGGTAACGTTCCATAGTTTGTTCCTATTTTTGTGTTCCCCATGTTTGGTGTATTAGGCTATATATAGCATGTACGCTTTCCGAAGAGTTGATGTTCAAGCCTTTTACTTATAACAACATAACCAGTATATAGAACGTGTACCCTGATTAACTCGAAAAATAACAAAGTACCTAGTCCAACTCTCATTACTCTGGCCTCTACAGATATACTAGTAACTCCTATGTAAATAAAAGTTATGAAACTGCAACTTTTTATATAACTCGAAATTAGGCAAGTCCGACACACCCCTGGCCAAAACTGTGCACCTTTGCCGTTACTTAAACCCAATAACCCGCCCGTTTTACAAGTCTAACATATATGCAAGCTCCCGTGACTATGTAAGGATGCCACTAGTACTCTAGAAGACAACATACGAACAAGTGAAAACTTATATGCCAATCTGATGCACCTCCACCATCGACCCATTAGACACTACAACAATACTGAACCTAGGGACGCCCTTTTTCTAGGGTCGACTTAGTCGTCCCTAGATTAAGGGGGGACCCACCACTTTTACATCAAAAACTTGGTCAAAAGGGCTGTGGGGACCTCAAATCCTAGGGACGACTCGTCCCTAGGTTAAATAAATGTATGTTCCCCGTTTTTAAATCTTTTTTATTTATTTAAAATTAATATAAATAGTTTTTATTTAAAAAGTTTAAAATGAAAGTCGACCCACATAACTTAGGGACGACTAAGTCGTCCCTAGGTTAAGTAAATATATTTTACCAGTTTTTTTATCTTTTTTATTTATTTAAAATTATTTAAAATTAATATAAATATTTTTTAAAAAACGTTTAAAACAAAAGGGGGGGCCCTTGTAACCTAGGGATGACTAATTCGTCCCTAGGTGAAGGAAAATTTATTTTTTCCTTTTTTGTCACTTGTATTTATTTAAAATTATTTAAAATTAATTTAATTATTTTATTTAAAAAAACTTTATTATAGTTAAAAATAACTTTATACATATTTAGAAAAAAAATTATACATATTTAAAAATAACTTTATACATATTTAAAAAAAACTTTATACATATTTAAAAAAACTTTATACATATTTAAAAAAAATATATTTATTTAAAAAAACTTATACGTATTTAAAAAAAACTTTAGATATATTTAACATTTAAACACACGCTTAATTAAACATATATATTACAGCGATAATAGATTCATAAATAAGAAAAACAACACATCACAAACTAATTAAAACTAAACGTACAGATTAACATATAATAATAAAATACAAATTAACACATTAAAATAACAATTAGATTACTACTCAAAGCTAAGATTTTCCATATCATTTAAATGCTCATGAAGTATTGCAGCCGATTGACATGCGTGATCTTCAGGATGCCTTTCCATTTCTAGTCTTGTCTCTAGCATCTTTATCTTTAGATCCTTGATCTTGCAATTAGAGCACTCAGTGGGTGCAGATTGAGAATGACCTGTAGAAGAACTTGGATGTGAATCTTGAGGTGTTGAAGATCCAGGGGAAGATCTTATACGGAGTTCGAGATCAAAATCATCCTTCCATTTAAAATATTTACATCCATAATCATCTGTTTTTTGCTGTTACAAAGTAAACAAATAACATGACATGTCATTTTAATAATCACATGTATTACATAACTAAAACATTTGATTGTTTACCTTCGAAAGAGGACATGCATAGTAAAGTTTACCAAAGCTATGAGGTTGATGTGACTGTCTCAACACAATATATCCCTTTCTACATGTACACTTATAAGGTTCAAGCGGATCCATCTTATGCAAAATCGGGTGGTGGTGGTGGTGAGTTTGGTATGAGAGGATAAGAGTTTGTGAGGATAAGAGCTACCATAAATAAAGATAAAAATTTAGGGTCGACACATTTAGTGACGACTTAGTCGACCCTAGCTTTCCCGCCAACATTTTCCCGCCAGCATTTACCTCCAACATTTCCCGCCAATATTTGATCACTTAAACATGCTTAAGCTCGGTATTTTTAGCTTAATGGTCACCTCAGAGCAATAATGACATATTGTCTTACACTCTTACTATATAATGTATAACCGTAACATATGGACTCATCGGTTGAACCTATAACATATAACCCTAACATATGGAATCATCGGTTGAACCTATAACGTATAACCGTAACATATGGAATCATCGGTTAAACCTATAACGTATAACCCTAACATATGGATTCATCGGTTGAACCTATAACGTATAACTGTAACATATGGAATCATTGGTTGAACCTATAACGTATAACCCTATACACCACTTGAGGACATCAGAGAGTGGCTAGACACATCTGACATAAAATATTATGAAACCAGGTTCAACATGAACTGGCGGGCTATCTTAAACACAATCATGGCTGAACCGCAAGAGTTCATTGCTGAAAATGGTTGGGAATTTTTGAATTTGGAATTTATTGATTCTGACTCCGATAGTGCAGATGCAGATGAATCGGATCAGGGTTACACACCATCTGATATGGAGTCTGGGTCTGCGTTGACATGGGAAGAGTTGGAGCGTGAAGCTACTTTTTTTTAATGGCGATTTTATTAACACTCTAGCAAGAAGCTAGAAGAAAGAAGGAAACGGAAAAAAGAACAAAACAGTTAATTTACAAGGAAATAAGGATTAACAATCCAATCTAGCCAACCAGGAACTGGAGTCTTTATCCTATTACTAATCCATGAATGGGATACAACTTTTATTTCCTCGCTTAACGTATCCTTTCTCGGAGGTTTCAATTCAAAGCAAACACGATTCCGAAATCTCCAAATCACCCAAAACGTAGCTTGAATAACAGCATCAAAACAAGTCTTCATGGTGGGACTAAAGTTTGTTGTATCGCTCCAAGAGATTAGCTACTGTGCAGTCAACAAACACATGGAGCGTGAAGCTACTAATGCAGATAGGGAGAAAGGAGATGAGTCCCACAGTGAGGGTGAGAAAAGAAAGAAGATGAAGGCTTTTGGAAAGTCCCGTGGTGCTCCTAGTACCAATGCTCCTAAACGTCCAAAGTTTAGAATGTAGAATTTTTTATTTATTTTTTTTTTTCTTAATGAGTTGGACCGTTACCACTGTGATGAAGATGATAGCCCTACCTTTTAAGTTTCGACTGTTAGTAACACGAACTAGTTTAACCGTGTTTCAAATTATACAGTATGGAAGAAAATTGAATATGTTAAGATATCAGATAAGTAGTGTTGACGCATATGGTAAAATAGACCCTGAATAATACTAGAAGGGCAAAAGGTAAAAGGTTAATAAGCAAAGGACTAACTAATAAATACACAAGGGACTAACATGCAAAAGTTGGGCTATAAATAGTCCCATCTCTCACTCTACATAGCAAGGTTCTATCCTCTCTCTCACTACACTTTCTCTCTCTATATCACAGCATACATATATGCATATAAGACCTTTCATACGAGGCACTGACTTGACCGTTGGAGGGTGGTTCCCCAGGCTCCGGCCTGGGCCCCTTCTAACGAGTTCTTTCTTGTTTGACAGCAGTTTCTGGGCTTGACATAAGGCTCCGGCAGCCATCCGGGTCAACCCTGCAGAAATA
Organism: Glebionis coronaria; assembly: GCA_025667525.1. NCBI lineage: Eukaryota > Viridiplantae > Streptophyta > Magnoliopsida > Asterales > Asteraceae > Glebionis > Glebionis coronaria. Next base: position 6,825,197 of record CM046882.1, on the reverse strand, counting down.
TGTTTCAACAAATAGCGCCATCCGTGGGGCCCGTTATTCTATTCTACCACAGCTAAGATAACGGGTCTCCTTTATTCACTTTGTCTAAAACAGGGTGATATAATGCATTGTGTACGAGGGGTGGGTATGATCTGGTTTACCCCTTCGTTTGAACTCTTGGAAGTGTTATTCGGTATGTTGTTCATCGGTAGCGGAATATGTAGCCTTTCTGAGTGAGCTCCAGATCCTGTGTATGTTGATACGGTGGATAACTCCGGCTCCACCTACTTTCGGAAGGCTTTCTCTGATATGGCTCAATAGTGTATAAGAAAGCATCTCTCATGGCGTCTGGTATGAATCGACTAAGGGTTCCGGTTCACTTTCTCCGGAGAACCTTTAGTTACATGGGCCATTCAGTTACTGTTTAGTTCACCCTTTCGTCAGCGACTGAATGTATAGGCGTCTGGATTATTCCTCCGGTATATGTTGGCCGGTGACATGTACAGGGTTGCCGTTAGAAAGCCACATTTTGTGTTTCGATACGGTATGCATCGTCGGTGTGGTGCGAACGTTAAAAGATGGGATATGTTATTCGCACCCATTCTTCCTGTATATAAATATCGTAACCTCCTATATGCGGTGACCGGTGATACCTTCGGTATTGTGCGGTGAAAGGAGAGTAACTATGATCCGACTTTTTCATCTGGTATGTTTCGTTCGGTTGATAATGCTGGTTGGTACCCTTCGGTCAGAGGAAGAGATGAATGGTCTGTCATGTGATTGTTCGGTTGACACCCTTGACATAGTTTTAGGGTGTATAAGGGGCCTTCCTCATAACGAACCGGTATAAGGCTCCGGTATAAAATGACTAAAGGCTCCAATATGTTCTACAAGACGGAATGAACCTCTGGCATAATGGCTTTCGGCATAGTATCGAGTCCGGACGTTACAACCATCCTTCCAACACGATTACTCCAGGAATATGAGGGCATATCGGTCTTCTAGGCATTGCCTCGGTATGGTTTCTTTCAGTAGTAGAAAGGTATACTCATGACGGGTTTGTTGGCTAGGATTCGGATCATTGTGCTTTTTAATGGTCGATGGGTTAGTTTGGTTAACGCTTCCATTCCGACGCAATTCCCATAACACACTGTAAGTCCTCGACCCATCGACTTTCATCGGTTGCTATGATATACTATCATTTCACTATGCCTTTTGTTATGTGCGTGTAAATACAATTAGGCTTTTTCACCATGTTACTTCGACCATATAGTTGTAAAAAGAACAAATGGTGGCCAGAGTGAAATAATCTTCACTTTGAGAAGGAACACCGGAGACAGGCAAAAAAAAGTTTTAAGAAAGCTTTATGCCATCATAACTTTTGTATGTTATTTAATGAGGAATAGTACAAGAGACATGTGAAATAGTGAAAGTAAGCCATCTTGGAAACATGAATAAAAGATACAGTGAAAGTAAGCCTTCTTGGAAACATCAGTAAAAGATACAGTGAAAGTAAGCCATCTTGGAAACATGAATACAAGATACATGTGAAAGTAGGTCACGTTGGAAACATTAAAAGATACATATGGAAAGTAGCTTTTAACACTGTTGCTTTGGAAACATAAATGATAAATACATATTTTGGAAAATAAGCATTGTGTTTCTTGATAAATGAAAGGGCTACTTTGTTTATAACATCTGATAAATGGTTAGCATACCTTTTATTCTCACGTTTAGTTTTGATTCTGCTATAGATCCTTAAGTATAAGCCATAATGATGTAAATGAGTTAAGGCAAACCAGGTATCTTAACTATTTTATCTTAGAAAAGCTTGAGCTCGCAATCTCCATTCACGTCTTATTTTGAAATCTCAAATTCAGCTGGTTAGTTAATAGTTATTTCTAAAACTTGATCAGCCCAGCTTGTATTCAAAGAATAAAAAAAGGGAAGGAGTCAACTTAGTGCATTGAGTATTTGATTTGGGTATGGTACAACTAATAAGAGAATGTATTTTCTTTCACTGTTTTTATCCAAAATATTCTTTTAAATATTAGCCTTTTATTTTCTGGACTGTGCGAGTCAGCACACGCTTGTACACGTTATGAAATATTTGAATGACCGTATATTTTGGTTGACCAGGTCAAAAAAGTACATATGAAATATTTTATCATAGTACTACTACATCATTTTTAATCGAATGGGAGGTACATTAGTTATTGAACTCAAATAATGGTTGTCGTCCAATGTTAAATAAAAGTAATCCCACCACATGAAATATTACACGTAGCTGGATGAAGCCCACGTAATTGGTAGATACTACATACATTTTTTAGGGCTTAAAATATTATTTCATGCGTATCTATTTAATGCGTATGTGATTAATTTTTTGAACTTGGATGGTATCGACACATATATCTACATCTAGGAAATAAAAAGACTTGCACATGCAAGCAGTAATTTATGTTATATACAAACTAGAATACAAGCACCGAATACAAATTCAATAAAGGCAAAGTTAAATGTACTGAGCTATTATTATTGATAGCTATTGAAAACTCCGGTAAATTAATTTCACGTCTTACGTACGTGTCGAGGTACCCATTTGTTTGTGAGTAAAGAGACTCGTAATTGGGTTAAAAACAAAATTTCTATATGGAAAAATGTTTTCTTCTTCAAAAGATTAAGGACATAAAATGTTATGTAAAGCTACAAGACACGTATTACATCATTTATAATGATAAGATAAAATATTGGTAAAGAGAAAAATTAATTATTATCTAAAAATCGTGTTTCACGTCATATGCGTTGCAAGTGAGCATGTGACGTTGCTTGGTCAATAAATGGAACCTCACATGTTTAGTACTGTAATACATTATTGATCGGCGATAAACTAAAGTAATTGGTTTTCTCTTTACAACTTTTGTAAAGCAAACAAAAGTCACGTGAGTTAAGATTCATCGAAAATTGTGATGATAATTAAACGAATTTATGTGAAAAAGTACAATGCGTGACTATTCTTCTTTATTATCTACTGATGGACAAGTACAAACAACCTTTCACATAGGATATATAATTAATAAATCTCAATCTTACTTATATAATGGTACTACCGTGGTTACGAACATTATATGATTTAGAAATTCGGAATTCCAATCTACTATGATGCATGAAGTCGATTACACAATTCTAGTTAGCCATTTCAAAACGTTTGTCAAGTTTCTAAGAATTACTATTTGTAAGAGTTGTGGAGAATAGATAATAGAGTAAGACCATTTCAAAAAAAAAATATGTATAAAACAATAATGGGTACAACATTGGTACCTCATGTCTTCGTCGGTAAATTTGGAAACATAACAAATGTCTACTTGATTAGGCAATTCTTAACAAATATGGAAGAGCTTTTAATTAGTTTCTGAATGAACAAAAATTTAGTTGCACACAATATCTCAACACCTCTTCTGTCGGGCTTTTGGATACCGCCTAAGACCCAATGTTTTGTAGGAAATCCAGCGATAGACCTTTTGGCCTGTTACACCAATGAATTATTTATGTTATTTAAGTTCAACGACACTAATCGAGTATAGTGTCATCGAACTGGGGGGTATAATGGTGTGATCCCTTCATCACGAATGTCATAATTGGCTGTAATCTCGTTGAGGCATGATATTATATTTTTCATATCTAATGGGAGAAAGCAAAAAGCTTTCATGTTATATGTTTCAGGACGGCTTATATGAGCAATTATTTGGTGGAGCCATAATCTTGTGGCATAATCTTAAGGCATAATCTTGTGGCATAACCTTGAGACATAATTTTGAGGCATAATCTTAAGGCACAATCTTGAGGCACAATCTTGGAACCTCCGGTCCAACTAACCGAGATGGGCATTGCACGCAACTGTGCAGGACGCGCCTTATGGGTAGTCCGGAAGACAAAGTAAAAGCGGCCTGGTGCCGATGTCTTCCCATATTTTATCGCATAACCGCATAGGACGCGCCCGAGGGGCAGTCCGGAAGACAAAGTAAAAGCGGTCTCGTGCTGATGTCTTCCCATATCATAGCGCATAATTGCGTAGGACGCGCCCGAGGGGCAGTTTGGAAGACAAAGTATAAGCAGTATAAGCAGCCTCGTGATGATGTCTTCCCACATTATAATGCATAACTGCGTTGAACGCGCTTTACGGGAAATCCGGAGATAAATTAAAAGCGGTCTGACGCCAATATCTCCCACATAACATACAAAACACGTTAAGTATTGGACACGCCTAAAAAGCAGTCCGGACACAAACTAAAGCGGCCCAGTGCCGATATCTCCCACATAATGAACGAAAACACGTTAAGTATTGGACGCGCCGGAGACAAATTAAAAGCGGCCTAGTACCGATGTCTCATATATATAATATAAAAAAAACGTTAAGTATTGGACGCGCCTAATGGGCATTCTTTAAGACAAAGTAAAAGCGGCCTAGTGCCGATGTCTTTTTATATTATAACACATAATTGTGTTGGACGCGCTCAATGAGCGGCCCAAAAGACAAATTAAAAACGGCATGATGTCGATGTCTTCCGATTAATAAATATTGCAGGAGATAACACCGGAGTGGGGCATACAAATAAAATCAAGAATCATGCGAAACGGAAAAGATGTCATTACAAACGGAAACAATATACAATTATGACGTCTGAAGACAAATATAAAGTGGCTACATGCCAATGTTTTCCTATAAAAAATGGGACAAGCCTATTTAGGCACTCCGGAAACAAATTAATTGCGGCCGATGTTTCCCTATGGAAATATCGAACCATAAACACCAACCGGTCTCGTAGGAAAGTTGAGGAACAAAGTCCCCAAAGGGTACCACCGGAGAAGAATATGTAAGTGCTTCGTCCGATGTTTGAGGTACGCCATTTAATTATAGCATCGTTGGTCGATAACCAACAATACTATACTAGGGGAACCATGTGGGTTATATATGGCCACATTTCCGGAAGGATCAAGTGTTAAGTCCTTCGTACAAACCCTCGACGTACTATTTAAGTATAGCATCATTGGCCGTTAGCCAAAAACACTATACTGAGGGCATGTTGATATATACCGTCCGGCAGGTCTGATTCGGAAAGAAATCGGAGGAGGTTTAGATTTCCCTTCGAGACCTCTGGGGCGCTATTTTAAGTATAACATCATTGGCCGTTGACCAATAACATTATACTGGGGGGCATGTTGACGTATGTGGTTCGGAGGATGTTTTTAGATTCCCATTCGAGACCCCGATATACTATTTAAGTATAACATCATTGGCCGTTGACCAATAACATTATACTGGGGGCATGTTGACGTATGTGGTTTGTAGGATGTTTTTAGATTCCCCTTCGAGACCCCGATATACTATTTAAGTATAACATCATTGGCCGTTGACCAATAACATTATACTGGGGGCATGTTGACGTATGTGGTTTGTAGGATGTTTTTAGATTCCCCTTCGAGACCCCGATATACTATTTAAGTATAACATCATTGGCCATTGACCAATAATATTATACTGGGGGCATGTTGACGTATATGGTAAAATAGACCCTGAATAATACTAGAAGGGCCAAAAGGTAAAAGGTTAATAAGCAAAGGACTAACAAATAAATACACAAGGGACTAACATGCAAAAGTTGGGCTATAAATAGTCCCATCTCTCACTCTACATAGCCAGGTTCTATCCTCTCTCTCACTACACTTTCTCTCTCTATATCACAGCATACATATATGCATATAAGACCTTTCATACGAGGCACTGACTTGACCGTTGGAGGGTGGTTCCCTGGGCTCCGGCCTGGGCCCCTTCTAACGAGTTATTTCTTGTTTGACAGTAGAAATATGTTTCAACAAGTAGGTTTAGGTCGTTGTATTAAATGCTAATGATCATTTTCTTACTGCAGATGTGTTTTTTACTGTGAAAGTCATCAGCTTTGATGTTATCACATCTCATACCTTGGTTGAATACTTAGACGATATGTATTGATCAGTGGTGAATCTTAATAAAAAATTTAGACATAAGAAAATGAATTCAGGATGTGTTTATCTATAACGGGTCAAAATGGGTCTCATAAGAGAGGGGAAGATAGCTATATAGAAAACGGGTCAAATGGTTCAGAAGTGTTTACAGTTGCATAGGAGATATATATCTATAGAGATCACAGTAATGAGAGTAGGACTAGGTACGTTGTTATTTTTCTATTTACTCAGGGTACACGTTATATTGTTATAAGTAAAAGGCTTGAACATCAACTCTATGGAAAGCGCACATGCTTGAATAGTTTCCGATATGTAGGAAGATATCTTGATGTTTGTAAGTTGTTCTTCTGCTGTTATATAATAAGCGTGTGTGCTTTATGTCTGTTTGTAAGTTTTTACTCGATTATAATTCCTAAGATAATTGCAGAAATGAAATATTCATGTTTGTGTTTTAAAGGACATATATTTGCTAAATTGGACCCAGTTAGTAAATCATCATCGTTCATTGCAAGATAAACAAAAATTATACGAAAAGTGAATTGATCATATTGCTGATACAAAAAGTCAATTGTAATCCTGATGCAATAAACTCTACAACGGAAGGAGCGGAATGCTTTGCTCATGTCTAAAGAAGTTATCAGGATCGAACTCAGTCTTGACCTTAACCAACCTTATGAAATTATCTATATAATAGCGCCATCCCCATGAACTACTCGCGTTCATGATAAAAGTGAATTCTACAAGTTGAAAGCTACACGTCGTATTAGAGCCACAACGACTCATACCTTGTGCGTGGAAAGGAAGAAAAGGCCAGATGTCTTTTAGGTACTAAGGCATCAAAAGACAGCAAGATAGCAAGGCAGCAAGACAACAAGACAGCAAGAGCAAGACAACAAGACATTAAAGAGCAAGACATCAAGACAGTAAGAGCAAGACAACAAGACATCAAGAGCAAGACGTACAGCAAGGCAGCAAGAGCAAGATAGAAAGAGCAAGAAAGTCACAACAAGTTAGCAAGAAAAGATATCAAGAATGGGAGAGACATCAGAAACGTTGACAATCCGTGAGCAAGGTAGTAACGCATCGCTTCAATGTCCTAAACTCACTAAAACCAATTACACCTCGTGGTCTATTTTGGTTGAGACGGTGTTGGGGGCATATGGTCTTTAGGAATCCATCGATCCGGTAACCGGGGCAGCAGTAGATGAGAAAAAGAATTACAATAATCTTCCAAACCTTACCGGAAGATATTCTCATATAGGTTGCAAAGCACAAAGATGCTAAAGATGTATGGGAATCGATCCGGGTTGGATACTTAGGAGCAGATCGGGTCCAAAAGGCAAGGTTGCAAACTCTAAGGAGTGAATTAGAGTTGTTAAAGATGAAGGAGAATGAGTCTATCAATGAATTTTCTGACAAGATAAGAGGTATTGTGGCAAAGTTAAAAAGTCTTGGTTCGAGGCTTGAAGAAGAAGTTGCGGTGAGGAAACTTCTCAATTTAGCCCCGCAAAAGTATCTACTAATCATTTCTTCTATAGAGCAATATTCGAGATCGAAACCATGTCGTTTGAAGAAGCTGTGAGGAGGCTCAAAGCATATGAAGAAATATTAAAGGGCTATGATGAGAAGGATGAAGAGCAAGGGGGTTGTTGTTTACTAGCGGTGAGTTCTTTAGAGGAGAACGAGGTCGGGGAAGAGATTTTGGTAAAGGAGAAAGAGGACATGGAAGAAGCTCGGGTCAAGGTGACAAGAGCACGTTTAGATGCTACGAGTGTGGAATACGCGGACACTTCGCAAGGGAGTGTACTAAATGGAAGAACAACCACAATGAAGCCAACTTGATCAAGGAAGATGAACCGACACTGTTGTGAGGAAGCGAGACAAGATTAAGGGGGTGATTGTTGGTTATAATCTTGACTGGATCAGTGTTATACTTTAGTATTCCAGTACTTATGGATTCATCGGTTGAACCTATAACGTATAACTGTAACATATGGAATCATCGGTTGAACCTATAACGTATAACCCTATACATCACTTGAGGACATCAGAGAGTGGCTAGACACATCTGACATAAAATATTATGAAACCAGGTTCAACATGAACTGGCGGGCTATCTTAAACACAATCATGGCTGAACCGCAAGAGTTCATTGCTGAAAATGGTTGGGAATTTTTGAATTTGGAATTTATTGATTCTGACTCCGATAGTGCAGATGCAGATGAATCGGATCAGGGTTACACACCATCTGATATGGAGTCTGGGTCTGCGTTGACATGGGAAGAGTTGGAGCGTGAAGCTACTTTTTTTTAATGGCGATTTTATTAACACTCTAGCAAGAAGCTAGAAGAAAGAAGGAAACGGAAAAAAGAACAAAACAGTTAATTTACAAGGAAATAAGGATTAACAATCCAATCTAGCCAACCAGGAACTGGAGTCTTTATCCTATTACTAATCCATGAATGGGATACAACTTTTATTTCCTCGCTTAACGTATCCTTTCTCGGAGGTTTCAAGTCAAAGCAAACACGATTCCGAAATCTCCAAATCACCCAAAACGTAGCTTGAATAACAGCATCAAAACAAGTCTTCATGGTGGGACTAAAGTTTGTTGTATCGCTCCAAGAGATTAGCTACCGAGCAGTCAACAAACACATGGAGCGTGAAGCTACTAATGCAGATAAGGAGAAAGGAGATGAGTCCCACAGTGAGGGTGAGAAAAGAAAGAAGATGAAGGCTTTTGGAAAGTCCCGTGGTGCTCCTAGTACCAATGCTCCTAAACGTCCAAAGTTTAGAATGTAGAATTTTTTTATTTTTTTATTTTTTTTTCTTAATGAGTTGGACCGTTACCACTGTGATGAAGATGATAGCCCTACCTTTTAAGTTTCGACTGTTAGTAACACGAACTAGTTTAACCGTGTTTCAAATTATACAGTATGGAAGAAAATTGAATATGTTAAGATATCAGATAAGTAGTGTTGACGTATATGGTAAAATAGACCCTGAATAATACTAGAAGAGCAAAAGGTAAAAGGTTAATAAGCAAAGGACTAACAAATAAATACACAAGGGACTAACATGCAAAAGTTGGGCTATAAATAGTCCCATCTCTCACTCTACATAGCCAGGTTCTATCCTCTCTCTCACTACACTTTCTCTCTCTATATCACAGCATACATATATGCATATAAGACCTTTCATACGAGGCACTGACTTGACCGTTGGAGGGTGGTTCCCCGGGCTCCGGCCTGGGCCCCTTCTAACGAGTTCTTTCTTGTTTGACAGCAGTTTCTGGGCTTGACATAAGGCTCTGGCAGCCATCCGGGTCAACCCTGCAGAAATATGTTTCAACAAATGGCGCCATCCGTGGGGCCCGTTATTCTATTCTACCACAGCTAAGATAACGGGTCTCCTTTATTCACTTTGTCTAAAACAGGGTGATATAATGCATTGTGTACGAGGGGTGGGTATGATCTGGTTTACCCCTTCGTTTGAACTCTTGGAAGTGTTATTCGGTATGTTGTTCATCGGTAGCGGAATATGTAGCCTTTCTGAGTGAGCTCCAGATCCTGTGTATGTTGATTCGGTGGATAACTCCGGCTCCACCTGCTTTTGGAAGGCTTTCTCTGATATGTCTCTATAGTGTATAAGAAAGCATCTCTCATGGCGTCTGGTATGAATCGACTAAGGGTTCCGGTTCACTTTCTCCGGAGAACCTTTAGTTACATGGGCCATTCAGTTACTGTTTAGTTCACCCTTTCGTCAGCGACTGAATGTATAGGCGTCCGGATTATTCCTCCGGTATATGTTGGCCGGTGACATGTACAGGGTTGCCGTTAGAAAGCCACATTTTGTGTTTCGATACGGTATGCATCGTCGGTGTGGTGCGAACGTTAAAAGATGGGATATGTTATTCGCACCCATTCTTCCTGTATATAAATATCGTAACCTCCTATATGCGGTGACCGGTGATACCTTCGGTATTGTGCGGTGAAAGGAGAGTAACTATGATCCGACTTTTTCATCTGGTATGTTTCGTTCGGTTGATAATGCTGGTTGGTACCCTTCGGTCAGAGGAAGAGATGAATGGTCCGTCATGTGATTGTTCGGTTGACACCCTTGACATAGTTTTAGGGTGTATAAGGGGCCTTCCTCATAACGAACCGGTATAAGGCTCCGGTATAAAATGACTAAAGGCTCCAATATGTTCTACAAGACGGAATGAACCTCTGGCATAATGGCTTTCGGCATAGTATCGAGTCCAGACGTTACAACCATCCTTCCAACACGATTACTCCAGGAATATGAGGGCATATCGGTCTTCTAGGCATTGCCTCGGTATGGTTTCTTTCAGTAGTAGAAAGGTATACTCATGACGGGTTTGTTGGCTAGGATCCGGATCATTGTGCTTTTTAATGGTCGATGGGTTAGTTTGGTTAACGCTTCCATTCCGACGCAATTCCCATAACACACTGTAAGTCCTCGACCCATCGACTTTCATCGGTTGCTATGATATACTATCATTTCACTATGCCTTTTGTTATGTACGTGTAAATACAATTAGGCTTTTTCACCATGTTACTTCGACCATATAGTTGTAAAAAGAACAAATGGTGGCCAGAGTGAAGTAATCTTCACTTTGAGAAGGAACACCGGAGACAGGCAAAAAAAAAAGTTTTAAGAAAGCTTTATGCCATCATAACTTTTGTATGTTATTTAATGAGGAATAGTACAAGAGACATGTGAAATAGTGAAAGTAAGCCATCTTGGAAACATGAATAAAAGATACAGTGAAAGTAAGCCTTCTTGGAAACATCAGTAAAAGATACAGTGAAAGTAAGCCATCTTGGAAACATGAATACAAGATACATGTGAAAGTAGGTCACGTTGGAAACATTAAAAGATACATATGGAAAGTAGCTTTTAACACTGTTGCTTTGGAAACATAAATGATAAATACATATTTTGGAAAATAAGCATTGTGTTTCTTGATAAATGAAAGGGCTACTTTGTTTATAACATCTGATAAATGGTTAGCATACCTTTTATTCTCACGTTTAGTTTTGATTCTGCTATAGATCCTTAAGTATAAGCCATAATGATGTAAATGAGTTAAGGCAAACCAGGTATCTTAACTATTTTATCTTAGAAAAGCTTGAGCTCGCAATCTCCATTCACGTCTTATTTTGAAATCTCAAATTCAGCTGGTTAGTTAATAGTTATTTCTAAAACTTGATCAGCCCAGCTTGTATTCAAAGAATAAAAAAAGGGAAGGAGTCAACTTAGTGCATTGAGTATTTGATTTGGGTATGGTACAACTAATAAGAGAATGTATTTTCTTTCACTATTTTTATCCAAAATATTCTTTTAAATATTAGCCTTTTATTTTCTGGACTGTGCGAGTCAGCACACGCTTGTACACGTTATGAAATATTTGAATGACCGTATATTTTGGTTGACCAGGTCAAAAAAGTACATATGAAATATTTTATCATAGTACTACTACATCATTTTTAATCGAATGGGAGGTACATTAGTTATTGAACTCAAATAATGGTTGTCGTCCAATGTTAAATAAAAGTAATCCCACCACATGAAATATTACACGTAGCTGGATGAAGCCCACGTAATTGGTAGATACTACGTACATTTTTTAGGGCTTGAAATATTATTTCATGCGTATCTATTTAATGCGTATGTGATTAATTTTTTGAACTTGGATGGTATCGACACATATATCTACATCTAGGAAATAAAAAGACTTGCACATGCAAGCAGTAATTTATGTTATATACAAACTAGAATACAAGCACCGAATACAAATTCAATAAAGGCAAAGTTAAATGTACTGAGCTATTATTATTGATAGCTATTGAAAACTCCGGTAAATTAATTTCACGTCTTACGTACGTGTCGAGGTACCCATTTGTTTGTGAGTAAAGAGACTCGTAATTGGGTTATAAACAAAATTTCTATATGGAAAAATGTTTTCTTCTTTAAAAGATTAAGGACATAAAATGTTATGTAAAGCTACAAGACACGTATTACATCATTTATAATGATAAGATAAAATATTGGTAAAGAGAAAGATTAATTATTATCTAAAAATCGTGTTTCACGTCATATGCGTTGCAAGTGAGCATGTGACGTTGCTTGGTCAATAAATGGAACCTCACATGTTTAGTACTGTAATACATTATTGATCGGCGATAAACTAAAGTAATTGGTTTTCTCTTTACAACTTTTGTAAAGCAAACAAAAGTCACGTGAGTTAAGATTCATCGAAAATTGTGATGATAATTAAATGAATTTATGTGAAAAAGTACAATGCGTGACTATTCTTCTTTATTATCTATTGATGGACAAGTACAAACAACCTTTCACATAGGATATACAACTAATAAATCTCAATCTTACTTATATAATGGTACTACCGTGGTTACGAACATTATATGATTTAGAAATTCGGAATTCCAATCTACTATGATGCATGAAGTCGATTACACAATTCTAGTTAGCCATTTCAAAACGTTTGTCAAGTTTCTAAGAATTACTATTTGTAAGAGTTGTGGAGAATAGATAATAGAGTAAGACCATTTCAAAAAAAAATATGTGTAAAACAATAATGGGTACAACATTGGTACCTCATGTCTTCGTCAGTAAATTTGGAAACATAACAAATGTCTACTTGATTAGGCAATTCTTAACAAATATGGAAGAGCTTTTAATTAGTTTCTGAAAGAACAAAAATTTAGTTGCACACAATATCTCAACACCTCTTCTGTCGGGCTTTTGGATACCGCCTAAGACCCAATGTTTTGTAGGAAATCCAGCGATAGACCTTTTGGCCTGTTACACCAATGAATTATTTATGTTATTTAAGTTCAACGACACTAATCGAGTATAGTGTCATCGAACTGGGGGGTATAATGGTGTGATCCCTTCATCACGAATGTCATAATTGGCTGTAATCTCGTTGAGGCATGATATTATATTTTTCATATCTAATGGGAGAAAGCAAAAAGCTTTCATGTTATATGTTTCAGGACGGCTTATATGAGCAATTATTTGGTGGAGCCATAATCTTGAGGCATAATCTTGTGGCATAATCTTAAGGCATAATCTTGTGGCATAACCTTGAGACATAATTTTGAGGCATAATCTTAAGGCACAATCTTGAGGCACAATCTTGGAACCTCCGGTCCAACTAACCGAGATGGGCATTGCACGCAACTGTGCAGGACGCGCCTTATGGGTAGTCCGGAAGACAAAGTAAAAGCGGCCTGGTGCCGATGTCTTCCCATATTTTATCGCATAACCGCATAGGACGCGCCCGAGGGGCAGTCCGGAAGACAAAGTAAAAGCGGTCTCGTGCTGATGTCTTCCCATCATAGCGCATAATTGCGTAGGACGCGCCCGAGGGGCAGTCTGGAAGACAAAGTATAAGCAGTATAAGCAGCCTCGTGATGATGTCTTCCCACATTATAATGCATAACTGCGTTGAACGCGCTTTACGGGAAATCCGGAGATAAATTAAAAGCGGTCTGACGCCAATATCTCCCACATAACATACAAAACACGTTAAGTATTGGACACGCCTAAAAAGCAGTCCGGACACAAACTAAAGCGGCCCAGTGCCGATATCTCCCACATAATGAACGATAACACGTTAAGTATTGGACGCGCCGGAGACAAATTAAAAGCGGCCTAGTACCGATGTCTCATATATATAATATAAAAAAAACGTTAAGTATTGGACGCGCCTAATGGGCAGTCTTTAAGACAAAGTAAAATCGGCCTAGTGCCGATGTCTTTTTATATTATAACACATAATTGTGTTGGACGCGCTCAATGAGCGGCCCAAAAGACAAATTAAAAACGGCATGATGTCGATGTCTTCCGATTAATAAATATTGCAGGAGATAACACCGGAGTGGGGCATACAAATAAAATCAAGAATCATGCGAACGGAAAAGATGTCATTACAAACGGAAACAATATACAATTATGACGTCTGAAGACAAATATAAAGTGGCTACATGCCAATGTTTTCCTATAAAAAATGGGACAAGCCTATTTAGGCACTCCGGAAACAAATTAATTGCGGCCGATGTTTCCCTATGGAAATATCGAACCATAAACACCAACCGGTCTCGTAGGAAAGTTGAGGAACAAAGTCCCCAAGGGTACCACCGGAGAAGAATATGTAAGTGCTTCGTCCGATGTTTGAGGTACGCCATTTAATTATAGCATCGTTGGTCGATAACCAACAATACTATACTAGGGGAACCATGTGGGTTATATATGGCCACGTTTCCGGAAGGATCAAGTGTTAAGTCCTTCGTACAAACCCTCGACGTACTATTTAAGTATAGCATCATTGGCCGTTAGCCAAAAACACTATACTGAGGGCATGTTGATATATACCGTCCGGCAGGTCTGATTCGGAAAGAAATCGGAGGAGGTTTAGATTTCCCTTCGAGACCTCTGGGGCGCTATTTTAAGTATAACATCATTGGCCGTTGACCAATAACATTTTACTGGGGGGCATGTTGACGTATGTGGTTCGGAGGATGTTTTTAGATTCCCATTCGAGACCCCGATATACTATTTAAGTATAACATCATTGGCCGTTGACCAATAACATTATACTGGGGGCATGTTGACGTATGTGGTTTGTAGGATGTTTTTAGATTCCCCTTCGAGACCCCGATATACTATTTAAGTATAACATCATTGGCCGTTGACCAATAACATTATACTGGGGGCATGTTGACGTATGTGGTTTGTAGGATGTTTTTAGATTCCCCTTCGAGACCCCGATATACTATTTAAGTATAACATCATTGGCCGTTGACCAATAATATTATACTGGGGGAATGTTGACGTATATGGTAAAATAGACCCTGAATAATACTAGAAGGGCCAAAAGGTAAAAGGTTAATAAGCAAAGGACTAACAAATAAATACACAAGGGACTAACATGCAAAAGTTGGGCTATAAATAGTCCCATCTCTCACTCTACATAGCCAGGTTCTATCCTCTCTCTCACTACACTTTCTCTCTCTATATCACAGCATACATATATGCATATAAGACCTTTCATACGAGGCACTGACTTGACCGTTGGAGGGTGGTTCCCTGGGCTCCGGCCTGGGCCCCTTCTAACGAGTTCTTTCTTGTTTGACAGCAGAAATATGTTTCAACAAGTAGGTTTAGGTCGTTGTATTAAATGCTAATGATCATTTTCTTACTGCAGATGTGTTTTTTACTGTGAAAGTCATCAGCTTTGATGTTATCACATCTCATACCTTGGTTGAATACTTAGACGATATGTATTGATCAGTGGTGACTCTTAATAAAAAATTTAGACATAAGAAAATGAATTCAGGATGTGTTTATCTATAACGGGTCAAAATGGGTCTCATAAGAGAGGGGAAGATAGCTATATAGAAAACGGGTCAAATGGTTCAGAAGTGTTTACAGTTGCATAGGAGATATATATCTATAGAGATCACAGTAATGAGAGTAGGACTAGGTACGTTGTTATTTTTCTATTTACTCAGGGTACACGTTATATTGTTATAAGTAAAAGGCTTGAACATCAACTCTATGGAAAGCGCACATGCTTGAATAGTTTCCGATATGTAGGAAGATATCTTGATGTTTGTAAGTTGTTCTTCTGCTGTTATATAATAAGCGTGTGTGCTTTATGTCTGTTTGTATGTTTTTACTCGATTATAATACCTAAGATAATTGCAGAAATGAAATATTCATGTTTGTGTTTTAAAGGACATATATTTGCTAAATTGGATCCAGTTAGTAAATCATCATCGTTCATTGCAAGATAAACAAAAATTATACGAAAAGTGAATTGATCATATTGCTGATACAAAAAGTCAATTGTAATCCTGATGCAATAAACTCTACAACGGAAGGAGCGGAATGCTTTGCTCATGTCTAAAGAAGTTATCAGGATCGAACTCAGTCTTGACCTTAACCAACCTTATGAAATTATCTATATAATAGCGCCATCCCCATGAACTACTCGCGTTCATGATAAAAGTGAATTCTACAAGTTGAAAGCTACACGTCGTATTAGAGCCACAACGACTCATACCTTGTGCGTGGAAAGGAAGAAAAGGCCAGATGTCTTTTAGGTACTAAGGCATCAAAAGACAGCAAGATAGCAAGGCAGCAAGACAACAAGACAGCAAGAGCAAGACAGCAAGACATTAAAGAGCAAGACAGCAAGACAGTAAGAGCAAGACAACAAGACATCAAGAGCAAGACGTACAGCAAGGCAGCAAGAGCAAGATAGAAAGAGCAAGAAAGTCACAACAAGTTAGCAAGAAAAGATATCAAGAATGGGAGAGACATCAGAAACGTTGACAATCCGTGAGCAAGGTAGTAACGCATTGCTTCAATGTCCTAAACTCACTAAAACCAATTACACCTCGTGGTCTATTTTGGTTGAGACGGTGTTGGGGGCATATGGTCTTTGGGAATCCATCGATCCGGTAACCGGGGCAGCAGTAGATGAGAAAAAGAATTACAATAATCTTCCAAACCTTACCGGAAGATATTCTCATATAGGTTGCAAAGCACAAATATGCTAAAGATGTATGGGAATCGATCCGGGTTGGATACTTAGGAGCAGATCGGGTCCAAAAGGCAAGGTTGCAAACTCTAAGGAGTGAATTAGAGTTGTTAAAGATGAAGGAGAATGAGTCTATCAATGAATTTTCTGACAAGATAAGAGGTATTGTGGCAAAGTTAAAAAGTCTTGGTTCGAGGCTTGAAGAAGAAGTTGCGGTGAGGAAACTTCTCAATTTAGCCCCGCAAAAGTATCTACTAATCATTTCTTCTATAGAGCAATATTCGAGATCGAAACCATATCGTTTGAAGAAGCTGTGAGGAGGCTCAAAGCATATGAAGAAATATTAAAGGGCTATGATGAGAAGGATGAAGAGCAAGGGGGTTGTTGTTTACTAGCGGTGAGTTCTTTAGAGGAGGACGAGGTCGGGGAAGAGATTTTGGTAAAGGAGAAAGAGGACATGGAAGAAGCTCGGGTCAAGGTGACAAGAGCACGTTTAGATGCTACGAGTGTGGAATACGCGGACACTTCGTAAGGGAGTGTACTAAATGGAAGAACAACCACAATGAAGCCAACTTGATCAAGGAAGATGAACCGACACTGTTGTGAGGAAGCGAGACAAGATTAAGGGGATGATTGTTGGTTATAATCTTGACTGGATCAGTGTTATAGTGTTATACTTTAGTATTCCAGTACTTTAGTTAAGTTAGTGAGTCAAATAATAGGAGTTTGAATTGGTATGTACTTAGATCAGGTATTTAGGTTAGACTAGGAGAATGGGTGAGTTAAAATACCTAGTCTTTTGGTGGTAACGTTCCATAGTTTGTTCCTATTTTTGTGTTCCCCATGTTTGGTGTATTAGGCTATATATAGCCCTCCCTTTTGTTGAATAAAGCAAGCACTTCCAGTGATTACTTTTCTGCATTACATTCTTTATCTTTCTTCATATATATACATAAAGTGTTCTCTCACAACAGTGAGTTCTGCAAATTGAAAGCTACATATGGGTCGATAATAGTAGGATCCCACGGCTGTTTTCAAGGTTCTCTCGTAATACATACTTAAAAATACCACGGACGTGTTTTTATGGAGGTTTTATGTCGAACATCCCTTTCAGGAAAAAGAACAGATATATAGGCCATACGATAGAACACATAAAGTTTTTTATTTTTCTTATAGTGGCTCGAACGAGTAGCTAATAGTTAGGGCCGTCTTTGAGGGTGTGCAACGTGCGCGACCGCTCAGAACAATTCCTGTTAACAAATGTACACATATTTTTCACAAAAATACAAGCTCGAAAGACTTAAATATGTAATTTCGCTTAGGGAAACATAATTTTCCCCGAGTATAGAGACGGCCCTACTAATAGTATTATGTTAGGTACATTAGATTCATTAGGTCGATCCGAATCCGTTTATGAACTTAACTCTAGTAAAATTGATACGTAACTTATCACTATGAATAGTTATGAATAAAGATGTAGCACCTACGTGAATTTAGTCATTCAACGTAGTCTTAGGTGCAACTCCATATATTGCAACTTGATGTTTGAATAGTTTTATGATTCTATTGTGTTTTAAGATGTCACAAAACATTATTATTCTAAGCAAGTGGTCTCGTACGTGGGCTTTAGCCTAATAACAACGATGACTTTTTAAAGCCAAGACAATGGGGGACTTTCACTTTCAAAATTTGACTTTTTTCAAAATTTTGTGAAATTTTTTTTGGAAAAATTAATTATTTTTTTTAAATAAGACAGATTTCTATAAAAAAAATTAAAAACATAAACTTTTGAAAAAAAAAAGATTTCTGAAAAATTGTTTTTTAAGAAAAGCAAAATTTCAAAACAAAGGTTCTTAATTGAAAAGACTTTTTTAGAAATGTAGTTTTTTTCGAAAAAATTATTTTAAAAAAACAAATTTAAAAAAAAAAGTCTTTTAAAAAATTAATACCTTTTTAGAATTTTTTTTTATTAAAAAAAATATTTCGAAAATATTTTTTTTTGTCAAAAAAATTTATACTTTTAAATTATATAATAGAAATCTGCATTTTTCAAAAAAAATAAATTCTAACTATTTTTTCATAAAATTTCAAAAAAATAAAATTTCGGTTTTTTTCAAAAAAAATATTTTGTAAATCTAAAATAATAAATATTACATTTTTTTTCAAAAAACTTTTTTTTTCTCAAAATTTCGAAAAAATAAATATTATGATTTTTTTTAATTAAAAATAGTATTTTTACTTCTACGTGTATAAGTTTACACACAAAATCATCCGAATATATATATGCTGAAAAAGTAAATGGACTAAAAGAGGAAGTCCCCCAAAGGTCAAATGACCATAATTATACTGGGACTACTAGTACAAAATAAAGTTAGTTACGTATTTCGATTTTTCTGAAAAACTATATTGCGTATCTTTATCTTTCACCCAAAAGGAATATATAAACATGTATATTTTCGTCTTGAGCTTGAATCAGATGAGAAATTGTAAAATAAAAATAATGAGAAGTTACTATAATCCATAAGGGTGGGAATCGGCTCGGGTTAGTTGATTTTGAGTTATTTGGGTGGGGTCAAAGTCGGGTCGAGATTAAAAACAATTTATTTGACCTGATTTCGACTCGTGTTAGTCGGGTCGGGTCTATTCGGATTATATCTAGTAGGATCAGGTCAATTCAGGTTTTGACCAACCCAAGTTAGAATAAAATATTAAAAAAAATTACTTTTTTTAATAAAAATTATATTAAATTAATATTAAAAAAATTAAAAAATATATTAAATTTACATATTCGGGTCAATCAAGTGGACCTAATACGAATTAGATAAACATAATTTATATACCTGATGCCTGACCTGATTTCGAATTTGAGTTAATCGGGTTAACCCGATTAACCAAAATTGAATTTTGAACCTGAAAAATCCGACCCGAATATGCTCAGGTCGGGTCGAACATAACGACACCCCCAATCGTACATGCATTCAAAATTCATCGACCTAAATTTAATGAATTTATGTAATTTATATCTATATCTATATACCCTATAAAGGGTGTATGTAAAATGTTGAAAAAGTTGAAAGTTGAAAGTTGAAACTATATTAGGAAAGGATTATAATGTATCAATCAGTTTCAATATCAATTCACAATCTTCCCCCACAAGCAGCCCATTAGTTAACCTTAAGAAGTCAATATCATTAGCTTTCTTCATGGCCGAACATAAAACAAAATACGACAGTATCAATTTTCGTAACCCACTCACTTCACTATCAATCAAAAGAAAATCAATTCCATCCAAAAAAGAACACGTCTGGGTTTTTATACTTGAGAACAACCGGTCATCTTTTAATGCCACTTATTTCTACCTTTTTCTCACCCTAAAAAACAAACAACTCATCGCCATCGAGCGTCGCCGCCACCAAGTGCAGTCACCACCGAGCGCCGCCACTACGTTAACCTATCGACCATCAGACCATAACATCATTGAAACTTCCACATAAAGGTATGTTTCTATAATTGTTTTGAGGTTTATTTAAGTTTTGTAATATACATCTATAGATATTAAGCAACTTTTTTTTGTGTATTCTGAATTTTGTGTATAAATCTTTATATCTTCGTTGTAGATCGGACTTTTTATAACATATTTATCATATTAATCGGTGAATGAGTTTGACGTGAGTTTTGACAGATTGGCAGATTGGCAAATTGATATATCAGGATTATTTGGGGTGAGTTTTGACTTAAATAACCAAATTATATATGGCTAATTTAATTTGATTATAGATTATTCGAATGAGTTTTGACAGATGTAAAAAAATTGGGTTTTCTTATAAATTCAGTTTCATTCCATTGTTTTATTTTGGTACTGATTTGTTAAAAGTGATATGATTTTGTTTATTATTAGACTTTATTTGGTAAAGGGGAATTCACCCCGATAAAATTAGTTTATTGTTAGACTTATGGAGGAATAATTGGGTGTGGATCAATTGTCAATTGCACCCCGCTGGCTTATTTTCATACTCGAAATTATTTGTCAAGTAATAATAATCATATAGTTTTTTACATTTATTGCATACTATAACAAAATTATGATGGCTTATAAGGTTTTCTATTGTAGGTGACAAACGAGTCCACCGCTTATGGAGAACAAAACGAACAAACTATTTTAACTCTCGCTTTCTTTCGGCTCTTGAATTGCAGGTGTATAAGGTACACATATATTTCTAACATTCAATTTTTTTTTTCATATTTTATGATGCATTCATTTTAATAGTTGACATATCATGTTTTGGAAACTATAAACTCATGATCAGGTGACTATTTCACCTTATTTAATACTTGATAAATTCTTGTTTTTATGTGGTTGATAATGAATTAATAATAGGTTGTTTGGGTTTGCTATTTTGTACTCTTGACACATTTTGAGAAAGTTCCGCTTCTAATCACATTAAATTTTAAATTGTTATAAGAGAATCATGATAAGTGATACCGAAAGTAGTACGGAATGTTAAGATAATATTCTTTCTGATATGGAAATCCCATGTACGTATACCACTTCCTTTTCTAAGGTTAGTCTTGCATTTTGAATAATAAAAATAAGGATCATTCTTGCGTGCATATTTAAAGAGTCTCAATTACGTTTCACTTTCTTAGACAGTCCAATTGATCTTACACATTAAATATCCTAAACGTTCATGTTTGTTTTCAGCATGGAAGAACAAGAGCATTGGTGATACAAAACCTAAAGAAGAGCATTAGTTTCAAAGTAAAAATTAATCATTTTTAAGTATGAGTTTTGAAGAAAATTTATGAAAACCTTGAAGAAGAACATTAGTTTAGAAGGTAAAAATTAGTCGTTTTTTAGTTTGTATTATGATATGATTTTATGTTGTGAAAGTTTAAATTAATCTAATCAATTAGTTTGTTAAAGGTAGAAAAATCTCTAATTCATGATGTGTCTTGAAAGGAATGTAGGATCACGAAATGACCAATTTCTCATTGTGACCATTAATGAATCTGGTATGTACGCTTCTCTTATCAATAGCTACTTGAATTGCTCAATAAAAATATTATATAAATAATACATTAACAGGTTAAAAATGTGTCAGTTTGGAAATGGGTCATAATGGTTTTGGTGAAGAAAATGAAGGTAATTTTGGGTGTGGGGCATACGAGTGTCGCGACTGCTAACTATTTCTATCCATTTTTGTATGCTTGTCAATTAAAAAGGTAATTTCTTTGAAATAAAATGATTCAGAACATTGTAAGAATTTGACCCGATATGAAAGTATGAACTTAAGTGACTAGCTTCAATATCAATGTGAAATCATGACCTGTGTATTTTATGGTTTTTTTATTTAAGAATGTTGTATTTGAATTATGTGTATGTTATTTTCTTGTTAGTAGTACTTTTTACAACCTACTGACTATTAGTTATAAGTGAATAATACTAATTATGAAACTTTCTGCTTAAGATTTTGGGAGAACCAGGAAGTGGAGGATCGTCTACATCGTCAATGGTTGGCATTGTCAAGTCAAAGGATATATCGAACAAGTTGTCAGAGGCTAATTCAGCACTTGGTTAAGTAAATTAGTTGCTGATAGCTGGACTCGTACAAAGCTGTCATAAGTGGGGTTGCAGTATGCTAAACTTAGAAAATGTCGGCATTTAGACATTTGTTCAACAACATGTTTGATCGTCAAGCTATCAACTTTGAGGTTTGCTTCATATCACTCAATCAACTCTGTAAACTATTTGCAGGGACTGATTTGGAAGTTACCTTTTGAATTTCTTCTGTCAGATGCTTGTATCCATTTTATACCCTCGATGATACTCGCACGTTATGATGTTATACTCTGTTCATTTGCACGTTTGAGCTGATGCTATACTCAGTGCTTTAAGGTTAGTCTCTTTTTGATATTTCTACCCAAACAAAATATCTAGATTCAATGGTATACGAATCTTTCTCCTGTTTTGGGTTTTCTTACTAATATGATATACTAATTATCTAACGTTGAACTATCTTCTTGTTTTAGGAGTTGGAAAGAATCACAAACCATCATCAGGTAATTTAAAAAGATCACTGAAAAAGTTGTCTTCGGGCATCCACGTACGACTACTTTAAAGTTGACACAAATGCAAGTTGAAGTTAGGCATGTATGTAACTGTAAATTAGCACCTATACATGTTATGCACATGTAATTCTTTGGAATAATTGTCGAAGTGTTAGCATATTATTGAGTTAAATAAAGACTTACGTGATCTTGAATTTAATTTTTGACATGGAATAATCTGTCGAAAACTTTACACTCTCGCCGCTATACATGACATTTGGCTATTAGATAAAATGCTTTAATATCTTATCTTTGCAATCGAAATTGACTAATGCAGCAGAGATACAAGAACATAATATCGTGTATCGTTAATTATTTATCGCTAGAAATTCTGCCGCTATGCGCGGGTACTCGTCTAGTGTATCATAATGTGTTTTCTAGCTTTTACTTAGATGCATTATGCATATATTTATATTTGCATTTTATGATTCTCTTTTATTTTGGAGTTAACTGTATTTTTTGTCTATGTGAATTAGTCTCATTTTTATTTTGGGAAAATCACCTAAAAATACCTTAAACTTACCACTTTTTATTGTTATGTGTAGCCAACTTTTTTTTTCTCATTGTAGTAACGAACTTTTAAATTTCAACTTTTGTGTGTATCGGGTGACCTGCTAAACCTGTTAGTCTTACGTGTAGCAGGTTACACTAACGACCGTCTATTTTTATTACAGCGATAGTCCTTTTTACTAACTGAGTTAATTGAAAAAATTAAAATCTATTTTATTTATTATTAGTATTATTAATATTTATTTTTATTAGTAATAATATTAATAATACTATAATAATTTATATTATTATTATTATTATTATTAAATAATAATTATAATAATAAAAAAAATTAAAACAATAATAATAATTTTACTATTACTATATTACCACACAAACGTAAATCACTTGCTCTATATCTTACCATCTCACAATAAAACTTCATTTTACAATATCTTTTATTTTTTATACAAAATCAAAAATATAATCAACCCCCATCTTCAGTTCTTCCCCACTTTCGACACATCCTCTCATATCAATTACAAATTTTCGATTTATGTTTAGGAGAAATGAGTAAAGATTTTCGATTTATGTTTTTTTAGTCAATATGTGATGTTGTTCATTTGGTACTCTATGTGATATAGAAATTAAATAAAACAACATTTTATTTGAAAACCGAAAAAGAAAAAGGTAAAGGGAATACGAAATGACGATATTATGTTTTATTTAACGGTCAAAGTGGTCAAAAATTAACGATGTTATTGAAGTTGGACAAATGGTGCAAAGGTCCATGGATAACCAACCGGTTAAGTGTTTAGCAGGTCCACCGATACACACAAAAGTCGAAATTCAAAAGTTCGTTACTACAATGAGAAAAAAAAAAGTTAACTACACACAATAATAAAAAGTGGTAAGTTTAAGGTATTTTTAAATGATTTTTCCTTTTATTTTTTGTTCCAAAAATTCAAATAGTTTGATTTTAGTATAAAAAGGTAAATTATTTTTCTTGGTTTGGTCCAAAATCGAAACTATTTCTCCTATTTCTTTATTTTCGGACCAAAAGTAGAGAAATATTTTACTTTTGAAACAAAATCGAAACTATTTAAATTTTTTAACCAAAAGTTAAAACAAGACCAAATCACAAGGACTAAAAATGCAATTGACTATTTTATTTTTTATTCATGTGCCATTATCATGTTAATTTGCACCATTTACATTTTAAAATAACTTTAAAAATTTAAAATGATGCATCTAAATAAATATAAATACATCTAATATAAATTGTTGAGTTGTTATAATCACTTTTAATTTCTTTTTATTTTAATTTACTTGGTTGTATCATACTCCTTTCTAGCTTTGTATTGATATTTTTTATATAATCTAAGGTCTAATACGTATTTAGGATATAACATTGTTACCATTGACTGCTCAGGTTGGTATTACAATGATTAAAATAAAAACTTATGTGTCAGTAACGTTGTTATTAGAGTCGGCTCAACCTGAATAAGACTTATTCAGATCAGATTAATCGGGTTTTGGATTCTTAAGTCAACGTGTATTCTAATTCAGCGAGTTTTTTTGCAAACGACTTAAACTAAAGTTAAATACCTATCAAATTGTACTTCAGTTCATTTACTTCATCTAGTGTCCTTATTGTGGCAACGAAGTAAATAGAGTTGGTTGGAAGACGACTAAGACAACTCGATTTAGCAAAGATCTCTATCGTAGTAATTACAGTAACTTCAAGCACAAGTGATGTTAATACCTAACACGTTTCAGTCTTATAGACAATAGGGACGGAATTAGAGGGTTTTCGCGGATGTCCGAAAACTTATGTAATTCTTAATCATAAATAGATTTCATATTGCTAGTGTTTATATTAAGAAGTAAGCTATTAAACCTGAAGGGCATTAAAGTAACTTAGCTAAAGATGGAGGGGGAGTATTTGCATTGGAATGGAAGAAGTTATATTCTTGAAGGACTGATTATGCCAACATGTGAAACTAGAGGACAGCTGTGCAAGTTGGAGTATATATGCCACCTACCTAACTCGTTTCATTCATTCATTCAGTTTTCATTGTTTCTTGTGCGTGTAAAAAGTGTGAGAGTTGTTATATTGTGTTCTTGATCGTGTTGATCAAAGTTTCTTCAGTTTTCTTTCTGATTGTAAAGATTGTGGCTATCTAGCCTTATCATTGATATATACTCTAAAAGTGAGCCAAGGGGAGGTTGGCTGGGTTCACTCATAAATTTGTGTTGTTGATTCTGAGTTGGTTTATAAGTTTTTTACATGGTATCAGAGCCTGGTTGCTCTGAATCGTGATTAAAATCTTTTTTCAAAAATTAGGGTTTTTTAAAATTGGGGGTTTTGATCTATTTGTGTAGATCTTGACTTCTTGGTGGGTGGTTTGTTATTTGTCATATCAATTAGTGTTTTTCTCAAACTTAATTGGTTTTTTGAAATTAGGGTTTCTGTTAATTTTTGGGGGTTTTTGGTTAAAACGTTTTCTTGGTCTAATTGATGAACTGTGGGTTCATTAATTGGGGTTAATTGTTGTTTTTTGCTGGCTAATTAGAAAAACCCTAAATTCAGATATTAGGGTTTGTTCTAATCTTGGTAAGTTTTGTTGTCTTTATTGTATTGGTTGGTTGTGTTTGCTCTTGTGCAGGTTGTTTTTCCGCTGCGTTGACTCATAGATCTTCTTGATCTATTGTGGTTGTGGTATTGGTTTCTCTGAATAGTCTTTATTCAGAGTTCTTGCTTGGTTTTGCTGCGCGTGCTACGTAACACCTCTCTCACCTTCTTGTTAGTTTTAGGTTTTTTGTTTTAGAGGGGTTTTTTAG
Organism: Glebionis coronaria; assembly: GCA_025667525.1. Lineage (NCBI taxonomy): Eukaryota > Viridiplantae > Streptophyta > Magnoliopsida > Asterales > Asteraceae > Glebionis > Glebionis coronaria. The sequence continues at coordinate 6,799,174 of CM046882.1, read as the reverse complement.
GTGTTGATGGGATTAGTTAGTCACTGGTGTTGATTGATTGAGGTTATTTGTGGTAGTTGTTTGTTTGGTTGTAGAGGAGTTACAAGGTGGTTTTGTGTTTCTTTTTGTTCTGTTTTTTCTTGTTTAGATCACTTTCTGGTCATTGCTCTTGACCTACCACCTATTGAGTGGTTTGGAAGCCTGAGAACTACTTTTTTGACCTGTTGAGTGTGTTCTTGTTTTCTTGGGTATTTTTTGTTATTCTCCATGTCTGGTCCTAGTTCTCCTAAGGGTGATGGTCCACCTAAAGGGGGAGCGGAAGTGGTTAAATTTGATGTTTATGATCCACTTTATTTACACCCTCAAGATATTGGTTCTCAATTGATTACTTTTAAACTTGAGGGTACTGAAAATTATAAAGTTTGGTCTGCTGCTGTTAAACTTGCTTTGCAAACTAGAAACAAACTTGGATTCATTAATGGTAATTGTGTGCAAGATACTAATGATGGTCATGCTAGAGATCAGTGGGATAGGTGTAATGCTGTTGTGCTTTCTTGGTTACTTGGTTGTGTCTCACCTGATTTATATAAAGGACAAATATTTTCTAAATATGCTCAAGATGTTTGGGATGAATTGGAAGAAACTTATAATAAGCAAGATGGTTCTGTCATATATAATCTTCATCATAAGATATACACTTTAACTCAATCTGGTATGTCTTTATCTGAATATTATCATGAGTGTAATTCTTTGTGGAGACAATTTGATGCACTTGTTGAATTACCTGATTGTACTTGTGATGGGTCTGAAGCCCTTAAAGAACATGATCAGCTTCTCAGACTGATGCAGTTCTTCATGGGGCTTGATGATTGTTATAATGTTGTGAGAAGCCAGATTCTCACTTCTGATCCCATACCAGATTTGAGAACTGCTTTTGCTACTTTGTCCAGGGATGAATCACATAGAAATGGGTCTAAAAATAATAAGACTAGTCCTTCTTCTTTTGTTGTTAAGTCTGGTGGGAATTCCAATAATTGGAATTCAAACAGAAATAATAATAATGGAAATTCTAATACTGGGAATTCTAACAGAAATAATAATAATTTGAGTGGTAATAGGACTGGGTCTAATGGGTATAGAAATGGTAATATTTTGTGTACTCATTGTAATATGAAGGGTCATACAGTTGACAGGTGTTTTGAGCTAATTGGGTATCCTCCTAACTTTAAAAGAAATAATAATAATACAGCTCAAAACAATGTTCATAATGTTAGTGTTAATGATGGCAATTGTAATCAGGGTAAGAATATAGCTCATAATCTTACTCCTGATCAATACCAAAGGCTCATAAAATTGCTCAATGTTTCTGGAGATAACTCAATGGGTTCTGCAACCATTGCAGGTACCTTTAGAGTGAATAATTGTGTTGTTAGTTTTTTATCTTGTAGATTTTTTAACTACAATTCCAACATTAGTACTTATTGTACTTATGTTGGATGGATTATTGATTCAGGAGCCAGTCAGCATATAACTTTTTCTGAAAAATTGTTATTTGATGTTATTGATGTGTCTTCTTTGCACATAAGTGTTGCTCATCCTAATGGGACTTTAGAATATGTGAAAAAAATTGGATGTTTTAAAATTAATAATTTGGTGATTAAAGATGTGCTGGTTGTTCCTGGATATAAAGTGAGTCTTTTGTCTGTTCAGAAACTGTCTAAAGATAATAAAGTTAATGTGAGTTTTAATGAAAATTGTTGTGTGATTCAGGATTTAGCTCACAATGTCCTAATGGGGACTGGTAGTGAAAAAGATGGTTTATATTTTCTTGATGAAGGTAGGCCTGTGTTTAATAAAAATGTTAGAAATTGTAATATGGCTAGTTCTATTTGGCATAATAGGTTAGGGCATCCAGCAGATCAAGTGCTAGATGTTCTAAGAAAAGATAATTCAGAGATTAAACTTAAAGGTTTGGAACCTTGTGATGTTTGTCATAAGGCTAAACAAACTAGAGAGTCTTTTTCTTTGAGTGATCATAAAACCAAACAGCTTGGTGATATTGTTCATCTTGATGTTTGGGGACCATATAGAGTTGCTAGTAGAGAAGGATTTAGGTTCTTTTTAACTGTGGTTGATGACTATACTAGGTCTGTGTGGGTTTTTTTATTAAAAAGTAAAACTGAAGTGTTTTCATGTGTTGAAAGTTTTGTCAAGCTTATTGATAATCAGTTTAATAAAAATATTAAGATTTTCAGAAGTGATAATGGAACTGAGTTTGTTAATAACAGGTTTTCTGAATTTGTTAAACTTAATGGTATTGTTCATCAAACCACTTGTGCTTATACTCCACAACAAAATGGTGTTGTGGAAAGAAAACATAGACATTTACTCAATACATCTAGAGCCCTCATGTTTCAGGGGGGCATTCCATTAAACATGTGGTCTGAATGTGTGCTAACTGCTACTTATTTAATTAACAGGTTACCTACTGCTGTTTTATCTGGTAAAAGTCCTTATGAAATGGTTTATGAGTCTAAACCAAGTATTCTCCATTTAAAAGTTTTTGGCTGTTTGTGTTTTTCCAATGTGTTAAATGTTTCTGATAAATTTGAGTCTAGGTCTGAAAGATGTGTTTTTGTTGGGTATGCTTTTGATAAGAAGGCATATAAACTGTTTAGTTTGGAAAGTAAAAAGTTTTTGTTTTCAAGAGATGTAAAATTTTATGAAACAGTTTTTCCTTTCAAAAATGATGTTATAAGTAAAGAGTTTGTGTTTTCTAAAAATGGTGTTAATGATTTAAATTTTTTTAACATAAACAGTCAAGTGCCTAGTGAATCTGATGATGATAATGGAGATAGTATAGGTAGTAAGCATAGGCTTGTACCTGAAACTAATGATAAACCTAGTGACAGCACTGTAGAATCTGGTAATAGCAAAGAAGGTGTTCATACTACTGATACAGATAATATTTCTGAGGTAGATAGATCATCTAATACTAATACAGATTCTAGTAGGAAGGACACTAGTGTTGAGTATGCAACAGAAGAGGTTTCTGAGGGTATACCAAACATTAGTAATGATGATGATAATTCCTCTGAGGATGAAGGCATTGAGTCTTTTGGAAATATGTTTAATTGGTCACCAGAACCAGCAGCAGAGAACACTGTTAGGAGAACAAGTAGAAAAACTACTTTTCCTTCTAAGTATAAGGATTTTGTGCTTAATAAGAATGTTAAATATAGTATTAATAAAGTTGTTAGTTATGCCAATTTAAGCATTGATAATTTTGTGTTCACCACTAATCTTAATAAAATTCATGAGCCTACTCAATATTCAGAAGCTATCAAAGATAGCAGATGGATTGAGGCCATGAATCTAGAAATGGAAGCCTTAAACAGGAATAATACATGGATTATTACTGATCTTCCTGAGGGTAGAAAGGCTATTCCATGTAAATGGATATGGAAAGTTAAATATAAATCTAGTGGTGATGTTGAGAGATTTAAAGCCAGATTAGTAGCTAAGGGCTTTAATCAAAGAGAAGGAATAGACTATGATGAAACTTTTTCACCAGTGGTTAAAATTGTTACAGTTAGATGTGTTTTAAGTCTTGCTGTTAGCAATAACTGGCCATTATTTCAATTGGATGTAAATAATGCTTTTTTATATGGTGAACTGGATGAAGAAGTGTATATGAAAATTCCTGAAGGTTATGGTGATGAGAATGGTAACAAAGTTTGTAAATTGGTTAAGTCCTTGTATGGGTTAAAGCAAGCTCCTAGAAAATGGAATGAGAAACTTGTTTCTGTTCTTACTGAAAATGGATTTGTTCAGAGTCCTAATGATTTCTCTTTGTTCATTAAGAATAGCAACAATGTTTTCTTAGTTTTGCTTGTGTATGTGGATGACATTGTTATCACTGGAAATAACCTTGATGAAGTTAATAAATTTAAACAGTTTTTAAGTACCAAGTTTCTTATTAAAGATCTTGGAAAACTTAAATATTTCTTAGGCATTGAGGTTATAGACATTGATAATGGTATTTGTCTAACACAAAGAAAATATTGCACAGAGTTGTTGTCAGAATTTGGTATGTTAGGATGTAAACCATGTGGTGCTCCTATTGAAGTTAATCCAGATAGTAAGAAGCTTAACAAGAAATTTGGTGAGGATAAAAAACTAACTGAGATTACTTCATATCAAAAACTTGTTGGAAAACTGATATATTTGACTATGACTAGACCTGATATTGCTTATGCAGTACATTGTCTTAGTCAAGTCATGCATAGTCCTATGACTTCTCATCTTAGACTTGCATTCAGAGTGCTTAGATATTTGAAAGGTGAACCTGGATTAGGTATCACTTTTAAGAAAGGGGATTGTAGTAAACTGAATGTGTTTGTGGACTCAGATTGGGCAAAATGTAAGATAACCAGAAGGTCTTTGACTGGTTATTGTGTTTTTCTGGGGAACAATTTAGTTTCTTGGAAGAGTAAGAAACAAAGTGTTGTTTCAAGATCTTCCACAGAAGCTGAATATAGGGCTATGTGTAATGTTTGTTGTGAAGTAATGTGGATTCATAAAGTGCTTAATGATATGAAGGTGAATGTTGTTTTACCTGTTGATATGAACTGTGACAACAGTTCTGCTATTCAAATCTCTTTGAATCCAGTACTTCATGAAAGAAGCAAGCATTTTGAAATTGATCTATATTTCTTAAGAGAGAAAATATCTACAGGATATATAAAACCTATAAAAGTTAAATCTGAACATAATACTGCAGATATTTTTACTAAAGGATTGCTTATATCAGATCATAAGAAGTTTTGTAGTATGCTTGGGTTGTATAATGCTTTTGCAGGTTAAGAGCTTAAGGGGGAGTATTAAGAAGTAAGCTATTAAACCTGAAGGGCATTAAAGTAACTTAGCTAAAGATGGCGGGGGAGTATTTGCATTGGAATGGAAGAAGTTATATTCTTGAAGGACTGATTATGCCAACATGTGAAACTAGAGGACAGCTGTGCAAGTTGGAGTATATATGCCACCTACCTAACTCGTTTCATTCATTCATTCAGTTTTCATTGTTTCTTGTGCGTGTAAAAAGTGTGAGAGTTGTTATATTGTGTTCTTGATCGTGTTGATCAAAGTTTCTTCAGTTTTCTTTCTGATTGTAAAGATTGTGGCTATCTAGCCTTATCATTGATATATACTCTAAAAGTGAGCCAAGGGGAGGTTGGCTGGGTTCACTCATAAATTTGTGTTGTTGATTCTGAGTTAGTTTATAAGTTTTTTACAGTTTATTGCAACTTGATGTATGAATAATTCTATCATTCCACTAAGATGTCAAATTACATTAATCAAAACAAGTGGCATCGTGGTTTTAGCCTAATAATATGATGATAAATTCTAAAATCTAGAAAAAAACAAGTGGACTACTTTTATATTTACCAAAAAAATATGAAGTTCTTTAGAAAAATGAAGAGAATATAGAGTAGAGAGTAGTTACGCAACGAGAGTTTTAAACTAGATGAGAAAAAACTAAAATTACACATTTGAAATCTATCAATTTGTATTAGATGCATCAGAATTTATCTATATACATCTCAATTTGATACGAAAGTGATTTTGAAGTCATCAATTTGTATTAGATGCATCGGTACGTATCTAGATGAATCTCAATTAGTTTTACGAAAATGATTTTAAAGTAAAAACGATGCAAAATAGTACTAGTAATATTTACACGTGCGACTTATTATCAATTTTACGACGGTATGATTAATTAACTAATAACCACAAAACTGGTGACATAAAAGACATAAGGCTAAATGCTATAAAGACCAAAGCGATTATCAAATTTTCATTTGCTACATCAGCTTTTTTTTTCACGGTTTATTTTTTTACAACTATAAAATGAGTTATAGATAAAAAAAACTATTTCAAATTAATTAAAATATACACGCGAAATACTTATACGACTTTGGTCGTGACCTCGACCAACATATGAATTCGATCTCGATTGATCGAGGTTGCCACCACAAGGACGACCATATGCCACCACAGGGACGACCATATATGACATCGTTTTGGTGTAACGCTTACGCATAATCTAAAGAAATCTTAAATATTGTTTGAACAAAGTCTAGTCTTTTAGAAAACATTTTTTTTATATAATAGCTCCATGATTTAAATAACATGTTAGGTGAGAATTAGTTGGTTGAATGTCAACAAGTTCATTTTTGTCGAATACGAAGCGAGTTCTACAAAATTCTATATCTTTTAATGCCTAACTCAAAGACGGAGTCAGAAAATTATACTACATCCGTCTTTAAATAAATGTCAACTTTAATTTTTTCAATAGTTTTTGTTTAACTTTGATATTAAATATTTACATTTGTGTTATATAATACTTGATGCAAAATATATGGATAGATTGAGTTTTAAATGAATTTTTCATTGATATAATTTTCATCAAGTATTATATAACAAAAACGTAAATATTTAAAGTCAAAGTTGAAGAAAAAAAAGACCATAAAATATGAAAATAAACATTTATTTAGGAACGGAGGGAGTAGTAACTTTTAAAAACTATACTAGTTAAAAAAGCATGTTACATAAATAGACAATAGTTACTACTTTCGTTTCAAAATTATAGTCCATTATTCTTTTTCGAATTGTCTCAAATTAATTGTCCACTTTTAAAAATAGTAGGAAGTTTATATTAAGATTAATATATTGCCCTTATTTAAATTATAATTACAAACTTTAAAAAGATTGTATATTAATTAGTTAAAAGTAAAATTGCTTTTATCCAAAAAGTAAGAGAGAAAAAACCGTAAAGATGGTACTTTTCTTAAACCGTGTGTTTTATGTCGCTGAACAATAATTTTGAGACGGAGAGAGTATGTATTTTTAAAATTTTGCATTAAAATTTTTCGCTAAAGAAGAACGCGCTATGCCCCCTATATCTATGCCTCTGACTATAATCAGGGGTGGTAATATTCGACACGACACGAACGTGACACGAAGTTAAAAAGGTTTGGGTTGAGGATAAACAGGTTTGGTTCAAAAACAAGTAAATCCATTTACAAGGACGGAAGCAGGACATAAAACGATCAGGTGCAATTACAATAAACTAAACAATACTACAAACACAATTTTTTAGGGACCAGGTGCATTTTATACAAATGTAACAGAAATATAAAAAAAATTAACATATTTAACACTACACAACAAAAATTTATGGGTGTCCCGGGACCCACCCTGGGTCTGTCCATGCCCGTATAACCCGTTTAATATTTAGGTCGTGTTTGAGTTGATTAAATATTAAAGTGGTCAACACGTAAACCCGTTTAAGTATATATAAGCCTCTAAAAATAAAAATAGATAACTTTAATTCTATGATAGGTTTGGATTAAATAGTAGTTAATAAGAGTGAATTACTAGTATAATTTATATATCATTGAAATTACCGCATAATTATATGTATGTTATATTTATCATTTTTATATTTTTATATTTTTTTTTTGTATAAGTTAGTCAGATTGCCAAAACATCAACCTTATTAATTGTTTGACATATTAAACAAGTTAAACGGGTAAAAATGGATAACACGTGTGATGCAGGTGTGGATTATGGTTGAGTTTTTGACACGATTAAAAAATGGGTCGTATTAAGAATAAAATTTTAACAACACGTTAACTCGTAAAATCAAATAGATTAAAACGAACACGACTCAATTATCACATCCAACTATGAACATATGTTTGCCGACTGATCGCATGCATATAAGCTAATGTCACAATCTTTGAATAATTAAATTCAACACATTTTCTTGTAATCAATCGGAAGGAAAATGACATGTGAGTGAGACTTATTAAGTATTTATTGATAAAATGTTATGCATTATTGCTAATTAGGATTGGTGCCTGCGTGTTGCCGCGGGTTTATTCTTCCACTGCATGTTAGGGGAAGTTTAAAACAGAGACAGTAACAACCAACATCTAAAGCATGGATGCGTGCAGGAAACCAGTACCATGGTAAACCTTATAAATGCATTACAAAAATAGGGAATATCTTTTGTTTTGATTTTGCTTAAGTTTGTGTACTGAATATTAAGGGGGTGTTTGAATGTGCAGTTACTCTTATTACTACAAGAAACGATAGGATTCCATTTTTTGTTACCTACAGTTTCGACACTCAATGATTGCCGAAAGAAGGCATTTTGTGATAAGAATCAGAATCAGTTTTTCCTAACCATCAGAATTAATTAGAAATAAATAGATTCTTTTTATATGAACCAATATGGGTTCTTAACAATTTTTACAATGCAAAAGTCCTCTAAATAATTCTTTTAAATTAAACTGGTGAAAAGAATAAAACTGAAAAACTAAAAGCTCATTTCTGAATCATCTTGTGATGTTTTGATACTTTCATGATCATGTTTAAAGGAAAAATGATACAACAAAAAGAAAAGAATATGAGAAGATTTTTTTAGTAACATGTCATCATGCTTAGTATTATTACCATACCTGTCATAACAACAAAAGTAACTTTTGCATTGTCATTGTGGTTCTCAGCAGCAGAACAGTCTCCAATAGGACTTCTACGGTCATGATTATGTGAGCCTTTATAAGTGTCTTGAGTAAAACCCTCGCTCCTTCATCATCCCGCAATATAGTTATCAGATGCGGATAATTCCAAAAATACAACATGCTTGTTGATACTTGAACTCGCTTTAGTTTCCACTGTTCTCGCGCCTACATTATTTGGCTTGAATATGGATTTGACCCTTGAATTATGGAGAATAGCTGAACTTCGGTTATGATGATACATCATTCTTTGTGTGTCTGTAACATCAATTCTCTCTACAACTTCCTTATTTCCCTATTCTTCTCCTTCATCCTCGCCTTCTTTCTTCTCTTTTCCTGATGCTTTCTCATCAGGTTTTGCTTCTTCTCTGTTTGCCGTCGGGTTTTTCTTATTCTTTAGGCTTCTCAACTTTGGGATCGGTTGCATGTGCTGGTTCTGGCTCAAGTTGTGGTACAATCTTGGCTTGCTTTTTCTTGCGTCTCCACACATACTCTAATAGGCTAATAGCTTCTCGCGTTCCATGCTTCGTGTTACTATAGCGTTACTTGAACTCAATTCAGTTTCCACTTTGATCACTCCTGCATATTGAATGTACAGCGTATTAATTAGTTTTGTTTAAAAGTTGTAAGACTTGTGATCATCAGGTTACGTCTATTGTTTCGTGTTTTTTTCTTCATAGTGGGCAAAGTCCATGTCTGGTTCATAAACCCATGTTTTTGAATTCAATCATTGGTGATTTCCAAAGTTAAAAAGCCTTGTGGAATGAAATAGCGCGAGATAAAAATGTAAGCTCAACATAATCAGAACACTATGTAAGAAAACGGGAATGAAATACAGGAGCATACAATCCGTAACAAAAAGAAAGCATTACTGAACAGTTATGAAAACAAAGTAATGCAGCACGACCCCAAATGTTGTAACTAATTGTCTAATATGACTATTTAAAATCACACACTCACTTGAAAACGCATACCGGAACACTGCTAATGTGGTGAATATTAAGGTTTATTACAATGTATCATTTAGCCAAACATAAACTGTAATTCCCACAACCCATTAACTATTAGTCTCTTACTGTATTTTCATTTTTCGTTTATATAATGACTGGTCACCTAAAAATAACTGACTAGTCATTATATAAACAAAAAATGATTTTTTTACCCCGGGAGACTAATAGGTGTCTACCAAATAGCATACAACTAAGATGGAATAAGAAAGCGCACCTTTGGGACAACACCTCAATGGTCAACTGTTGCAACCTTGGTTTAAAAATGCATTTTGCGAACCATTGCGGTAAAGGTCCCAAAACCATTGCGTGATGCGTGATGCGATTGCGAGCGCAATTTGGACGCGATGCGTTTAGTATTAAAAGGCACATAAATTATTTAGAAATAGTATAGTCTACCAAGTATCAAGTAAATATAATAAAGTTACAAAATAAATTACTAGAATATTAAAATTAGCCTTATAATCCCTTGTAAAACAAATAAGTCAAAAGTAAAGCTTGACAAAAACACACTTAGCAAAATGCAAGATACTATATTGTTGTTATTGTGCTTGTTTAAGATCTTTTTTAACAAGTCTTATTTTTAAAAAGCTATTAAAATATGTAGGTCTATTTTATATGTATAAAATTTGACAAGAAGAACCTAAGTACTAGATTGCAACAATTGCTACCGTTGCTAGCAATACACAAATGCGGTAAATTGCGGTTTAATGCGAACGCATTTTGGGATGGCATTGCATTAGGCATCTTGATGCGAAATTTTAAAAGCAACGCATTGATGCGTGCAATTTGCGCAATGATGCGCGCATTTTTAAACCAAGGTTGCAACCAAGCAACACGACCAATATAAGACCAAAAACTAAATATTTCATTATTTTGAGGCTCAGACACTTAGTAAAACGGATATGAGATATGGCCGCCATGGCTACAAACTTAGAAGCTTGCCCCGCCAAGATGCACACATTCCAAATTCTAATCAAACTTGCGTACATACGCGCAGATATTATCATCACAGCCTATTAAAATTGCTATCGTTATAATCTTATAAAAAAATGCTTCAAAATGCCTTCGCAACAGGAACAAACAATGTCACAGCCTCAAAGGCTGAGAATTATCCCCCTTATTCATATCATAAATATCGAAAAACATCAATCCATGGTGGCTGCAAGTTTAATAACTTACCCTGCCAAGCCACGCGTCGCGACCAATTTATGACCAGGGGAAAAACATCAATCCTCAATGGTGTATTGTTCAACAACCAAGCAACACGACCAATTTAAGACCACACGTTTACGTCCAAAGAGCATGGAGAAACCAAAAAATTCTATTATTTTTGAGGCTCAGATTATAAGTAAATCGGATATGAGATATGGCCGCCATGGCTGCAAACTAAGAAGCTTGCCTCGCCAAGATGCACATAATCCAAATTTTAATCAAACTTGTGTACGTACGCGCACATATTATCATCACAGTCTATTAAAATCGTTATTGTTATAATCTTATAAAAAAAGTGCTTCAAACACCTTCGCAGTAGGAACCAACAATGTCACAGCCCAAAAGGGCGAGAATTATCCCCCTTATTCCTAATTATAAATATCCAGGCGACTCGCATTCGAGTCATGGCTGCGCCCAGATCATACTCAAAAGCCTAAACTATTTTTGACCAAGGACTCCAAGCAATCAGCCAAAAACTTTCCAGTAAAATTAACTTAAGCTAATAATCCAGCAATCAAAAATCCTAAACCCTTATATAAAAGAGGGAAAATTAGCTACATGTAATTTATCACATAATTAAAAAATGCTAAATCCCAGCATTCCTGTGTCAAAAAAAAATCAGCATTTTTTTCACTAACTCATAAAACATACAGTTAGTATACGGATCAAAAGCAAAGTTTCTAACATGAATTATCCATAATTAAAAATTAATAATATTCACAAATTAAAAGATAATAGCAATCAATTACCTTATGATGATCATTTGAGAACGAAGGTAAGAAAGTCAACCCATCATCACCAACCGATCAACAACACCACACACCAAACGGCGGCAATGAAGAGATCGGGGCAACAAAAGGTTTTCTGATTCGTCTTTAACAATGAATATATCTAAAGCATCAAATTCGGTCAGAAATAGATGTACGATATGCATTATTTGAGAGAATAAAAGTATATCTGAGAGAGTGAGAGAGTAAAATCTGTGAGAGAAAGAGAGTAAATATGTGATACTATGTATTATTTGTGAGACACATGATGGAGCCATACCTGAAACCCAATTCTCAAATAAATGAACGGTGAGATGTGGTGTTTGGTGAAGGGAAGGAATGGGAGAATGTAATTTAAACGGCCCATATTCGCCCTCTCTCACAAAATTATATATTATTTTATTGACATTTTTCATTCTGCTGAATGAATAAAAGGGATAATATATTACTCCTTCCGTTTTAAAATTATTGTCAAATCTCTTTTTTATTGTCTCAAAATTATTATCCACTTCTAAAAATAAATCGAAAAATTAATTCGAGTTTACCATGTTACCCTCACCTGTTATTATTATTACAAATATTAAAGAAATTTTAAATTAATTAATTAAGGATAGAACATATGAGAAAAAAGCTGTAATAATTATGTTTTTCTTAAACGGATTATTGTCTGGTGATAATAATTTTGGGACGGAGGGAGTAGTAGTACTACTAGATGAACTTTATACGAAGTGTTTAACCGACGACTATATATTTGAATATTATTTTTAACTTTTTATATTTTTTATAATTAAAAATATTAGGAAATATAAAATAGAGAAAAATTTATTTTATATATTTTTATAACTAATATATTTTTGTAGTTTTTTAAAATTTACAGCTTTATAAATTTTTACAACTTTTTATATATACAAAAATATTAAAAATACAAAATAATATTTATTTAAAAAAATATGAAGAAATACTAAAAATATTAAAAAATAAAAATATGTATTATATTTCTTAAAAAGTTATATTTAAAAAATATTAATATTTAAAAATATTAGGAAATATAAAATAGAAAAAAAAATATTTTATATATTTTTATAATTAATGTATTTTTGTAGTTTTTTAAAATTTAAAGCTTTATAAATTTTTACAATTTTTTATATATATAAATGTATTAAATATAAAGTAATATTTATTTAAAAAAATATGAAGAAATACTAAAAATATTAAAAAATAAAAATATATATTATATTTCTTAAAAAATTTATATCTAAAAAATATTAAAAATGTAAAAAAAAATCAAGTAACCGTCGATTGACAAGTTAGAAAGAATGAAAGTTATATGGGTCGTCAAATAATTGATAAAAGAGTAAATCTTTACTACTAATATGATTTAAAATGATTAAAATATAAAATGTTGAAGTTATAAATGTACATTTGTTAAAATGTTAGAAAAACCTTTATATAAGAAAATAATAAAAAGTTCAATACTTATAGAGATGGTTTAATACTCCTCATTTTAATCATCAGATTATCAAGTCACTTAAGTTGGGTTATCGGATAAATCAGATTGAGTCATCGAGTAAACGAGTTATTTTTATAAAATCTTGTTGTTATGCACGAATACTCGTCTAATTTTAGTAAATACTTACATATTAATAGTATGATAGCCATTTAATATAATTGAACATTTAATCAAAATAAAGGGCTAAGTACAAATATGGACAACAAGTATAACCATGGTCTCCTACTCATACTTTTTTTTTTTAAATTCCAAAAAATGACTTGTATTTTTAATCAACTGATCTACCCGCTTATAATTTTGTCACGTATACAACTGATCAACCTACTTTATTTCGTATTTAATTTTTGTTTGACCCACCAATACAGTTTAACTTACACATATACCCTTATTCTTTAACTCTTTTTTATCATCCCTACCACTCTATCACCACCACCGTCATCACCGCCGCTGCCACCATCGCCACCACCACCACCACTGATCAAATCTACCACCATACCACCACCGTCATCACCACCGCTGCCACCGTCGCCACCACCACCACCACCACTGATCAAATCTACCACCACCATCGCCAGCAAAATGCAGGATCAATCCGCTTCTAACACAAATGTAGCCTTCTAGCCTTCAAGCCCATGGACTCGGCGTGATATGGTGGTAGATTTGATCAGCAGTGGTGGTGGTGGCGATGGTGGTAGCGGTAGTGATGATGGTGGTGGTGATAGAGCGGTAAGGATGATAAAAAAAGAGTTAAAAAATAAAGGTATGTGTGTAATTTAAACTGTATTGGTAGGTCAAACAAAAAATAAATATGAAATAAGTAGGTTGATCAATTGTATACGTAACAAAATTCTAAGTGGGTAAATTAGATCAAAAGTACAAGTCTTTTTTTAGAATTTTGGAAAAAAAAGTCCAGGTAAAGCACTATAGTTATACTTGTTGTTAGGGGTGTGATTCGGGTTGACCCGGTCGGGTTCGGGTCAACTCGGGTCGGGTCAAGTCGGGTCAAGAGTAAAAAATATATAACCCGAACCCGAGTCTAATTAGAACTCTGGTCACTCGGGTTCGGGTCAATTCGGGTCGGGTCAACTCGGGTCGGGTCAACTCGGGTTCGGGTCAACCCGAGTTTAAGGAAAAAGTGTAAAAAGTGGCTCAATTAAGTACTAATACAATGTAAAAAGTGTAATTTTAGTCGGGTTGGTCGGGTTCGGGTCAAGTCGGGTCGAGTCAAGTCGGGTCAAGGGTAAAAATATATAACCCGAACCCGAGCTTAATTAAAACTCGGGTCAATTCGAGTCAACCCAAATTGACCCGAATACGCTTTTGGACCCGAGTGACCCGACCCGAATATGACTATTCGGGTTCGGGTTCGAGTCGGGTCAACTTTTCCGACACCCCTACTTGTTGTCCATATTTATAATTAACCCAAAATAAATGACCAATTTAGATATTTTCTTATTAAAATACCATTCAAATATGTCATATAAAGTTTCTTGAGCCACCAGTGAAAAGCAAAAATCACGTGAACGCACTCCAAATAAACAAAACAAACTTATGTACAGATTGTTCGTATGTAGCACCAAAAAGATAAAATAATACTCTCTTCGTCCCTAAATAAATTTTCACCGTTGATTTTTAAAGTCATTTTACTTCGACTTATATGAATGAATTGGTTTTAAATATATTTTCATTGATATAATTTTATTTAAGTATTACTTAACACAAACAAAATAATTTAAGGTAAAAATTAAAAAAAATTAACTCTAAAAAATAATAGTGGACACTTATTTAAAGACGGAAGGAATACGCATTTATAAGATAAGAATAATTTGTACTTTGAGCATGAATAATATATTAAATGCATTTAAGGGTAAAAATAATTTGTACTTTACAAGATAAGAATAATTTGTACTTTGAGCATGAATAACGTATTGATGTGGCTAGGGGTGTGATTCGGGTTGATCCGGTCGGTTTCGGGTCAACTCGGGTCAAGGGTAAAAAATATATAACTTGAACTCGAGCCTAATTAGAACTCGGGTTATTCGGGTTCGGGTCAATTCGGGTCGGGTCAACTCGGGTCGGGTCAACTTGGGTTCGGGTCAACCCGAATTTAAGGAAAATGTGTAAAAAGTGGCTCAATTAAGTACTAATACAATGTAAAAAGTGTAATTTTAGTCGGGTCAAGTCGGGTTGTCGAGTTTGGGTCAAGTCGGGTCGGGTCGGGTCAAGTCGGGTCAAAGGTAAAAAATATATAACCCGAACCCGAGGCTAATTAGAACTCGGGTCAACCCGAATTGACCAGAATACACTTTTGGACCCGAATGACCTGACCCGAGTATGATTATTCGGGTTCGGGTTCGGGTTCGAATCAGGTTCGGGTCGGGTCAACTTTTTCGACACCCCTAAATGTAGCGATGATGTGTCAAGTGAGTGAATGTTTTTTTCTTATGACTGATAAAAACAACCTAATCTTTGTCATGTTAATAGTACCTTTATGCCCAAAAAGTAAAAAAATAATCATCTCTACCCCTCCTTGTCCCACGTTTACAGTATGACACAATTTTCTTAAGTTTTGTTCCGTATTTTTGGACAGTTTAATACTTTTAACCTGTCAAACTTTATAATTTTTATTCCACGCTTTCTTTTTCACAATTTTATAACAAAAATAAAATTATAAAAAATCAAAATCAAAATAAAAAAATCAAATATCCTAAAAGAGGTCTTGGCAACATTATAAGAGGAGTACCGATAACACCCCTCAAGAGGAATAAACGAACATATTACATCCAATTTCATCCTCTAGTAACACTGGTTACAAGAACTAGCGTCGAACGAGTGCACGACTAGTTAATGTCAATACCAAAACAACCAACGGTTTTCATGATCTCAAACAAGCTTTGCTCAAATTGTTTAATCTTTTAAGGAAAAATATGTCCCACTACACGTTGTTGACAAGCTCGTAGTCCCCAACGAGTTGTCGTGTTTCCTCAACGACATATTGGTTTGGTTGTTATTGTGGTGGTTTCGAGTGAACGAAGACGGACAAAGGTGGTTTCTCATGACGAGTGGTGTTTGTGTATGGTCCCGGACATGGTTCGGGAACCATGTCACTTATCGGCCTTAACCGGGGCTGACACCCAACAGTACCGGTGGTCAGGTAAGAGTTCACGCTATTATCTAGAGGTCACTCTATTATCCAAGGGTCTTGCTTTGGTCCACTGGATAAAGGAAAGGGTTGTTGTCGGAGCCGCCTAATCTCGTGTTTTCAGGGATAAGATCCTACACGAAAAGGCGCACCTAGTCTAATAGCTAGACCTAGGTGTTAAGTATGCTTTGAGGCTTAGCATAAATACGCCTCCACATTTATTACGCATGCATGACATTTAATACTCTCTGCTTTATACAAAATTGACATTAATACCTCTTGTCTTACGATAATTACTCATTCCCACGTCGGATATGGGTCTCGGGATAAAATCTGGGGCGAGGCTAACGCGTGTCTTACTACTGTGTAGGTAACTCAGGACAATTGAGCATTACTAAAGAGGTCTCTTTCAGCGAAATACCGGATTAGAGAGAGTTGCATCTACATTTTTTGCGTCATCCGTGGAACCCCAACTTCAAACTACCATAGCTTTAATTAAAGGTCCAACCGCATCTCCTTCAACTCCGATTACTAGTTTGGTTTCGACTGTGACAACGAGAATGAAAACACAACATTTCATAACAAAATCCTTGAATAGATTACCAGTCTTCAGGCGCTCATAAGTCAGCATAATGAAAGGACTCATGCCGCCATCACACCTCTTCGTATCGCTTTAGATGGTGAAGGTAAGGGAGAAAAATAAGCTGAGGTGTCCTTTGAAGCAGACAAAGCTCTCAAAGCTGCGAAAGAGTTACAGAAAACATTCAAGAAAGTGTCGAAATCTTCGTTCACTAGGAGAATCATCGAGTTTTCGTCACCGCTCAGTTATTCACCAAAGGAAATCTTGGCGATGGAAACACATTTACAGCTACAACACCCCATCTTGACTAAGGGAGTAATAAGGAAGGAAAATTTGGACAAGTATCGTGATTACCATCGTGAGAAAGGGCACATGACCAACGATTGCTTTCAACTAAGAAAACAATTAGAAGCAGTACTATAATTGGGGAAGTTGAACCATCTCGTCAAAGACGTCAGGGAAAGAGGCAATAACTAAGATCCTCCTCCAAAGAATCAGGGGTAACCACGAGAAAGGAAAAGTGATCAATATGATTCGTACTCAATGGACTGGAAAAAAAGGAAACAAGCGGCTCTGGTAGAATAGGAATGGATGAATGCCCCAATCGGCTTCCCTCTTGTCAGGAATGGATGAATGTCCCAATCAGCTTCCTTACTGACACCTTTGTTAGTACTGGTGCACAAAAAGACAGTATCGCCAAGCTAAATGAAAGTACTGTCAAGCCAAAGAATGGGAATTCAAATGAAAGTTTTACTCTATCTTTTTGTGATGATGATACTATTGCCTAGTTGCTTGTTAATATGCATAATGAAAGAGCAAAACAGAAGGGTTTTGAGATCCATGAAAGGGGAGGTGATGACAAACCTGCAAGGTCAACTTTAAACTTGAAGAAATTCCCAAGATTGATCCTAAAGACAAGGGCAAGAGTATTCTTGAAGACGAATCATGTTCTGAAAGTGATTCAGATGGTGTGAATGAGGCTCAGAGGAAGATTGGACATCTCACTCATGATGAAGAGCTTGTAAATAAACTTAATGGTGATATTCAAGCTGAGTTGGAGAAAGAGAGAGTTGTCGAGGAGAAAGCAACTCAGCCTGCATTTGTTAAGGAGTATGATGAGATACAAGAAAGGCTCAATGCAGATGCCATACTTGCTGCAAAACTACAAAAAAAAGATCATTACATAGTTGAAGAACAGGAGAATTTGTTGATCCAAACTCTCATTGCTTAAAGGAAATTTTTTGATGAACAAATAGTTGTTGCTAAAAGAAATAAGCCTTTTACAAGGACTCAGTTAAGGAACCAAATGATGACCTACCTGAAGCATGTAGGTAGATACATGCATGCACAGTTAAACAGAAAAACTTTTGAAGACATACAAGCCATGTATGAGAAACAGAATAGGAGTGTTTAAAACTTCATTCCAACTGGTTCTGAAAGAGACAAGGAGGAAATTGCTAAGATGAATAGAAAGGCGGCAATAAAAGTTACTTTGGAGGCTAAAAAGGATTATGAGGTGTTTGACAGAACTAAAGTGGAGCAAAAGCAAGAAGAACCTAAAAAAGGTACTTTGAAAAAGAAAAGCACCTTATAGAAAGATGTTTGATAGGAAGAATGCAAGAAAGCTAACTAGTGCTTATAGTGATGATAAGCACAAAAGTTTTTAAAGGTTGTTGCATAAGAGGATCAAGCTCTTGATACTGAGGGTTTACATATTAGATCACCAATAGTGGTCTAGAGGAAAATGGTTAAAAAGAATGTGGAGTTTAATGTTGTTTACATAGCTGATGGGAGTTTTAGATACTTTCTGTTACATATGTACTTCATACTTTTGACAAACAAGATTTATATGATCTATATGCAGTATTGGTGAAGCACTATGAGCACAATCGACTAGAAGGTTTTAAGTTAGTTCTTTGGGTGATTTGAAGACTATGATTGAGTCACCTGATGAAGCTAATTTAACTGGAATTTGAAAAGATCAACATGAATGGAAGTTGTATCAGTCTTGTGGTGTTCACATACTAGAGACTGATGATGGGATGATTTATCACATGTTTCGTGTATCCTCTTACCAAGGCTCTATTAGAAAGAATGTTAGAGGTGTCATTAGAGGTTAAGAAAGAAAGTGACAATGCACTGGATTTAATAAGACTTATAAAGCAATTGATATGGGAGTTTGAAAGGGATGAAGGAGTTGAGAAGGAGCTCTAAGTGTTGGTTTCACAGCCACACAACAAATGGTCATCGGTTCACCATGTCTAGCAGACACCAAGAACTGGCTAGTCCAAGAGCAAACGGCTCTTGGTAAAGACTTCTCAAATCCGTTCATGGCTTGTAGTTTTCCAAAAACTACATGGTTCTCAACTCACCATACTTCATTGTGAAGATTTGGCTAGTCCAAAACAAATGGATCTTGGTAAAGGAAACTTAAATCCGTTGATGGTTTACAATTTACCAAAATTTGTATGGTTATAAATGCACCATGTTCTTGCAAAATGAAGCATTGGATATTCCAAAGCAAACAACTACTGGTAAGTATATATCAAATCCGTTTATGGATGGTAGTTTGCCAAAAACTACAAAGCCAACTTAGTTGGTATGTAGCTGTGTTGTTGAGTTGCTAATGTTATTGTGATGCTACAATGATGTGTAGTTGATAAAGATCCAGGTTACTTAAAGACAAAGATGAGCTAGTGACAAAAAAGGGTCAAGTTCATGAAACGAGAAGTTCTAATGAAAGACAGAATGTTTGGATACATCCTCCTAGTGCTCCATAAGCTAAATCTAAAGGAACATGAAGTTCAAGAAACTAAACTGAAGAAACATGAAGTTAACAAGTGAACAAACATGCTTAGGGGAGGATTGTTAGGAATTATGATTTCCATAGTTAGTACCATTAGTTATATTAGTTAGTACGACTAGTATAGTTTGTGTCGTTAGTAGAAAACTCGTAATAGATAGTACTGTTAGTAGAAATACTTAGTTGTTGGGAATAAAAACTTAGTGTTGGTTATATTGCATTACCAGTATTAAAAAAAATTAATGATGGTAGTGTTATTATTAGTGCTGGTAGAGTTCGGACAAAGTTGAACAAAATAGATGTGGTCAACTCTTAATGTTAATTATGTTAGTTAATGCTAGTAGAAGGATAAAGACTACAGACGCGTACAATATTAACAAGAGATATTCTATGAAGAGATAAAGATTGAAGATGTGTATGTTATCAACAAAAGAAATTCAGGGTATATCTTCTTTGTTTTTAAAAGATTGGTTTGTTCTTATCTTGTAAAGGACTCCTTGTAGTATAAAGGAGGTTCTAGGTTTAGGTTGAATATATCTCATTCAAAGGTCTTCATTATTAGCTTTAAGGTTTCTATAACCCTAATACTTTCATAAAGTACTCGTATTATCAATAATATTAAAGATTTTGGTGAATTCTTTGTCATATACTAACTGTTTAATCTTCATAATATCAAAGAGTAAATTTTGCATACTCTTTGATATCATTTTAAAGTTTCTACTAAGACTATATAGAAGTTATTCTATTTAGTTTAAGTCTACAAGCTAGACTCATATGATCAAAAGGGATCAACAAGTGGCATCAAAGCTTGTTGAGAAGCTTTGATCTTGAAGATTACTAAAGAACTCTTTTTAACAAAAGAGATGGATTCATGAGTTGCACAACCTAATACTATGAGCAAAGGTTCCAGTCTTCAAACAAGGAAAGTTTAAAAAATGGAAGTTCAGATTCACTCAGTTTGTGCAGATGTACAACCGGGATCTGTGGGAAGTCATTGCCTATGGAGGCACCCATACTAAGCTCGATACTACTACAACAAAGATCGCCAATAAAGAAAAGAAGAAAAGAACAAATGACATGAAAGCCAGAAGTATAGTTATGATAGCTATACCCAAGGAACATATTCTTGCTTTTCAATAGTATGAAGATGCCAAGTCCATGTTCAATGCATTTGTTCTTAGATTGGTGGCAATGATTCTACAAATAGGGAGGTGATTTGCACACTCTCTTATTTGATTAGCACACTCAAAAAGTGATGTGTCTTGACATATATACCCTTGCATCATGTTTATTCATGTTCATTCTACAAGGATATAAATGTCATTACACAACACTTTTGAGTGTACTAATCAATTAAAGGAGTGTGCAAATCATCTCCCCTATAAATAAGGCTAAGATAGCATTTTTGAAATCCTTGTTTGAAATCTTGAATGCAAATGACTGAGAATCACTTGACTCTATTTATAATATACTTCAAGGGATTGTAAGTAAACTCATAACTCTGGGTGGAAAAGCTGAACAAGAAGATATCAATGCTAAGTTTTTGAGAAGTATGCCTGCAAAGATGGCTACAGAAGTATCCATCTGGGAACAAGGATGATATTGATAAGGTTAATATTGATGATATGTACAATCATTTCAAAGTATTTGAACAAAAACTTAAAAGAAAGAAAGGATCAACTTCCAATGCTACTAATTTAGCATTTATATCTAATCAGAGTAATGAAGTTAATCCACGTAAAGTTCTTAGTGTAGCTAGTGAATTTGTTAATTTTGGTAGTACCTCTATCAGTACTGCTAAGTTAAGTGATGGCACCATTTATGCATTCTTATCCAATTACAAGAATGTTGAAGAAATTGTTGTTGATGATCTTCACCAACTAGATGATGATGACTTGGAAGAGCTAGAAATAAAAAAATAAATTGGATTTTCTAAGTATGAGAGCAAGAAGGTTTCTCAAAAGAACAGTGAAGTAAATTACTCTCAATGTTGGTGACAAGGTTAGCTTTGACAAGTCAAAAGTTGAGTGCTACAACTGCCACAAGAAAGGACATTTTTTAAGGGAGTGCAAAAGTCCAAGGAGTAAGCCACATGAAAGAAAAGTAACTATTTAAGAACCCTCTTCAAAAGGTGTTGATGGCTATTGATGGCACTAGTACTTATTGGGGATTCATGGAGAATGAGGAATGTACTGAAAATATGGCTCTCATGGCATTATCAGATTATGAGGCAATTTTTTATAAACATTGTACTATAGATTGTTAAGAAAAATTTTAAAAACCACAAAAGTATTCTGATAACATTACCAGAAATTATCGTTCCTCTAAGTGTGATTTGACTAACTATAAAAGAGGTGTTGTTATGTTAGCAGAACAAATAGAATGTTACAAGGAAAATTAAATAGCATTTAAAGATTCTATTATTCTTCTTAAGAGAGAAACAGCTACTCAAACTCTTGAAATCACTGATCTTAAGTCTAAATTAGAAACTAGTAAAATTATTAAAACTGAGAATGAAGTCAAATTCAAAAGTTTTAATAGTGCCAATAAATGTCTATAAAGATGATTGATATTCAGGTTCTTGACAAGTACAAATGGGGTCTAGGTTATAATGGTGACTATTATACTGTTGAACCCCCTCTTGTTTCTTTCTTCCTTTAAAAGAGGTATCATTTCATGGCCTTCCAGAATTTCAAAATTATAAGGAAGATGGGTTTGAGCCTATCAGAATAGAAGGAAGCAAAAAAGGATAGTGAAGTTATTATTCCCAGTATATCTAGTGTAGACTCCCCACAAAATATACTATCCACAAATGCTAGTACTAATGTTTCTCAGTCTGATGACTGTACTTCTAGGTGTAGTAGTTCCAATAGTACAATTTCTCAAACCACTAATAAGATAGGTGAAAAGATTGGTCTTGAAAATACAGGAAAGTTAAATCCTAATGCACCTAAATACAAACCTATCAGAAAATTTTTAAGTATGCTGAGATGTATAGAGCTAAACAACCTAGAGGGAATCAAAGAAATTGGAATAATCAAATATCCCAAAAAATAAGAGAAGGATTTGTTATGTATAACAAAGCCTGCTATATATGTGGTAGTTTTGATCATTTAAAGGCTAGATGTAGACTCAATCAAAAAGCTGAGGTAGGGTACGTAATCATACTAGTCATGTTAATGCTCGTAGACCAAAACAAGATAATTATGGTAGGTATGCTACTATTATCTATCCAAAATCACACTTTGGAAATGCAAAACCATTTGAAGCACAACCAAAAATTAGAGGACTATTTCAAAGAAAAATAGCTTTAAACCTTCAAAATCTAAATCAAAAGTTTAATGTTGGTTGACCAAAATTTAATTAAGGTAATACAAAGCTTAATGCTGGTAGACTAAAATTTAATTATGATATACAATGTTTAATTCCGGTAACACAAAATTTAATACTAGTTCAAAAAAATCTAGGTGGTCAAATAACTTTCGACCAAATTCAAGAGTGTTAAATAATGTCAAGGAAAGAAAAAATTGGCTCAATGCTATTAATCCCTCAACATGTTGGGTTTGGAAATCTGACAAACACAATGATGCATCAAATGTTCTTTAAAGACTCAACTACATTGATGCACGAGGCAGATCTGAGTCTGTTATGGCTTAGGTCCCTAAAAGTAACTAATTTGTTTCTTAACGTGTGCAAGGTAATTCACTACAGGAACTTAAAGACATAAAATACTTTGATAGTGGATGCTCAAGGCACATGGCTAGGAACTTGGAGTTTTTGTCTGACTTCAAGGCTTTTGATAGAAGAAATGTCACATTCGGAGGATCTACTGGTGGTAGGATTTATGGTAAAGGTACATTTAAAGCTAGTAACATTGACTTTGAAGATGTATACTATGTGAAGGAGCTTTAGTATAACCTTTTCAGCATATCTTATATGTGACAAAAGGACTTATGTACTTTTCACTAACACAAAGTGTGTGGTTCTTTCACCAAACTTTAAGATGCCCAATGATAATCATATATTATTTAGAGTCTCAAGAAAGAAAAACATGTACTTTGTTAATATAAAGGACATGATTCTTAAAGAAGGGTTAACTGCTCTGGTTGCAAAGGCTACATCTGATGAGGCGATGCTTTGGCATAGGAGGCTTGGTCATGCAAATTTTAAGAATATTAATAAACTTGTTCAAGAAAACTTGGTTAGAGGTTTGCCACCCAAACATTTTCTTAATGACCAAACCTGTGTTGCTTGTCTGAAAGGAAAGCAACACATGGCCTCTTGTAAGTCTAAAATTGTGAACTATACTTCCAAACCTCTTGAAATTCTTCATATGAATTTATTTGGACCTACCTTTGTGTATAGTCTGAATAATAAAAAGTACTGTTTAGTGGTTACAAATGATTTCAGTAGATTTACTTGGGTTTTCTTTCTTAAATCTAAAGATGAGACATCAGAGATTCTTAGAATCTTCATTACTGAGATAGAAAATCATATTGAGAACACTGTTAAAACCATTAGATGTAATAATAGAACTGAGTTCAAGAACAAAGAAATGAATGAGTTTTGTGAAATTAAAGGAATTAGGAGAGAATTTAGTGTTGCTAGAACTCCTCAGCTAAATAGAGTTGATGAGAGGAGAAACAGAACACTAATAGAGGCTGCTAGAACTATGTTGGCTGATTCCAAGTTGCCTAATCATTTTTGGGCAGAAGTTATCAGTATTGCTTGTATGTGCGGAATAGGGTCTTAGATGTTAAACCTCATAATAAGACTCCTTATGATCTCTTTAGAGGTGGAGCTCCTACACTGAACTAATTGAGACCTTTTGGTTGTCATGTGAGTATTCTCAATACTTTAGGCCATTTGGGAAAGTTTGATGGGAAGTCAAATGAAGGGTTCTTAGTTGGGTATTCTCTAAATAGTAAAGCATATAGAGTCTACAATCTTAGAACCAAACAGGTTGAAAAAAGCTTGTATATTAGATTTATGGAAGATAAACCAATAAATGTAGGTATTGGGCCAGAATGGATGTTTGATATTGATTCTATGACAAATACTATGAACTATGTACTAGTTGCTACAGGTACAAACACTAACAATGTTGCAGGTTCAGGGGAGGATATCATCATATTACCACTTTTGGATGGAGATTTTAGGTTTCCTAAAGATTCAAGTTTTGCTGCAGAAAAGAAGGATGCTACAAAGTCAAGTGGTTCAGATGACTCTACTCCACAAGGAAGGACTGAACAAGTTACCAGTTCTGTTGATACAAGTGAAAACAACATTCATAGGGTTAGGGCTAGTTTGCCATAAAATAATACTACCAGTACCAATTCTAATGCTGGTAGTGTGAAACTTGTGTATCAACCAAGTCCTACTGAAGGTGATGATGATCTTGCTGATTAGTAAGAGCTGATTCAGACATTATCCTACAACCTCCAATGGGAACAAAGCAAGGAGTGGCATCTAGTCCTATATCCTCTCTACCTCCAGAATTATAAAAGTTCGCTCATAGGAGTACATATTGGGTTAGTGTGTCAAGCATGGGAAGTAGGCACACAAAAATACAATACGTGGGAAACATATGGTCGGAGTGATAAAAAACATGATTCTCTCATCTATCGGAAGGGTATGACCTCTCGAGGGGGTTGGCTTGGCCGGATACACCTCCTTTGAATGATCGGTAATCTTCACAATGGATAGATTGACATTATTTTTAGAGGTAACATGGTCAGCGGTCTTAGTCACCGCAGTATTTGGCACATAATGGTTTATTGGTACCGAAAAAGAGTGTGATTCGACTTTAATTCAGCATGGACAAGGGCATAATTCTTGACTCTCTTCTTCTTAGGGCCAGCGGAGGTTCCTTCGCATTGAGATTTTCCAAGGCAAGAGCTTCCTTCTTCTCCCGAGCTTTGACGATTTTTAGGTCAGCCTTCTCCACAACTTTATGTCTACCACTAAGGTCAGGGATCGGAGCCTCGAAGGCAAAGGGTCGGTAGTACATCTAGTAGGACGTTGGCTCTCCGGAATAACTTCTTCCTTGGTAACCCACATCTATCTGTGGTCGTTCGGTAGAACCACCACAATAACAAGCACGTCTTGTTCCAGACATACTTTGTGCAAACATAAGTTTTAATTACTAGATCTGTAATAAATAAAGCTTATTTACTAAATATGTATATTTGTGAAAGTAAATTTCTAATTGATAAACTTAACTTTAAAAGTAACCGGATATGTATTTGAAACTTTAAAAAATCTAAAAATTACAGGAGTGAATAAATGGCTCAAGTCTAGTTTGTGAGTTTGTCTATTAGAGTTTGTGGGTTATGACCGAGGTACATCTGATGTCATGTTCGAATAAAAAAGCCATAACTATGTAAAATTATACTCAATCACAATATATATTACCACAAACTTTAATAAACTTAACCTACAAATCAAACGTGAACTATTTACCACATTACTAAATTTAGGCTAAACAATTTGTACACTCTTTTAATTTATTGGACACTCCAATCTGTGCATCGAACAGTTGTACTGTGACTTCTCAATCAAAAAGTTGAGTGTGTCAATTAATTCACTTAAATTTATATTTATTTTTCTTCTTATCATCCTTATTAACTTTATTTTATTAAAAGATCGAGTTTGTCAAAATCAAACCCCATTAATCAAGCCACATGGGAAGAATGAGATATTTAATGTTACTAATACCGAGCTATTAAAAGTCCAACTTTTTAACTACCCTTTTGTCCTATCTAATTATAACTAATACATGTGATTTACGAATGTGTACTTTAGTGTCTAATTGGTAGATTATATTCCATCATACATGTTCTCATAGTATAAACCATAGTGGACATGTATTTTGTTTGCTTGTAATACATTTACGTACACCTTAGTGTTTAAACGTGGTGTACGTAAATGTATTATAAGCATACGTTAAATGATTGAGGATTCTTTTTGTTCCGTTACCGTAGAATACTAAGGTGTATGCGGTATGATTTCTTTTATTTCATAATAATCATACCATAAAATTATCTCGCATGTTTTAAGCGAGACTTAAATGTGTAATAGTTTTTCACTTCTCACGCAACATGAGTCACCATTAAATACAAATTAAGGTTCAACATCAATTCAAAACCGAATTAAACCGAACCGAGTTGAAAACCGATTAAAAAACATGAATAAAAAACCGAACCGAAATAAACCGAGTAAAACCGAAACCGAATCGAATATATAGTTTAAAGGTATTTTTGTGTTTTTAACCAAAAACGAAATCAAACCGAGAAAAACCGACATAAATATACAAAACCGAACAGAAAATGTTCAGTTCGTTTTCCATCGGTTCGATTAGACTCAATTTATCTGTTCAATTCAGTTTTTGATTAATTTTGCTCGACCCTAATACAAACTCTTTCATTTAAACATGATTAAATTACTACCTCCTACTAGATAATTCAATTCTTTCATCAACATAATTATTAAATGTCAAGTTGTTATTAATCAATGTATTAATTAAACATTCCTTTGTGAATCATGATTGGATCAAGGGTTCATTGCAAGTGGTTAGAAAATTCATTCCATTAGTCTAATCTTATATGAATGTTAATATTGCAAGTTGTCTCATTATCTCCATTTAAAATACTTTGATTTATACTTTTTGATTAGATCCAAATTAATGCCCTAAAGTTTGTATAAAAAAACAAGTAATCTTACTATTAACTTTAGCCTTTAGTAATCATACATTGTTGACCATAATTACTACTCGGAATGAAAATATAAAAATAGCCAAAAAGATAAAGGGTTAGGAAGGCATCATACTTATCCTTAACAACAAGGTTATGGTTATGTTAAGAGCATGGTTCTAAATAACGCGTTATATCACGTTTTATAATGGGTTATAGCGTGAAGCGTGGCCTTCACGTTACGAAACAGATTAAGACGTTATCTATAGGCGCAACATGCGAAAAAGTGGCATAAAGCGTGATATAGCGCGTAGTGTGGCGTTTTTTTTTTAATCTTTTTGCAGGTTTACAATAATTGGGCATAGTTTTGAGCTATTTAGTAGACTTGAGCTTAGTTAAGAGTGTCACTTTACCCCGGAGCCATCAGGCTCGTGTTATAGCAAAAAGTACTAACGACTCAGCACTTTTCCCTAAGGTTGGGTCGCGTTATAGGCAATAGCAAGCCATATGGTTCGTGTTATAGCAAAAATTGCTAATGACTCGGCACTTTTCCCTTAATATGGGTAACATGGTCGCGTTATAGGTTGTTTGTGTCATAGGTCACCACCGCCTTATAAATTATAACGCACATACCAAGTACTCTAAACCTTTCTAAAGAATAGTGCTCGGGACTTTTCCCTTAATATGGGGTACATGGTCGCGTTATAGGTTGGTGTTATAGGTCACCACCTAGCGTTATAAGTTATAACGCTCATACCAAGTACTCTAAACCTTTCTAAAGAATAGTACTCGGCACTTTTCCCTTAATATGGGGTACATGGTCGCGTTATAGATTGGTGTTATAGGTTTGCGTCATAGGTCACTACCTAGCCTTATAAGTTATAACGCCCATACCATCTTAACTTAGCTTATCTACAATGGTTGGCTAGTACAATTCTTCGCACGTGTAAACAACCTGAAGTGATCACGTCAAGCTTCTGAAAAAGAACGAGGTTTTACCGAATTTCGAGTATTGTAGATTAGTCAAACAAAAAACCGGACACTATGGTCAAGAAATATAAAAAACCTTAGCTATTATTACTTGTCCAACTAATACAATTCTTAAATCAGCAATGATACTGCATAATGCAGCATGTGCATGACCTGTGCACATATTTTGGTCAACCATGATTCATATATATATGTCAACACATTCTCCTATAAGCTTCACATAAGCTTATTCATAAGTCATAAACATGGCTTCTTTTCCCTCATCAAAATTTCTTGTAACAATAGTACTGCTATTGTCACTTGCTCGTTTTTCGTCTTCAAAGAAGATTGTGAACACCTTGTTATTCAATCAATGTCTTTCGACCATCCAGTCCTCGAGCACTTTCTTCGCTCCTAACAGTCCCAACTTCACATCCATTCACAACTCAACTGCCGGAAATCTTCGTTGCATCGCCCCTTGGATGCCAAAGCCCGGGCTTATTTTCACTCCGTTGGACGCGAGCCACGTCCAAACTGCGGTTATTTGTGCCAAAAAGCATGGAATTCAGCTTCGGTTTAGAAGTGGAGGCCATGATTACGAAGGGTTGTCTTATACATCTGTCACGAAGCTTCCTTTTGTTCTTGTTGACTTGCAAAATATGCGGGCCATTAATATCGATCTTGATGACAAATCTGTTTGGGTTGAGGCTGGTGCGACTCTTGGTGAACTTTATTACAGAGTTGCTGAAAAGAGTAAGGCATGTGGTATTGCTGCTGGGATATGCACAAGCTTGGGCCTTGGTGGGCATATCACCGGTGGGGGATACGGGTCCTTGATGAGAAAGTACGGGCTAGGAAGTGATAACGCGCTTGATGCTAAAATTATTAATGCTAATGGGGAGATCCTAGATAGGAAATCCATGGGCGAGGATGTTTTTTGGGCGATCAGAGGTGGTGGTGGAGGCAACTACGGAGTCATAGTTTCATGGAAACTTAGACTCCTACCCGTCCCCACCATTGTCACGGTACTTAATGTTTCGAGAACATTGGAGCAAGGAGCCACTAATACTCTTTACAAATGGCAACAAGTGGCGCCACATTTTGTTGATGAACTTTTCATGAGAGTATTCATATCACCCTCCAATATACAAAATTCAACTACAAGAACCATCTCTACAACTTACAATGCACTCTACCTAGGACCAGCTGATGCACTCCTCGAGCTCATGAACCATGATTTTCCCGAGTTGGGCCTTAAAAAAAGCGATTGTTTTGAAATGAGTTGGCTTGAATCCGTCATGTTCGTCGCAGGGTTCCCCAAAACCGTCCCAACAACCTTCCTACTAACCGGAAATCCATCTCGCTCGGTCCACTTCAAAGCAAAATCAGATTTTGTCAAAACCGTAATCCCAAAAAAAAGTTTAGAAGAAATGTGGACAACAATGTTGAAAGAAGGTATCCCATTAATGATATGGAGTCCGTATGGAGGGATGATGGAGAGGATACCGGAATTAGCGACACCATTCCCACATAGGAAAGGTGTCCTTTACCAGCTTCAATATGTTGACATGTGGGCAGTGCCGGATAAACAAACCATGAAGAAACATTATAAGAGGATCAGAAGCTTTTATAAGTACATGGGTCAATATGTTTCTAAATATCCAAGAGAAGCTTATATGAATTACAGAGATCTTGATCTTGGAATGAACGCTCAAAACGGTAATACAAGTTTCATGAAGGCGAGTAGTTCATGGGGATCGCGCTATTATAAAGATAATTTCATGAGGTTGGTTAAGTTCAAGACTAAGTTTGATCCTGATAACTTCTTTAGACATGAGCAAAGCATTCCGCTCCTTCCGTTGTAGAGAAAGAACATATGACAAACATCAAGACATAAAGTATCTTAGGAATTATAATCAAGTAAAAACAATGGGACATAAAGTACACACTCATCATATAACAGAGAAAGAACATATGACAAACATCAAGACATCGTCCTATATATCGTGAAACTATTCAAGCATGTACGCTTTCCGAAGAGTTGATGTTCAAGCCTTTTACTTATAACAACATAACCAGTATATAGAATGTGTACCCTGATTAACTCGAAAAATAACAAAGTACCTAGTCCAACTCTCATTACTCTGGCCTCAATAGATATACTAGTAACTCCTATGTAAATAAAAGTTATGAAAGGGCAACTTTTTATAAAACTCGAAATCAGGCAAGTCCGACACACCCCTCTTGGCTTTTCTTGAAAACTGTGCACCTTTGCGGGTACTTAAACCCAAAAACCCGCCCGTTTTACAAGTCTAAGGATGCCACTAGTTATAGAAGACAACATACGAACAAGTGAAACTTATATGCCAATCTGATGCACCTCCACCACCGACCCATTGGAGCTCGTGTTTGTTTGGGCTTATATGTGGGCATACGAGCTTATTTGATTTCGGCGTATATCTCATAAGCCTAAATATTCTTGCTTATTTTGAGACTTGTGGCTATATAAGTTTATTACGATATGATAAACTTATATAAACCCATGAATCTCAAAATAAGCCAGGAAATTGAGGCTTTAAAATATAAACCGAAATAAAATAAGCTCATAAGCTCACACATAAGCCCAAACAAACACCCCCTAAAATTGTGTGTGTTTCAATTTCATATATACATATGAAAATTATATTTCGTTCTGATCATTTTTCTCCTTAAAAAAGTTGAAAGTGTTGGTTTTAATGACTTTTCAAGAAGCAAGGCAAACCAAAAATTCTTCCTTTTATGAAGAGCAGATAAGGTAAAATAAGAAACAATGCCAACACAACCAACTAGACAGTGGTGGTGGTGTGAGTTGTGGCAGCCCCTCCGAGCTGGTTAAAATGATGAAAACCTCCGTTGGAGGTAGGCGTGTGTGTGTGAGTGGGGGGGGGGGGGGGGGGGGGGGTATCGGTCCTGTCATATTGTGGCGTTAGGGTTTAAGTTGTTGTTGTATTCGGTTTGTGTGAGTGAACAGTGAGGTTTGAAGAGAGTTTAGGGTTTACATAGCAACAATACGGATGGGTTAGGGTTTAGTTTAAGTGAACAGTGAGGTTTTGAAGTAGCTTTAGGGTTACTGTATCAAGAAAAACACACATGCAACAAAATTGTGAAGAACAAGAAGCAGAAACTGTATGATACCCTGGATTCGGCACAACACCAACTTGTCGTCTTGGGAGTTTGATACCCTGGATTCGACACAACCCCAATTTGTCGTCTTGGGAGTTTGAGACACTAGATTAGACACCGGCTTTTGTTAAGAATAAGCCCAAGAACTAGGGCCGTAAACAAACTGAATGTTCGATCAATGAACCGTTCGCCGATCGTTCGATAAAAAAAATCGTTTATGTTCGTTTATTTAATAAATAAATGAACACGAACAAGATTTTTGGTCCGCTTAGTTAAATGAACAAACATGAACAAACGTTTGTTCTTTCCGCGCTAGTAATCAGGGTCCATGAAACCCAAGTTCTTATAGTCTGCTCAAACTCAAGTTCTAACCTTCTTAACTTGAGCTGTTTCCAAATTTTGGTTTCGGGCAGAAGAGTTTCGACATGGCAATTGTGTTCAAGTACTTTAAACGTGATGGCCTTCGGATCGACTCAATTCCTTATACATCACTTAAGGACATCAGAGAATGGCTAGACACATCTGACAACGGAAGGAGCGGAATGCTTTGCTCATGTCTAAAGAAGTTATCAGGATCGAACTCAGTCTTGACCTTAACCAACCTTATGAAATTATCTATATAATAGCGCCATCCCCATGAACTACTCCCGTTCACGATAAAAGATAATTTCATGAGGTTGGTTAAGGTCAAGACTATGTTCGATCCTGATAACTTCTTTAAACATGAGCAAAGCATTCCGCTCCTTCCATTGTAGAGTAATTTTATACAGAATTACAGTTGATTTTTTGTATCAGCAAAGTGATCAATTTTGAATAACTTTGTATGTCTTTATAGTTTTTATCTTGCAATGAACGATCGAGAGAAAAACATACAAACAGACATAGACTACACGCTTATTATATAACAGCAGAAGAACAACTTACAAACATCAAGATATCTTCCTACATAGCGGAAACGTTCAAGCCTTTTACTTATAAAGAACGTGTATGTAACTGTAAACACTTCTGAACCATTTGACCCGTTTTCTATATATCTTCCCGTCTCTTATGAGACCCATTTTGACCCGTTATAGATAAACACATCCTGAATTCATTTCCTTATGTCTAAATGTTTTTTAACACCACTGATCAATACATGTTCTCGAATAAAAGAACAAAGGTGTCCCTCTGATAGCGAAACATCTCATAGGGACAGGTTGGGATGCTTTTGTCATTCTTTATTACAAGTGAATGCTGATTGGGTCGACAAATCAACGGAAGACGTCCAAGTAGGCCTATGGGTTCGATATCGTTATAGGATGTATATTGGTTTGCTGAATTGGTTCATGGGCATGTCCATGGACCTTGTCTTCCTGATAATTAGCTTATTTAATACAACGACCTAAACCCACTTATTTGATATTTTAACGAATTCAATTTTCTTCCTTATTGTATAATCTGAAACACGGTTAAACTAGTTCGTGTTACTAACATTCATACCAGATTAAAATAAATAAAACAGTACAGTCGAAACTTGAAGGTAGGGCCTGTTACGCAGGTCTCGTTGGGATTTCCAGGATCGAATTGATCAAGCACACATCATGAACATCATCATAATAATAAGAACAAGAATATAGGGGATCGAACCTTAAATAATCTGATATAAATATGGAATAAGGTTGAATGTAAAATACAGGATTCCTAATCTATAAATAATGAATGAAACGGTGCCTAACGAAGCGTTGTGATGGTTCTGAAGAACCAACAGTCGTGCCTCTTCCATATAACCGTTCCTTAACTGCTGTCTAAACTATCTAGGGTTTTGGGTTGTTGGCCTGCGGCCCAACCCGTATGTATACAGGCTTTGAAGTATCTTGGGGCTGTTCTTTGTTCTTCCTGGTGTCTTCCTATGTGTCTGATTTGCAGCCTTTTACAACAGGAATAACACGTTGTTATTCTTCTGTCAAAGATCAATAATATTATCTCCAACAGGGCCAGCATCTTCATCACAGTGGTAACCGTTTACTCAAACTCCGTAATTCTTCATTCAAAGGAAATAATATTAATTCTACATTCTAAATTTTGGGCGTTTAGGAGCATTGGTACTAGGAGCAGCACGGGACTTTCCAAAAGCTTTCAACTTCCTTCTTTTCTCCTCATCCTCGCTGTCAGACTCATCTCCTTTCATCTCCTCATCCATGCTGTCAGACTCTTCCATTTCCTCTTCTTCGTCCTCATCATCCTCGGACTCCACCAAAGATGCACTGTCGGACTCGTCATCATCCGACTCAGACTGAGACTCCACATCAGATGGTGCGTAACCTTGATCCGATTCATCTGCTTCACTATCAGACTCAGAATCACTAGCTTCCAAATTCAAAAACTCCCATCCTTTGTCAGAAATAAACTGTTGCGGTTCAGCCATGATTGTGTTTAAGAGAGTCCGCCAGCTCATGTTGAACCTGCTTTCATAATATTTTATGTCAGCTGTGTCTAGCCAATCTTTGATGCCCTCAAGTGATGTAGAAGGAATTGAATCGATCCGTAGGACATCACGCTTAAAGTCCTTGAACACGATTGCCATGTCGAAACTCTTCTGTCCTTGCCCAACCCTTTCGAGGTTCACAATCTCGATCTCTCTCAATGTAACAACGAGAAATGGACTTTCTATCAGATCGACCAAGCAGCTTGCAGTTGGAACTATTAAAGTGGAAGCTTTGTGTGGTACCCCATGAAACCCGAGCTTTCTTTTAGTCCGCTCAAACTCAAGTTCTAACTTGGACCTTTTCCAAATTTTGTTAACGCCATTAACAAAGCTCTGAAATTTCTCACTGGTTTTATTTTTACGATCTTGTTCTCTACGTTCTTCCTCCACCTCATCTGGGTCATATGAGATCTCCTTGAACCTCCTAAATTTTGAACAGACTCCATCACCTTTTCATAGAATTGAACATCTTTCGTCTTTTTATTTCCAACCATGATCTCGTTATGGAGATGAAAATGTAGCAGCGTTATCAATTCTTTATCTGCTGGTTGAAAGAAGGCGTGTTTAATGTTTCCAAATAATATATCCAAAGCACGTTCATTCTTCCTTGATGTCGAATATCTAAAGCCATTATCATGAGACTCCAGAGTACCCGAAATCTCCCTTCCACGAAACGAGGTACGGATCAAAAGGTTGCTCAGTTTTAACGGACTGGAGTTACAACCAACACGCACGAGTTTCTCCTGCGTAACCAACGATTCCCTCTGAGCTCTTTCAGACACACGCGAAAGATAATCCTTTTTTAGTATCTTTATACTTTGTTCTAGTTCACTAATATGCTTCGAGTCCTTTGAACAAAAGGCTGCCTCCTTGAAGTAAATTTGCGACGGAATCATGAACACCTTTGGATCATGGAAGGTAATACGAATAACGTATTTATAGAACTTACGGCTTGCATCAACATGAGTCGTTACAGTCTTGACAGTAGCCACATGACAAGGTACCATCGTAGGTACCATCGTAGGTACCATCTGTACATGACAAGGTACGACCATCTGTTCATATACCGGAATGAGTATAGCCGCATTCCTCTTGTCTACCATAATCATGGTTTGGTCTCTCGGCTGAGGAACATCATTAGGGTTTTCGTAAGCCCTAAAATCACTTGATATACTAGAAGAAGAAGATCTGGCATGCACTGTTTTATCAGCATAGCCACCAGAAAGCCGTCGAGCGGTTTCGTCGTTAACCTTACGACCAAGTTGAGCTTGATGCTGGTTTCTTCTATTTTCTTTCGACACTTCATGGTTGATTGATCTAAGTGATCGATTTGGTGCCATAACCTGGTCACGTATCAAAGTTAGTTATTCAGTAACCAGATTGGAAAACAAGAGTAATGCAGATTAAACAAACAAAAATCGATTATTGTTTTTAAAGAAAACTAGTAACCCTTTTTGCAAGATAATCGAGAATCTGGTAAAAAAAACCACAAAGATCGATTGTTTTTAAAGAAAACTAACCCGTTTTGCAAGATAATCGAGAACGGTAAAAAAAAACACAAAGATCGATTGTTTTTAAAGAAAACTAACCTTTTTTGCAAGATGAACGATCGAGAGAACCTGGTAAAAAAACCACAAAGATCGATTGTTGTGACTTGTGATAGGTTTGGTTTTATAAGATATAATCGTGTGTTGATGTTTTTAATATATATAGGTTAGAGTCTACCAAAACCCTAAAAACCCTAAAAACGATTTTTTGTTGGACCTTAACCTCCAAACCCTAGGCGGTTAATTATGGTACAATAAACTCTCTAAATAATTTCAATAAACTCTCTAAATAAATTCTGCTTTTGGGGATCAAACAAAAACTAAAACAAGCTTAAGCTCGAGTTAATTATGATCCTCGTTTAGCTATGGGCTTCACACATCAAAGTCGATTAGATCGCGAGCATATATACTATAAGAATTCGGTTTTAGTGAAATCGAAGTATTCGGATTAACCAACAAAGAGTTATAAAAAACCTCCATCAAAACCCTAAAAAACGATTTTTTGTTGCGACCTTAACCTCCAAACGCTAATTTTTTTCCTGTCGATCTCTTTCATCCACATATCATTGTTTGGTTTCTTATTATATTACCCCTCCGTCCCAAAATAAGTTTTCACATTTGACTTTTAAAGTGTTTTCTCCGCAAGTTTATGCAATATATATTAGGGGAGTGCAAGAAACCGAAAACCGAAACCTAAACCGAAAAAACCGAAGAACCGAAACCTAAAAAACCGAAACCAATTGAAAAACCAATGGTTCGGTTTTTGCATTTTGAAAAAACTGAAGCTTTTGGTTCGGTTTGGTTTGAGCATTAAAGAAATCCGATATAAACCGAACCGATCTTTCCAAACATGAGAATATATATATAAGTTCACGTCGAAGTTAATGGACGAAGAATATGCTACGCTAGATTAATTCTATCATGTGTAATAACTAATCATTGTTTCATATGCTTATTGAACATGACTCAATAATAAGTTTTCTTCTCGATTGTTTTTTTAATTAGGTTTTTATCGTTGTTATTGTGTTGATTTATACACATAAATGATTTTTTTAGGATTTTATATGATATTTTTTCCTTATTGTTAATGTTGTGTTTCTTGTTGTTATTGTTTATTTAAAGCTTTTAACGTGTCGGTTTATGGTATATTCAAAATTGACTTGTAAAAGCGAAGCTCGATAAATTATATAGAAACAGAAAAAGCCAAAAAACCAAACCGAAAGTAATCGAAAACCGAAAAACCAAACCGACACAAAACCGAAACCGAATGGTTCCTACAAATTAGAAACTAAAATTTGTTGGTTCGGTTTCGGTTTTATACAAAAACCGAACCAAATCGGACCATGCTCAACCCTAATATATATGAATGGATAGAGTTTTAAATGTGTAATCCATTAATGTAACTTTTATCAAGTATTATATACTCCATCCGTCCCTAAATAAATGTCAACTTTGACTATTATCCGTTTTTTTTGTTCAACTTTGACCGTAAATATTTATATTTATGTTATATAATACTTGATACAAATAATATGAATGAATTGAGTTTTAAATAAAATTTTATCGGTATAATTTTCATCAAGTATTATATAACACAAAGATGAATATTTACGGTCAAAGTTGAACAAAAATACCGAAAAAAAGTCAAAATTGACACTTATTTATGGACGGATGGGGTAACACAAACAAACAAATTTGCCGCCAAAGTTACGGAGAAAACACTTTCAAAGTCAAAAGTGGACACTTATTTTGAGACGGAGTGAGTATTACTTTTGTAGTAATTATATCCTCCATATGATTTGTGGCTTTCTGTGTTCGACTGGTTTAATTATAGGGTTTTCTTTATAATCATTTTTTTGGGTTTTCGACTTGTGCCTCGATCTAAACCATCTGGTTTGTTTTGATGATCTTATGCTCTTATTTACTTTTTCTTTCCGTCGATTTACATAACTGTACGATACAATCAAGGACGAAGCTTGAAGCATTCTTACGGAGGGGCCAAAGTAACATTTACTCATTTTAAAGAGGTTAAATTGTCAAATAAATATTTTTTCATTCATTTAAGGGAGAATTGCATATATAAATCCCTTTAAACAGCCAAAATTGCATATATATCCAACCTAAACAAGTAATTGCTTATATATCCTCCAAAACACAAAAAATTGACATTTATATCCAAATAATTATTTTATATATATTTAAAACAACAAAACACAGAATAATTGTAATTTGAATATAAAATGTGATTATACCCTTATGCTTATACTAGATCTATAAACCATCAGAATTCTACAAAATTAGTTACTGTAATACACTCCCTTAGAGTCCACGTTCTTTGATGGCTGTTAACATTAATGGTTGAATGAATTTAATTCTTAATGTTATATCGAATTTAGGAATTAAATTTTTGATGTTATATCAAATGAATTAATGCTTGAAACCTATATTTCTAACGGGATATGATGGAATACAATATTTTGTGCTGATAATAGATTAAAATGTAAATCTTAATGTGAAATGTGTTTTGTGATTCCCTGAAGCGATATGATTTTTGTTAAAAGTTGATGAGAAGTATTGAGGTTGTCAATCTTGTAATTTTTTATGTGTTTATGAAGTTGTTGATCTTTCAACGTGTATTTGTAATTTAGAAATGATAAGATTAACGATATAATGGTTATTTTGTATTTAAATTATAGTTATCATGAATTTTTTGGTTTAAAATGTACATAAAAAATTATTTGGATATAAATGATAATTGTTGTGTTTGAGGATGATATGTATGCAATTATTAGTTTACGTTGAATATATATGTAATTTTGAGTCTTTTGAGGGATGTATATGCAATTAACCCTTAATTTTAAAAAAAAGCATTAAATGACAAAAACTTTAGAGGGGCCAAGGACCACCCCTGCCCTTACTAACCTTCGTCCTTGGATACAATACGTGCATGTGGTGATGTAGTCAGGGTATAAGATGCAACGTGACTTTCTTGATTCAGGTGGCGGAGGTAGTAATCATTGAAAAAAAGATGATCATGTCATGGCAGATAGGGAGCCGGGTCAAGATGGAACGAAGGAGATGGACATTATTATCTTCACTATGGTTAATGGTAACCCTGTAGGCAATGATAATACCTCTAATTCTCATGGTACTAATACAAGTACGACTACTATGCTTAAATATGTTAATCGAATGCATTCCAGTCCTGTGCGTAATGGTGATAAGTTATTTGCTAATTTATTTAATAAAGAACCAAGTAAGAAATTTTTTATTTTTGTACTTTGGTTACTCCGACGGAAAACGCAGCTGAGGTGACGGTCCTATTGGATTCTATTCGATCTATTAGCAAAAGGCTTATTCATTCGTGTTTATGGTTCCTTTCTTGGTAAACTGGTGGCAATCTCGTTGTTGCTAACTATGTTAGAAACACTAGAAGTAAATTTTGATTGGTTAAATCAATGCTTAACTCGTTTATAGAATTATTTTTCTTTCAGTTAAATTTTATAGATGGTATGAATGCTATGCTTGAAAATGGTTCATGGTTTATTCGATGTAACCCAATTATCCTGAATAAGTAAGATCCGGATATGAATTTTTTAAAAGAGGGGGTTGGTAAAAAAAGTTTATAACTCTTATTCAATTCATATATAAAACATGTAAAAAAAACTTTGATATGTTAACTAAAGCTTTAAATTTATAATACTGGTTTTGTTTGACAAAATCACTACCACACGGGAAAGAGTAATATAGAACCAGAACGAAGCTGATGTCAGATTCTTATACTACTATACTACTGATATGTGTAAGCATTCATGGGGTAGGTCAAGCTATGCTAGAGAAATGATTAAGCTTTATGTGGATGAGGAGTTGAAATATACAATTGTGGTGGCTATTAGTGGCAGAGCTTGAAGGTTGTCGTTGAGGGGCCAAAATATTTATAATGTCGTAGCATTACCCTTATTCTCAAAAACATTCGCCTCAATTCAATGGTATTGATATACCTCATAAGTAAATGTTTCAACGTAATAGTAGATCTAATAGAATTAATTACATTATCATACAAAAAGTAGATGTAATTGCATTTCAATTACGTTTTGCAAGTGTTTTTTTCTCAGGTTTTGAAAATATTACTTAATTAAACACTTGCATACTTGATTTTTGATTTCTAAGGATGGAGATTTCATATATTGAATTGTACACAACCTGTACTTGTACTACTATTTGTTTCCTTATTTGTGTATAGTTCACAAACTTGTAAGGAAAGAGGACATTCCATTTACTTTATTGATATAAATCTGGGTGTTTTCCCAAAAGTTTCTTTAAACACACATATAAACTATCAATGACTCAAACTTTGAGGGGAAGGGGCGCAACCGCACTATGCTCGGCCCCTGGTGATGCCTAAAATCAAAGGTGGGGGTGTTTATTGGACCAATTTTCGTGTTGAATATGAGTGAAAACCTCCTAGATGTTCGAGCTGCAAGATCTTTGGTCATGTGTTAGATGAATGTCCTAATCCTACGCGAACTTATGGTGCTAAGAATGGATAGAACTAAAGAAGCCTAAGCAGACCGCTACGGGTGTTTTCGTTGGTCCTAAGGTGAGCTTTAAATCTGTTAATCAGGAATTAAGACCGATTCTAAAGAATAATACCACATCTAGTAAGGAAGATCAGATCCTGGTAAAGAGGATAGAAACTCAAATTCTTTTGATGCGCTTATTTCGATTGAAACTAATGACGATTTGGGTACAAATTGGGGGGCTTCCAAGTTGGCTGATTTGGATGACACTTCGGGTGAGTTTATGTTTGTAACTAGTACTCTTTATGCGGACTCTAGTGCTACCCCTATTATTGATAAAATTAATAAGATGGAAACGAGTGTTATTGAGGGTACATGTACTCTTTTGGATGATGAAAGGAAGCCGAATCCTAGCATAAGGGTTGAACACTCATTTGTGGGTGATGATGAGGATGTTGTCTAGCCTAAGGATAACGATATGGCTAAATTTATGGCTAGTTTGTAGGAAAAATGGAAAGACGCATACAAGAATGGTGATGACGACGACGACCCATGTGATGATGATATGTATGATGATCAGGATATCCTAAGCAACATCTAAGGTATTGCTGATAGCAGGATCCGTATAGTAGGTGTAAGAAATTTAAGTATGTTTTTTTGTTCCCCGTGTTTGGTGTGTAAGGCTATATATAGCCCTCCCTTTTGTTGAATAAAGCAAGCAATTCCAGTGATTACTTTTCTGCACTACATTCTTTATCTTTCTTCATATATATATATATATATATATATATATATATATAAAGTGTTCTCTCACAAAAGTGAATTCTACAAGTTGAAAGCTACACGTCGTATCAGAGCCACAACGACTCATACCTTGTGCGTGGAAAGGAAGAAAAGGCCAGATGTCTTTTAGGTACTAAGGCATCAAAAGACAGCAAGATAGCAAGGCAGCAAGACAACAAGACAGCAAGAGCAAGACAGCAAGACATTAAAGAGCAAGACAGCAAGACAGTAAGAGCAAGACAACAAGACATCAAGAGCAAGACGTACAGCAAGGCAGCAAGAGCAAGATAGAAAGAGCAAGAAAGTCACAACAAGTTAGCAAGAAAAGATATCAAGAATGGGAGAGACATCAGAAACGTTGACAATCCGTGAGCAAGGTAGTAACGCATCGCTTCAATGTCCTAAACTCACTAAAACCAATTACACCTCGTGGTCTATTTTGGTTGAGACGGTGTTGGGGGCATATGGTCTTTGGGAATCCATCGATCCGGTAACCGGGGCAGCAGTAGATGAGAAAAAGAATTACAATAATCTTCCAAACCTTACCGGAAGATATTCTCATATAGGTTGCAAAGCACAAAGATGCTAAAGATGTATGGG
This sequence comes from Glebionis coronaria, assembly GCA_025667525.1. Classification (NCBI taxonomy): domain Eukaryota; kingdom Viridiplantae; phylum Streptophyta; class Magnoliopsida; order Asterales; family Asteraceae; genus Glebionis; species Glebionis coronaria. The sequence goes on along the minus strand of CM046882.1, from coordinate 6,757,847 downwards.
AATCGATCCGGGTTGGATACTTAGGAGCAGATCGGGTCCAAAAGGCAAGGTTGCAAACTCTAAGGAGTGAATTAGAGTTGTTTAAGACGAAGGAGAATGAGTCTATCAATGAATTTTCTGACAAGATAAGAGGTATTGTGGCAAAGTTAAAAAGTCTTGGTTCGAGGCTTGAAGAAGAAGTTGCGGTGAGTAAACTTCTCAATTTAGCCCCGCAAAAGTATCTACTAATCATTTCTTCTATAGAGCAATATTCGAGATCGAAACCATGTCGTTTGAAGAAGCTGTGAGGAGGCCCAAAGCATATGAAGAAATATTAAAGGGCTATGGGGAAGAGATTTTGGTGACAAGAGCACGTTTAGATGCTACGAGTGTGGAATACGCGGACACTTCGCAAGGGAGTGTACTAAATGGAAGAACAACCACAATGAAGCCAACTTGATCAAGGAAGATGAACCGACACTGTTGTGAGGAAGCGAGACAAGATTAAGGGGGTGATTGTTGGTTATAATCTTGACTGGATCAGTGTTATACTTTAGTATTCCAGTACTTTAGTTAAGTTACTGAGTCAAATAATAGGAGTTTGAATTGGTATGTACTTAGACCAGTTATTTAGGTTAGATTAGGAGAGCGGGTGAGTTAAAATACCTAGTCTTTAGGTGGTAACGTTCCATAGTTTGTTCCTATTTTTGTGTTCCCCATGTTTGGTGTATTAGGCTATATATAGCATGTACGCTTTCCGAAGAGTTGATGTTCAAGCCTTTTACTTATAACAACATAACCAGTATATAGAACGTGTACCCTGATTAACTCGAAAAATAACAAAGTACCTAGTCCAACTCTCATTACTCTGGCCTCTACAGATATACTAGTAACTCCTATGTAAATAAAAGTTATGAAACTGCAACTTTTTATATAACTCGAAATCAGGCAAGTCCGACACACCCCTGGCCAAAACTGTGCACCTTTGCCGTTACTTAAACCCAATAACCCGCCCGTTTTACAAGTCTAACATATATGCAAGCTCCCGTGACTATGTAAGGATGCCACTAGTACTCTAGAAGACAACATACGAACAAGTGAAAACTTATATGCCAATCTGATGCACCTCCACCATCGACCCATTAGACACTACAACAATACTGAACCTAGGGACGCCCTTTTTCTAGGGTCGACTTAGTCGTCCCTAGATTAAGGGGGGACCCACCACTTTTACATCAAAAACTTGGTCAAAAGGGCTGTGGGGACCTCAAATCCTAGGGACGACTCGTCCCTAGGTTAAATAAATGTATGTTCCCCGTTTTTAAATCTTTTTTATTTATTTAAAATTAATATAAATATTTTTTATTTAAAAAGTTTAAAATGAAAGTGGACCCACATAACTTAGGGACGACTAAGTCGTCCCTAGGTTAAGTAAATATATTTTACCAGTTTTTTTATCTTTTTTATTTATTTAAAATTATTTAAAATTAATATAAATATTTTTTAAAAAACGTTTAAAACAAAAGGGGGGGCCCTTGTAACCTAGGGATGACTAATTCGTCCCTAGGTGAAGGAAAATTTATTTTTTCCTTTTTTGTCATTTGTATTTATTTAAAATTATTTAAAATTAATTTAATTATTTTATTTAAAAAAACTTTATTATAGTTAAAAATAACTTTATACATATTTAGAAAAAAAATTATACATATTTAAAAATAACTTTATACATATTTAAAAAAAACTTTATACATATTTAAAAAAACTTTATACATATTTAAAAAAAATATATTTATTTAAAAAAACTTATACGTATTTAAAAAAAACTTTAGATATATTTAACATTTAAACACACGCTTAATTAAACATATATATTACAGCGATAATAGATTCATAAATAAGAAAAACAACACATCACAAACTAATTAAAACTAAACGTACAGATTAACATATAATAATAAAATACAAATTAACACATTAAAATAACAATTAGATTACTACTCAAAGCTAAGATTTTCCATATCATTTAAATGCTCATGAAGTATTGCAGCCGATTGACATGCGTGGTCTTCAGGATGCCTTTCCATTTCTAGTCTTGTCTCTAGCATCTTTATCTTTAGATCCTTGATCTTGCAATTAGAGCACTCAGTGGGTGCAGATTGAGAATGACCTGTAGAAGAACTTGGATGTGAATCTTGAGGTGTTGAAGATCCAGGGGAAGATCTTATACGGAGTTCGAGATCAAAATCATCCTTCCATTTAAAATATTACATCCATAATCATCTGTTTTTTGCTGTTACAAAGTAAACAAATAACATGACATGTCATTTTAATAATCACATGTATTACATAACTAAAACATTTGATTGTTTACCTTCGAAAGAGGACATGCATAGTAAAGTTTACCAAAGCTATGAGGTTGATGTGACTGTCTCAACACAATATATCCCTTTCTACATGTACACTTATAAGGTTCAAGCGGATCCATCTTATGCAAAATCGGGTGGTGGTGGTGGTGAGTTTGGTATGAGAGGATAAGAGTTTGTGAGGATAAGAGCTACCATAAATAAAGATAAAAATTTAGGGTCGACACATTTAGTGACGACTTAGTCGACCCTAGCTTTCCCGCCAACATTTTCCCGCCAGCATTTACCTCCAACATTTCCCGCCAATATTTGATCACTTAAACATGCTTAAGCTCGGTATTTTTAGCTTAATGGTCACCTCAGAGCAATAATGACATATTGTCTTACACTCTTACTATATAATGTATAACCGTAACATATGGACTCATCGGTTGAACCTATAACGTATAACCCTAACATATGGAATCATCGGTTGAACCTATAACGTATAACCGTAACATATGGAATCATCGGTTAAACCTATAACGTATAACCCTAACATATGGATTCATCGGTTGAACCTATAACGTATAACTGTAACATATGGAATCATTGGTTGAACCTATAACGTATAACCCTATACACCACTTGAGGACATCAGAGAGTGGCTAGACACATCTGACATAAAATATTATGAAACCAGGTTCAACATGAACTGGCGGGCTATCTTAAACACAATCATGGCTGAACCGCAAGAGTTCATTGCTGAAAATGGTTGGGAATTTTTGAATTTGGAATTTATTGATTCTGACTCCGATAGTGCAGATGCAGATGAATCGGATCAGGGTTACACACCATCTGATATGGAGTCTGGGTCTGCGTTGACATGGGAAGAGTTGGAGCGTGAAGCTACTTTTTTTTTAATGGCGATTTTATTAACACTCTAGCAAGAAGCTAGAAGAAAGAAGGAAACGGAAAAAAGAACAAAACAGTTAATTTACAAGGAAATAAGGATTAACAATCCAATCTAGCCAACCAGGAACTGGAGTCTTTATCCTATTACTAATCCATGAATGGGATACAACTTTTATTTCCTCGCTTAACGTATCCTTTCTCGGAGGTTTCAATTCAAAGCAAACACGATTCCGAAATCTCCAAATCACCCAAAACGTAGCTTGAATAACAGCATCAAAACAAGTCTTCATGGTGGGACTAAAGTTTGTTGTATCGCTCCAAGAGATTAGCTACTGTGCAGTCAACAAACACATGGAGCGTGAAGCTACTAATGCAGATAGGGAGAAAGGAGATGAGTCCCACAGTGAGGGTGAGAAAAGAAAGAAGATGAAGGCTTTTGGAAAGTCCCATGGTGCTCCTAGTACCAATGCTCCTAAACGTCCAAAGTTTAGAATGTAGAATTTTTTATTTATTTATTTATTTTTCGTAATGAGTTGGACCGTTACCACTGTGATGAAGATGATAGCCCTACCTTTTAAGTTTCGACTGTTAGTAACACGAACTAGTTTAACCGTGTTTCAAATTATACAGTATGGAAGAAAATTGAATATGTTAAGATATCAGATAAGTAGTGTTGACGCATATGGTAAAATAGACCCTGAATAATACTAGAAGGGCAAAAGGTAAAAGGTTAATAAGCAAAGGAATAACAAATAAATACACAAGGGACTAACATGCAAAAGTTGGGCTATAAATAGTCCCATCTCTCACTCTACATAGCAAGGTTCTATCCTCTCTCTCACTACACTTTCTCTCTCTATATCACAGCATACATATATGCATATAAGACCTTTCATACGAGGCACTGACTTCACCGTTGGAGGGTGGTTCCCCGGGCTCCGGCCTGGGCCCCTTCTAACGAGTTCTTTCTTGTTTGACAGCAGTTTCTGGGCTTGACATAAGGCTCCGGCAGCCATCCGGGTCAACCCTGCAGAAATATGTTTCAACAAATGGCGCCATCCGTGGGGCCCGTTATTCTATTCTACCACAGCTAAGATAACGGGTCTCCTTTATTCACTTTGTCTAAAACAGGGTGATATAATGCATTGTGTACGAGGGGTGGGTATGATCTGGTTTACCCCTTCGTTTGAACTCTTGGAAGTGTTATTCGGTATGTTGTTCATCGGTAGCGGAATATGTAGCCTTTCTGAGTGAGCTCCAGATCCTGTGTATGTTGATTCGGTGGATAACTCCGGCTCCACCTGCTTTTGGAAGGCTTTCTCTGATATGGCTCTATAGTGTATAAGAAAGCATCTCTCATGGCGTCTGGTATGAATCGACTAAGGGTTCCGGTTCACTTTCTCCGGAGAACCTTTAGTTACATGGGCCATTCAGTTACTGTTTAGTTCACCCTTTCGTCAGCAACTGAATGTATAGGCGTCCGGATTATTCCTCCGGTATATGTTGGCCGGTGACATGTACAGGGTTGCCGTTAGAAAGCCACATTTTGTGTTTCGATACGGTATGCATCGTCGGTGTGGTGCGAACGTTAAAAGATGGGATATGTTATTCGCACCCATTCTTCCTGTATATAAATATCGTAACCTCCTATATGCGGTGACCGGTGATACCTTCGGTATTGTGCGGTGAAAGGAGAGTAACTATGATCCGACTTTTTCATCTGGTATGTTTCGTTCGGTTGATAATGCTGGTTGGTACCCTTCGGTCAGAGGAAGAGATGAATGGTCCGTCATGTGATTGTTCGGTTGACACCCTTGACATAGTTTTAGGGTGTATAAGGGGCCTTCCTCATAACGAACCGGTATAAGGCTCCGGTATAAAATGACTAAAGGCTCCAATATGTTCTACAAGACGGAATGAACCTCTGGCATAATGGCTTTCGGCATAGTATCGAGTCCAGACGTTACAACCATCCTTCCAACACGATTACTCCAGGAATATGAGGGCATATCGGTCTTCTAGGCATTTCCTCGGTATGGTTTCTTTCAGTAGTAGAAAGGTATACTCATGACGGGTTTGTTGGCTAGGATCCGGATCATTGTGCTTTTTAATGGTCGATGGGTTAGTTTGGTTAACGCTTCCATTCCGACGCAATTCCCATAACACACTGTAAGTCCTCGACCCATCGACTTTCATCGGTTGCTATGATATACTATCATTTCACTATGCCTTTTGTTATGTGCGTGTAAATACAATTAGGCTTTTTCACCATGTTACTTCGACCATATAGTTGTAAAAAGAACAAATGGTGGCCAGAGTGAAGTAATCTTCACTTTGAGAAGGAACACCGGAGACAGGCAAAAAAAAAAGTTTTAAGAAAGCTTTATGCCATCATAACTTTTGTATGTTATTTAATGAGGAATAGTACAAGAGACATGTGAAATAGTGAAAGTAAGCCATCTTGGAAACATGAATAAAAGATACAGTGAAAGTAAGCCTTCTTGGAAACATCAGTAAAAGATACAGTGAAAGTAAGCCATCTTGGAAACATGAATACAAGATACATGTGAAAGTAGGTCACGTTGGAAACATTAAAAGATACATATGGAAAGTAGCTTTTAACACTGTTGCTTTGGAAACATAAATGATAAATACATATTTTGGAAAATAAGCATTGTGTTTCTTGATAAATGAAAGGGCTACTTTGTTTATAACATCTGATAAATGGTTAGCATACCTTTTATTTTCACGTTTAGTTTTGATTCTGCTATAGATCCTTAAGTATAAGCCATAATGATGTAAATGAGTTAAGGCAAACTAGGTATCTTAACTATTTTATCTTAGAAAAGCTTGAGCTCGCAATCTCCATTCACGTCTTATTTTGAAATCTCAAATTCAGCTGGTTAGTTAATAGTTATTTCTAAAACTTGATCAGCCCAGCTTGTATTCAAAGAATAAAAAAAGGGAAGGAGTCAACTTAGTGCATTGAGTATTTGATTTGGGTATGGTACAACTAATAAGAGAATGTATTTTCTTTCACTATTTTTATCCAAAATATTCTTTTAAATATTAGCCTTTTATTTTCTGGACTGTGCGAGTCAGCACACGCTTGTACACGTTATGAAATATTTGAATGACCGTATATTTTGGTTGACCAGGTCAAAAAAGTACATATGAAATATTTTATCATAGTACTACTACATCATTTTTAATCGAATGGGAGGTACATTAGTTATTGAACTCAAATAATGGTTGTCGTCCAATGTTAAATAAAAGTAATCCCACCACATGAAATATTACACGTAGCTGGATGAAGCCCACGTAATTGGTAGATACTACGTACATTTTTTAGGGCTTGAAATATTATTTCATGCGTACCTATTTAATGCGTATGTGATTAATTTTTTGAACTTGGATGGTATCGACACATATATCTACATCTAGGAAATAAAAAGACTTGCACATGCAAGCAGTAATTTATGTTATATACAAACTAGAATACAAGCACCGAATACAAATTCAATAAAGGCAAAGTTAAATGTACTGAGCTATTATTATTGATAGCTATTGAAAACTCCGGTAAATTAATTTCACGTCTTACGTACGTGTCGAGGTACCCATTTGTTTGTGAGTAAAGAGACTCGTAATTGGGTTATAAACAAAATTTCTATATGGAAAAATGTTTTCTTCTTTAAAAGATTAAGGACATAAAATGTTATGTAAAGCTACAAGACACGTATTACATCATTTATAATGATAAGATAAAATATTGGTAAAGAGAAAGATTAATTATTATCTAAAAATCGTGTTTCACGTCATATGCGTTGCAAGTGAGCATGTGACGTTGCTTGGTCAATAAATGGAACCTCACATGTTTAGTACTGTAATACATTATTGATCGGCGATAAACTAAAGTAATTGGTTTTCTCTTTACAACTTTTGTAAAGCAAACAAAAGTCACGTGAGTTAAGATTCATCAAAAATTGTGATGATAATTAAACGAATTTATGTGAAAAAGTACAATGCGTGACTATTCTTCTTTATTATCTATTGATGGACAAGTACAAACAACCTTTCACATAGGATATACAACTAATAAATCTCAATCTTACTTATATAATGGTACTACCGTGGTTACGAACATTATATGATTTAGAAATTCGGAATTCCAATCTACTATGATGCATGAAGTCGATTACACAATTCTAGTTAGCCATTTCAAAACGTTTGTCAAGTTTCTAAGAATTACTATTTGTAAGAGTTGTGGAGAATAGATAATAGAGTAAGACCATTTCAAAAAAAAATATGTGTAAAACAATAATGGGTACAACATTGGTACCTCATGTCTTCGTCAGTAAATTTGGAAACATAACAAATGTCTACTTGATTAGGCAATTCTTAACAAATATGGAAGAGCTTTTAATTAGTTTCTGAATGAACAAAAATTTAGTTGCACACAATATCTCAACACCTCTTTTGTCGGGCTTTTGGATACCGCCTAAGACCCAATGTTTTGTAGGAAATCCAGCGATAGACCTTTTGGCCTGTTACACCAATGAATTATTTATGTTATTTAAGTTCAACGACACTAATCGAGTATAGTGTCATCGAACTGGGGGGTATAATGGTGTGATCCCTTCATCACGAATGTCATAATTGGCTGTAATCTCGTTGAGGCATGATATTATATTTTTCATATCTAATGGGAGAAAGCAAAAAGCTTTCATGTTATATGTTTCAGGACGGCTTATATGAGCAATTATTTGGTGGAGCCATAATCTTGAGGCATAATCTTGTGGCATAATCTTAAGGCATAATCTTGTGGCATAACCTTGAGACATAATTTTGAGGCATAATCTTAAGGCACAATCTTGAGGCACAATCTTGGAACCTCCGGTCCAACTAACCGAGATGGGCATTGCACGCAACTGTGCAGGACGCGCCTTATGGGTAGTCCGGAAGACAAAGTAAAAGCGGCCTGGTGCCGATGTCTTCCCATATTTTATCGCATAACCGCATAGGACGCGCCCGAGGGGCAGTCCGGAAGACAAAGTAAAAGCGGTCTCGTGCTGATGTCTTCCCATATCATAGCGCATAATTGCGTAGGACGCGCCCGAGGGGCAGTCTGGAAGACAAAGTATAAGCAGTATAAGCAGCCTCGTGATGATGTCTTCCCACATTATAATGCATAACTGCGTTGAACGCGCTTTACGGGAAATCCGGAGATAAATTAAAAGCGGTCTGACGCCAATATCTCCCACATAACATACAAAACACGTTAAGTATTGGACACGCCTAAAAAGCAGTCCGGACACAAACTAAAGCGGCCCAGTGCCGATATCTCCCACATAATGAACGATAACACGTTAAGTATTGGACGCGCCGGAGACAAATTAAAAGCGGCCTAGTACCGATGTCTCATATATATAATATAAAAAAAACGTTAAGTATTGGACGCGCCTAATGGGCAGTCTTTAAGACAAAGTAAAATCGGCCTAGTGCCGATGTCTTTTTATATTATAACACATAATTGTGTTGGACGCGCTCAATGAGCGGCCCAAAAGACAAATTAAAAACGACATGATGTCGATGTCTTCCGATTAATAAATATTGCAGGAGATAACACCGGAGTGGGGCATACAAATAAAATCAAGAATCATGCGAAACGGAAAAGATGTCATTACAAACGGAAACAATATACAATTATGACGTCTGAAGACAAATATAAAGTGGCTACATGCCAATGTTTTCCTATAAAAAATGGGACAAGCCTATTTAGGCACTCCGGAAACAAATTAATTGCGGCCGATGTTTCCCTATGGAAATATCGAACCATAAACACCAACCGGTCTCGTAGGAAAGTTGAGGAACAAAGTCCCCAAGGGTACCACCGGAGAAGAATATGTAAGTGCTTCGTCCGATGTTTGAGGTACGCCATTTAATTATAGCATCGTTGGTCGATAACCAACAATACTATACTAGGGGAACCATGTGGGTTATATATGGCCACGTTTCCGGAAGGATCAAGTGTTAAGTCCTTCGTACAAACCCTCGACGTACTATTTAAGTATAGCATCATTGGCCGTTAGCCAAAAACACTATACTGAGGGCATGTTGATATATACCGTCCGGCAGGTCTGATTCGGAAAGAAATCGGAGGAGGTTTAGATTTCCCTTCGAGACCTCTGGGGCGCTATTTTAAGTATAACATCATTGGCCGTTGACCAATAACATTTTACTGGGGGGCATGTTGACGTATGTGGTTCGGAGGATGTTTTTAGATTCCCATTCGAGACCCCGATATACTATTTAAGTATAACATCATTGGCCGTTGACCAATAACATTATACTGGGGGCATGTTGACGTATGTGGTTTGTAGGATGTTTTTAGATTCCCCTTCGAGACCCCGATATACTATTTAAGTATAACATCATTGGCCGTTGACCAATAACATTATACTGGGGGCATGTTGACGTATGTGGTTTGTAGGATGTTTTTAGATTCCCCTTCGAGACCCCGATATACTATTTAAGTATAACATCATTGGCCGTTGACCAATAATATTATACTGGGGGCATGTTGACGTATATGGTAAAATAGACCCTGAATAATACTAGAAGGGCCAAAAGGTAAAAGGTTAATAAGCAAAGGACTAACAAATAAATACACAAGGGACTAACATGCAAAAGTTGGGCTATAAATAGTCCCATCTCTCACTCTACATAGCCAGGTTCTATCCTCTCTCTCACTACACTTTCTCTCTCTATATCACAGCATACATATATGCATATAAGACCTTTCATACGAGGCACTGACTTGACCGTTGGAGGGTGGTTCCCTGGGCTCCGGCCTGGGCCCCTTCTAACGAGTTCTTTCTTGTTTGACAGCAGAAATATGTTTCAACAAGTAGGTTTAGGTCGTTGTATTAAATGCTAAAGATCATTTTCTTACTGCAGATGTGTTTTTTACTGTGAAAGTCATCAGCTTTGATGTTATCACATCTCATACCTTGGTTGAATACTTAGACGATATGTATTGATCAGTGGTGACTCTTAATAAAAAATTTAGACATAAGAAAATGAATTCAGGATGTGTTTATCTATAACGGGTCAAAATGGGTCTCATAAGAGAGGGGAAGATAGCTATATAGAAAACGGGTCAAATGGTTCAGAAGTGTTTACAGTTGCATAGGAGATATATATCTATAGAGATCACAGTAATGAGAGTAGGACTAGGTACGTTGTTATTTTTCTATTTACTCAGGGTACACGTTATATTGTTATAAGTAAAAGGCTTGAACATCAACTCTATGGAAAGCGCACATGCTTGAATAGTTTCCGATATGTAGGAAGATATCTTGATGTTTGTAAGTTGTTCTTCTGCTGTTATATAATAAGCGTGTGTGCTTTATGTCTGTTTGTATGTTTTTACTCGATTATAATACCTAAGATAATTGCAGAAATGAAATATTCATGTTTGTGTTTTAAAGGACATATATTTGCTAAATTGGATCCAGTTAGTAAATCATCATCGTTCATTGCAAGATAAACAAAAATTATACGAAAAGTGAATTGATCATATTGCTGATACAAAAAGTCAATTGTAATCCTGATGCAATAAACTCTACAACGGAAGGAGCGGAATGCTTTGCTCATGTCTAAAGAAGTTATCAGGATCGAACTCAGTCTTGACCTTAACCAACCTTATGAAATTATCTATATAATAGCGCCATCCCCATGAACTACTCGCGTTCATGATAAAAGTGAATTCTACAAGTTGAAAGCTACACGTCGTATTAGAGCCACAACGACTCATACCTTGTGCGTGGAAAGGAAGAAAAGGCCAGATGTCTTTTAGGTACTAAGGCATCAAAAGACAGCAAGATAGCAAGGCAGCAAGACAACAAGACAGCAAGAGCAAGACAGCAAGACATTAAAGAGCAAGACAGCAAGACAGTAAGAGCAAGACAACAAGACATCAAGAGCAAGACGTACAGCAAGGCAGCAAGAGCAAGATAGAAAGAGCAAGAAAGTCACAACAAGTTAGCAAGAAAAGATATCAAGAATGGGAGAGACATCAGAAACGTTGACAATCCGTGAGCAAGGTAGTAACGCATCGCTTCAATGTCCTAAACTCACTAAAACCAATTACACCTCGTGGTCTATTTTGGTTGAGACGGTGTTGGGGGCATATGGTCTTTGGGAATCCATCGATCCAGTAACCGGGGCAGCAGTAGATGAGAAAAAGAATTACAATAATCTTCCAAACCTTACCGGAAGATATTCTCATATAGGTTGCAAAGCACAAATATGCTAAAGATGTATGGGAATCGATCCGGGTTGGATACTTAGGAGCAGATCGGGTCCAAAAGGCAAGGTTGCAAACTCTAAGGAGTGAATTAGAGTTGTTAAAGATGAAGGAGAATGAGTCTATCAATGAATTTTCTGACAAGATAAGAGGTATTGTGGCAAAGTTAAAAAGTCTTGGTTCGAGGCTTGAAGAAGAAGTTGCGGTGAGGAAACTTCTCAATTTAGCCCCGCAAAAGTATCTACTAATCATTTCTTCTATAGAGCAATATTCGAGATCGAAACCATATCGTTTGAAGAAGCTGTGAGGAGGCTCAAAGCATATGAAGAAATATTAAAGGGCTATGATGAGAAGGATGAAGAGCAAGGGGGTTGTTGTTTACTAGCGGTGAGTTCTTTAGAGGAGGACGAGGTCGGGGAAGAGATTTTGGTAAAGGAGAAAGAGGACATGGAAGAAGCTCGGGTCAAGGTGACAAGAGCACGTTTAGATGCTACGAGTGTGGAATACGCGGACACTTCGCAAGGGAGTGTACTAAATGGAAGAACAACCACAATGAAGCCAACTTGATCAAGGAAGATGAACCGACACTGTTGTGAGGAAGCGAGACAAGATTAAGGGGATGATTGTTGGTTATAATCTTGACTGGATCAGTGTTATAGTGTTATACTTTAGTATTCCAGTACTTTAGTTAAGTTAGTGAGTCAAATAATAGGAGTTTGAATTGGTATGTACTTAGATCAGGTATTTAGGTTAGACTAGGAGAATGGGTGAGTTAAAATACCTAGTCTTTAGGTGGTAACGTTCCATAGTTTGTTCCTATTTTTGTGTTCCCCATGTTTGGTGTATTAGGCTATATATAGCCCTCCCTTTTGTTGAATAAAGCAAGCACTTCCAGTGATTACTTTTCTGCATTACATTCTTTATCTTTCTTCATATATATACATAAAGTGTTCTCTCACAACAGTGAGTTCTGCAAATTGAAAGCTACATATGGGTCGATAATAGTAGGATCCCACGGCTGTTTTCAAGGTTCTCTCGTAATACATACTTAAAAATACCACGGACGTGTTTTTATGGAGGTTTTATGTCGAACATCCCTTTCAGGAAAAAGAACAGATATATAGGCCATACGATAGAACACATAAAGTTTTTTATTTTTCTTATAGTGGCTCGAACGAGTAGCTAATAGTTAGGGCCGTCTTTGAGGGTGTGCAACGTGCGCGACCGCTCAGAACAATTCCTGTTAACAAATGTACACATATTTTTCACAAAAATACAAGCTCGAAAGACTTAAATATGTAATTTCGCTTAGGGAAACATAATTTTCCCCGAGTATAGAGACGGCCCTACTAATAGTATTATGTTAGGTTCATTAGGTTCATTAGGTCGATCCGAATCCGTTTATGAACTTAACTCTAGTAAAATTGATACGTAACTTATCACTATGAATAGTTATGAATAAAGATGTAGCACCTACGTGAATTTAGTCATTCAACGTAGTCTTAGGTGCAACTCCATATATTGCAACTTGATGTTTGAATAGTTTTATGATTCTATTGTGTTTTAAGATGTCACAAAACATTATTATTCTAAGCAAGTGGTCTCGTACGTGGGCTTTAGCCTAATAACAACGATGACTTTTTAAAGCCAAGACAATGGGGGACTTTCACTTTCAAAATTTGACTTTTTTCAAAATTTTTTGAAATTTTTTTTGGAAAAATTAATTATTTTTTTTAAATAAGACAGATTTCTATAAAAAAAATTAAAAACATAAACTTTTGAAAAAAAAAAGATTTCTGAAAAATTGTTTTTTAAGAAAAGCAAAATTTCTAAGCAAAGGTTCTTAATTGAAAAGACTTTTTTAGAAATGTAGTTTTTTTCGAAAAAATTATTTTAAAAAAACAAATTTTAAAAAAAAAGTCTTTTAAAAAATTAATACCTTTTTAGAATTTTTTTTTATTAAAAAAAATATTTCGAAAATATTTTTTTTTGTCAAAAAAATTTATACTTTTAAATTATATAATAGAAATCTGCATTTTTCAAAAAAAAATAAATTCTAACTATTTTTTCATAAAATTTCAAAAAAATAAAATTTCGGTTTTTTTCAAAAAAAATATTTTGTAAATCTAAAATAATAAATATTACATTTTTTTTCAAAAAACTTTTTTTTTCTCAAAATTTCGAAAAAATAAATATTATGATTTTTTTTAATTAAAAATAGTATTTTTACTTCTACGTGTATAAGTTTACACACAAAATCATCCGAATATATATATGCTGAAAAAGTAAATGGACTAAAAGTGGAAGTCCCCCAAAGGTCAAATGACCATAATTATACTGGGACTACTAGTACAAAATAAAGTTAGTTACGTATTTCGATTTTTCTGAAAAACTATATTGCGTATCTTTATCTTTCACCCAAAAGGAATATATAAACATGTATATTTTCGTCTTGAGCTTGAATCAGATGAGAAATTGTAAAATAAAAATAATGAGAAGTTACTATAATCCATAAGGGTGGGAATCGGCTCGGGTTAGTTGATTTTGAGTTATTTGGGTGGGGTCAAAGTCGGGTCGAGATTAAAAACAATTTATTTGACCTGATTTCGACTCGTGTTAGTCGGGTCGGGTCTATTCGGATTATATCTAGTAGGATCAGGTCAATTCAGGTTTTGACCAACCCAAGTTAGAATAAAATATTAAAAAAAATTACTTTTTTTAATAAAAATTATATTAAATTAATATTAAAAAAATTAAAAAATATATTAAATTTACATATTCGGGTCAATCAAGTGGACCTAATACGAATTAGATAAACATAATTTATATACCTGATGCCTGACCTGATTTCGAATTTGAGTTAATCGGGTTAACCCGATTAACCAAAATTGAATTTTGAACCTGAAAAATCCGACCCGAATATGCTCAGGTCGGGTCGAACATAACGACACCCCCAATCGTACATGCATTCAAAATTCATCGACCTAAATTTAATGAATTTATGTAATTTATATCTATATCTATATACCCTATAAAGGGTGTATGTAAAATGTTGAAAAAGTTGAAAGTTGAAAGTTGAAAGTTGAAACTATATTAGGAAAGGATTATAATGTATCAATCAGTTTCAATATCAATTCACAATCTTCCCCCACAAGCAGCCCATTAGTTAACCTTAAGAAGTCAATATCATTAGCTTTCTTCATGGCCGAACATAAAACAAAATACGCCAGTATCAATTTTCGTAACCCACTCACTTCACTATCAATCAAAAGAAAATCAATTCCATCCAAAAAAGAACACGTCTGGGTTTTTATACTTGAGAACAACCGGTCATCTTTTAATGCCACTTATTTCTACCTTTTTCTCACCCTAAAAAACAAACAACTCATCGCCATCGAGCGTCGCCGCCACCAAGTGCAGTCACCACCGAGCGCCGCCACTACGTTAACCTATCGACCATCAGACCATAACATCATTGAAACTTCCACATAAAGGTATGTTTCTATAATTGTTTTGAGGTTTATTTAAGTTTTGTAATATACATCTATAGATATTAAGCAACTTTTTTTTGTGTATTCTGAATTTTGTGTATAAATCTTTATATCTTCGTTGTAGATCGGACTTTTTATAACATATTTATCATATTAATCGGTGAATGAGTTTGACGTGAGTTTTGACAGATTGGCAGATTGGCAAATTGATATATCAGGATTATTTGGGGTGAGTTTTGACTTAAATAACCAAATTATATATGGCTAATTTAATTTGATTATAGATTATTCGAATGAGTTTTGACAGATGTAAAAAAATTGGGTTTTCTTATAAATTCAGTTTCATTCCATTGTTTTATTTTGGTACTGATTTGTTAAAAGTGATATGATTTTGTTTATTATTAGACTTTATTTGGTAAAGGGGAATTCACCCCGATAAAATTAGTTTATTGTTAGACTTATGGAGGAATAATTGGGTGTGGATCAATTGTCAATTGCACCCCGCTGGCTTATTTTCATACTCGAAATTATTTGTCAAGTAATAATAATCATATAGTTTTTTACATTTATTGCATACTATAACAAAATTATGATGGCTTATAAGGTTTTCTATTGTAGGTGACAAACGAGTCCACCGCTTATGGAGAACAAAACGAACAAACTATTTTAACTCTCGCTTTCTTTCGGCTCTTGAATTGCAGGTGTATAAGGTACACATATATTTCTAACATTCAATTTTTTTTTTTCATATTTTATGATGCATTCATTTTAATAGTTGACATATCATGTTTTGGAAACTATAAACTCATGATCAGGTGACTATTTCACCTTATTTAATACTTGATAAATTCTTGTTTTTATGTGGTTGATAATGAATTAATAATAGGTTGTTTGGGTTTGCTATTTTGTACTCTTGACACATTTTGAGAAAGTTCCGCTTCTAATCACATTAAATTTTAAATTGTTATAAGAGAATCATGATAAGTGATACCGAAAGTAGTACGGAATGTTAAGATAATATTCTTTCTGATATGGAAATCCCATGTACGTATACCACTTCCTTTTCTAAGGTTAGTCTTGCATTTTGAATAATAAAAATAAGGATCATTCTTGCGTGCATATTTAAAGAGTCTCAATTACGTTTCACTTTCTTAGACAGTCCAATTGATCTTACACATTAAATATCCTAAACGTTCATGTTTGTTTTCAGCATGGAAGAACAAGAGCATTGGTGATACAAAACCTAAAGAAGAGCATTAGTTTCAAAGTAAAAATTAATCATTTTTAAGTATGAGTTTTGAAGAAAATTTATGAAAACCTTGAAGAAGAACATTAGTTTAGAAGGTAAAAATTAGTCGTTTTTTAGTTTGTATTATGATATGATTTTATGTTGTGAAAGTTTAAATTAATCTAATCAATTAGTTTGTTAAAGGTAGAAAAATCTCTAATTCATGATGTGTCTTGAAAGGAATGTAGGATCACGAAATGACCAATTTCTCATTGTGACCATTAATGAATCTGGTATGTACGCTTCTCTTATCAATAGCTACTTGAATTGCTCAATAAAAATATTATATAAATAATACATTAACAGGTTAAAAATGTGTCAGTTTGGAAATGGGTCATAATGGTTTTGGTGAAGAAAATGAAGGTAATTTTGGGTGTGGGGCATACGAGTGTCGCGACTGCTAACTATTTCTATCCATTTTTGTATGCTTGTCAATTAAAAAGGTAATTTCTTTGAAATAAAATGATTCAGAACATTGTAAGAATTTGACCCGATATGAAAGTATGAACTTAAGTGACTAGCTTCAATATCAATGTGAAATCATGACCTGTGTATTTTATGGTTTTTTTATTTAAGAATGTTGTATTTGAATTATGTGTATGTTATTTTCTTGTTAGTAGTACTTTTTACAACCTACTGACTATTAGTTATAAGTGAATAATACTAATTATGAAACTTTCTGCTTAAGATTTTGGGAGAACCAGGAAGTGGAGGATCGTCTACATCGTCAATGGTTGGCATTGTCATGTCAAAGGATATATCGAACAAGTTGTCAGAGGCTAATTCAGCACTTGGTTAAGTAAATTAGTTGCTGATAGCTGGACTCGTACAAAGCTGTCATAAGTGGGGTTGCAGTATGCTAAACTTAGAAAATGTCGGCATTTAGACATTTGTTCAACAACATGTTTGATCGTCAAGCTATCAACTTTGAGGTTTGCTTCATATCACTCAATCAACTCTGTAAACTATTTGCAGGGACTGATTTGGAAGTTACCTTTTGAATTTCTTCTGTCAGATGCTTGTATCCATTTTATACCCTCGATGATACTCGCACGTTATGATGTTATACTCTGTTCATTTGCACGTTTGAGCTGATGCTATACTCAATGCTTTAAGGTTAGTCTCTTTTTGATATTTCTACCCAAACAAAATATCTAGATTCAATGGTATACGAATCTTTCTCCTGTTTTGGGTTTTCTTACTAATATGCTATACTAATTATCTAACGTTGAACTATCTTCTTGTTTTAGGAGTTGGAAAGAATCACAAACCATCATCAGGTAATTTAAAAAGATCACTGAAAAAGTTGTCTTCGGGCATCCACGTACGACTACTTTAAAGTTGACACAAATGCAAGTTGAAGTTAGGTATGTATGTAACTGTAAATTAGCACCTATACATGTTATGCACATGTAATTCTTTGGAATAATTGTCGAAGTGTTAGCATATTATTGAGTTAACTAAAGACTTACGTGATCTTGAATTTAATTTTTGACATGGAATAATCTGTCGAAAACTTTACACTCTCGCCGCTATACATGACATTTGGCTATTAGATAAAATGCTTTAATATCTTATCTTTGCAATCGAAATTGACTAATGCAGCAGAGATACAAGAACATAATATCGTGTATCGTTAATTATTTATCGCTAGAAATTCTGCCGCTATGCGCGGGTACTCGTCTAGTGTATCATAATGTGTTTTCTAGCTTTTACTTAGATGCATTATGCATATATTTATATTTGCATTTTATGATTCTCTTTTATTTTGGAGTTAACTGTATTTTTTGTCTATGTGAATTAGTCTCATTTTTATTTTGGGAAAATCACCTAAAAATACCTTAAACTTACCACTTTTTATTGTTATGTGTAGCCAACTTTTTTTTTCTCATTGTAGTAACGAACTTTTAAATTTCAACTTTTGTGTGTATCGGGTGACCTGCTAAACCTGTTAGTCTTACGTGTAGCAGGTTACACTAACGACCGTCTATTTTTATTACAGCGATAGTCCGTTTTACTAACTGAGTTAATTGAAAAAATTAAAATCTATTTTATTTATTATTAGTATTATTAATATTTATTTTTATTAGTAATAATATTAATAATACTATAATAATTTATATTATTATTATTATTATTAAATAATAATTATAATAATAAAAAAAAATTAAAACAATAATAATAATTTTACTATTACTATATTACCACACAAACGTAAATCACTTGCTCTATATCTTACCATCTCACAATAAAACTTCATTTTACAATATCTTTTATTTTTTATACAAAATCAAAAATATAATCAACCCCCATCTTCAGTTCTTCCCCACTTTTGACACATCCTCTCATATCAATTACAAATTTTCGATTTATGTTTAGGAGAAATGAGTAAAGATTTTCGATTTATGTTTTTTTAGTCAATATGTGATGTTGTTCATTTGGTACTCTATGTGATATAGAAATTAAATAAAACAACATTTTATTTGAAAACCGAAAAAGAAAAAGGTAAAGGGAATACGAAATGACGATATTATGTTTTATTTAACGGTCAAAGTGGTCAAAAATTAACGATGTTATTGAAGTTGGACAAATGGTGCAAAGGTCCATGGATAACCAACCGGTTAAGTGTTTAGCAGGTCCACCGATACACACAAAAGTCGAAATTCAAAAGTTCGTTACTACAATGAGAAAAAAAAAAGTTAACTACACACAATAATAAAAAGTGGTAAGTTTAAGGTATTTTTAAATGATTTTTCCTTTTATTTTTGTTCCAAAAATTCAAATAGTTTGATTTTAGTATAAAAAGGTAAATTATTTTTCTTGGTTTGGTCCAAAATCGAAACTATTTCTCCTATTTCTTTATTTTCGGACCAAAAGTAGAGAAATATTTTACTTTTGAAACAAAATCGAAACTATTTAAATTTTTTAACCAAAAGTTAAAACAAGACCAAATCACAAGGACTAAAAATGCAATTGACTATTTTATTTTTTATTCATGTGCCATTATCATGTTAATTTGCACCATTTACATTTTAAAATAACTTTAAAAATTTAAAATGATGCATCTAAATAAATATAAATACATCTAATATAAATTGTTGAGTTGTTATAATCACTTTTAATTACTTTTTATTTTAATTTACTTGGTTGTATCATACTCCTTTCTAGCTTTGTATTGATATTTTTTATATAATCTAAGGTCTAATACGTATTTAGGATATAACATTGTTACCATTGACTGCTCAGGTTGGTATTACAATGATTAAAATAAAAACTTATGTGTCAGTAACGTTGTTATTAGAGTCGGCTCAACCTGAATAAGACTTATTCAGATCAGATTAATCGGGTTTTGGATTCTTAAGTCAACGTGTATTCTAATTCAGCGAGTTTTTTTGCAAACGACTTAAACTAAAGTTAAAT
Source organism: Glebionis coronaria (assembly GCA_025667525.1). NCBI lineage: Eukaryota > Viridiplantae > Streptophyta > Magnoliopsida > Asterales > Asteraceae > Glebionis > Glebionis coronaria. The sequence goes on along the minus strand of CM046882.1, from coordinate 6,738,104 downwards.
ACCTATCAAATTGTACTTCAGTTCATTTACTTCATCTAGTGTCCTTATTGTGGCAACGAAGTAAATAGAGTTGGTTGGAAGACGACTAAGACAACTCGATTTAGCAAAGATCTCTATCGTAGTAATTACAGTAACTTCAAGCACAAGTGATGTTAATACCTAACACGTTTCAGTCTTATAGACAATAGGGACGGAATTAGAGGGTTTTCGCGGATGTCCGAAAACTTATGTAATTCTTAATCATAAATAGATTTCATATTGCTAGTGTTTATATTAAGAAGTAAGCTATTAAACCTGAAGGGCATTAAAGTAACTTAGCTAAAGATGGAGGGGGAGTATTTGCATTGGAATGGAAGAAGTTATATTCTTGAAGGACTGATTATGCCAACATGTGAAACTAGAGGACAGCTGTGCAAGTTGGAGTATATATGCCACCTACCTAACTCGTTTCATTCATTCATTCAGTTTTCATTGTTTCTTGTGCGTGTAAAAAGTGTGAGAGTTGTTATATTGTGTTCTTGATCGTGTTGATCAAAGTTTCTTCAGTTTTCTTTCTGATTGTAAAGATTGTGGCTATCTAGCCTTATCATTGATATATACTCTAAAAGTGAGCCAAGGGGAGGTTGGCTGGGTTCACTCATAAATTTGTGTTGTTGATTCTGAGTTGGTTTATAAGTTTTTTACATGGTATCAGAGCCTGGTTGCTCTGAATCGTGATTAAAATCTTTTTTCAAAAATTAGGGTTTTTTAAAATTGGGGGTTTTGATCTATTTGTGTAGATCTTGACTTCTTGGTGGGTGGTTTGTTATTTGTCATATCAATTAGTGTTTTTCTCAAACTTAATTGGTTTTTTGAAATTAGGGTTTCTGTTAATTTTTGGGGGTTTTTGGTTAAAACGTTTTCTTGGTCTAATTGATGAACTGTGGGTTCATTAATTGGGGTTAATTGTTGTTTTTTGCTGGCTAATTAGAAAAACCCTAAATTCAGATATTAGGGTTTGTTCTAATCTTGGTAAGTTTTGTTGTCTTTATTGTATTGGTTGGTTGTGTTTGCTCTTGTGCAGGTTGTTTTTCCGCTGCGTTGACTCATAGATCTTCTTGATCTATTGTGGTTGTGGTATTGGTTTCTCTGAATAGTCTTTATTCAGAGTTCTTGCTTGGTTTTGCTGCGCGTGCTACGTAACACCTCTCTCACCTTCTTGTTAGTTTTAGGTTTTTTGTTTTAGAGGGGTTTTTTAGGTGTTGATGGGATTAGTTAGTCACTGGTGTTGATTGATTGAGGTTATTTGTGGTAGTTGTTTGTTTGGTTGTAGAGGAGTTACAAGGTGGTTTTGTGTTTCTTTTTGTTCTGTTTTTTCTTGTTTAGATCACTTTCTGGTCATTGCTCTTGACCTACCACCTATTGAGTGGTTTGGAAGCCTGAGAACTACTTTTTTGACCTGTTGAGTGTGTTCTTGTTTTCTTGGGTATTTTTTGTTATTCTCCATGTCTGGTCCTAGTTCTCCTAAGGGTGATGGTCCACCTAAAGGGGGAGCGGAAGTGGTTAAATTTGATGTTTATGATCCACTTTATTTACACCCTCAAGATATTGGTTCTCAATTGATTACTTTTAAACTTGAGGGTACTGAAAATTATAAAGTTTGGTCTGCTGCTGTTAAACTTGCTTTGCAAACTAGAAACAAACTTGGATTCATTAATGGTAATTGTGTGCAAGATACTAATGATGGTCATGCTAGAGATCAGTGGGATAGGTGTAATGCTGTTGTGCTTTCTTGGTTACTTGGTTGTGTCTCACCTGATTTATATAAAGGACAAATATTTTCTAAATATGCTCAAGATGTTTGGGATGAATTGGAAGAAACTTATAATAAGCAAGATGGTTCTGTCATATATAATCTTCATCATAAGATATACACTTTAACTCAATCTGGTATGTCTTTATCTGAATATTATCATGAGTGTAATTCTTTGTGGAGACAATTTGATGCACTTGTTGAATTACCTGATTGTACTTGTGATGGGTCTAAAGCCCTTAAAGAACATGATCAGCTTCTCAGACTGATGCAGTTATTGATGGGGCTTGATGATTGTTATAATGTTGTGAGAAGCCAGATTCTCACTTCTGATCCCATACCAGATTTGAGAACTGCTTTTGCTACTTTGTCCAGGGATGAATCACATAGAAATGGGTCTAAAAATAATAAGACTAGTCCTTCTTCTTTTGTTGTTAAGTCTGGTGGGAATTCCAATAATTGGAATTCAAACAGAAATAATAATAATGGAAATTCTAATACTGGGAATTCTAACAGAAATAATAATAATTTGAGTGGTAATAGGACTGGGTCTAATGGGTATAGAAATGGTAATCTTTTGTGTACTCATTGTAATATGAAGGGTCATACAGTTGACAGGTGTTTTGAGCTAATTGGGTATCCTCCTAACTTTAAAAGAAATAATAATAATACAGCTCAAAACAATGTTCATAATGTTAGTGTTAATGATGGCAATTGTAATCAGGGTAAGAATATAGCTCATAATCTTACTCCTGATCAATACCAAAGGCTCATAAAATTGCTCAATGTTTCTGGAGATAACTCAATGGGTTCTGCAACCATTGCAGGTACCTTTAGAGTGAATAATTGTGTTGTTAGTTTTTTATCTTGTAGATTTTTTTAACTACAATTCCAACATTAGTACTTATTGTACTTATGTTGGATGGATTATTGATTCAGGAGCCAGTCAGCATATAACTTTTTCTGAAAAATTGTTATTTGATGTTATTGATGTGTCTTCTTTGCACATAAGTGTTACTCATCCTAATGGGACTTTAGAATATATGAAAAAAATTGGATGTTTTAAAATTAATAATTTGGTGATTAAAGATGTGCTGGTTGTTCCTGGATATAAAGTGAGTCTTTTGTCTGTTCAGAAACTGTCTAAAGATAATAAAGTTAATGTGAGTTTTAATGAAAATTGTTGTGTGATTCAGGATTTAGCTCACAATGTCCTAATGGGGACTGGTAGTGAAAAAGATGGTTTATATTTTCTTGATGAAGGTAGGCCTGTGTTTAATAAAAATGTTAGAAATTGTAATATGGCTAGTTCTATTTGGCATAATAGGTTAGGGCATCCAGCAGATCAAGTGCTAGATGTTCTAAGAAAAGATAATTCAGAGATTAAACTTAAAGGTTTGGAACCTTGTGATGTTTGTCATAAGGCTAAACAAACTAGAGAGTCTTTTTCTTTGAGTGATCATAAAACCAAACAGCTTGGTGATATTGTTCATCTTGATGTTTGGGGACCATATAGAGTTGTTAGTAGAGAAGGATTTAGGTTCTTTTTAACTGTGGTTGATGACTATACTAGGTCTGTGTGGGTTTTTTTATTAAAAAGTAAAACTGAAGTGTTTTCATGTGTTGAAAGTTTTGTCAAGCTTATTGATAATCAGTTTAATAAAAATATTAAGATTTTCAGAAGTGATAATGGAACTGAGTTTGTTAATAACAGGTTTTCTGAATTTGTTAAACTTAATGGTATTGTTCATCAAACCACTTGTGCTTATACTCCACAACAAAATGGTGTTGTGGAAAGAAAACATAGACATTTACTCAATACATCTAGAGCCCTCATGTTTCAGGGGGGCATTCCATTAAACATGTGGTCTGAATGTGTGCTAACTGCTACTTATTTAATTAACAGGTTACCTACTGCTGTTTTATCTGGTAAAAGTCCTTATGAAATGGTTTATGAGTCTAAACCAAGTATTCTCCATTTAAAAGTTTTTGGCTGTTTGTGTTTTTCCAATGTGTTAAATGTTTCTGATAAATTTGAGTCTAGGTCTGAAAAATGTGTTTTTGTTGGGTATGCTTTTGATAAGAAGGCATATAAACTGTTTAGTTTGGAAAGTAAAAAGTTTTTGTTTTCAAGAGATGTAAAATTTTATGAAACAGTTTTTCCTTTCAAAAATGATGTTATAAGTAAAGAGTTTGTGTTTTCTGAAAATGGTGTTAATGATTTAAATTTTTTTAACATAAACAGTCAAGTGCCTAGTGAATCTGATGATGATAATGGAGATAGTATAGGTAGTAAGCATAGGCTTGTACCTGAAACTAATGATAAACCTAGTGACAGCACTGTAGAATCTGGTAATAGCAAAGAAGGTGTTCATACTACTGATACAGATAATATTTATGAGGTAGATAGATCATCTAATACTAATACAGATTCTAGTAGGAAGGACACTAGTGTTGAGTATGCAACAGAAGAGGTTTCTGAGGGTATACCAAACATTAGTAATGATGATGATAATTCCTCTGAGGATGAAGGCATTGAGTCTTTTGGAAATATGTTTAATTGGTCACCAGAACCAGCAGCAGAGAACACTGTTAGGAGAACAAGTAGAAAAACTACTTTTCCTTCTAAGTATAAGGATTTTGTGCTTAATAAGAATGTTAAATATAGTATTAATAAAGTTGTTAGTTATGCCAATTTAAGCATTGATAATTTTGTGTTCACCACTAATCTTAATAAAATTCATGAGCCTACTCAATATTCAGAAGCTATCAAAGATAGCAGATGGATTGAGGCCATGAATCTAGAAATGGAAGCCTTAAACAGGAATAATACATGGATTATTACTGATCTTCCTGAGGGTAGAAAGGCTATTCCATGTAAATGGATATGGAAAGTTAAATATAAATCTAGTGGTGATGTTGAGAGATTTAAAGCCAGATTAGTAGCTAAGGGCTTTAATCAAAGAGAAGGAATAGACTATGATGAAACTTTTTCACCAGTGGTTAAAATTGTTACAGTTAGATGTGTTTTAAGTCTTGCTGTTAGCAATAACTGGCCATTATTTCAATTGGATGTAAATAATGCTTTTTTATATGGTGAACTGGATGAAGAAGTGTATATGAAAATTCCTGAAGGTTATGGTGATGAGAATGGTAACAAAGTTTGTAAATTGGTTAAGTCCTTGTATGGGTTAAAGCAAGCTCCTAGAAAATGGAATGAGAAACTTGTTTCTGTTCTTACTGAAAATGGATTTGTTCAGAGTCCTAATGATTTCTCTTTGTTCATTAAGAATAGCAACAATGTTTTCTTAGTTTTGCTTGTGTATGTGGATGACATTGTTATCACTGGAAATAACCTTGATGAAGTTAATAAATTTAAACAGTTTTTAAGTACCAAGTTTCTTATTAAAGATCTTGGAAAACTTAAATATTTCTTAGGCATTGAGGTTATAGACATTGATAATGGTATTTGTCTAACACAAAGAAAATATTGCACAGAGTTGTTGTCAGAATTTGGTATGTTAGGATGTAAACCATGTGGTGCTCCTATTGAAGTTAATCCAGATAGTAAGAAGCTTAACAAGAAATTTGGTGAGGATAAAAAACTAACTGAGATTACTTCATATTAAAAACTTGTTGGAAAACTGATATATTTGACTATGACTAGACCTGATATTGCTTATGCAGTACATTGTCTTAGTCAAGTCATGCATAGTCCTATGACTTCTCATCTTAGACTTGCATTCAGAGTGCTTAGATATTTGAAAGGTGAACCTGGATTAGGTATCACTTTTAAGAAAGGGGATTGTAGTAAACTGAATGTGTTTGTGGACTCAGATTGGGCAAAATGTAAGATAACCAGAAGGTCTTTGACTGGTTATTGTGTTTTTCTGGGGAACAATTTAGTTTCTTGGAAGAGTAAGAAACAAAGTGTTGTTTCAAGATCTTCCACAGAAGCTGAATATAGGGCTATGTGTAATGTTTGTTGTGAAGTAATGTGGATTCATAAAGTGCTTAATGATATGAAGGTGAATGTTGTTTTACCTGTTGATATGAACTGTGACAACAGTTCTGCTATTCAAATCTCTTTGAATCCAGTACTTCATGAAAGAAGCAAGCATTTTGAAATTGATCTATATTTCTTAAGAGAGAAAATATCTACAGGATATATAAAACCTATAAAAGTTAAATCTGAACATAATACTGCAGATATTTTTACTAAAGGATTGCTTATATCAGATCATAAGAAGTTTTGTAGTATGCTTGGGTTGTATAATGCTTTTGCAGGTTAAGAGCTTAAGGGGGAGTATTAAGAAGTAAGCTATTAAACCTGAAGGGCATTAAAGTAACTTAGCTAAAGATGGAGGGGGAGTATTTGCATTGGAATGGAAGAAGTTATATTCTTGAAGGACTGATTATGCCAACATGTGAAACTAGAGGACAGCTGTGCAAGTTGGAGTATATATGCCACCTACCTAACTCGTTTCATTCATTCATTCAGTTTTCATTGTTTCTTGTGCGTGTAAAAAGTGTGAGAGTTGTTATATTGTGTTCTTGATCGTGTTGATCAAAGTTTCTTCAGTTTTCTTTCTGATTGTAAAGATTGTGGCTATCTAGCCTTATCATTGATATATACTCTAAAAGTGAGCCAAGGGGAGGTTGGCTGGGTTCACTCATAAATTTGTGTTGTTGATTCTGAGTTAGTTTATAAGTTTTTTACAGTTTATTGCAACTTGATGTATGAATAATTCTATCATTCCACTAAGATGTCAAATTACATTAATCAAAACAAGTGGCATCGTGGTTTTAGCCTAATAATATGATGATAAATTCTAAAATCTAGAAAAAAACAAGTGGACTACTTTTATATTTACCAAAAAAATATGAAGTTCTTTAGAAAAATGAAGAGAATATAGAGTAGAGAGTAGTTACGCAACGAGAGTTTTAAACTAGATGAGAAAAAACTAAAATTACACATTTGAAATCTATCAATTTGTATTAGATGCATCAGAATTTATCTATATACATCTCAATTTGATACGAAAGTGATTTTGAAGTCATCAATTTGTATTAGATGCATCGGTACGTATCTAGATGAATCTCAATTAGTTTTACGAAAATGATTTTAAAGTAAAAACGATGCAAAATAGTACTAGTAATATTTACACGTGCGACTTATTATCAATTTTACGACGGTATGATTAATTAACTAATAACCACAAAACTGGTGAATAAAAGACATAAGGCTAAATGCTATAAAGACCAAAGCGATTATCAAATTTTCATTTGCTACATCAGCTTTTTTTTCACGGTTTATTTTTTTACAACTATAAAATGAGTTATAGATAAAAAAAACTATTTCAAATTAATTAAAATATACACGCGAAATACTTATACGACTTTGGTCGTGACCTCGACCAACATATGAATTCGATCTCGATTGATCGAGGTTGCCACCACAAGGACGACCATATGCCACCACAGGGACGACCATATATGACATCGTTTTGGTGTAACGCTTACGCATAATCTAAAGAAATCTTAAATATTGTTTGAACAAAGTCTAGTCTTTTAGAAAACATTTTTTTATATAATAGCTCCATGATTTAAATAACATGTTAGGTGAGAATTAGTTGGTTGAATGTCAACAAGTTCATTTTTGTCGAATACGAAGCGAGTTCTACAAAATTCTATATCTTTTAATGCCTAACTCAAAGACGGAGTCAGAAAATTATACTACATCCGTCTTTAAATAAATGTCAACTTTAATTTTTTCAATAGTTTTTGTTTAACTTTGATATTAAATATTTATATTTGTGTTATATAATACTTGATGCAAAATATATGGATAGATTGAGTTTTAAATGAATTTTTCATTGATATAATTTTCATCAAGTATTATATAACAAAAACGTAAATATTTAAAGTCAAAGTTGAAGAAAAAAAAGACCATAACATATGAAAATAAACATTTATTTAGGAACGGAGGGAGTAGTAACTTTTAAAAACTATACTAGTTAAAAAAGCATGTTACATAAATAGACAATAGTTACTACTTTCGTTTCAAAATTATAGTCCATTATTCTTTTTCGAATTGTCTCAAATTAATTGTCCACTTTTAAAAATAGTAGGAAGTTTATATTAAGATTAATATATTGCCCTTATTTAAATTATAATTACAAACTTTAAAAAGATTGTATATTAATTAGTTAAAAGTAAAATTGCTTTTATCCAAAAAGTAAGAGAGAAAAAACCGTAAAGATGGTACTTTTCTTAAACCGTGTGTTTTATGTCGCTGAACAATAATTTTGAGACGGAGAGAGTATGTATTTTTAAAATTTTGCATTAAAATTTTTCGCTAAAGAAGAACGCGCTATGCCCCCTATATCTATGCCTCTGACTATAATCAGGGGTGGTAATATTCGACACGACACGAACGTGACACGAAGTTAAAAAGGTTTGGGTTGAGGATAAACAGGTTTTGTTCAAAAACAAGTAAATCCATTTACAAGGACGGAAGCAGGACATAAAACGATCAGGTGCAATTACAATAAACTAAACAATACTACAAACACAATTTTTTAGGGACCAGGTGCATTTTATACAAATGTAACAGAAATATAAAAAAAATTAACATATTTAACACTACACAACAAAAATTTATGGGTGTCCCGGGACCCACCCTGGGTCTGTCCATGCCCGTATAACCCGTTTAATATTTAGGTCGTGTTTGAGTTGATTAAATATTAAAGTGGTCAACACGTAAACCCGTTTAAGTATATATAAGCCTCTAAAAATAAAAATAGATAACTTTAATTCTATGATAGGTTTGGATTAAATAGTAGTTAATAAGAGTGAATTACTAGTATAATTTATATATCATTGAAATTACCGCATAATTATATGTATGTTATATTTATCATTTTTATATTTTTATATTTTTTTTTTGTATAAGTTAGTCAGATTGCCAAAACATCAACCTTATTAATTGTTTGACATATTAAACAAGTTAAACGGGTAAAAATGGATAACACGTGTGATGCAGGTGTGGATTATGGTTGAGTTTTTGACACGATTAAAAAATGGGTCGTATTAAGAATAAAATTTTAACAACACGTTAACTCGTAAAATCAAATAGATTAAAACGAACACGACTCAATTATCACATCCAACTATGAACATATGTTTGCCGACTGATCGCATGCATATAAGCTAATGTCACAATCTTTGAATAATTAAATTCAACACATTTTCTTGTAATCAATCGGAAGGAAAATGACATGTGAGTGAGACTTATTAAGTATTTATTGATAAAATGTTATGCATTATTGCTAATTAGGATTGGTGCCTGCGTGTTGCCGCGGGTTTATTCTTCCACTGCATGTTAGGGGAAGTTTAAAACAGAGACAGTAACAACCAACATCTAAAGCATGGATGCGTGCAGGAAACCAGTACCATGGTAAACCTTATAAATGCATTACAAAAATAGGGAATATCTTTTGTTTTGATTTTGCTTAAGTTTGTGTACTGAATATTAAGGGGGTGTTTGAATGTGCAGTTACTCTTATTACTACAAGAAACGATAGGATTCCATTTTTTGTTACCTACAGTTTCGACACTCAATGATTGCCGAAAGAAGGCATTTTGTGATAAGAATCAGAATCAGTTTTTCCTAACCATCAGAATTAATTAGAAATAAATAGATTCTTTTTATATGAACCAATATGGGTTCTTAACAGTTTTTACAATGCAAAAGTCCTCTAAATAATTCTTTTAAATTAAACTGGTGAAAAGAATAAAACTGAAAAACTAAAAGCTCATTTCTGAATCACCTTGTGATGTTTTGATACTTTCATGATCATGTTTAAAGGAAAAATGATACAACAAAAAGAAAAGAATATGAGAAGATTTTTTTAGTAACATGTCATCATGCTTAGTATTATTACCATACCTGTCATAACAACAAAAGTAACTTTTGCATTGTCATTGTGGTTCTCAGCAGCAGAACAGTCTCCAATAGGACTTCTACGGTCATGATTATGTGAGCCTTTATAAGTGTCTTGAGTAAAACCCTCGCTCCTTCATCATCCCGCAATATAGTTATCAGATGCGGATAATTCCAAAAATACAACATGCTTGCTGATACTTGAACTCGCTTTAGTTTCCACTGTTCTCGCGCCTACATTATTTGGCTTGAATATGGATTTGACCCTTGAATTATGGAGAATAGCTGAACTTCGGTTATGATGATACATCATTCTTTGTGTGTCTGTAACATCAATTCTCTCTACAAATTCCTTATTTCCCTATTCTTCTCCTTCATCCTCGCCTTCTTTCTTCTCTTTTCCTGATGCTTTCTCATCAGGTTTTGCTTCTTCTCTGTTTGCCGTCGGGTTTTTCTTATTCTTTAGGCTTCTCAACTTTGGGATCGGTTGCATGTGCTGGTTCTGGCTCAAGTTGTGGTACAATCTTGGCTTGCTTTTTCTTGCGTCTCCACACATACTCTAATAGGCTAATAGCTTCTCGCGTTCCATGCTTCGTGTTACTATAGCGTTACTTGAACTCAATTCAGTTTCCACTTTGATCACTCCTGCATATTGAATGTACAGCGTATTAATTAGTTTTGTTTAAAAGTTGTAAGACTTGTGATCATCAGGTTACGTCTATTGTTTCGTGTTTTTTTCTTCATAGTGGGCAAAGTCCATGTCTGGTTCATAAACCCATGTTTTTGAATTCAATCATTGGTGATTTCCAAAGTTAAAAAGCCTTGTGGAATGAAATAGCGCGAGATAAAAATGTAAGCTCAACATAATCAGAACACTATGTAAGAAAACGGGAATGAAATACAGGAGCATACAATCCGTAACAAAAAGAAAGCATTACTGAACAGTTATGAAAACAAAGTAATGCAGCACGACCCCAAATGTTGTAACTAATTGTCTAATATGACTATTTAAAATCACACACTCACTTGAAAACGCATACCGGAACACTGCTAATGTGGTGAATATTAAGGTTTATTACAATGTATCATTTAGCCAAACATAAACTGTAATTCCCACAACCCATTAACTATTAGTCTCTTACTGTATTTTCATTTTTCGTTTATATAATGACTGGTCACCTAAAAATAACTGACTAGTCATTATATAAACAAAAAATGATTTTTTTACCCCGGGAGACTAATAGGTGTCTACCAAATAGCATACAACTAAGATGGAATAAGAAAGCGCACCTTTGGGACAACACCTCAATGGTCAACTGTTGCAACCTTGGTTTAAAAATGCATTTTGCGAACCATTGCGGTAAAGGTCCCAAAACCATTGCGTGATGCGTGATGCGATTGCGAGCGCAATTTGGACGCGATGCGTTTAGTATTAAAAGGCACATAAATTATTTAGAAATAGTATAGTCTACCAAGTATCAAGTAAATATAATAAAGTTACAAAATAAATTACTAGAATATTAAAATTAGCCTTATAATCCCTTGTAAAACAAATAAGTCAAAAGTAAAGCTTGACAAAAACACACTTAGCAAAATGCAAGATACTATATTGTTGTTATTGTGCTTGTTTAAGATCTTTTTTAACAAGTCTTATTTTTTAAAAGCTATTAAAATATGTAGGTCTATTTTATATGTATAAAATTTGACAAGAAGAACCTAAGTACTAGATTGCAACAATTGCTACCGTTGCTAGCAATACACAAATGCGGTAAATTGCGGTTTAATGCGAACGCATTTTGGGATGGCATTGCATTAGGCATCTTGATGCGAAATTTTAAAAGCAACGCATTGATGCGTGCAATTTGCGCAATGATGCGCGCATTTTTAAACCAAAGTTGCAACCAAGCAACACGACCAATATAAGACCAAAAACTAAATATTTCATTATTTTGAGGCTCAGACACTTAGTAAAACGGATATGAGATATGGCCGCCATGGCTACAAACTTAGAAGCTTGCCCCGCCAAGATGCACACATTCCAAATTCTAATCAAACTTGCGTACATACGCGCAGATATTATCATCACAGCCTATTAAAATTGCTATCGTTATAATCTTATAAAAAAATGCTTCAAAATGCCTTCGCAACAGGAACAAACAATGTCACAGCCTCAAAGGCTGAGAATTATCCCCCTTATTCATATCATAAATATCGAAAAACATCAATCCATGGTGGCTGCAAGTTTAATAACTTACCCTGCCAAGCCACGCGTCGCGACCAATTTATGACCAGGGGAAAAACATCAATCCTCAATGGTGTATTGTTCAACAACCAAGCAACACGACCAATTTAAGACCACACGTTTACGTCCAAAGAGCATGGAGAAACCAAAAAATTCTATTATTTTTGAGGCTCAGATTATAAGTAAATCGGATATCAGATATGGCCGCCATGGCTGCAAACTAAGAAGCTTGCCTCGCCAAGATGCACATAATCCAAATTTTAATCAAACTTGTGTACGTACGCGCACATATTATCATCACAGTCTATTAAAATCGCTATTGTTATAATCTTATAAAAAAAGTGCTTCAAACACCTTCGCAGTAGGAACCAACAATGTCACAGCCCATAAGGGCGAGAATTATCCCCCTTATTCCTAATTATAAATATCCAGGCGACTCGCATTCGAGTCATGGCTGCGCCCAGATCATACTCAAAAGCCTAAACTATTTTTGACCAAGGACTCCAAGCAATCAGCCAAAAACTTTCCAGTAAAATTAACTTAAGCTAATAATCCAACAATTAAAAATCCTAAACCCTTATATAAAAGAGGGAAAATTAGCTACATGTAATTTATCACATAATTAAAAAATGCTAAATCCCAGCATTCCTGTGTCAAAAAAAAATCAGCATTTTTTTCACTAACTCATAAAACATACAGTTAGTATACGGATCAAAAGCAAAGTTTCTAACATGAATTATCCATAATTAAAAATTAATAATATTCACAAATTAAAAGATAATAGCAATCAATTACCTTATGATGATCATTTGAGAACGAAGGTAAGAAAGTCAACCCATCATCACCAACCGATCAACAACACCACACACCAAACGGCGGCAATGAAGAGATCGGGGCAACAAAAGGTTTTCTGATTCGTCTTTAACAATGAATATATCTAAAGCATCAAATTCGGTCAGAAATAGATGTACGATATGCATTATTTGAGAGAATAAAAGTATATCTGAGAGAGTGAGAGAGTAAAATCTGTGAGAGAAAGAGAGTAAATATGTGATACTATGTATTATTTGTGAGACACATGATGGAGCCATACCTGAAACCCAATTCTCAAATAAATGAACGGTGAGATGTGGTGTTTGGTGAAGGGAAGGAATGGGAGAAGGTAATTTAAACGGCCCATATTCGCCCTCTCTCACAAAATTATATATTATTTTTATTGACATTTTTCATTCTGCTGAATGAATAAAAGGGATAATATATTACTCCTTCCGTTTTAAAATTATTGTCAAATCTCTTTTTTATTGTCTCAAAATTATTATCCACTTCTAAAAATAAATCGAAAAATTAATTCGAGTTTACCATGTTACCCTCACCTGTTATTATTATTACAAATATTAAAGAAATTTTAAATTAATTAATTAAGGATAGAAAATATGAGAAAAAAGCTGTAATAATTATGTTTTTCTTAAACGGATTATTGTCTGGTGATAATAATTTTGGGACGGAGGGAGTAGTAGTACTACTAGATGAACTTTATACGAAGTGTTTAACCGACGACTATATATTTGAATATTATTTTTAACTTTTTATATTTTTTATATTTAAAAATATTAGGAAATATAAAATAGAGAAAAATTTATTTTATATATTTTTATAACTAATATATTTTTGTAGTTTTTTAAAATTTACAGCTTTATAAATTTTTACAACTTTTTATATATACAAAAATATTAAAAATACAAAATAATATTTATTTAAAAAAATATGAAGAAATACTAAAAATATTAAAAAATAAAAATATGTATTATATTTCTTAAAAAGTTATATTTAAAAAATATTAATATTTAAAAATATTAGGAAATATAAAATAGAAAAAAAAATATTTTATATATTTTTATAATTAATGTATTTTTGTAGTTTTTTAAAATTTAAAGCTTTATAAATTTTTACAATTTTTTATATATATAAATGTATTAAATATAAAGTAATATTTATTTAAAAAAATATGAAGAAATACTAAAAATGTTAAAAAATAAAAATATATATTATATTTCTTAAAAAATTTATATCTAAAAAATATTAAAAATGTAAAAAAAAATCAAGTAACCGTCGATTGACAAGTTAGAAAGAATGAAAGTTATATGGGTCGTCAAATAATTGATAAAAGAGTAAATCTTTACTACTAATATGATTTAAAATGATTAAAATATAAAATGTTGAAGTTATAAATGTACATTTGTTAAAATGTTAGAAAAACCTTTATATAAGAAAATAATAAAAAGTTCAATACTTATAGAGATGGTTTAATACTCCTCATTTTAATCATCAGATTATCAAGTCACTTAAGTTGGGTTATCGGATAAATCAGATTGAGTCATCGAGTAAACGAGTTATTTTTATAAAATCTTGTTGTTATGCACGAATACTCGTCTAATTTTAGTAAATACTTACATATTAATAGTATGATAGCCATTTAATATAATTGAACATTTAATCAAAATAAAGGGCTAAGTACAAATATGGACAACAAGTATAACCATGGTCTCCTACTCATACTTTTTTTTTTTAAATTCCAAAAAAAGACTTGTATTTTTAATCAACTGATCTACCCGCTTATAATTTTGTCACGTATACAACTGATCAACCTACTTTATTTCGTATTTAATTTTTGTTTGACCCACCAATACAGTTTAACTTACACATATACCCTTATTCTTTAACTCTTTTTTATCATCCCTACCACTCTATCACCACCACCGTCATCACCGCCGCTGCCACCATCGCCACCACCACCACCACTGATCAAATCTACCACCATACCACCACCGTCATCACCACCGCTGCCACCGTCGCCACCACCACCACCACCACTGATCAAATCTACCACCACCATCGCCAGCAAAATGCAGGATCAATCCGCTTCTAACACAAATGTAGCCTTCTAGCCTTCAAGCCCATGGACTCGGCGTGATATGGTGGTAGATTTGATCAGCAGTGGTGGTGGTGGCGATGGTGGTAGCGGTAGTGATGATGGTGGTGGTGATAGAGCGGTAAGGATGATAAAAAAAGAGTTAAAAAATAAAGGTATGTGTGTAATTTAAACTGTATTGGTAGGTCAAACAAAAAATAAATATGAAATAAGTAGGTTGATCAATTGTATACGTAACAAAATTCTAAGTGGGTAAATTAGATCAAAAGTACAAGTCTTTTTTTAGAATTTTGGAAAAAAAAAGTCCAGGTAAAGCACTATAGTTATACTTGTTGTTAGGGGTGTGATTCGGGTTGACCCGGTCGGGTTCGGGTCAACTCGGGTCGGGTCAAGTCGGGTCAAGAGTAAAAAATATATAACCCGAACCCGAGTCTAATTAGAACTCTGGTCACTCGGGTTCGGGTCAATTCGGGTCGGATCAACTCGGGTCGGGTCAACTCGGGTTCGGGTCAACCCGAGTTTAAGGAAAAAGTGTAAAAAGTGGCTCAATTAAGTACTAATACAATGTAAAAAGTGTAATTTTAGTCGGGTTGGTCGGGTTCGGGTCAAGTCGGGTCGAGTCAAGTCGGGTCAAGGGTAAAAATATATAACCCGAACCCGAGCTTAATTAAAACTCGGGTCAATTCGAGTCAACCCAAATTGACCCGAATACGCTTTTGGACCCGAGTGACCCGACCCGAATATGACTATTCGGGTTCGGGTTCGAGTCGGGTCAACTTTTCCGACACCCCTACTTGTTGTCCATATTTATAATTAACCCAAAATAAATGACCAATTTAGATATTTTCTTATTAAAATACCATTCAAATATGTCATATAAAGTTTCTTGAGCCACCAGTGAAAAGCAAAAATCACGTGAACGCACTCCAAATAAACAAAACAAACTTATGTACAGATTGTTCGTATGTAGCACCAAAAAGATAAAATAATACTCTCTTCGTCCCTAAATAAATTTTCACCGTTGATTTTTAAAGTCATTTTACTTCGACTTATATGAATGAATTGGTTTTAAATATATTTTCATTGATATAATTTTATTTAAGTATTACTTAACACAAACAAAATAATTTAAGGTAAAAATTAAAAAAAATTAACTCTAAAAAATAATAGTGGACACTTATTTAAAGACGGAAGGAATACGCATTTATAAGATAAGAATAATTTGTACTTTGAGCATGAATAATATATTAAATGCATTTAAGGGTAAAAATAATTTGTACTTTACAAGATAAGAATAATTTGTACTTTGAGCATGAATAACGTATTGATGTGGCTAGGGGTGTGATTCGGGTTGATCCGGTCGGGTTCGGGTCAACTCGGGTCAAGGGTAAAAAATATATAACTTGAACTCGAGCCTAATTAGAACTCGGGTTATTCGGGTTCGGGTCAATTCGGGTCGGGTCAACTCGGGTCGGGTCAACTTGGGTTCGGGTCAACCCGAATTTAAGGAAAATGTGTAAAAAGTGGCTCAATTAAGTACTAATACAATGTAAAAAGTGTAATTTTAGTCGGGTCAAGTCGGGTTGTCGAGTTTGGGTCAAGTCGGGTCGGGTCGGGTCAAGTCGGGTCAAAGGTAAAAAATATATAACCCGAACCCGAGGCTAATTAGAACTCGGGTCAACCCGAATTGACCAGAATACACTTTTGGACCCGAATGACCTGACCCGAGTATGATTATTCGGGTTCGGGTTCGGGTTCGAATCAGGTTCGGGTCGGGTCAACTTTTTCGACACCCCTAAATGTGGCGATGATGTGTCAAGTGAGTGAATGTTTTTTTCTTATGACTGATAAAAACAACCTAATCTTTGTCATGTTAATAGTACCTTTATGCCCAAAAAGTAAAAAAATAATCATCTCTACCCCTCCTTGTCCCACGTTTACAGTATGACACAATTTTCTTAAGTTTTGTTCCGTATTTTTGGACAGTTTAATACTTTTAACCTGTCAAACTTTATAATTTTTATTCCACGCTTTCTTTTTCACAATTTTATAACAAAAATAAAATTATAAAAAATCAAAATCAAAATAAAAAAATCAAATATCCTAAAAGAGGTCTTGGCAACATTATAAGAGGAGTACCGATAACACCCCTCAAGAGGAATAAACGAACATATTACATCCAATTTCATCCTCTAGTAACACTGGTTACAAGAACTAGCGTCGAACGAGTGCACGACTAGTTAATGTCAATACCAAAACAACCAACGGTTTTCATGATCTCAAACAAGCTTTGCTCAAATTGTTTAATCTTTTAAGGAAAAATATGTCCCACTACACGTTGTTGACAAGCTCGTAGTCCCCAACGAGTTGTCGTGTTTCCTCAACGACATATTGGTTTGGTTGTTATTGTGGTGGTTTCGAGTGAACGAAGACGGACAAAGGTGGTTTCTCATGACGAGTGGTGTTTGTGTATGGTCCCGGACATGGTTCGGGAACCATGTCACTTATCGGCCTTAACCGGGGCTGACACCCAACAGTACCGGTGGTCAGGTAAGAGTTCACGCTATTATCTAGAGGTCACTCTATTATCCAAGGGTCTTGCTTTGGTCCACTGGATAAAGGAAAGGGTTGTTGTCGGAGCCGCCTAATCTCGTGTTTTCAGGGATAAGATCCTACACGAAAAGGCGCACCTAGTCTAATAGCTAGACCTAGGTGTTAAGTATGCTTTGAGGCTTAGCATAAATACGCCTCCACATTTATTACGCATGCATGACATTTAATACTCTCTGCTTTATACAAAATTGACATTAATACCTCTTGTCTTACGATAATTACTCATTCCCACGTCGGATATGGGTCTCGGGATAAAATCTGGGGCGAGGCTAACGCGTGTCTTACTACTGTGTAGGTAACTCAGGACAATTGAGCATTACTAAAGAGGTCTCTTTCAGCGAAATACCGGATTAGAGAGAGTTGCATCTACATTTTTTGCGTCATCCGTGGAACCCCAACTTCAAACTACCATAGCTTTAATTAAAGGTCCAACCGCATCTCCTTCAACCCCGATTACTAGTTTGGTTTCGACTGTGACAACGAGAATGAAAACACAACATTTCATAACAAAATCCTTGAATAGATTACCAGTCTTCAGGCGCTCATAAGTCAGCATAATGAAAGGACTCATGCCGCCATCACACCTCTTCGTATCGCTTTAGATGGTGAAGGTAAGGGAGAAAAATAAGCTGAGGTGTCCTTTGAAGCAGACAAAGCTCTCAAAGCTGCGAAAGAGTTACAGAAAACATTCAAGAAAGTGTCGAAATCTTCGTTCACTAGGAGAATCATCGAGTTTTCGTCACCGCTCAGTTATTCACCAAAGGAAATCTTGGCGATGGAAACACATTTACAGCTACAACACCCCATCTTGACTAAGGGAGTAATAAGGAAGGAAAATTTGGACAAGTATCGTGATTACCATCGTGAGAAAGGGCACATGACCAACGATTGCTTTCAACTAAGAAAACAATTAGAAGCAGTACTATAATTGGGGAAGTTGAACCATCTCGTCAAAGACGTCAGGGAAAGAGGCAATAACTAAGATCCTCCTCCAAAGAATCAGGGGTAACCACGAGAAAGGAAAAGTGATCAATATGATTCGTACTCAATGGACTGGAAAACAAGGAAACAAGCGGCTCTGGTAGAATAGGAATGGATGAATGCCCCAATCGGCTTCCCTCTTGTCAGGAATGGATGAATGTCCCAATCAGCTTCCTTACTGACACCTTTGTTAGTACTGGTGCACAAAAAGACAGTATCGCCAAGCTAAATGAAAGTACTGTCAAGCCAAAGAATGGGAATTCAAATGAAAGTTTTACTCTATCTTTTTGTGATGATGATACTATTGCCTAGTTGCTTGTTAATATGCATAATGAAAGAGCAAAACAGAAGGGTTTTGAGATCCATGAAAGGGGAGGTGATGACAAACCTGCAAGGTCAACTTTAAACTTGAAGAAATTCCCAAGATTGATCCTAAAGACAAGGGCAAGAGTATTCTTGAAGACGAATCATGTTCTGAAAGTGATTCAGATGGTGTGAATGAGGCTCAGAGGAAGATTGGACATCTCACTCATGATGAAGAGCTTGTAAATAAACTTAATGGTGATATTCAAGCTGAGTTGGAGAAAGAGAGAGTTGTCAAGGAGAAAGCAACTCAGCCTGCATTTGTTAAGGAGTATGATGAGATACAAGAAAGGCTCAATGCAGATGCCATACTTGCTGCAAAACTACAAAAAAAAAGATCATTACATAGTTGAAGAACAGGAGAATTTGTTGATCCAAACTCTCATTGCTTAAAGGAAATTTTTTGATGAACAAATAGTTGTTGCTAAAATAAATAAGCCTTTTACAAGGACTCAGTTAAGGAACCAAATGATGACCTACCTGAAGCATGTAGGTAGATACATGCATGCACAGTTAAACAGAAAAACTTTTGAAGACATACAAGCCATGTATGAGAAACAGAATAGGAGTGTTTAAAACTTCATTCCAACTGGTTCTGAAAGAGACAAGGAGGAAATTGCTAAGATGAATAGAAAGGCGGCAATAAAAGTTACTTTGGAGGCTAAAAAGGATTATGAGGTGTTTGACAGAACTAAAGTGGAGCAAAAGCAAGAAGAACCTAAAAAAGGTACTTTGAAAAAGAAAAGCACCTTATAGAAAGATGTTTGATAGGAAGAATGCAAGAAAGCTAACTAGTGCTTATAGTGATGATAAGCACAAAAGTTTTTAAAGGTTGTTGCATAAGAGGATCAAGCTCTTGATACTGAGGGTTTACATATTAGATCACCAATAGTGGTCTAGAGGAAAATGGTTAAAAAGAATGTGGAGTTTAATGTTGTTTACATAGCTGATGGGAGTTTTAGATACTTTCTGTTACATATGTACTTCATACTTTTGACAAACAAGATTTATATGATCTATATGCAGTATTGGTGAAGCACTATGAGCACAATCGACTAGAAGGTTTTAAGTTAGTTCTTTGGGTGATTTGAAGACTATGATTGAGTCACCTGATGAAGCTAATTTAACTGGAATTTGAAAAGATCAACATGAATGGAAGTTGTATCAGTCTTGTGGTGTTCACATACTAGAGACTGATGATGGGATGATTTATCACATGTTTCGTGTATCCTCTTACCAAGGCTCTATTAGAAAGAATGTTAGAGGTGTCATTAGAGGTTAAGAAAGAAAGTGACAATGCATTGGATTTAATAAGACTTATAAAGCAATTGATATGGGAGTTTGAAAGGGATGAAGGAGTTGAGAAGGAGCTCTAAGTGTTGGTTTCACAGCCACACAACAAATGGTCATCGGTTCACCATGTCTAGCAGACACCAAGAACTGGCTAGTCCAAGAGCAAACGGCTCTTGGTAAAGACTTCTCAAATCCGTTCATGGCTTGTAGTTTTCCAAAAACTACATGGTTCTCAACTCACCATACTTCATTGTGAAGATTTGGCTAGTCCAAAACAAATGGATCTTGGTAAAGGCAACTTAAATCCGTTGATGGTTTACAATTTACCAAAATTTGTATGGTTATAAATGCACCATGTTCTTGCAAAATGAAGCATTGGATATTCCAAAGCAAACAACTACTGGTAAGTATATATCAAATCCGTTTATGGATGGTAGTTTGCCAAAAACTACAAAGCCAACTTAGTTGGTATGTAGCTGTGTTGTTGAGTTGCTAATGTTATTGTGATGCTACAATGATGTGTAGTTGATAAAGATCCAGGTTACTTAAAGACAAAGATGAGCTAGTGACAAAAAAGGGTCAAGTTCATGAAACGAGAAGTTCTAATGAAAGACAGAATGTTTGGATACATCCTCCTAGTGCTCCATAAGCTAAATCTAAAGGAACATGAAGTTCAAGAAACTAAACTGAAGAAACATGAAGTTAACAAGTGAACAAACATGCTTAGGGGAGGATTGTTAGGAATTATGATTTCCATAGTTAGTACCATTAGTTATATTAGTTAGTACGACTAGTATAGTTTGTGTCGTTAGTAGAAAACTCGTAATAGATAGTACTGTTAGTAGAAATACTTAGTTGTTGGGAATAAAAACTTAGTGTTGGTTATATTGCATTACCAGTATTAAAAAAAATTAATGATGGTAGTGTTATTATTAGTGCTGGTAGAGTTCGGACAAAGTTGAACAAAATAGATGTGGTCAACTCTTAATGTTAATTATGTTAGTTAATGCTAGTAGAAGGATAAAGACTACAGACGCGTACAATATTAACAAGAGATATTCTATGAAGAGATAAAGATTGAAGATGTGTATGTTATCAACAAAAGAAATTCAGGGTATATCTTCTTTGTTTTTAAAAGATTGGTTTGTTCTTATCTTGTAAAGGACTCCTTGTAGTATAAAGGAGGTTCTAGGTTTAGGTTGAATATATCTCATTCAAAGGTCTTCATTATTAGCTTTAAGGTTTCTATAACCCTAATACTTTCATAAAGTACTCGTATTATCAATAATATTAAAGATTTTGGTGAATTCTTTGTCATATACTAACTGTTTAATCTTCATAATATCAAAGAGTAAATTTTGCATACTCTTTGATATCATTTTAAAGTTTCTACTAAGACTATATAGAAGTTATTCTATTTAGTTTAAGTCTACAAGCTAGACTCATATGATCAAAAGGGATCAACAAGTGGCATCAAAGCTTGTTGAGAAGCTTTGATCTTGAAGATTACTAAAGAACTCTTTTTAACAAAAGAGATGGATTCATGAGTTGCACAACCTAATACTATGAGCAAAGGTTCCAGTCTTCAAACAAGGAAAGTTTAAAAAATGGAAGTTCAGATTCACTCAGTTTGTGTAGATGTACAACCGGGATCTGTGGGAAGTCATTGCCTATGGAGGCACCCATACTAAGCTCGATACTACTACAACAAAGATCGCCAATAAAGAAAAGAAGAAAAGAACAAATGACATGAAAGCCAGAAGTATAGTTATGATAGCTATACCCAAGGAACATATTCTTGCTTTTCAATAGTATGAAGATGCCAAGTCCATGTTCAATGCATTTGTTCTTAGATTGGTGGCAATGATTCTACAAATAGGGAGGTGATTTGCACACTCTCTTATTTGATTAGCACACTAAAAAAGTGATGTGTCTTGACATATATACCCTTGCATCATGTTTATTCATGTTCATTCTACAAGGATATAAATGTCATTACACAACACTTTTGAGTGTACTAATCAATTAAAGGAGTGTGCAAATCATCTCCCCTATAAATAAGGCTAAGATAGCATTTTTGAAATCCTTGTTTGAAATCTTGAATGCAAATGACTGAGAATCACTTGACTCTATTTATAATATACTTCAAGGGATTGTAAGTAAACTCATAACTCTGGGTGGAAAAGCTGAACAAGAAGATATCAATGCTAAGTTTTTGAGAAGTATGCCTGCAAAGATGGCTACAGAAGTATCCATCTGGGAACAAGGATGATATTGATAAGGTTAATATTGATGATATGTACAATCATTTCAAAGTATTTGAACAAAAACTTAAAAGAAAGAAAGGATCAACTTCCAATGCTACTAATTTAGCATTTATATCTAATCAGAGTAATGAAGTTAATCCACGTAAAGTTCTTAGTGTAGCTAGTGAATTTGTTAATTTTGGTAGTACCTCTATCAGTACTGCTAAGTTAAGTGATGGCACCATTTATGCATTCTTATCCAATTACAAGAATGTTGAAGAAATTGTTGTTGATGATCTTCACCAACTAGATGATGATGACTTGGAAGAGCTAGAAATAAAAAAATAAATTGGATTTTCTAAGTATGAGAGCAAGAAGGTTTCTCAAAAGAACAGTGAAGTAAATTACTCTCAATGTTGGTGACAAGGTTAGCTTTGACAAGTCAAAAGTTGAGTGCTACAACTGCCACAAGAAAGGACATTTTTTAAGGGAGTGCAAAAGTCCAAGGAGTAAGCCACATGAAAGAAAAGTAACTATTTAAGAACCCTCTTCAAAAGGTGTTGATGGCTATTGATGGCACTAGTACTTATTGGGGATTCATGGAGAATGAGGAATGTACTGAAAATATGGCTCTCATGGCATTATCAGATTATGAGGCAATTTTTTATAAACATTGTACTATAGATTGTTAAGAAAAATTTTAAAAACCACAAAAGTATTCTGATAACATTACCAGAAATTATCGTTCCTCTAAGTGTGATTTGACTAACTATAAAAGAGGTGTTGTTATGTTAGCAGAACAAATAGAATGTTACAAGGAAAATTAAATAGCATTTAAAGATTCTATTATTCTTCTTAAGAGAGAAACAGCTACTCAAACTCTTGAAATCACTGATCTTAAGTCTAAATTAGAAACTAGTAAAATTATTAAAACTGAGAATGAAGTCAAATTCAAAAGTTTTAATAGTGCCAATAAATGTCTATAAAGATGATTGATATTCAGGTTCTTGACAAGTACAAATGGGGTCTAGGTTATAATGGTGACTATTATACTGTTGAACCCCCTCTTGTTTCTTTCTTCCTTTAAAAGAGGTATCATTTCATGGCCTTCCAGAATTTCAAAATTATAAGGAAGATGGGTTTGAGCCTATCAGAATAGAAGGAAGCAAAAAAGGATAGTGAAGTTATTATTCCCAGTATATCTAGTGTAGACTCCCCACAAAATATACTATCCACAAATGCTAGTACTAATGTTTCTCAGTCTGATGACTGTACTTCTAGGTGTAGTAGTTCCAATAGTACAATTTCTCAAACCACTAATAAGATAGGTGAAAAGATTGGTCTTGAAAATACAGGAAAGTTAAATCCTAATGCACCTAAATACAAACCTATCAGAAAATTTTTAAGTATGCTGAGATGTATAGAGCTAAACAACCTAGAGGGAATCAAAGAAATTGGAATAATCAAATATCCTAAAAAATAAGAGAAGGATTTGTTATGTATAACAAAGCCTGCTATATATGTGGTAGTTTTGATCATTTAAAGGCTAGATGTAGACTCAATCAAAAAGCTGAGGTAGGGTACGTAATCATACTAGTCATGTTAATGCTCGTAGACCAAAACAAGATAATTATGGTAGGTATGCTACTATTATCTATCCAAAATCACACTTTGGAAATGCAAAACCATTTGAAGCACAACCAAAAATTAGAGGACTATTTCAAAGAAAAATAGCTTTAAACCTTCAAAATCTAAATCAAAAGTTTAATGTTGGTTGACCAAAATTTAATTAAGGTAATACAAAGCTTAATGCTGGTAGACTAAAATTTAATTATGATATACAATGTTTAATTCCGGTAACACAAAATTTAATACTAGTTCAAAAAAATCTAGGTGGTCAAATAACTTTCGACCAAATTCAAGAGTGTTAAATAATGTCAAGGAAAGAAAAAATTGGCTCAATGCTATTAATCCCTCAACATGTTGGGTTTGGAAATCTGACAAACACAATGATGCATCAAATGTTCTTTAAAGACTCAACTACATTGATGCACGAGGCAGATCTGAGTCTGTTATGGCTTAGGTCCCTAAAAGTAACTAATTTGTTTCTTAACGTGTGCAAGGTAATTCACTACAGGAACTTAAAGACATAAAATACTTTGATAGTGGATGCTCAAGGCACATGGCTAGGAACTTGGAGTTTTTGTCTGACTTCAAGGCTTTTGATAGAAGAAATGTCACATTCGGAGGATCTACTGGTGGTAGGATTTATGGTAAAGGTACATTTAAAGCTAGTAACATTGACTTTGAAGATGTATACTATGTGAAGGAGCTTTAGTATAACCTTTTCAGCATATCTTATATGTGACAAAAGGACTTATGTACTTTTCACTAACACAAAGTGTGTGGTTCTTTCACCAAACTTTAAGATGCCCAATGATAATCATATATTATTTAGAGTCTCAAGAAAGAAAAACATGTACTTTGTTAATATAAAGGACATGATTCTTAAAGAAGGGTTAACTGCTCTGGTTGCAAAGGCTACATCTGATGAGGCGATGCTTTGGCATAGGAGGCTTGGTCATGCAAATTTTAAGAATATTAATAAACTTGTTCAAGAAAACTTGGTTAGAGGTTTGCCACCCAAACATTTTCTTAATGACCAAACCTGTGTTGCTTGTCTGAAAGGAAAGCAACACATGGCCTCTTGTAAGTCTAAAATTGTGAACTATACTTCCAAACCTCTTGAAATTCTTCATATGAATTTATTTGGACCTACCTTTGTGTATAGTCTGAATAATAAAAAGTACTGTTTAGTGGTTACAAATGATTTCAGTAGATTTACTTGGGTTTTCTTTCTTAAATCTAAAGATGAGACATCAGAGATTCTTAGAATCTTCATTACTGAGATAGAAAATCATATTGAGAACACTGTTAAAACCATTAGATGTAATAATAGAACTGAGTTCAAGAACAAAGAAATGAATGAGTTTTGTGAAATTAAAGGAATTAGGAGAGAATTTAGTATTGCTAGAACTCCTCAGCTAAATAGAGTTGATGAGAGGAGAAACAGAACACTAATAGAGGCTGCTAGAACTATGTTGGCTGATTCCAAGTTGCCTAATCATTTTTGGGCAGAAGTTATCAGTATTGCTTGTATGTGCGGAATAGGGTCTTAGATGTTAAACCTCATAATAAGACTCCTTATGATCTCTTTAGAGGTGGAGCTCCTACACTGAACTAATTGAGACCTTTTGGTTGTCATGTGAGTATTCTCAATACTTTAGGCCATTTGGGAAAGTTTGATGGGAAGTCAAATGAAGGGTTCTTAGTTGGGTATTCTCTAAATAGTAAAGCATATAGAGTCTACAATCTTAGAACCAAACAGGTTGAAAAAAGCTTGTATATTAGATTTATGGAAGATAAACCAATAAATGTAGGTACTGGGCCAGAATGGATGTTTGATATTGATTCTATGACAAATACTATGAACTATGTACTAGTTGCTACAGGTACAAACACTAACAATGTTGCAGGTTCAGGGGAGGATATCATCATATTACCACTTTTGGATGGAGATTTTAGGTTTCCTAAAGATTCAAGTTTTGCTGCAGAAAAGAAGGATGCTACAAAGTCAAGTGGTTCAGATGACTCTACTCCACAAGGAAGGACTGAACAAGTTACCAGTTCTGTTGATACAAGTGAAAACAACATTCATAGGGTTAGGGCTAGTTTGCCATAAAATAATACTACCAGTACCAATTCTAATGCTGGTAGTGTGAAACTTGTGTATCAACCAAGTCCTACTGAAGGTGATGATGATCTTGCTGATTAGTAAGAGCTGATTCAGACATTATCCTACAACCTCCAATGGGAACAAAGCAAGGAGTGGCATCTAGTCCTATATCCTCTCTACCTCCAGAATTATAAAAGTTCGCTCATAGGAGTACATATTGGGTTAGTGTGTCAAGCATGGGAAGTAGGCACACAAAAATACAATACGTGGGAAACATATGGTCGGAGTGATAAAAAACATGATTCTCTCATCTATCGGAAGGGTATGACCTCTCGAGGGGGTTGGCTTGGCCGGATACACCTCCTTTGAATGATCGGTAATCTTCACAATGGATAGATTGACATTATTTTTAGAGGTAACATGGTCAGCGGTCTTAGTCACCGCAGTATTTGGCACATAATGGTTTATTGGTACCGAAAAAGAGTGTGATTCGACTTTAATTCAGCATGGACAAGGGCATAATTCTTGACTCTCTTCTTCTTAGGACCAGCGGAGGTTCCTTCGCATTGAGATTTTCCAAGGCAAGAGCTTCCTTCTTCTCCCGAGCTTTGACGATTTTTAGGTCAGCCTTCTCCACAACTTTATGTCTACCACTAAGGTCAGGGATCGGAGCCTCGAAGGCAAAGGGTCGGTAGTACATCTAGTAGGACGTTGGCTCTCCGGAATAACTTCTTCCTTGGTAACCCACATCTATCTGTGGTCGTTCGGTAGAACCACCACAATAACAAGCACGTCTTGTTCCAGACATACTTTGTGCAAACATAAGTTTTAATTACTAGATCTGTAATAAATAAAGCTTATTTACTAAATATGTATATTTGTGAAAGTAAATTTCTAATTGATAAACTTAACTTTAAAAGTAACCGGATATGTATTTGAAACTTTAAAAAATCTAAAAATTACAGGAGTGAATAAATGGCTCAAGTCTAGTTTGTGAGTTTGTCTATTAGAGTTTGTGGGTTATGACCGAGGTACATCTGATGTCATGTTCGAATAAAAAAGCCATAACTATGTAAAATTATACTCAATCACAATATATATTACCACAAACTTTAATAAACTTAACCTACAAATCAAACGTGAACTATTTACCACATTACTAAATTTAGGCTAAACAATTTGTACACTCTTTTAATTTATTGGACACTCCAATCTGTGCATCGAACAGTTGTACTGTGACTTCTCAATCAAAAAGTTGAGTGTGTCAATTAATTCACTTAAATTTATATTTATTTTTCTTCTTATCATCCTTATTAACTTTATTTTATTAAAAGATCGAGTTTGTCAAAATCAAACCCCATTAATCAAGCCACATGGGAAGAATGAGATATTTAATGTTACTAATACCGAGCTATTAAAAGTCCAACTTTTTAACTACCCTTTTGTCCTATCTAATTATAACTAATACATGTGATTTACGAATGTGTACTTTAGTGTCTAATTGGTAGATTATATTCCATCATACATGTTCTCATAGTATAAACCATAGTGGACATGTATTTTGTTTGCTTGTAATACATTTACGTACACCTTAGTGTTTAAACGTGGTGTACGTAAATGTATTATAAGCATACGTTAAATGATTGAGGATTCTTTTTGTTCCGTTACCGTAGAATACTAAGGTGTATGCGGTATGATTTCTTTTATTTCATAATAATCATACCATAAAATTATCTCGCATGTTTTAAGCGAGACTTAAATGTGTAATAGTTTTTCACTTCTCACGCAACATGAGTCACCATTAAATACAAATTAAGGTTCAACATCAATTCAAAACCGAATTAAACCGAACCGAGTTGAAAACCGATTAAAAAACATGAATAAAAAACCGAACCGAAATAAACCGAGTAAAACCGAAACCGAATCGAATATATAGTTTAAAGGTATTTTTGTGTTTTTAACCAAAAACGAAATCAAACCGAGAAAAACCGACATAAATATACAAAACCGAACAGAAAATGTTCAGTTCGTTTTCCATCGGTTCGATTAGACTCAATTTATCTGTTCAATTCAGTTTTTGATTAATTTTGCTCGGCCCTAATACAAACTCTTTCATTTAAACATGATTAAATTACTACCTCCTACTAGATAATTCAATTCTTTCATCAACATAATTATTAAATGTCAAGTTGTTATTAATCAATGTATTAATTAAACATTCCTTTGTGAATCATGATTGGATCAAGGGTTCATTGCAAGTGGTTAGAAAATTCATTCCATTAGTCTAATCTTATATGAATGTTAATATTGCAAGTTGTCTCATTATCTCCATTTAAAATACTTTGATTTATACTTTTTGATTAGATCCAAATTAATGCCCTAAAGTTTGTATAAAAAAACAAGTAATCTTACTATTAACTTTAGCCTTTAGTAATCATACATTGTTGACCATAATTACTACTCGGAATGAAAATATAAAAATAGCCAAAAAGATAAAGGGTTAGGAAGGCATCATACTTATCCTTAACAACAAGGTTATGGTTATGTTAAGAGCATGGTTCTAAATAACGCGTTATATCACGTTTTATAATGGGTTATAGCGTGAAGCGTGGCCTTCACGTTACGAAACAGATTAAGACGTTATCTATAGGCGCAACATGCGAAAAAGTGGCATAAAGCGTGATATAGCGCGTAGTGTGGCGTTTTTTTTTAATCTTTTTGCAGGTTTACAATAATTGGGCATAGTTTTGAGCTATTTAGTAGACTTGAGCTTAGTTAAGAGTGTCACTTTACCCCGGAGCCATCAGGCTCGTGTTATAGCAAAAAGTACTAACGACTCAGCACTTTTCCCTAAGGTTGGGTCGCGTTATAGGCAATAGCAAGCCATATGGTTCGTGTTATAGCAAAAATTGCTAATGACTCGGCACTTTTCCCTTAATATGGGTAACATGGTCGCGTTATAGGTTGTTTGTGTCATAGGTCACCACCGCCTTATAAATTATAACGCACATACCAAGTACTCTAAACCTTTCTAAAGAATAGTGCTCGGGACTTTTCCCTTAATATGGGGTACATGGTCGCGTTATAGGTTGGTGTTATAGGTCACCACCTAGCGTTATAAGTTATAACGCTCATACCAAGTACTCTAAACCTTTCTAAAGAATAGTACTCGGCACTTTTCCCTTAATATGGGGTACATGGTCGCGTTATAGATTGGTGTTATAGGTTTGCGTCATAGGTCACTACCTAGCCTTATAAGTTATAACGCCCATACCATCTTAACTTAGCTTATCTACAATGGTTGGCTAGTACAATTCTTCGCACGTGTAAACAACCTGAAGTGATCACGTCAACCTTCTGAAAAAGAACGAGGTTTTACCGAATTTCGAGTATTGTAGATTAGTCAAACAAAAAACCGGACACTATGGTCAAGAAATATAAAAAACCTTAGCTATTATTACTTGTCCAACTAATACAATTCTTAAATCAGCAATGATACTGCATAATGCAGCATGTGCATGACCTGTGCACATATTTTGGTCAACCATGATTCATATATATATGTCAACACATTCTCCTATAAGCTTCACATAAGCTTATTCATAAGTCATAAACATGGCTTCTTTTCCCTCATCAAAATTTCTTGTAACAATAGTACTGCTATTGTCACTTGCTCGTTTTTCGTCTTCAAAGAAGATTGTGAACACCTTGTTATTCAATCAATGTCTTTCGACCATCCAGTCCTCGAGCACTTTCTTCGCTCCTAACAGTCCCAACTTCACATCCATTCACAACTCAACTGCCGGAAATCTTCGTTGCATCGCCCCTTGGATGCCAAAGCCCGGGCTTATTTTCACTCCGTTGGACGCGAGCCACGTCCAAACTGCGGTTATTTGTGCCAAAAAGCATGGAATTCAGCTTCGGTTTAGAAGTGGAGGCCATGATTACGAAGGGTTGTCTTATACATCTGTCACGAAGCTTCCTTTTGTTCTTGTTGACTTGCAAAATATGCGGGCCATTAATATCGATCTTGATGACAAATCTGTTTGGGTTGAGGCTGGTGCGACTCTTGGTGAACTTTATTACAGAGTTGCTGAAAAGAGTAAGGCATGTGGTATTGCTGCTGGGATATGCACAAGCTTGGGCCTTGGTGGGCATATCACCGGTGGGGGATACGGGTCCTTGATGAGAAAGTACGGGCTAGGAAGTGATAACGCGCTTGATGCTAAAATTATTAATGCTAATGGGGAGATCCTAGATAGGAAATCCATGGGCGAGGATGTTTTTTGGGCGATCAGAGGTGGTGGTGGAGGCAACTACGGAGTCATAGTTTCATGGAAACTTAGACTCCTACCCGTCCCCACCATTGTCACGGTACTTAATGTTTCGAGAACATTGGAGCAAGGAGCCACTAATACTCTTTACAAATGGCAACAAGTGGCGCCACATTTTGTTGATGAACTTTTCATGAGAGTATTCATATCACCCTCCAATATACAAAATTCAACTACAAGAACCATCTCTACAACTTACAATGCACTCTACCTAGGACCAGCTGATGCACTCCTCGAGCTCATGAACCATGATTTTCCCGAGTTGGGCCTTAAAAAAAGCGATTGTTTTGAAATGAGTTGGCTTGAATCCGTCATGTTCGTCGCAGGGTTCCCCAAAACCGTCCCAACAACCTTCCTACTAACCGGAAATCCAGCTCGCTCGGTCCACTTCAAAGCAAAATCAGATTTTGTCAAAACCGTAATCCCAAAAAAAAGTTTAGAAGAAATGTGGACAACAATGTTGAAAGAAGGTATCCCATTAATGATATGGAGTCCGTATGGAGGGATGATGGAGAGGATACCGGAATTAGCGACACCATTCCCACATAGGAAAGGTGTCCTTTACCAGCTTCAATATGTTGACATGTGGGCAGTGCCGGATAAACAAACCATGAAGAAACATTATAAGAGGATCAGAAGCTTTTATAAGTACATGGGTCAATATGTTTCTAAATATCCAAGAGAAGCTTATATGAATTACAGAGATCTTGATCTTGGAATGAATGCTCAAAACGGTAATACAAGTTTCATGAAGGCGAGTAGTTCATGGGGATCGCGCTATTATAAAGATAATTTCATGAGGTTGGTTAAGTTCAAGACTAAGTTTGATCCTGATAACTTCTTTAGACATGAGCAAAGCATTCCGCTCCTTCCGTTGTAGAGAAAGAACATATGACAAACATCAAGACATAAAGTATCTTAGGAATTATAATCAAGTAAAAACAATGGGACATAAAGTACACACTCATCATATAACAGAGAAAGAACATATGACAAACATCAAGACATCGTCCTATATATCGTGAAACTATTCAAGCATGTACGCTTTCCGAAGAGTTGATGTTCAAGCCTTTTACTTATAACAACATAACCAGTATATAGAATGTGTACCCTGATTAACTCGAAAAATAACAAAGTACCTAGTCCAACTCTCATTACTCTGGCCTCAATAGATATACTAGTAACTCCTATGTAAATAAAAGTTATGAAAGGGCAATTTTTTATAAAACTCGAAATCAGGCAAGTCCGACACACCCCTCTTGGCTTTTCTTGAAAACTGTGCACCTTTGCGGGTACTTAAACCCAAAAACCCGCCCGTTTTACAAGTCTAAGGATGCCACTAGTTATAGAAGACAACATACGAACAAGTGAAACTTATATGCCAATCTGATGCACCTCCACCACCGACCCATTGGAGCTCGTGTTTGTTTGGGCTTATATGTGGGCATACGAGCTTATTTGATTTCGGCGTATATCTCATAAGCCTAAATATTCTTGCTTATTTTGAGACTTGTGGCTATATAAGTTTATTACGATATGATAAACTTATATAAACCCATGAATCTCAAAATAAGCCAGGAAATTGAGGCTTTAAAATATAAACCGAAATAAAATAAGCTCATAAGCTCACACATAAGCCCAAACAAACACCCCCTAAAATTGTGTGTGTTTCAATTTCATATATACATATGAAAATTATATTTCGTTCTGATCATTTTTCTCCTTAAAAAAGTTGAAAGTGTTGGTTTTAATGACTTTTCAAGAAGCAAGGCAAACCAAAAATTCTTCCTTTTATGAAGAGCAGATAAGGTAAAATAAGAAACAATGCCAACACAACCAACTAGACAGTGGTGGTGGTGTGAGTTGTGGCAGCCCCTCCGAGCTGGTTAAAATGATGAAAACCTTCGTTGGAGGTAGGCGTGTGTGTGTGAGTGGGGGGGGGGGGGGGGGGGGGGGGGGGTATCGGTCCTGTCATATTGTGGCGTTAGGGTTTAAGTTGTTGTTGTATTCGGTTTGTGTGAGTGAACAGTGAGGTTTGAAGAGAGTTTAGGGTTTACATAGCAACAATACGGATGGGTTAGGGTTTAGTTTAAGTGAACAGTGAGGTTTTGAAGTAGCTTTAGGGTTACTGTATCAAGAAAAACACACATGCAACAAAATTGTGAAGAACAAGAAGCAGAAACTGTATGATACCCTGGATTCGGCACAACACCAACTTGTCGTCTTGGGAGTTTGATACCCTGGATTCGACACAACCCCAATTTGTCGTCTTGGGAGTTTGAGACACTAGATTAGACACCGGCTTTTGTTAAGAATAAGCCCAAGAACTAGGGCCGTAAACAAACTGAATGTTCGATCAATGAACCGTTCGCCGATCGTTCGATAAAAAAAATCGTTTATGTTCGTTTATTTAATAAATAAATGAACACGAACAAGATTTTTGGTCCGCTTAGTTAAATGAACAAACATGAACAAACGTTTGTTCTTTCCGCGCTAGTAATCAGGGTCCATGAAACCCAAGTTCTTATAGTCTGCTCAAACTCAAGTTCTAACCTTCTTAACTTGAGCTGTTTCCAAATTTTGGTTTCGGGCAGAAGAGTTTCGACATGGCAATTGTGTTCAAGTACTTTAAACGTGATGGCCTTCGGATCGACTCAATTCCTTATACATCACTTAAGGACATCAGAGAATGGCTAGACACATCTGACAACGGAAGGAGCGGAATGCTTTGCTCATGTCTAAAGAAGTTATCAGGATCGAACTCAGTCTTGACCTTAACCAACCTTATGAAATTATCTATATAATAGCGCCATCCCCATGAACTACTCCCGTTCACGATAAAAGATAATTTCATGAGGTTGGTTAAGGTCAAGACTATGTTCGATCCTGATAACTTCTTTAAACATGAGCAAAGCATTCCGCTCCTTCCATTGTAGAGTAATTTTATACAGAATTACAGTTGATTTTTTGTATCAGCAAAGTGATCAATTTTGAATAACTTTGTATGTCTTTATAGTTTTTATCTTGCAATGAACGATCGAGAGAAAAACATACAAACAGACATAGACTACACGCTTATTATATAACAGCAGAAGAACAACTTACAAACATCAAGATATCTTCCTACATAGCGGAAACGTTCAAGCCTTTTACTTATAAAGAACGTGTATGTAACTGTAAACACTTCTGAACCATTTGACCCGTTTTCTATATATCTTCCCGTCTCTTATGAGACCCATTTTGACCCGTTATAGATAAACACATCCTGAATTCATTTCCTTATGTCTAAATGTTTTTTAACACCACTGATCAATACATGTTCTCGAATAAAAGAACAAAGGTGTCCCTCTGATAGCGAAACATCTCATAGGGACAGGTTGGGATGCTTTTGTCATTCTTTATTACAAGTGAATGCTGATTGGGTCGACAAATCAACGGAAGACGTCCAAGTAGGCCTATGGGTTCGATATCGTTATAGGATGTATATTGGTTTGCTGAATTGGTTCATGGGCATGTCCATGGACCTTGTCTTCCTGATAATTAGCTTATTTAATACAACGACCTAAACCCACTTATTTGATATTTTAACGAATTCAATTTTCTTCCTTATTGTATAATCTGAAACACGGTTAAACTAGTTCGTGTTACTAACATTCATACCAGATTAAAATAAATAAAACAGTACAGTCGAAACTTGAAGGTAGGGCCTGTTACGCAGGTCTCGTTGGGATTTCCAGGATCGAATTGATCAAGCACACATCATGAACATCATCATAATAATAAGAACAAGAATATAGGGGATCGAACCTTAAATAATCTGATATAAATATGGAATAAGGTTGAATGTAAAATACAGGATTCCTAATCTATAAATAATGAATGAAACGGTGCCTAACGAAGCGTTGTGATGGTTCTGAAGAACCAACAGTCGTGCCTCTTCCATATAACCGTTCCTTAACTGCTGTCTAAACTATCTAGGGTTTTGGGTTGTTGGCCTGCGGCCCAACCCGTATGTATACAGGCTTTGAAGTATCTTGGGGCTGTTCTTTGTTCTTCCTGGTGTCTTCCTATGTGTCTGATTTGCAGCCTTTTACAACAGGAATAACACGTTGTTATTCTTCTGTCAAAGATCAATAATATTAATCTCCAACAGGGCCAGCATCTTCATCACAGTGGTAACCGTTTACTCAAACTCCGTAATTCTTCATTCAAAGGAAATAATATTAATTCTACATTCTAAATTTTGGGCGTTTAGGAGCATTGGTACTAGGAGCAGCACGGGACTTTCCAAAAGCTTTCAACTTCCTTCTTTTCTCCTCATCCTCGCTGTCAGACTCATCTCCTTTCATCTCCTCATCCATGCTGTCAGACTCTTCCATTTCCTCTTCTTCGTCCTCATCATCCTCGGACTCCACCAAAGATGCACTGTCGGACTCGTCATCATCCGACTCAGACTGAGACTCCACATCAGATGGTGCGTAACCTTGATCCGATTCATCTGCTTCACTATCAGACTCAGAATCACTAGCTTCCAAATTCAAAAACTCCCATCCTTTGTCAGAAATAAACTGTTGCGGTTCAGCCATGATTGTGTTTAAGAGAGTCCGCCAGCTCATGTTGAACCTGCTTTCATAATATTTTATGTCAGCTGTGTCTAGCCAATCTTTGATGCCCTCAAGTGATGTAGAAGGAATTGAATCGATCCGTAGGACATCACGCTTAAAGTCCTTGAACACGATTGCCATGTCGAAACTCTTCTGTCCTTGCCCAACCCTTTCGAGGTTCACAATCTCGATCTCTCTCAATGTAACAACGAGAAATGGACTTTCTATCAGATCGACCAAGCAGCTTGCAGTTGGAACTATTAAAGTGGAAGCTTTGTGTGGTACCCCATGAAACCCGAGCTTTCTTTTAGTCCGCTCAAACTCAAGTTCTAACTTGGACCTTTTCCAAATTTTGTTAACGCCATTAACAAAGCTCTGAAATTTCTCACTGGTTTTATTTTTACGATCTTGTTCTCTACGTTCTTCCTCCACCTCATCTGGGTCATATGCAGATCTCCTTGAACCTCCTAAATTTTGAACAGACTCCATCACCTTTTCATAGAATTGAACATTTTTTATTTCCAACCATGATCTCGTTATGGAGATGAAAATGTAGCAGCGTTATCAATTCTTTATCTGCTGGTTGAAAGAAGGCGTGTTTAATGTTTCCAAATAATATATCCAAAGCACGTTCATTCTTCCTTGATGTCGAATATCTAAAGCCATTATCATGAGACTCCAGAGTACCCGAAATCTCCCTTCCACGAAACGAGGTACGGATCAAAAGGTTGCTCAGTTTTAACGGACTGGAGTTACAACCAACACGCACGAGTTTCTCCTGCGTAACCAACGATTCCCTCTGAGCTCTTTCAGACACACGCGAAAGATAATCCTTTTTTAGTATCTTTATACTTTGTTCTAGTTCACTAATATGCTTCGAGTCCTTTGAACAAAAGGCTGCCTCCTTGAAGTAAATTTGCGACGGAATCATGAACACCTTTGGATCATGGAAGGTAATACGAATAACGTATTTATAGAACTTACGGCTTGCATCAACATGAGTCGTTACAGTCTTGACAGTAGCCACATGACAAGGTACCATCGTAGGTACCATCGTAGGTACCATCTGTACATGACAAGGTACGACCATCTGTTCATATACCGGAATGAGTATAGCCGCATTCCTCTTGTCTACCATAATCATGGTTTGGTCTCTCGGCTGAGGAACATCATTAGGGTTTTCGTAAGCCCTAAAATCACTTGATATACTAGAAGAAGAAGATCTGGCATGCACTGTTTTATCAGCATAGCCACCAGAAAGCCGTCGAGCGGTTTCGTCGTTAACCTTACGACCAAGTTGAGCTTGATGCTGGTTTCTTCTATTTTCTTTCGACACTTCATGGTTGATTGATCTAAGTGATCGATTTGGTGCCATAACCTGGTCACGTATCAAAGTTATTCAGTAACCAGATTGGAAAACAAGAGTAATGCAGATTAAACAAACAAAAATCGATTATTGTTTTTAAAGAAAACTAGTAACCCTTTTTGCAAGATAATTGAGAATCTGGTAAAAAAAACCACAAAGATCGATTGTTTTTAAGTAAAATTAACCCGTTTTGCAAGATAATCGAGAATCTGGTAAAAAAAAACCACAAAGATCGATTGTTTTAAAAGAAAACTAACCCTTTTTGCAAGATGAACGATCGAGAGAACCTGGTATAAAAAAACCACAAAGATCGATTGTTGTGATAGGTTTGGTTTTATAAGATATAATCGTGTGTTGATGTTTTTAATATATATAGGTTAGAGTCTACCAAAACCCTAAAAACGATTTTTTGTTGGACCTTAACCTCCAAACCCTAATTTTTTTTCCTGTCAATCTAGAGGCGGTTAATTATGGTACAATAAACTCTCTAAATAATTTCAATAAACTCTCTAAATAAATTCTGCTTTTGGGGATCAAACAAAAACTAAAACAAGCTTAAGCTCGAGTTAATTATGATCCTCGTTTAGCTATGGGCTTCACACATCAAAGTCGATTAGATCGCGAGCATACACAAGATTTTGAATATACATAATTAGCTTAAGCTCGAGCTAATTATGATCCTCGTTTAACCAACAAAGAGTCATAAAAAACCTACATCACCTCCAAACCCTAATTTTTTTTCCTGTCGATCTCTTTCATCCACATATCATTGTTTGGTTTTTTATTATTACCCCTTTGTCCTAAAATAAGTTTTCACATTTAACTTTTAAAGTCTTTTCCCCGCAACTTTATGCAATATATATATGAATGGGTAGAGTTTTAAATGTGTAATCCATTGATATAACTTTTATCAAGTATATACTCCATCCGTTCTTAAATAAATGTCCACTTTAACTTTTTTCGGTCTTTTTTATTCAACTTTGACAGTAAATATTTATATTTATGTTATATAATACTTGATACAAATAATATGAATGAATTGAGTTTTAAATCAAATTTCATTGGTATAATTTTCAACAATATTATATAACACAAAGATAAATATTTACGGGCAAGTTGAACAAAAAAGACCGAAAAAAGTCAAAATTGACACTTATTTAGGGACGGAAGGAGTAACACAAACAAACAAATTTACGGTCAAAGTTGCGGAGAAAACTTTCAAAATCAAAAGTGGACACTTATTTTAATACGGAGAGAGTATTACTTTTGTAGTAATTATATTCTCCATATGATTTGTGGCTTTCTTTGTTCGACTGGTTTAATTATAGGGTTTTCTTTATAATCGGTTTTTTTAGGGTTTTCGACTTGTGTCTCTATCTAAACCATCTGGTTTGTTTCGATGATCTTATGCTCTTATTAACTTTTTCTATCCAGTGATTTACATAACTGCGATACAATCAAAGACAAAGCTTGAAGCATTTTACGGAGGGGTCAAAGTAACATGTACTCAATTTAAAGGGGTTAAATTGTCAAATAAATATTTATTTCATTCATTTAAGGGAGAATTGCATATATATCCTTTCAAACACTCAAAATTGCATATATGTATATATCCCGCCTAAACAAGTAGTAATTGCTTATATATCCTCCCCAAACATAAAAAATTGTCATTTATATCCAAATAATTATTTTATATATATTTAAAGCAACAAAACATAGAATAATTGTAATTTGAAAATAAATGTCATTATACCCTTGTGCTTATACCAAATCTATAAACCATCAGAATTCTACAAAATTAGTTACAGTAATACACTCCCTTAGAGTCCACGTTCTTTGATAGCTGTTAACATTAATGGTTGAATGAATTTAATTCTTAATGTTATATCAAATTGATGAATTGAATTTTTGATGTTATATCAAATGAATTAATGCTTGAACCTATATTTCTAACAGGGTATGATAGAATACAATATTTTGTGCTAAGAATAGATTAAAATGTAAATCTTAATGTGAAATGTGTTTTGTGATTCCCTGAAGCGGTATGATTTTTGTTAACAGTTGATGGGAAGTATTGAGGTTGTCAATCTTATCATTTTTTATGTTTTATGAAGTTGTTGATCTTTCAACGTGTATTTGTAATTAATAGAAATGATAAGATTAACGATATAATGGTTATTTTGTATTTAAATTATAGTTATGTATTTTTTGTCTTTGGGCTTTGAGTCCAGTATAATCTATATGAGTATAGTTATTGCAGAAGGTTAAATTTGAACTTTATTGGCGTAGATGTATATGGCTATATGCTACTACATGTTTTGCATATTAGTGTATCATATTTACATCTGGTTCAGTAAAATCTAACAGTTAGAATGCGTATATTTTATTTAATTATTGAGATTTCTAATAATATAAGGCAATTTATTATGTTTCACATATTAATTCTGTATTTAAAGATGACGTAAATGATGCCTCAAAGGATATGCAAGTAGTGCGGTTGTACGGAACCTTCACTTATAAAATAAATACCGACCGCAAAAAACAAACCAAAAAAGATACCAGAAAAAAACCCACCCGGGGAAAAAATACAATGTGACCATGAAGATTAAAAAAAAATACCAAAAAAAACCCGATCAGAAAAAGACAAACCGAGTCAAAATATTTTAAATTTTTTTCTCATATATAGTGCACACCCTATTATGAAATTCTAGATCCGCCACTGCATACAGTTGGAAAACTTATAAAAATTGATTCATTGTCGTTGGAGGAAGTAGAATAGATTTAGTTTAAAACAACCAGTTACAAATTTTGATCATTTTTGTTTAGATTTAATACTAGCAAACTACTTGATTTGATAGATGATTTGGATTGTTTAGGTCTTCAGTTTAGTATAAGAGGTAGCTTATTGTTGTCATTGTAGTAGTTGTTATATAGCATGTTGATGCATAAACATTTAGCAAATAGCAAATGATCAAGTTTCATTAACAGTAGTCGTTCCTCATTTGCTTTTGGTTGAGGTAAATCAAAGAAAAGGATGAAGCGAAGAGTGGTGATTCAGTGATTGTTACATGGGTTGCATTGTGATGGACATTAACTGATATGAGGGTGATGATCTCTTAGTTGTTTGATCAACTCATATGTTTCCTTCATTCTATTGTATAGAGTATAGCAACATAATTGTAGTGTTTCTAATAGATATATTGATTAGTAACATAATGTGTAACTACTTTAACTTCAATAAGCAAATATATGACTAATATTTATTTGGAATCTAATTATTATATTTATGACGTAGTAGAAATAATTGCTTCAAAATTTATAATACTATATAAAAATAAAAGAGTTGGGAGCAAATGTTATCTTAGAGTACTCATGTGAAGAGGTAATTCTTAGGCTGTAGAGTGGCAAAAAGAGTGGGTAGGTACGGGTCAAAATGGATTGGCCCAGGTCAACCGTGACCAATTTTTTGTTTTTCTTAGCTAATTATATCGATAAATAGTCTATTAAGTGTAATACATAAATTATACTAGTGTACTCTAAAAGTATACTCCAAGTTAAAAATAGAACCTACAAGCATAATTTATCATGTAAAACGCGTTATTAGGAAGAAGGGTAAACCTGAACATCTGAACATGAACAAATGCAGGTGACTTCTCTGCTGCGTAACAACTTGGAAAACTGTTTATCGCCGGTGCATGGTGAACCTACAAGCATAAATTATCATGTAAAACGACCACAGTGAGTAACTTCAGGGGTACATCTCATTATTTCAAACCATTCACTGTTCTTACTTCGAGAAAAAACAGTACTACAATGTACAGATTACTCGAGAAAAAAGGTAAGAGAACATTGTACCAAGATTGACATGAACATCATCATCCACCTTGGCAT
The DNA here is from genome assembly GCA_025667525.1 of Glebionis coronaria. Taxonomy (NCBI): domain Eukaryota; kingdom Viridiplantae; phylum Streptophyta; class Magnoliopsida; order Asterales; family Asteraceae; genus Glebionis; species Glebionis coronaria. Next base: position 6,697,769 of record CM046882.1, on the reverse strand, counting down.
AGAACTTTGCATCCCATTTCGCATATGCTGTAGAAAAAATATTCTTGTTTTAGCAGTCAGCTCGTAGCACCCTTCAACATGTTCCTGTACGGTAATAAGGTTAGATTCTTTCATCTTTGAAGTCAAATGCATTTACAAATTACTCATATATTGTTTAGTGGTCTTACAAGTCTAAAGATCCTTATGTTAAGCTTCTTCTGAGTCGATGGCCCGGTCTAGAATGCTCTTAGAGTATTGGATGTTGCGCTGTAAAAAAGAACAAAATGGGTTGGATTTAAATGTCATTAAAGGATGTGCTCTTAGATGTTGTGCTGTAGAAAAGAACAGATGGGTTGGATTTACGTATGATTATAGGATGCTTAAGTACACTAAAAATTTCAACTAGTGTTTGAAATATTACTTAATGGGATAGAATTTTAAGCTAATAAAAGCAAGAATTAAATTTCAGGTGTCAACCAGTTTTGCGCGAAAATAACTTTCTGCCTATAGATAAAAACCTGATAAGTATAACTCATCTATAAATATGTGTTTCAAGAGAAAAAAAAGAACCAGGTAAATTTTTCAAGCATATTCTAGGAAATGTGGTATTTTAAATCTTAAGCATTTGATATCTAGTAAAATTTAGTAATGTATGTGGCGTTCTGCAGTTGTGTAGTTAGCATATAGTCTTATTTATAATTTCTCGAGCGTTAGTATTATTTACTGATTTTTGTAGAATTACAGGTACCACTACCTTATTGCGTGTGCACAATATAAGGAAATGCTGAAGCAAGTGAGAAACCGGCTCAAGTTTTTTTCTTTCTGAACTAAGCCTCTAGTTGGTGTATTAGTTGAATTTGGATATGCAGAATATATGTAATTGACTTATTAGTTATATTTCAATCATTTTACAATGATACTCAGTTTTTTCTTATATTTTTGGTATCATTTATGATGTATGACAATAGAAGTAAAATAAATGTTACATACATTTAAATATCACTTGATTTGGATCATTTAACACTTTCATTTATTGTAGGTTTAAATAGAGGGTATAAATGCAGGTAGGATTTAAAAAAAAAGCAGGCAAGATGTGTATAAAAGTGTGCAGGCATGCCAAAAATGGTAAAAATGAAGAATTTTGTGTTTCCACCCGTTAGTGTGCCTTGTTTGGGAATTGGCTGTTTGAACCTAGAATAGTGCCCTGTTTTTTGAATGTGGAAGGGGCTCTATCCTTTACGTTATAGAGCCCTGTATTTTGAAGAAAACTGGGAACTATGGGAGTAGAATAGATCCTCGTTTTTTGGATGGAAACAGGGCTCTATGTGTTTGCTCGAATAGAGCCCTGTTCTATGCTAAGAAACATGGTTGTATACCTTTTAAAAAAAAGAGGAATCCTTTTAGACCCCATTTTTCACAAATAAGGGGCTTTATTAAGGGGGCTTTATACCCATTTGTGTAGTAGTGCATGAATTTTTTGTTTTAAAAGGTACATAAAAAATTATTTGGATATAAATGACAATTTTCGTGTTTGAGGAGGACGTATATGTAATTATTAGTTTAGGTTGGATATATATGCAATTTGAGTCTTTTGAGGGATATATATGCAATTGGCCTTTAATTTAAAAAAATACATTAAATGACAAAAACTTTAGAGGGGCCAAGGCCCACCCCTGCCCTTACTATCCTTCGTCCTTGGATGCAATACGTGCATGTGGTGATGTAGTCATGGTATAAGATGCAACGTGGCTTTCGTGATTCAGGTGGCGGAGGTAGTAATCATAGAAAAAAGATGATCATGGCATGACGGGTAGGGAGCCGAGTCAAGGGTAGGGAGCCGGGTCAAGATGGAACGAAGGAGATGGACATTATTATCTCCATTGTGGTTAATGGTAACCCTACAGGCAATGATAATACCTCTAATTCTCATGGTATTAATACAAGTACGACTGATATGCTTAAATATGTTAATCGAATGCATTCCACATGTACCTAATGGTTATAAGTTATTTGCTAATTTATTTAATAAAGAACCAAGTAGGAAAACTTTTAATTTTTATACTTTGGTAAATCCGCCGGAAAACACAGCTGAGGTGACGGTCCTGTTGGATTCTATTCGATCTATTAGCAAAAGGCTTATTCATTCGGGTTTATGGTTCCTTTCTTGGTAACCCGGTAGCATATCCTGTTGTTGCTAACTATGTTAGGAACACTTGAAGTAAATTTTGATTGGTTAGATCAATGCTTAACTTGTTTCCTGAATTATTTTTCTTTCAATTTAATTTTATGAATGGTATGAATGCTATGCTTGAAAATGGTCCATGGTTTATTAGATTTAATCCAATTATCCTGAATAAGTAAGATCCGGATATGAATTTATTAAAAGAGAGGGTTGGTAAAAAAAATTTATAACTCTTATTCAATTCATATATAAAACATGTAAAAAAACTTTTGATGTGTTAACTAAAGCTTAAATTTATAATACTAGTTTCATCTGACAAAATCACTACCACACGGGAAAGAGTAATATAAAACCTGAACGATGTTGATATCGGATACCTATACTACTATACTACTGATATGTGTAAGCATTCATGGGGTAGGTCAAGCTATGCTAGAGAAATGATTAAGCTTTGTGCAGAAAAGGAGTTGAAAGATACTATTGTGGTGGCTATCAGTGGCGAAGCTTGAAGGTTACCGTTGAGGGGGGCATAATGTTTATAATGTTGTAGCATTACCCATATTCTCAAAAACATTCGCCTCAATTCAATGGTATTGATATACCTCATAAGTAAATGTTTCAACGTAATAGTAGATCTAATAGAATTAATTAATTTATTATACAAAAAGTAGATGTAATTGCATTTCAATTACATTTTGCAAGTTTTTTTTTTCTCATGTTTTGAAAATATTACTTAATTAAACACTGGCATACTTGCTTTTTGATTTCTAAGGATGGAGATTCCATATATTCAATTGTACACGACCTATACTTGTACTACTATTTGTTTCCTTATTTGTGTATAGTTCACAAACTTGTAAGGAAAGAGGACACTCCATTTGCTTTATTGATATAAATTTGGGTGTTTTCCCAAAAGTTTCTTTAAACACACATATAAACTATCAATGAATCAAACTTTGAGGGGAGGGGGCACAACCTCACTATGCTTCGCTCGTGGTGGCTATGACTAAACTCAAAGGTGGGGGTGTTTATTTGACCAATTTCCGTGTTGCATATGAGTGAAAATGTCTTAGATGTTCGTGCTGCAAGATCTTTGGTCATGTGTTAGATGAATGTCCTAATGTTACATGAACTTATGGTGCTAAGAATGGAAAGAACTAAAGAAGCCTAAGCAGACCGCTAAGGGTGTTTTGGTTGGTCCTAAGGTGAGCTTTAAATTTGTTAATCAGGAATTAAGACCGATTATAAAGAAGAATACCACGTCTAGTAAGTAAGATGCAGGTCCTGGTAAAGAGGATAGAAACTCAAATTCTTTTCATGTACTTATTTCGATAGAAAATAATGACGATCTGGGTATAAATGGGGGGACTTCCAAGTTGGCTGATTTGGATGACATTTCGAGTGAGTTTATGTTTGTAACTAGTAGTCTTTATGCGGACTATAGTGCTACCCCTATAATTGATAAAATTAATAAGATGGAAACGAGTGTTATTGAGGGTACATGTACTCTTTTGGATGATGAAGGGAATTCGATTCCTAGCATAAGGGTTAAACACTCATGTGTAGGTGATGATGAGGATGTTGTCTAACCCAATGTTTTGAAACCTGGGTCAACCCAGCCGGGTCAACCGGTTGACCCAGTTTCGGCCAAAAAAAGGGTCATATTGACCCGGGTTTCACATTTTCGAAACCCGGCTCGACCCGCCGGGTTTGAGGTGACCCGGGTCAACCCGGTTTCTCGAGACACGGCCGGGTCACGATTTTTTCGTGTTTTTCAAAAGAAAATATTAAATTTTACGTATTTACGACAGAATTTGATTTTTACATATTATATTGGTTGGTTAACAATTTATGTTTTTAATATATGGTAATTTTTATGGTTTTTATATATATTTTTTGTTATTTACTAAAAATATTAAAAAAAAAAGTTTTAGAAAACCGGGTTAACTCGGGTAAACCCGGACCCGGTGACTCGACCGGGTCGATTTAAAACCGGGTTTCAAAACATTGGTCTAACCTGAGGATAACGATATGGCTAAATTTATGGCTACTGAAACGTCTAATACGGGATATGGGAATAATAGTTTGTAGGAATAATGTAAAGACGCTTACAAGAATGGTGATGACGACGATGACCCATGTGATGATGATATGTATGATGATCAGGATATCCCGAGCAACATCTAGGTATAGTTGATAGCAGGATCCGTATAGTAGATGTAAGAAATTTTAGCATGTTTTATGCGACTTTGTGGTCCTACTTAATAGGAAGTTGATTATATATTGTATAAACTATAAAGGGAGGGGTGAATAGTTTCATTAAATTTACTTGTTAAATATGGGTTTTTGAAAATCCTTTTCAAAAACTTAGACTTGAGAAAATATGTGAAATCTTCTTATACACAACATGGAGAAGGGATAGTGCAACTAAACTAATAATCACAAGTATATGCATGTAAAGAATAATGAATGTAAAGAGATAAGGAAAAGAAAGATTAAACCAAACACCAAGGATTTATAGTAGTTCGGCAACGAAGCTCACTCCTCATTCCTACTCCATCCTCGAGTACTCCTTACTCGAGAGTTCACTAATCAACAAGCTTCTTAAGGTGGAAAAACCGTGCACGTCGCTTATCCACTTTCCGAATCTAAGCTAAAAGTCAAGCCCTAATCTTAGCTAGGACCAATCTACACCAATATACTTTAAGGACTAAGTATTAACCACACTACATACACAACTTCCAAATAGACACAACTATTTGGATCTTCACAACAATGATACAAGAATAAAAAATAAAAGTTTGATCTTCAATGGATCTTTTGAGATAGACTCAACACTTCAAGGATGAAAGTGTTCTTCTCTTTGCACTTTAGAGGAAGAGATGGGAGAAGAAAGATTCACTTCTAAACAAGTAGTAATCAACCAAATAATCAAGGATTTGAATGATTTAAGAAGTAGGATTGAATCTGAAATTATATGTGTAAATAAGGTGAGGTGAAAATCTGAAAATGGTCCACTATTTATAAGACAAAGTCCCAACGGCTATTTCTGGGCGCGGTTCCTTAAAGGTGCCCGTGGTTCCTTATTGATAAGGAGCCTCATAAGAATTTAAGGAACCGTGAGAGTAGACTCCATGCCCTTTTGTCTTTTATTGGGGTAGTCACATCTGGTGGAATATTTATTCCCAAGTGATATTCTTAAATCATATGGAATATGCCATTTTCAAATTTTCAAATATTTAATTTAATAGAACATTTTCTTAAAAATAAAATTTAATAAAAGACTTTGTCACATTTAATAAAAGGTAAGTTTTAAGAAAACTTAAATCCTTGATCACTTAATTAGGATGAAAACTTGTTTTTTCATACCTTAGGTGATTATGGTTGAAATGAAAATGCTGGAACTCAAGAATTCGTTTTTCGTTGTTTTCGTAAATGCTTGTTTTTATATATTGTCGTAATTAAAAGAAAGCGAGACCGAAAAATGCAAGTAACATTTTTAGGAATCATTGCATTAAAAATCTCCCTTTTTTTGATTTCGACAATACATAAACTCAATCATATAAAAACAAGATATTTGAAGACGAGTTTATTTCATTTCTTCCCCTTTGTCGAAGCAAAAAGGTTGCAAAATTCTTTGTAGAAGAAAAGAAATGAACTTTGCAAGTGCTCCCCTTGGTTCTTACTCCCCCTTGCTTAGGGCACGAAAGAATCGAGCTATGGTGACAAGCTACATAGAAGGGTTAGTAGAAGAGAAGAAACACCCAACAAGATATAGCAAAGGTCAGACAAAAAGAGAAATAAGATAAGAAAAGAGAAGTTAACCAAGATCCAAGATAAGTCATGTTTAAAAGAAAACATGAAAAAAGATACAAGGAAATAAATCATACAAATATGTATGAAAAACAAAACAAGCCAAAAGAGAAGAATAAATCTACTCCTAGTTAAACTAGAACTCTAAGATTTGCTTGAATTAGATGTCTTCGAGATAAGCAATCCACATGCTTAATGAAAGACAAGGTAGTGGCGGAAGGAGGTGGTGGTGGCTTGGTAGTAATCTCATAGTCATAGTGAAGAGGAGGTTTGACTAGGAGACTCTTGATGTAATTCAATTCCTCATAGATATGAGCCATAGCAAGATGTTGATATTGAGAACAATGGCAATATGTCCCATGATGCATGACATTATCATGTGAGGGAGGAAGAACACAAAAGGCTAATGGTGGAAGAGAAGAGGTTCCACAATCAATATTCTTAGAAGAAGAAGAAATATGATTTTGAGTGTTCTTGGGTGAATTTGGATTGAAATAGATTAGAGAAAATGGAGGAGAATCAAGGCTTTCATTTGGTGAATAAGCCATTTTGATTTGAGAAAGGATGCAAAATGTTTAGTGTTAAATAGAGAAAGCACAAGACAATTTTGGGGTGGTCAAAGGTTTGAAACAAAGATTCCAAAAAGTGTTGGAACAAATTTGGAGTTACAGAAAACTCGAAATCAGAAGCTCTGTCCGCGGTTCCTTATCTCCACATGTGGTTCCATATATATATATGGATTCGCGGGTTATTTGGAGAACCTCCCATAGAAGCTTGGTTTTGGTGGATAAGAAGAATTTTTCAATTCAGCAAATCCTAATTTTCTAGTCTAACTTATCATAGAGACATGCTAAAAAAAATAATAGACATAGAAAACACACAAGAACTCATCAAACAAGATTTTGACCAAAATACATGGATTTAAAATAAAATCGATGTTGGAGGTGTGTTAATCTGGACACATAGTCATGACACAATGATCCTCCATAGTTCATTTTTGTTCTTTCTATATTTGAGAGACTCATACATATTAATTATGTATGCTCGTTATCAAATAGCAAGAAGCTATGAAAAACATTTTTAGATTGAATTAACAATTCAAAAACATTTCTCGGCCATTTTCGAAAGAACTTTGATAATTTTGAAAAAGAATAGAGGAATTTTCCAAAAAGAGTTTAAGATACTCAATAACTCAAAGAATGAAAAGACTCAAAAGAGAAAAAGACTCGATTAATAAAATACGCAATTATGGAATATGTACCATTAATCCTAGACCTAGACGCAAGTAATTAAAAGGTTCCCTCTTAAGTGGCTTAGTGAAGATGTCGGCTAAGTTTTCTACCGAGGGCACCTTCTCAATCGAAATGTTTCCCTTTGAACATTATCCCTAAGGAAATGGTGGTGAATCTCTATGTGCTTAGTTCGCGAATGTTGTATGGGATTCTTGCTAAGGTCTATTGCACCCTTATTGTCACACATGATGGGAACATCAATAAGTGAAATCCCGTAATCAACATGCGCTTGCTTCATCCATAGAGCTTGTTGACAAGCTTTACCGGCACTCACATACTCGTCTTCCGTGGTGGATATAGCAAGAGCGGTTTGTTTCTTGGAGAACCAAGAAGTTAAACAACAACCCATGAAGGTATAAACTCCACTAATGCTTTTCCGGTCCACAAGTCTCTCGCATGATCCGAGTCCGCGTATACTATGGTTTCTACGCCGGTCCCTTTAGGATACCGTAATCCTAAATGTATATTGCCCTTAATGTATCAGAAGATACGTTAAACCGCTTCAAGGTGAGAAGTTTTGGGAGCCTCTTGGAAGCGAGCACAAAGGCAAACACTAAACATGATATCCGGTCGACTTGCCATTAGGTACAACAAACTACCAATCATACCTATATATTTGGTGTTGTCTACCGACTCACAATCACATCTACGATGAGTTTAGTATCCGAGGCCATAGGGGTCTTCATTGGTCTAGAGTCCTATAATCTAAATTTCTTTAGCATTTCTTTAACCTACTTAGATTGATTTAAGAAAATACCATCGTCCATCTGTCTAATTTGGAGTTCTAAAAAGAAGTTAAGTTCTCCCATCATGCTCATTTCAAACTCGTCATGCATGATTTTGGCAAAGTCATCACACAAGCTTTGACAATTTGAACCAAATATAATGTCATCAACATATATTTGTACGATTATGAGGTGAGAACCGTTCTTCTTTGTAAAGAGTGTATTGTCTACCATCCCCATGGTATACTCATGTTTTACAAGAAACCATGTAAGTCTATCATACCAAGCTTTGGGTGCTTGTTTAAGACCATAAAGAGCTTTCTTAAGCTTGTAAACATGATATGGTTTCTCAAAATCAATGAATCCGAGAGTTTGAGCCACATATACCTCCTCATTGATCAAACCGTTAAGAAACACACTCTTTACATCCATTTGTTGAAGCCTAAAATCTAATGCACAAGCATAAGCTAAAAGGATCCTAATAGACTCGAACCTTGCTACCGGTGCATATGTCTCATCATAATCAACCCCTTCTTGTTGATTATAGCATTGATCTACAAGTTTAGCCTTGTTACGAGACACAACACTGTTCTCATCTAACTTATTCCTATATACCCACTTGGTTCTTATGATGGTAGTACTTCTAGGTGGAGAAACAAGTTCCCAAACATCATTAGCAATGAATTGATTCAATTCTTCTTGCATGGCGATGACCCAACTCTTATCCATCAAAGCTTATTTAACATTATTTGGTTCAATCAATGAGATGAAACAAAAGAATTTACTTTGATATTGGACTTGAGATCTAAGGGTCCTTTGATTTAAGTCACCTGTGATGTTTTCGAGAGCATGATCCTTAGACTCCCTAATGTTTACTCCCTTTTCAACATTAAGGTCTTCAACTCCTATTTTTCTAACCTCTTTGGCTTTACCTATGTCTACTTCATCCAAGTCATCATCTACCAAAGGTGGTGTCTTAGATGAAGGAGGGGTTTCATCAAATGTCACGTTGAGTGACTCTTCGATTATACCCGAGGTTCTATTAAGGACTATATAGGCTTTACTAGTTTGAGAATAACCTAAAAAGGATACCTTCATACGACTTTGGGTCGAACTTAGTAAGGTAGTCTTTGGTGTTGAGAATGAAGCACTTGCTTCCAAACACCTTAAAGTATTCCATGAGGGTTTCTTACCTTTAAGAATCTCATAAGGGGTCATTCCAAGAAAAGATCGAATAAGAATTCGGTTGAGAATATAGGTCGATGTGTCCAAGACATTGCACCGAAAGTTTTGAGGCAAAGATTGCTAGTTTAACGTTGTCTTACTCATCTCTTGGATAGTCCTATTCTTCCTTTCAATTACCCTATTTGATTGTAGAGTGCGAGGAGCCGATAAGTTATGGGTAATACCATGAGCTTCACAAAAGGCACCAAATTGCACTTCGTTATCAAATTCACTACCATGATACGTCCTAATAGAGACAATTGAACATCATAGTTGATTTTGGATCCTTCGATAAAGGTTTCGAAATGATCGAAAGCTTCATTCTTAGTAGCAAAAAATCTAGTCCAAGGGAATCTAGAATAGTCATCAACTATAACTAGGGTATAAAGGTTACGTCCATAACTCCGTATGGCGGAAGTTCCAAAAATATCTATATTTAGGATCTCTAGGCACCGAGAGGTCGATACCAAATTCTTGGCCTTGTGACTTGAGTGAACTTGCTTCCTAACTTTGCAAGCATCACAAAAGTGACTATCAAACTTAATCTTAGGGAGATGTCTTACCAACTCCTTAGAAACTAAAGATTTAATTAAAGGCATATTAGCGTGACCTAATCGTCTCCTATGCCAAAGAGTAGAAATATCATCTAAAGTCGCTAGACATAAGTTGTCATTTGACTTCCTATTGACCTTAATGACATAAAGCCCATGCTTTCTAACACATTTTCCAATGATATTTCCATCTTCTAGGATTTCACTATCATGTTCCGAAAAGATGACCTTACACTTATTGTCACAAATTTAACCTATACTTAGTAAGTTAAACCCTAGGTTATCTACGTGTTCAACATTTTTATGGTCATGGAGTCAAGAGAAACCGTACCTTTGCCAATGATGTTACCACGTAGCTTACTAGCGAAAGTAACGTTACCTCCATTATATGCTTTGTAGGATGAGAACAAATTTTGATTAGCCATCATGCGTTTAGAACAACCATTATCCTTAATCCATTCATCGGGTTCCAAATCGATTCCCAAGTATATCTAGGTAACAACACACATGATCAAACATTGGTCCCCAATATCTCATGGTTCCAAAGTTGTTAGTTCCAAACATCCCTTGCATTTGGTTGGGATGCATGAATGGAGGACACATGCCCCACGGAGAAAAACATTGTTGAAAGTTATTCCAATTCATATGAGCATTTTGATGTCCATTTTTTTTCTTAGGAGTCTTTGATCTAGACCTAGAGTTATTGTTGTTTCTAGGTGTTGGTGTTTTACTTCTAGATCGTGACTTAGAGTGATCATTTCTTTTAGGTGTTGGTGTTCTACTTCTAGGCCTTGAATCTTTACGTATTCTTGGAGGATTAGATGATTGTCTTGATAATTTTTTCATTCCCATTAGAGGTTTGCTTAAAGGCTTGTAGAATTTATCAAGTTCCTTTTTATCAATTATAGGTAATTTAACATTGTTAACAACAAGATGTTTTGTCCCTTTACCTAAACTGGACTTTTCAAAAAGTTGAGAATTTTCACAAAATTCGTCTTCTGTCCGCGGTTCCTTAATGCAACCTGCGGTTCCATAGTGATATGGAACCGCCCCATATTTTGGAGCACCGCTGGCAGTGGAACATTTTTATACAAACCTAACTTGTTTTGGTTCACTTGTAGATGCTTCATTGGTGTTAATTCTCAATCCAAGTATTTCCTTAGAATGAATTTCCCTACTAAGCATATCGTCAAGAGAACTAGTACTTTTCATGAACTTATCCAAATTATTGCAGGTGCTCTTGAGATCTTCATCCTCTTGTCTAAGACTTTCACAACTTAGACAACCTTAATCAACTTCTTTATTTTTCTCAAGCTTAGCTAATTTATCTCTTAGCTCACTAATCTCATTTTCAAGCTTGCTCCTCGTTGATTTTAACACTTTGTTCTTTTTAATAAATTTTAGACTTAGTGTTCATAGGTTGTTATATTGACCTTCTAATTCTAGATCATCTAGAGAATAACTATCATTGCTATAATATTCGGTTTCGGAATCTACCTCTTTGGAAGAATGGTCCATGAGACAGTTCTCATCTTTAGCATTGTCGTCACATTCTTCATCACTGTCGCTCCATGAACCGCCAACGAAAGTCGTGTGATTCTTGTCGCGAGATGGCTTGAGACATTCACCGATGAAATGATTTGGGTCACCACATATAAAGCATTTCCTATCACCTTTTTCATTCTTGACAAATCGGTTTTTGGAAAAGACTTTGTTGTCGTTGCTTGGTTGTCTTACATGTTGACCTCGCCTTTTCAAGAACTTCTTGAAGTCTCTAACCGCAATAGCATATTCCTCATCATCACTTTCCGAAGACGAGTTATCATGGTCACTTTGCACCTTCTTGGCTTTTAGTGCTAGATACTTTCTTTCACTCTTGTTTTTCACCATTTCCGTGTCCTTCAAAATTATCATTTCATGAACTTTTAAGTTGCCAATAAGTTCATCAAGTGATAATGTAGTAAGGTCCTTTGATTCTTCAATTGTCGTGACTTTATCTCTCCACTTTGGATGCAATGCCCTAAGAAACTTCCTAACATTGTTCTTGCTAGAGAAACTTTCATCAAGTGCATTTAGACTAGTAATAATATTATTAAAGCTAGCAAATGCACTATCAATAGTTTCATCTTATAAGATGACAAACTGTTCATATTTTTAACAAGAAGATCGATTTTACTTTCTTTTACTTGGATATTACCTTGGTGGGTTACTAAAAGAGTATTCAAAATATCTTAGCGGTTTTACACATGAAAATCCTTTCATACTCTTTCTTAGGTAAAGCATTATAAATCACCGTTTTAGCCTCATTATTTTTAGCAAGTTTCTTCTTAGTGTCATCATTAGAATTTTCAAAAGTGACTAACTCCTTTCTTTTTAGAAAATTCATTATATTGATAAGGCAAAAAGTCACCATTGGTAATAACATGCCAAAGATCTAAATCTTTTGATTTAACATAAGTCTCAAATCTATTTTTCCAATAAATAAAATTATCGGTTTCAAAAAGAGGTGCTCTTGGCATAGATTGCCCTTATAGGTACTTGTTGGAATCCATAGATCGATTCAAGTTTTAAAATACAATATATTTTAAAAACGCTTGAGCAACCACGCTATGATACCAATTGTAGAAACTAGAAGGGCGGGGGGGGGGGGGGGGGGAGTTGAATAGTTTCTTAAATTTACTTGTTAAATATGAGTTTTCGAAAATCCTTTTCAAAAACTTAGACTTGAACAAATATGTGAAATCTTCTTATACACAATATGGAGAAGGGATAGTGCAACTAAACTAGTAATTACAAGTATATGCAAGTAAAGAATAATGAATGCAAAGAGATAAGGAAAAGAAAGATTAAACCAAACACCAAGGATTTATAGTGGTTCGGCAACGAAGCCCACTCCTCGTTCCTACTCCACTCCTCGAGTACTCCTTACTCGAGAGTTCACTAATCAACAAGCTCCTTAAGGTAGAGAAACCGTGCACGTCGCTTATCCAATTTTCGACTCTAAGCTATAAGTCGAGCCCTAATCTTAGCTAGGACCAATCTACACCAATATACTTTAAGGACTAAGTATTAACCACACTACATACACAACTTCCAAATAGACACAACTACTTGGATCTTCACAACAATGACACAAGAATGAAAAATAAAAGTTTGATCTTCAATGGATCTTTTGAGGTAGACTCAACACTTCAAGGATGAAAGTTTTCTTCTCTTTTCACTTGAGAGGAAGAGATGGGAGGAGAAAGATTCACTTCTAAACAAGTAGTAATCAACCAAATAATCAAGGATTTGAATGATTTAAGAAGTTGGATTGAATCTGAAATGATATGTGCAAAAGATGTGAGGCGAAAATCTGAGAATGGTCCACTATTTATAAGACAAAGCCCCAACGGCTATTTCTGGGCACGGTTCCTTATTGATAAGGAGTCGCATAGGCATTTAAGGAACCGTGGTAGTAGACTCCGCATCCTTTTGTCTTTTAGTGGGATAGTCACATATGGTGGAATATTTATCCCCAAGGAATATTCCTAAACCATATGGAATATGTCATTTTCAAATTTTCGATTTTTTCAAATATTTGATTTAATAAAATATTTTCTTAAAATAAAGTTTAATAAAAAACTTTGTCACATATAAAAAAGGTGAGTTTTAAGAAAACTTAAATCCTAGATCACTTAATTAGGATGAAAACTTGTTTGTTCATACCTTAAGTGATAATGGTTGAAATGAAAAATGCTTGAACTTAAGAATTCGTTTTTCGTTGTTTTCGTAAATGCTTATTTTTATATATTGTCGTAATCAAAACAAAGCGAGACCGAAAAATGCAATTAATGTTTTTAGGCATCATTGCACTAACACATATGTAACGGGCGGAGATATAGGATTTACATACATCTTTGTACTTAACTGTTTTTTGGAGTAATAAAATTTACGGAAAAAAACCTTTACCCAAAAAAGTATCTCATTAACTAGTTAGAGAGTTTGATTTTTCAATTGAGCCTCCTCTTTGGTTTTTAATTTTTTTATAACCTAAGTGTCACGATTTGGCATCGCATGCCGACTATTTCTGGAGCCGACTATATTTTTGGATTATCCGGTGTTAAGGCAGGTGAACATCTGTGGCCAATGAGGATTAATTTTCTCCCCATGGTTCGAACAAAAGACTTCCATACACTTGTCGTCTTAGAAGTTAAGCCCTTATTCTTGGGTCACCCCCATTAGTTTGATTGATTACATTTTTAGTGGAGAATTAAGACTTTATTTTGTGCGAAACATAAAAGGTCGGAAAAGACACGAAATAAAATTACATCCTTAGGTGGGTGTGATTTTGAGACATTGGTGACAGTACTAATACAAATACAAGTTAATGTAACAAAAAATTTGCAACGGTAAATTCTCATTGCATATTTAAGACGGTAATGCAACGAACAATCGAATTGCAACGAAAAAGAAACCGCTTGAAAATTTGTTGCAACCCTAAAATAAATTTTTACATTTATTTTTTTCGGTTACAAATTATAGAAATTTGCAATAAATAAGAAATCGAAGAAAAAAATTTTGATAAGAAATTTTTTTAATCTAAAATAAATTATCATTCGTTTTCGGATGAAAACTTCATAATTTGTAACTAAATAGTAATGGAGGACAAAAATTATATCTAAAAAAATCTATCGTTTGTTTTATGTTGCAATTCGGTTGCAGATTTTCAAATTTTGAAATGAAAGACAAAAATCAAATCTGAAACAAATTATCACTTTTATAGTTGCAATTCCATTGCAAAACCTAAATTTAATGGAATAAAACTAATGTAATAATGTAAATTAAAAAATCTACTCCAAATGTATCTTGAGTAGTCATCGGACATAATTAAGGTGCAAATGTTACCTCTGTAGCTTTGGATAACCGAGGGACCAAACAAATTTATATGGAGAAATTCAAGACATTTAGTTGTAGAGATCATGCTTTTAGCCTTATGGCTTGCGAGAGTTTGTTTTCAGATGTTACAAGCATCAAAAAAGTGATGTTTATATCATTACATAAAGACTGTTTCCTTATCCTCGTGTTATTGTCATGCCGTCTTTAAGAATTTTACTTCCGATTTCACTACGGAAGACCCTGCTACCTCCATCAAAAAAGAAACTAATAACTTTGTACAAAGCATGTACAAGAACCTATTTTGGTAACTTCTTTTAACTAGTAATATTTTATACGTGCATACCTGATCAGTATGAATGGTAGCAATTTTTGAGATAATTTAGGTTGTATTTGAGAAAAATAAATGAGGGCTTCTACATTACAAACCGAGCAATCCAGTAATCAAACTGTTAACATACACTTAAGACCATGTGAATCACGTAACAAATAATTTTCTTGCGCTTAATATCAATGTTTTATAGTACAACTTATATAAGAATTGTTGATGTTATTGATGGTTTAAAAAGTAAGCTTCTAATCAAGCTTTCTACGGATGACGATAACAACCAAACTAAATGTAAGGTATAGCCCCAGTAGCTATTATCATTTCTTTGTATGTTATAGTCTAATCAATGTGTGGGTGCTGTGATTAATTTGCAGACATATAGTGTTGGTTATAATCATGTCTGGATCAGTGTTATACTTTAGTATTCCGATACTTTAGTTAAGTTAGTGAGTCAAATAATAGGAATTTGAATTGGCATGTACTTAGACCAGGTATTTAGGATAGACTAGGAGAGTGGGTGAGTTAAAATACCTAGTCTTTAGGTGGTAACGTTCCATTGTTTGTTCTTGTTTTTGTGTTCCCCATGTTTGGTGTGTAAGGCTATATATAGCCCTCCCTTTTGTTGAATAAAGCAAGCAGTTCCGGTGATTACTTTTCTGCATTACATTCTTTATCTTTCTTCATACATATATAAAGTGTTCTCTCACAGCAGTGAGTTCTGCAAGTTGAAAGCTACACGTGGTATCAGAACCACAACGGCTCATACCTTGTGTGTGGCAAGGAAGAAAGGGACAGATGTCTTTTAGGTACTAAGGCATCAAAAGACAGCAAGATAGCAAGACAGCAAGAAAGCAAGACAACAAGACAACAAGAGCAAGACAGCAAGACAACAAGAGCAAGACAACAAGACGTCAAGAGCAAGACGTACAGCAAGGAAACAATAGCAAGATAGAAAGAGCAAGAAAGTCGCAGCAAGTTAGCAAGAATGGGAGAGACATCAGGAACGTTGAAAATCCGTGAGCAAGGTAGTAGCGCACCGCTTCAATGTCTTAAACTCACTAAAACCAATTACACCTCGTGGTCTATTTTGGTTGAGACGGTGTTGAGGGCATATGGTCTTTGGGAATCCATCGATCCGGTAACCGGGGCAACAGTAGATGAGAAAGCGAATTACACCACAAAAGCATAATCTTCCAAACCTTACCGGAGGATATTCTCCTACGGGTTACAAAGCACAAAGATGTATGGGAATCGATTCGGGTTCGATACTTAGGAGCAGATCGGGTCCAAAAGGCAAGGTTCCAAACTCTAAGGAGTGACTTAGAGTTGTTAAAGATGAAGGAGAATGAGTCTATCAATGACTTTTCTAGCAAGATAGGAGGTATCATGGCAAAGTTTAAAAGTATTGGTTCGAGGCTTGAAGAAGAAGTTGCGGAGAAGAAACTTCTTAATTCAGCCCCGAAAAAGTATCTACCAATCATTGCTTCTATAGAGCAATATTCGGAGATCGAAACCATGTCGTTTGAAGAAGTTGTGGGGAGGCTCAAAGCATATGAGAAAGACTAAAGAGCCATGGTGAGAAGGATGAAGAGCAAGGGATTGTTGTTTACTAGCAGTGAGTTCTTTAGAGAAGGACGAGGCCAGGGAAGAGGTTTTGGTAGAGGAGAAAGAGGACATGGAAGAAGATCGGGTCAAGGTGACAAGAGCATGTTTAGATGCTACGAGTCTAGAATGTGCGGGCACTTCGCAAGGGAGTGTACTAAATGGAAGAACAACCACAATGAAGCCAACTTGATCGAGGGAGATGAACCGACACTGTTGTGAGGAAGCGAGTCAAGATTAATGGGGTGATTGTTGGTTATAATCTTGACTGGATCAGTGTTATACTTTATTATTCCAGTACTTTAGTTAAGTTAGTGAGTCAAATAATAGGAGTTTGAATTGGTATGTACTTAGACCATGTATTTAGGATAAACTAGGAGAGCGGGTGATTTAAAATACCTAGTCTTTAGGTGGTAGCGTTTCATAATTTGTTCTTGTTGTGGTGTTCCCCATGTTTGGTGTGTAAGGCTATATATAGCCTTCCTTTTTGTTGAATAAAGCAAGCAGTTCCAGTGATTACTTTTCTGCATTACATTCTTTATCTTTCTTCGGATATATATAAAGTGTTCTCTCACAGCATTGAGTTCTGCAAGTTGAAAGCTACATATGGGTCGATAATAGCATGATCCTACGGCTGTTTTCAAGGTTCTCTCGTAATACATACTTAAAAATACTACACGGACAGGGGCGGATATACTTGGAAGGTGCGGGGGCCAGCGCCCCCCATAGCTCGCAAAAAAAAATCAAATTTTAATAAACCAAAGTTTAGAATTGCTAAAATTCAAATGACTTATTCCGTGTGATGAAGTCACTTGCAAGATGCTTTACAAGATGTTTTACAAGCCGAATTCAAATGCAAACCAAAAGCCGTCGAATCAGTGAGGAAGCAAAAAGACCGAAAAATAATGAGGTGTAAAGAATTAGAGTTTCTCCCACTTAAAACCGAAGGTATACCGGAAAAACAAGTCGCCCTCATCAACATGAAAAAAACGTAATAGTAGCGAAGATATATTGACAAGAAAATTAGTTATTTTTTTTAGGTTTCCTATTGTTTCAAACAAATTTTTTTGCATGTTTTCGATTTTACGTAAGTTCTTTTAAAAGTTCGTATTGAATTTTAATTTGATGAACGAATACAATTTAGTTGGTTTGAAAATGAAAAAAACAAAATAAAATAATGCATGTAATCCTTTTGGCTTAAGTTATGCAAACAAGAGAAGACTTTGAAATAAGTCAAGTGACCAATTCAAGTTTACATAAACAAGGCTTTATAAAAAAAATTATGTGACTTGGTAAAAGTTTTGGGAGGATGACTTTAGATCAGATGTTGTGGGTTTTAGTGTTTTTGAATACATCTAAGATAAAATTTGTGAGATATGTGGTGTACGTTGTAAAAATGTATCTGAAAAAAACCTAACGTCACAATGTACGAAACAACACCTTGTTCAAGAGTTTTAGGTGCTTCAGAGTTCAGAATACAAATACACGGCTTTTCAAAGGCCTCAGAGTCGTGGACATCAGTGTAACGATGCACCGTATGCATTGTCGACGTAGGTGTATAGATTGGTGTCACTAGCAACCCTTTCTGTCTATATACACCAGCAGCATGCATATAATTAACAAGCAAGTGCAACTGTCTAAAATCTTTTATCAACAAAAAACAAACTAATAACTTTGACCTAGCTTATCTTGAACTCATAAACTTCTTAAATCATAAATAGAATGATAATGCATATTGCAGCATGTGCATGCATGACCTGTGCATATATTTAGTCAACCATGATTTCATATATATAGTTCATCTGATTCCCTTTAAGCTTCACACAAGCTAAATCAATAAGTCATAAACATGGCTTCTTTTCCCTCTTCAAGATTTCTTGTAACAATAGTACTACTATTAACTCTTGCTCAGTTTTCATCTTCAAAGAAGATTGTAAACACCTTGTTATTCAGTCAATGCCTTTCTACCATCCGAACCTCTAACACTTTCTTCACTCCTAACAATCCTAACTTCACATCCATTCTCAACTCAACTGCCGCAAATCTTCGTTTCATCACCCCTTCAAATCCAAAACCTGAGCTTATTTTCACTCCATTGGACGCAAGCCACATCCAAACAGTGGTCATTTGTGCCAAAAATCATGAAATTCAGCTCCGGTTTAGAAGTGGGGGCCATGATTACAAAGGGTTGTCTTATACATCTGTCACGAAGCTTCCTTTTGTTCTTGTTGACTTGCAAAATATGCGGGCCATTAATATCGATCTTGATGACAAATCTGTTTGGGTTGAGGCTGGTGCGACTCTTGGTGAACTTTATTACAGAGTTGCTGAAAAGAGTAAGGCATGTGGTATTGCTGCTGGGATATGCACAAGCTTGGGCCTTGGTGGGCATATCACCGGTGGGGGATACGGGTCCTTGATGAGAAAGTACGGGCTAGGAAGTGATAACGCGCTTGATGCTAAAATTATTAATGCTAATGGGGAGATCCTAGATAGGAAATCCATGGGCGAGGATGTTTTTTGGGCGATCAGAGGTGGTGGTGGGGGCAACTACGGAGTCATAGTTTCATGGAAACTTAGACTCCTACCCGTCCCCACCATTGTCACGGTACTTAATGTTTCGAGAACATTGGAGCAAGGAGCCACTAATACTCTTTACAAATGGCAACAAGTGGCGCCACATTTTGTTGATGAACTTTTCATGAGAGTATTCATATCACCCTCCAATATACAAAATTCAACTACAAGAACCATCTCTACAACTTACAATGCACTCTACCTAGGACCGGCTGATGCACTCCTCGAGCTCATGAACCAAGATTTTCCCGAGTTGGGCCTTAAAAAAAGAGATTGTTTTGAAATGAGTTGGCTTGAATCCGTCATGTTCGTCGCAGGGTTCCCCATAACCATCCCAACAACCTTTCTACTAACCGGAAATCCAGCTCGCGTGGTGTATTTCAAAGCAAAATCAGATTTTGTCAAAACCGTAATCCCAAAAAAAAGTTTAGAAGAAATTTGGACAACAATGTTGAAAGAAGATATCCCATTAATGATATGGAGTCCGTATGGAGGGATGATGGAGAGGATACCGGAATTAGCGACACCATTCCCACATAGGAAAGGTGTCATTTACCAGCTTCAGTATGTTGACATGTGGGCAGTGCCGGATAAACAAACCATGAAGAAACATTATAAGAGGATCAGAAGCTTTTATACGTACATGGGTCAGTATGTTTCTAAATATCCAAGAGAAGCGTATATGAATTACAGAGATCTTGATCTTGGAATGAACGATAAAAGCGGTGGTAATGCAAGTTTCATGAAGGCGAGTATTTCATGGGGATCACGCTATTATAAAGATAATTTCATGAGGTTGGTTAAGGTCAAGACTGAGTTCGATCCTGATAACTTCTTTAGACATGAGCAAAGCATTCCGCTCCTTCCGTTGTAGAGTTGTTTGCATCAGAATTACAATTGACTTTTTGTATCAGCAAAATGATCAATTTTGAATAACTTGAGAGAATAAAAATGAAAAAAAAAACCTTTGTATATCATTTTTGTTTATCTTGCAATGAACGATGATGATTTACTAACCGGATCCAATTAAGCAAATATGTGACCAGCAAAACACAAACATGAATATTTCATTTTCTCTAAGTATCTTAGGAATTATAATCAAGTAAAAACAATGGGACATAAAGTACACACTCATCATATAACAGAGAAAGAACATATGACAAACATCAAGACATCGTCCTATATATCGTGAAACTATTCAAGCATGTACGCTTTCCGAAGAGTTGATGTTCAAGCCTTTTACTTATAACAACATAACCAGTATATAGAATGTGTACCCTGATTAACTCGAAAAATAACAAAGTACCTAGTCCAACTCTCATTACTCTGGCCTCAATAGATATACTAGTAACTCCTATGTAAATAAAAGTTATGAAAGGGCAACTTTTTATAAAACTCGAAATCAGGCAAGTCCGACACACCCCTCTTGGCTTATCTTGAAAACTGTGCACCTTTGCCGTTACTTAAACCCAAAAACCCGCCCGTTTTACAAGTCTAAGGATGCCACTAGTACTCTAGAAGACAACATACGAACAAGTGAAAACTTATATGCCAATCTGATGCACCTCCACCACCGACCCATTGGAGCTTATTTGATTTCGGCGTATAGTATATCTCATAAGCCTAAATATTCCGGCTTATTTTGAGACTTGTGGCTTATATAAGTTTATTACGATATGATAAACTTATATAAACCCATGAATCTCAAAATAAGCCAGGTAATTGAGACTTATGAAATATAAACCGAAATAAAATAAGCTCATAAGCTCACACATAAGCCCAAACAAACACCCCCCTAATTAAAATTGTGTGTGTTTCTAGTTGGATGGCAATTAAAAATATGTATTACGGGCAATTTCATATATCAACCTACTTTTAAAATCAATTTCATATTTACATATGAAAATTATATTTCGTTTTGATCACTTTTTTCTCGTTAAAAAAGTTGAAAGTGTTGGTTTTAATGACTTTTCAAGAAGCAAGGCAAACCATTATTCTTCCTTTTATGAAGAGCAGATAAGGTAAAATAAGAAGCAATGCCAACACAACCAACTAGACAGTGGTGGTGGCCGGTGTGTGAGTTTTGGCAGCCCCTCCGAGCTGGTTAGAATGATGAAAACCTTCGTTGGAGGTAGGTGGGGGTGTGTGTGTGTGTGTGGGGGGGGGGGGGGGGGGGTAGGTCCTGTCATATTGTGGCGTTAGGGTTTAAGTTGTTGTTGTATTCGGTTTGTGTGAGTGAACAGTGAGGTTTGAAGAGAGTTTAGGGTTTACATAGCAACAATACGGATGGGTTAGGGTTTAGTTTAAGTGAACAGTGAGGTTTTGAAGTAGCTTTAGGGTTACTGTATCAAGAAAAACACACATGCAACAAAATTGTGAAGAACAAGAAGCAGAAACTGTATGATACCCTGGATTCGGCACAACACCAACTTGTTGTCTTGGGAGTTTGATACCCTGGATTCGTAACATAACAATCCCAATTTGTCGTCTTGGGAGATTGAGACACTAGATTCGACACCGGCTTTTGTTAAGAATAAGCCCAAGAACTAGGGCCGTAAACAAACTGAATGTTCGATCAATGAACCGTTCGCCGATCGTTCGATAAAAAAAATCGTTTATGTTCGTTTATTTAATAAATAAATGAACACGAACAAGATTTTTGGTCCGCTTAGTTAAATGAACAAACATGAACAAACGTTTGTTCTTTCCGCGCTAGTAATCAGGGTCCATGAAACCCAAGTTCTTATAGTCTGCTCAAACTCAAGTTCTAACCTTCTTAACTTGAGCTGTTTCCAAATTTTGGTTTCGGGCAGAAGAGTTTCGACATGGCAATTGTGTTCAAGTACTTTAAACGTGATGGCCTTCCGATCGAATCAATTCCTTATACATCACTTGAGGATATCAGAGAATGGCTAGACACATCTGACAACGGAAGGAGCGGAATGCTTTGCTCATGTTTAAAGAAGTTATCAGGATCGAACTCAGTCTTGACCTTAACCAACCTTATGAAATTATCTATATAATAGCGCCATTCCCATGAACTACTCGCGTTCACGATAAAAGATAATTTCATGAGGTTGGTTAAGGTCAAGACCTGATAACTTCTTTAAACATGAGCAAAGCATTCCGCTCCTTCCATTGTAGAGTAATTTTATACAGAATTACAGTTGATTTTTTGTATTAGCAAAGTGATCAATTTTGAATAACTTTGTATGTCTTTATTGTTTTTATCTTGCAATGAACGATCGAGAAAAAACATACAAACAGACATAGACAACACGCTTATTATATAACAGCAGAAAAACAACTTACAAACATCAAGATATCTTCCTACATAGCGGAAACGTTCAAGCCTTTTACTTATAAAGAACGTGTAACTGTAAACACTTCTGAAACCATTTGACCCGTTTTCTATATAGCTATCTTTCCCTCTCTTATGAGACCCGTTATAGATAAACACATCCTGAATTCATCTAAATTTTTTTTAAGAGTCACCACTGATCAATACATATACAGTGGATAGACAATGATAACATAAAATGATTCAGTGTGTTACCTGTTTACATGTTCTCGAATAAAAGACCAAAGGTGTCCCTCTGATAGCGAAACATCTCATAGGGACAGGTTGGGATGCTTTTGTCATTTTTTATTACAAGTGAATGCTGATTGGATCGACAAATCAACAGAAGACGTCCAAGTAGGCCTATGGGTTCGATATTGTTATTGGATGTATGTTGGTTTGCTGAATTGGTTCATGGGCATGTCCATGGACCTTGTCTTCCTGATAATTAGCTTATTTAATACAACGACCTAAACCCACTTCTTTGATATTTTAACGAATTCAATTTTCTTCCTTATTGTATAATCTGAAACACGGTTAAACTAGTTCGTGTTACTAACATTCATATCAGATTAAAATAAATAAAACAGTACAGTCGAAACTTGAAGGTAGGGCCTGTTACGCAGGTCTCGTTGGGATTTCCAGGATCGAATTGATCAAGCACACATCATGAACATCATCATAATAATAAGAACAAGAATATAGGGGATCGAACCTTAAATAATCTGATATAAATATGGAATAAGGTTGAATGTAAAATACAGGATTCCTAATCTATAAATAATGAATGAAACGGTGCCTAACGAAGCGTTGTGATGGTTCTGAAGAACCAACAGTCGTGCCTCTTCCATATAACCGTTCCTTAACTGCTGTCTAAACTATCTAGGGTTTTGGGTTGCCCAACCCGTATGTATACAGGCTTTGAAGTATCTTGGGGCTGTTCTTTGTTCTTCCTGGTGTCTTCCTATGTGTCTGATTTGCAGCCTTTTACAACAGGAATAACACGTTGTTATTCTTCTGTCAAAGATCAATAATATTAATCTCCAACAGGGCCAGCATCTTCATCACAGTGGTAACCGTTTATCATTACTTGACTTAAGTTTACTCAAACTCCGTAATTCTTCATTCAAAGGAAATAATATTAATTCTACATTCTAAATTTTGGGCGTTTAGGAGCATTGGTACTAGGAGCAGCACGGGACTTTCCAAAAGCTTTCATCTTCCTTCTTTTCTCCTCATCCTCGCTGTTAGACACATCTCCTTTCATCTCCTCATCCATGCTGTCAGACTCTTCCATTTCCTCTTCTTCGTCCTCATCATCCTCGGACTCCACCAAAGATGCACTGTCGGACTCGTCATCATCCGACTCAGACTGAGACTCCACATCAGATGGTGCGTAACCTTGATCCGATTCATCTGCTTCACTATCAGAGTCAGAATCACTAGCTTCCAAATTCAAAAACTCCCATCCTTTGTCAGCAATGAACTGTTGCGGTTCAGCCATGATTGTGTTTAAGAGAGTCCGCCAGCTCATGTTGAACCTGCTTTCATAATATTTTATGTCAGCTGTGTCTAGCCAATCTTTGATGCCCTCAAGTGATGTAGAAGGAATTGAATCGATCCGTAGGACATCACGTTTAAAGTCCTTGAACACGATTGCCATGTCGAAACTCTTCTGTCCTTGCCCAACCCTTTCGAGGTTCACAATCTCGATCTCTCTCAATGTAACAACGAGAAATGGACTTTCTATCAGATCGACCAAGCAGCTTGCAGTTGGAACTATGAAAGTGGAAGCTTTGTGGGGTACCCCATGAAACCCGAGCTTTCTTTTAGTCCGCTCAAACTCAAGTTCTAACTTGGACCTTTTCCAAATTTTGTTAACGCCATTAACAAAGCTCTGAAATTTCTCACTGGTTTTATTTTTACGATCTTGTTCTCTACGTTCTTCCTCCACCTCATCTGGGTCATATGCAGATCTCCTTGAACCTCCTAAATTTTGAACAGACTCCATCACCTTTTCATAGAATTGAACATCTTTGGTCTTTTTATTTCCAACCATGATCTCGTTATGGAGATGAAAATGTAGCAGCGTTATCAATTCTTTATCTGCTGGTTGAAAGAAGGCGTGTTTAATGTTTCCAAATAATATATCCAAAGCACGTTCATTCTTCCTTGATGTCGAATATCTAAAGCCATTATCATGAGACTCCAGAGTACCCGAAATCTCCCTTCCACGAAACGAGGTACGGATCAAAAGGTTGCTCAGTTTTAACGGACTGGAGTTACAACCAACACGCACGAGTTTCTCCTGCGTAACCAACGATTCCCTCTGAGCTCTTTCAGCCACACGCGAAAGATAATCCTTTTTTAGTATCTTTATACTTTGTTCTAGTTCACTAATATGCTTCGAGTCCTTTGAACAAAAGGCTGCCTCCTTGAAGTAAATTTGCGACGGAATCATGAACACCTTTGGATCATGGAAGGTAATACGAATAACGTATTTATAGAACTTACGGCTTGCATCAACATGAGTCGTTACAGTCTTGACAGTAGCCACATGACAAGGTACCATCGTAGGTACCATCTGTACATGACAAGGTACGACCATCTGTTCATATACCGGAATGAGTATAGCCGCATTCCTCTTGTCTACCATAATCATGGTTTGGTCTCTCGGCTGAGGAACATCATTAGGGTTTTCGTAAGCCCTAAAATCACTTGATATACTAGAAGAAGAAGATCTGGCATGCACTGTTTTATCAGCATAGCCACCAGAAAGCCGTCGAGCGGTTTCGTCGTTAACCTTACGACCAAGTTGAGCTTGATGCTGGTTTCTTCTATTTTCTTTCGACACTTCATGGTTGATTGATCTAAGTGATCGATTTGGTGCCATAACCTGGTCACGTATCAAAGTTATTCAGTAACCAGATTGGAAAACAAGAGTAATGCAGATTAAACAAACAAAAATCGATTATTGTTTTTAAAGAAAACTAGTAACCCTTTTTGCAAGATAATCGAGAATCTGGTAAAAAAAACCACAAAGATCGATTGTTTTAAAAGAAAACTAACCCTTTTTGCAAGATGAACGATCGAGAGAACCTGGTATAAGAAAACCACAAAGATCGATTGTTGTGATAGGTTTGGTTTTATAAGATATAATCGTGTGTTGATGTTTTTAATATATATAGGTTAAAGTCTACCAAAACCCTAAAAACGATTTTTTGTTGGACCTTAACCTCCAAACACTAGGCAGTTAATTATGGTACAATAAACTCTCTAAATAATTTCAATAAACTCTCTAAATAAATTCTGCTTTTGGGGATCAAACAAAAACTAAAACAAGCTTAAGCTCGAGTTAATTATGATCCTCGTTTAGCTATGGGCTTCACACATCAAAGTCGATTAGATCGCGAGCATACACAAGATTTTGAATATACATAATTAGCTTAAGCTCGAGCTAATTATGATCCTCGTTTAACCAACAAAGAGTCATAAAAAACCTACATCACCTCCAAACCCTAATTTTTTTTCCTGTCGATCTCTTTCATCCACATATCATTGTTTGGTTTTTTATTATTACCCCTTTGTCCCAAAATAAGTTTTCACATTTAACTTTTAAAGTCTTTTCCCCGCAACTTTATGCAATATATATATAAATGGGTAGAGTTTTAAATGTGTAACCCATTGATATAACTTTTATCAAGTATATATTCCATCCGTCCTTAAATAAATGTCCACTTTAACTTTTTCGGTCTTTTTTATTCAACTTTGACAGTAAATATTTATATTTATATTATATAATACTTGATACAAATAATATGAATGAATTGAGTTTTAAATAAAATTTCATTGGTATAATTTTCAACAATATTATATAACACAAACATAAATATTTACGGGCAAGTTGAACAAAAAAGACCAAAAAAAGTCAAAATTGACACTTATTTAGGGACGGAAGGAGTAACACAAACAAACAAATTTACGGAGAAAATTTTCAAAATCAAAAGTGGACACTTATTTTAATACGGAGAGAGTATTACTTTTGTAGTAATTATATTCTCCATATGATTTGTGGCTTTCTTTGTTCGACTGGTTTAATTATAGGGTTTTCTTTATAATCGTTTTTTTAGGGTTTTCGACTTGTGTCTCTATCTAAACCATCTGGTTTGTTTCGATGATCTTATGCTCTTATTAACTTTTGCTATCCAGTGATTTACATAACTGTGCGAAACAATCAAAGACAAAGCTTGAAGCATTTTTACGGAGGGGTCAAAGTAACATGTACTCAATTTAAAGGGGTTAAATTGTCAAATAAATATTTATTTCATTCATTTAAGGGAGAATTGCATATATATCCTTTCAAACACTCAAAATTTGCATATATGTATATATCCCGCCTAAACAAGTAGTAATTGCTTATATATCCTCCCCAAACATAAAAAATTGTCATTTATATCCAAATAATTATTTTATATATATTTAAAGCAACAAAACATAGAATAATTGTAATTTGAATATAAAATGTCATTATACCCTTGTGCTTATACCAAATCTATAAACCATCAGAATTCTACAAAATTAGTTACAGTAATACACTCCCTTAGAGTCCACGTTCTTTGATAGCTGTTAACATTAATGGTTGAATGAATTTAATTCTTAATGTTATATCAAATTGATGAATTGAATTTTTGATGTTATATCAAATGAATTAATGCTTGAACCTATATTTCTAACAGGGTATGATAGAATACAATATTTTGTGCTAAGAATAGATTAAAATGTAAATCTTAATGTGAAATGTGTTTTGTGATTCCCTGAAGCGGTATGATTTTTGTTAACAGTTTATGGGAAGTATTGAGGTTGTCAATCTTATCATTTTTTATGTTTTATGAAGTTGTTGATCTTTCAACGTGTATTTGTAATTAATAGAAATGATAAGATTAACGATATAATGGTTATTTTGTATTTAAATTATAGTTATGTATTTTTTGTCTTTGGGCTTTGAGTCCAGTATAATCTATATGAGTATAGTTATTGCAGAAGGTTAAATTTGAACTTTATTGGCGTAGATGTATATGGCTATATGCTACTACATGTTTTGCATATTAGTGTATCATATTTACATCTACATCTGGTTCAGTAAAATCTAACAGTTAGAATGCGTACATTTTATTTAATTATTGAGATTTTTAATAATATAAGGCAATTTATTATGTTTCACATATTAATTCTGTATTTAAAGATGACGTAAATGATGCCTCAAAGGATATGCAAGTAGTGCGGTTGTACGGAACCTTCACTTATAAAATAAATACCGACCGCAAAAAACAAACCAAAAAAGATACCAGAAAAAAAACCCACCCGGGGAAAAAAAATACAATGTGTCCATGAAGATTAAAAAAAATACCAAAAAAACCCAATCAGAAAAAGACAAACCGAGTCAAAATATTTTAAATTTTTTTTCTCATATATAGTGCACACCCTATTATGAAATTCTAGATCCGCCACTGCATACAGTTGGAAAACTTATAAAAATTGATTCACTGTCATTGGAGGAAGTAGAATAGATTTAGTTTAAAACAACCAGTTACAAATTTTGATCATTTTTGTTTAGATTTAATACTAGCAGACTACTTGATTTGATAGATGATTTGGATTGTTTAGGTCTTCAGTTTAGTATAAGAGGTAGCTTATTGTTGTCATTGTAGTAGTTGTTATATAACATGTTGATGCATAAACATTTAGCAAATAGCAAATGGTCAAGTTTCATTAACAGTAGTCGTTCCTCATTTGCTTTTGGTTGAGGTAAATCAAAGAAAAAGATGAGACGAAGAGTGGTGATTCAGTGATTGTTACATGGGTTGCATTGTGATGGACATTAACTGATATGGGGGTGATGATCTCTTAGTTGTTTGATCAACTCATATGTTTCCTTCATTCTCGTGTATAGAGTATAGCAACATAATTGTAGTGTTTCTAATAGATATATTGATTAGTAACATAATGTGTAACTACTTTAACTTCAATAAGAAAATATATGACTAATATTTATTTGGAATCTAATTATTATATTTATGACGTAGTAGAAATAATTGCTTCAAAATTTATAATAATATATAAAAATAAAAGAGTTGGGAGCAAATGTTATCTTAGAGTACTCATGTGAAGAGGTAATTCTTAGGCTGTAGAGTGGCAAAAAGAGTGGGTAGGTACGGGTCAAAATGGATTGGCCAAGGTCAACCGTGACCAATTTTTTGTTTTTCTTAGCAAATTATATCGATAAATAGTCTATTAAGTGTAATACATAAATTATACTAGTGTACTCTAAAAGTATACTCCAAGTTAAAAATAGAACCTACAAGCATAATTTATCATGTAAAACGCGTTATTAGGCAGAAGGGTAAACCTGAACATCTGAACATGAACAAATGCAGGTGACTTCTCTGCTGCGTAACAACTTGGAAAACTGTTTATCGCCGGTGCATGGTGAACTTACAAGCATAAATTATCATGTAAAACGACCACAGTGAGTAACTTCAGGGGTACATCTCATTATTTCAAACCATTCACTGTTCTTACTTCGAGAAAAAACAGTACTACAATGTACAGATTACTCGAGAAAAAAGGTAAGAGAACATTGTACCAAGATTGACATGAACATCATCATCCACCTTGGCATAGAACTTTGCATCCCATTTCACATATGCTGTAGAAAAAATATTCTTGTTTTAGCAGTCAGCTCGTAGCACCCTTCAACATGTTCCTATACGGTAATAAGGTTAGATTCTTTCATCTTTGAAGTCAAATGCATTTACAAATTACTCATATATTGTTTAGTGGTCTTACAAGTCTAAAGATCCTTATGTTAAGCTTCTTCTGAGTCAATGGCCCGGTCTAGAATGCTCTTAGAGTATTGGATGTTGCGCTGTAAAAAAGAACAAAATGGGTTGGATTTAAATGTCATTAAAGGATGTGCTCTTAGATGTTGTGCTGTAGAAAAGAACAGATGGGTTGGATTTACGTATGATTATAGGATGCTTAAGTACACTAAAAATTTCAACTAGTGTTTGAAATATTACTTAATGGGATAGAATTTTAAGCTAATAAAAGCAAGAATTAAATTTCAGGTGTCAACCAGTTTTGCGCAGAAATAACTTTCTGCCTATAGATAAAAACCTGATAAGTATAACTCATCTATAAATATGTGTTTCAAGAGAAAAAAGAGAACCAGGTAAATTTTTCAAGCATATTCTAGGAAATGTGGCATTTTAAATCTTAAGCATTTGATATCTAGTAAAATTTAGTAATGTATGTGGCGTTCTGCAGTTGTGTAGTTAGCATATAGTCTTATTTATAATTTCTCGAGTGTTAGTATTATTTACTGATTTTTGTAGAATTACATGTACCACTACCTTATTGCGTGTGCACAATCTAAGGAAATGCTGAAGCAAGTGAGAAACCGGCTCAAGTTTTTTTCTTTTTGAACTAAGCCTCTAGTTGGTGTATTAGTTGAATTTGGATATGCAGAATATATGTAATTGACTTATTAGTTATATTTCAATCATTTTGCAATGATACTCAGTTTTTTCTTATATTTTTTGTATCATTTATGATGTATGACAATAGAAGTAAAAGAAATATTACATACCTTTAAATATCACTTGATTTGGATCATTTAACACTTTCATTTATTGTAGGTTTGAATAGAGGGTATAAATACAGGTAGGATTTAAAAAAAAAAGCAGGCAAGATGTGTATAAAAGTGTGCAGGAATGCCAAAAATGGTAAAAATGAAGAATTTTGTGTTTCCACCCGTTAGTGTGCCTTGTTTGGGAATTGGCTGTTTGAACCTAGAATAGTGCCCTGTTTTTTGAATGTGGAAGGGGCTCTATCCTTTACGTTATAGAGCCCTGTATTTTGAAGAAAACTGGGAACTATGGGAGTAGAATAGATCCCCGTTTTTTGGAAGGAAACAGGGCTCTATGTGTTTGCTCGAATAGAGCCCTGTTCTATGCTAAAGAAACATGGCTGTATACCTTTAAAAAAAAGAGGAATCCTTTTAGACCCCATTTTTCACAAATAAGGGGCTTTATTAAGGGGGCTTTATACCCATTTGTGTAGTAGTGCATGAATTTTTTGTTTTAAAAGGTACATAAAAAATTATTTGGATATACTTGACAATTTTCGTGTTTGAGGAGGACGTATATGTAATTATTAGTTTAGGTTGGATATATATGCAATTTGAGTCTTTTGAGGGATATATATGCAATTGGCCTTTAATTTAAAAAAAATAGATTAAATGACAAAAACTTTAGAGGGGCCAAGGCCCACCCCTGCCCTTACTATCCTTCGTCCTTGGATGCAATACGTGCATGTGGTGATGTAGTCATGGTATAAGATGCAACGTGGCTTTCGTGATTTAGGTGGCGGAGGTAGTAACCATAGAAAAAAAGATGATCATGTCATGACGGGTAGGGAGCCGAGTCAAGGGAGCCGGGTCAAGATGGAACGAAGGAGATGGACATTATTATCTCCACTGTGGTTAATGGTAACCCTACAGGCAATGATAATACCTCTAATTCTCATGGTATTAATACAAGTACGACTGATATGCTTAAATATGTTAATCGAATGCATTCCACATGTACCTAATGGTTATAAGTTATTTGCTAATTTATTTAATAAAGAACCAAGTAGGAAAACTTTTAATTTTTGTACTATGGTAACTCCGCCGGAAAACACAGCTGAGGTGACGGTCCTGTTGGATTCTATTCGATCTATTAGCAAAAGGCTTATTCATTCGGGTTTATGGTTCCTTTCTTGGTAACCCGGTAGCATATCCTGTTGTTGCTAACTATGTTAGGAACACTTGAAGTAAATTTTGATTGGTTAGATCAATGCTTAACTTGTTTCCTGAATTATTTTTCTTTCAATTTAATTTTATGAATGGTATGAATGCTATGCTTGAAAATGGTCCATGGTTTATTAGATTTAATCCAATTATCCTGAATAAGTAAGATCCGGATATGAATTTATTAAAAGAGAGGGTTGGTAAAAAATATTTATAACTCTTATTCAATTCATATATAAAACATGTAAAAAAACTTTTGATGTGTTAACTAAAGCTTAAATTTATAATACTAGTTTCATCTGACAAAATCACTACCACACGGGAAAGAGTAATATAAAACCTGAACGATGTTGATATCGGATACCTATACTACTATACTACTGATATGTGTAAGCATTGATGGGGTAGGTCAAGCTATGCTAGAGAAATGATTAAGCTTTGTGCGGAAAAGGAGTTGAAAGATACTATTGTGGTGGCTATCAGTGGCGAAGCTTGAAGGTTGCCGTTGAGGGGGCATAATATTTATAATGTTGTACCATTACCCATATTCTCGAAAACATTCGCCTCAATTCAATGGTATTGATATACCTCATAAGTAAATGTTTCAACGTAATAGTAGATCTAATAGAATTAATTAATTTATCATAAAAAAAGTAGATGTAATTGCATTTCAATTACAATTTGCAAGTTTTTTTTTCTCATGTTTTGAAAATCTTACTTAATTAAACACTTGCATACTTGCTTTTTGATTTCTAAGGATGGAGATTCCATATATTCAATTGTACACGACCTATACTTGTACTACTATATGTTTCCTTATTTGTGTATAGTTCACAAACTTGTAAGAAAAGAGGACACTCCATTTGCTTTATTGATATAAATTTGGGTGTTTTCCCAAAAGTTTCTTTAAACACACATATAAACTATCAATGAATCAAACTTTGAGGGGTGGGGGCACAACCTCACTATGCTTCGCTCCTGGTGGCTATGCCTAAACTCAAAGGTGGGGGTGTTTATTTGACCAATTTCCGTGTTGCATATGAGTGAAAATCTCTTAGATGT
Organism: Glebionis coronaria; assembly: GCA_025667525.1. Lineage (NCBI taxonomy): Eukaryota > Viridiplantae > Streptophyta > Magnoliopsida > Asterales > Asteraceae > Glebionis > Glebionis coronaria. Next base: position 6,665,368 of record CM046882.1, on the reverse strand, counting down.
TCGTGCTGCAAGATCTTTGGTCATGTGTTAGATGAATGTCCTAATGTTACATGAACTTATGGTGCTAAGAATGGAAAGAACTAAAGAAGCCTAAGCAGACCGCTAAGGGTGTTTTGGTTGGTCCTAAGGTGAGCTTTAAATCTGTTAATCAGGAATTAAGACCGATTATAAAGAAGAATACCACGTCTAGTAAGTAAGATGCAGGTCCTGGTAAAGAGGATAGAAACTCAAATTCTTTTCATGCACTTATTTTGATAGAAAATAATGACGATCTGGGTATAAATGGGGGGACTTCCAAGTTGGCTGATTTGGATGACATTTCGAGTGAGTTTATGTTTGTAACTAGTAGTCTTTATGCGGACTATAGTGCTACCCCTATTATTGATAAAATTAATAAGATGGAAACGAGTGTTATTGAGGGTACATGTACTCTTTTGGATGATGAAGGGAAGTCGATTCCTAGCATAAGGGTTAAACACTCATGTGTAGGTGATGTTGAGGATGTTGTCTAACCCAATGTTTTGAAACCTGGGTCAACCCAGCCGGGTCAACCGGTTGACCCAGTTCCGGCCAAAAACATGGGTCATATTGACCCGGGTTTCATATTTTCGAAACCCGGCTCGACCCGCCGGGTTTGAGGTGACCCGGGTCAACCCGGTTTCTCGAGACACGGCCGGGTTACGATTTTTTCGTGTTTTTCAAAAGAAAATATTAAATTTTACGTATTTACGACAGAATTTGATTTTTACATATTATATTGGTTGGTTAACAATTTATGTTTTCAATATATGGTAATTTTTATGGTTTATATATATATTTTTTGTTATTTACTAAAAATATTAAAAAAAAGTTTTAGAAAACCGGGTTAACTCGGGTAAACCCGGACCCGGTGACTCGACCGGGTCGATTTAAAACCGGGTTTCAAAACATTGGTCTAACCTGAGGATAACGATATGGCTAAATTTATGGCTACTGAAACGTCTAATACGGGATATGGGAATAATAGTTTGTAGGAATAATGGAAAGACGCTTACAAGAATGGTGATGACGACGATGACCCATGTGATGATGATATGTATGATGATCAGGATATCCCGAGCAACATCTAGGTATAGCTGATAGCAGGATCCGTATAGTAGATGTAAGAAATTTTAGCATGTTTTATGTTTTATGCGACTTTGTGGTCCTACTTAATAGGAAGTTGATTATATATTGTATAAACTATAAAGGGATGGGTGAATAGTTTCATTAAATTTACTTGTTAAATATAGGTTTTTGAAAATCCTTTTCAAAAAACTTAGACTTGAGAAAATATGTGAAATCTTCTTATACACAACATGGAGAAGGGATAGTGCAACTAAACTAATAATCACAAGTATATGCATGTAAAGAATAATGAATGTAAAGAGATAAGGAAAAGAAAGATTAAACCAAACACCAAGGATTTATAGTGGTTCGGCAACGAAGCTCACTCCTAATTCCTACTCCATCCTCGAGTACTCCTTACTCGAGAGTTCACTAATCAACAAGCTTCTTAAGGTGGAAAACCCGTGCACGTCGCTTATCCACTTTCTGAATCTAAGCTAAAAGTCAAGCCCTAATCTTAGCTAGGACCAATCTACACCAATATACTTTAAGGACTAAGTATTAACCACACTACATACACAACTTCCAAATAGACACAACTATTTGGATCTTCACAACAATGATACAAGAATAAAAAATAAAAGTTTGATCTTCAATGGATCTTTTGAGATAGACTCAACACTTCAAGGATGAAAGTGTTCTTCTCTTTGCACTTTAGAGGAAGAGATGGGAGGAGAAAGATTCACTTCTAAACAAGTAGTAATCAACCAAATAATCAAGGATTTGAATGATTTAAGAAGTAGGATTGAATCTGAAATTATATGTGTAAATGAGGTGAGGTGAAAATCTGAAAATGGTCCACTATTTATAAGACAAAGCCCCAACGGCTATTTCTGGGCGCGGTTCCTTAAAGGTGCCCGTGGTTCCTTATTGATAAGGAGCCTCATAAGAATTTAAGGAACCGTGAGAGTAGACTCCACGCCCTTTTGTCTTTTATTGGGGTAGTCACATCTGGTGGAATATTTATTCCCAAGTGATATTCTTAAATCATATGGAATATGCCATTTTCAAATTTTCAAATATTTAATTTAATAGAATATTTTCTTAAAAATAAAGTTTAATAAAAGACTTTGTCACATTTAATAAAAGGTAAGTTTTAAGAAAACTTAAATCCTTGATCACTTAATTAGGATGAAAACTTGTTTTTTCATACCTTAGGTGATTATGGTTGAAATGAAAATGCTGGAACTCAAGAATTCGTTTTTCGTTGTTTTCGTAAATGCTTGTTTTTATATATTGTCGTAATCAAAAGAAAGCGAGACCGAAAAATGCAAGTAACATTTTTAGGAATCATTGCATTAAAAATCTCCCTTTTTTTGATTTCGACAATACATAAACTCAATCATATAAAAACAAGATATTCGAAGACGAGTTTATTTCATTTCTCCCCCTTTGTAGAAGAAAAGAAATGGACTTTGCAAGTGCTCCCCTTGGTTCTTACTCCCCCTTGCTTAGGGCACGAAAGAATCGAGCTATGGTGACAAGCTACATAGAAGGGTTAGTAGAAGAGAAGAAACACCCAACAAGATATAGCAAAGGTCAGACAAAAAGAGAAATAAGATAAGAGAAGAGAAGTTAACCAAGATCCAAGATAAGTCATGTTTAAAAGAAAACATGAAAAAAGATACAAGGAAATAAATCATACAAATATGTATGAAAAACAAAACAAGCCAAAAGAGAAGAATAAATCTACTCCTAGTTAAACTAGAACTCTAAGATTTGCTTGAATTAGATGTCTTCGAGATAAGCAATCCACATGCTTAATGAAAGACAAGGTAGTGGCGGAAGGAGGTGGTGGTGGCTTGGTAGTAATCTCATAGTCATAGTGAAGAGGAGGTTTGACTAGGAGACTCTTGATGTAATTTAATTCCTCATAGATATGAGCCATAGCAAGATGTTGATATTGAGAACAATGGCAATATGTCCCATGATGCATGACATTATCATGTGAGGGAGGAAGAACACAAAAGGCTAATGGTGGAAGAGAAGAGGTTCCACAATCAATATTCTTAGAAGAAGAAGAAATATGATTTTGAGTGTTCTTGGGTGAATTTGGATTGAAATAGATTAGAGAAAATGGAGGAGAATCAAGGCTTTCATTTGGTGAATAAGCCATTTTGATTTGAGAAAGGATGCAAAATGTTTAGTGTTAAATAGAGAAAGCACAAGACAATTTTGGGGTGGTCAAAGGTTTGAAACAAAGATTCCAAAAAGTGTTGGAACAAATTTGGAGTTACAGAAAACTCGAAATCAGAAGCTCTGTCCGCTGTTCCTTATCTCCACATGCGGTTCCATATATATATATATATGGATTCGCGGGTTATTTGGAGAACCGCCCATAGAAGCTTGGTTTTGGTGGATAAGAAGAATTTTCCAATTCAGCAAATCCTAATTTTCTAGTCTAACTTATCATAGAGACATGCTAAAAACAATAATAGACATAGAAAACACACAAGAACTCATCAAACAAGATTTTGACCAAAATACATGGATTTAAAATAAAATCGATGTTGGAGGTGTGTTAATCTGGACACATAGTCATGACACAATGATCCTCCATAGTTCATTTTTATTCTTTCTATATTTGAGAGACTCATACATATTAATTATGTATGCTCGTTATCAAATAGCAAGAAGCTATGAAAAACGTTTTTAGATTGAATTAACAATGCAAAAACATTTCTCGGCCATTTTCGAAAGAACTTTGAGAATTTTGAAAAAGAATAGAGGAATTTTCCAAAAAGAGTTTAAGATACTCAATAACTCAAAGAATGAAAAGACTCAAAAGAGAAAAATACTCGATTAATAAAATACGCAATTATGGAATATGTACCATTAATCCTAGACCTAGACGCAAGTAATTAAAAGGTTCCCTCTTAAGTGGCTTAGTGAAGATGTCGGATAAGTTTTCTACCGAGGGCACCTTCTCAATCGAAATTTTTCCCTTTGAACATTATCCCTAAGGAAATGGTGGCGAATCTCTATGTGCTTAGTTCGCGAATGTTGTATGGGATTCTTGCTAAGGTCTATTGCACCCTTATTGTCACACATGATGGGAACATCACTAAGTGAAATCCCGTAATCAACATGCGCTTGCTTCATCCATAGAGCTTGTTGACAAGCTTTACCGACACTCACATACTCGTCTTCCGTGGTGGATATAGCAAGAGCGGTTTGTTTCTTGGAGAACCAAGAAGTTAAACAACAACCAATGAAGGTATAAACTCCACTAATGCTTTTCCGGTCCACAAGTCTCTCGCATGATCCGAGTCCGCGTATACTATGGTTTCTACGCCGGTCCCTTTAGGATACCGTAATCCTAAATGTATACTGCCCTTAATGTATCGGAAGATACGCTAAACCGCTTCAAGGTGAGAAGTTTTGGGAGCCTCTTGGAAGCGAGCACAAAGGCAAACACTAAACATGATATCCGGTCGACTTGCCATTAGGTACAACAAACTACCAATCATACCTATATATTTGGTGTTGTCTACCGACTCACAATCACATCTACGATGAGTTTAGTATCCGAGGCCATAGGGGTCTTCATTGGTCTAGAGTCCTATAATCTAAATTTCTTTAGCATTTCTTTAACCTACTTAGATTGATTTAAGAAAGTACCATCGTCTATCTGTCTAATTTGGAGTTCTAAAAAGAAGTTAAGTTCTCCCATCATGCTCATTTCAAACTCGTCATGCAGGATTTTGGCAAAGTCATCACACAAGCTTTGACAATTTGAACCAAATATAATGTCATCAACATATATTTGTACGATTATGAGGTGAGAACCGTTCTTCTTTGTAAAGAGTGTATTGTCTACCATCCCCATGGTATACTCATGTTTTACAAGAAACCCTTTAAGTCTATCATACCAAGCTTTGGGTGCTTGTTTAAGACCATAAAGAGCTTTCTTAAGCTTGTAAACATGATATGGTTTCTCAAAATCAATGAATCCGAGAGTTTGAGCCACATATACCTCCTCATTGATCAAACCGTTAAAAAACACACTCTTTACATCCATTTGTTGAAGCCTAAAATCTAATGCACAAGCATAAGCTAAAAGGATCCTAATGGACTCGAACCTTGCTACCGGTGCATATGTCTCATCATAATCAACCCCTTCTTGTTGATTATAGCATTGATCTACAAGTTTAGCCTTGTTACGAGACACAACACTGTTCTCATCTAACTTATTCCTATATACCCACTTGGTTCCTATGATGGTAGTACTTCTAGGTGGAGGAACAAGTTCCCAAACATCATTAGCAATGAATTGATTCAATTCTTCTTGCATGGCGATGACCCAACTCTTATCCATCAAAGCTTCTTTAACATTATTTGGTTCAATCAATGAGATGAAACAAAATAAGTTACTTTGATATTGGACTTGAGATCTAAGGGTCCTTTGATTTAAGTCACCTGTGATGTTTTCGAGAGCATGATCCTTAAACTCCCTAATGTTTACTCCCTTTTCAACATTAAGGTCTTCAACTCCTATTTTTCTAACCTCTTTGGCTTTACCTATGTCTACTTCATCCAAGTCATCATCTACCAAAGGTGGTGTCTTAGATGAAGGAGGGGTTTCATCAAATGTCACGTTGAGTGACTCTTCGATTATACCCGAGGTTCTATTAAGGACTATATAGGCTTTACTAGTTTGAGAATAACCCAAAAAGGATACCTTCATACGACTTTGGGTCGAACTTAGTAAGGTAGTCTTTGGTGTTGACAATGAAGCACTTGCTTCCAAACACCTTAAAGTATTCCATGAGGGTTTCTTACCTTTAAGAATCTCATAAGGGGTCATTCCAAGAAAAGGTCGAATAAGAATTCGGTTGAGAATATAGGTCGATGTGTCCAAGACATTGCACCGAAAGTTTTGAGGCAAAGATTGCTAGTTTAACGTTGTCCTACTCATCTCTTGGATAGTCCTATTCTTCCTTTCAATTACCCTATTTGATTGTGGAGTGCGAGGAGCCGATAAGTTATGGGTAATATTATGAGCTTCACAAAAGGCACCAAATTGCACTTCGTTATCAAATTCACTACCATGATACGTCCTAATAGAGACAATTGAACATCATAGTTGATTTTGGATCCTTCGATAAAGGTTTCGAAATGATCGAAAGCTTCATTCTTAGTAGCAAAAAATCTAGTTCAAGGGAATCTAGAATAGTCATCAACTATAACTAGGGTATAAAGGTTACGTCCATAACTCCGTATGGCGGAAGTTCAAAAAATATCTATATGTAGGATCTCTAGGCACCGAGAGGTCGATACCAAATTCTTGGCCTTGTGACTTGAGTGAACTTGCTTCCTAACTTTGCAAGCATCACAAAAGTGACTATCAAACTTAATCTTAGGGAGATGTCTTACCAACTCCTTAGAAACTAAAGATTTAATTAAAGGCATATTAGCGTGACCTAATCGTCTCATATGCCAAAGAGTAGAAACATCATCTAAAGTCGCTAGACATAAGTTGTCATTTGACTTCCTATTGACCTTAATGACATAAAGCCCATGCTTTCTAACACATTTTCCAATGATATTTCCATCTTCTAGGATTTCACTATCATGTTCTGAAAAGATGACCTTACACTTATTGTCACAAATTTAACCTATACTTAGTAAGTTAAACCCTAGGTTATCTACGTGTTCAACATTTTTATGGTCATGGAGTCAAGAGAAACCGTACCTTTGCCAATGATGTTACCACGTAGCTTACTAGCGAAAGTAACGTTACCTCCATTATATGCTTTGTAGGATGAGAATAAATTTCGATTAGCCATCATGCGTTTAGAACAACCATTATCCTTAATCCATTCATCGGGTTCCAAATTGATTCCCAATCATATCTAGGTAACAACACACATGATCAAACATTGGTCCCCAATATCTCATGGGTCCAAAGTTGTTAGTTCCAAACATCCCTTGCATTTGGTTGGGATGCATGAATGGAGGACACATGCCCCACGGAGAAAAACATTGTTGAAAGTTATTCCAATTCATATGAGCATTTTGATGTCCATTTTTTTCTTAGGAGTCTTTGATCTAGACCTAGAGTTATTGTTGTTTCTAGGTGTTGTTTTACTTCTAGATCGTGACTTAGAGTGATCATTTCTTTTAGGTGTTGGTGTTCTACTTCTAGGCCTTGAATCTTTACGTATTCTTGGAGGATTAGATGATTGTCTTGATAATTTTTTCATTCCCATTAGAGGTTTGCTTAAAGGCTTGTAGAATTTATCAAGTTCCTTTTTATCAATTATAGGTAATTTAACATTGTTAACAACAAGATGTTTTGGCCCTTTACCGAAACTGGACTTTTCAGAAAGTTGAGAATTTTCACAAAATTCGTCTTCTGTCCGTGGTTCCTTAATGCAACCTGCGGTTCCATAGTGATATGGAACCGCCCCATATTTTGGAGCACCGCTGGCAGTGGAACGTTTTTATACAAACCTAACTTGTTTTGGTTCACTTGTAGATGCTTCATTGGTGTTAATTCCCAATCCAAGTATTTCCTTAGAATGAATTTCCCTACTAAGCATATCGTCAGAAGAACTAGTACTTTTCATGAACTTATCCAAATTATTGCAGGTGCTCTTGAGATCTTCATCCTCTTGTCTAAGACTTTCACAACTTAGACAACCTTAATCAACTTCTTTATTTTTCTCAAGCTTAGCTAATTTATCTCTTAGCTCACTAATCTCATTTTCAAGCTTGCTCCTCGTTGATTTTAGCACTTTGTTCTTTTTAATAAATTTTAGACTTAGTGTTCATAGGTTGTTATATTGACCTTCTAATTCTAGATCATCTATAGAATAACTATCATTGCTATAATATTCGGTTTCGGAATCTACCTCTTTGGAAGAATGGTCCATGAGACACTTCTCATCTTTAGCATTGTCGTCACAATCTTCACCACTGTCGCTCCATGAACCGCCAACGAAAGTCGTGTGATTCTTGTCGCGAGATGGCTTGAGACATTCACCGATGAAATGATTTGGGTCACCACATATAAAGCATTTACTATCACCTTTTTCATTCTTGACAAATCGGTTTTTGGAAAAGACTTTGTTGTCGTTGCTTGGTTGTCTTACATGTTGACCTCGCCTTTTCAAGAAATTCTTGAAGTCTCTAACCGCCATAGCATATTCCTCATCATCACTTTCCGAAGACGAGTTATCATGGTAACTTTGCACCTTCTTGGCTTTTAGTGCTAGATACTTTCTTTCACTCTTGGTTTTCACCATTTCTGTGTCCTTCAAAATTATCATTTCATGAAGTTTTAAGTTGCCAATAAGTTCATCAAGTGATAATGTAGTAAGGTCCTTTGATTCTTCAATTGTCGTGACTTTAGCTCTCCACTTTGGATGCAATGCCCTAAGAAACTTCCTAACATTGTTCTCGCTAGAGAAACTTTCGTCAAGTGCATTTAGACTAGTAATAATAGTATTAAAGCTAGCAAATGCACTATCAATAGTTTCATCTTATAAGATGACAAATTGTTCATATTTTTAACAAGAAGATCGATTTTACTTTCTTTTACTTGGATATTACCTTGGTGGGTTACTAAAAGAGTATTCAAAATATCTTAGCGGTTTTACACATGAAAATCCTTTCATACTCTTTCTTAGGTAAAGCATTATAAATCACCATTTTAGCCTCATTATTTTTAGCAAGTTTCTTCTTAGTGTCATCATTAGAATTTTCAAAAGTGACTAACTCCTTTCTTTTTAGAAAATTCATTATATTGATAAGGCAAAAAGTCACCATTGGTAATAACATGCCAAAGATCTAAATCTTTTGATTTAACATAAGTCTCAAATCTATTTTTCCAATAAATAAAATTATCGGTTTCAAAAAGATGTGCTCTTTGCATAGATTGCCCTTCTAGGTACTTGTTGGAATCCATAGATCGATTCAAGTTTTAAAATACAATATATTTTAAAAACGCTTGAGCAACCACGCTCTGATACCAATTGTAGAAACTAGAAGGGCGGGGGGGGGGGGGGGGGGAGTTGAATAGTTTCTTAAATTTACTTGTTAAATATGAGTTTTCGAAAATCCTTTTCAAAAACTTAGACTTGAACAAATATGTGAAATCTTCTTATACACAATATGGAGAAGGGATAGTGCAACTAAACTAATAATTACAAGTATATGCAAGTAAAGAATAATGAATGCAAATAGATAAGGAAAAGAAAGATTAAACCAAACACCAAGGATTTATAGTGGTTCGGCAACGAAGCCCACTCCTCGTTCCTACTCCACTCCTCGAGTACTCCTTACTCGAGAGTTCACTAATCAACAAGCTCCTTAAGGTAGAGAAACCGTGCACGTCGCTTATCCAATTTTCGACTCTAAGCTATAAGTCGAGCCCTAATCTTAGCTAGGACCAATCTACACCAATATACTTTAAGGACTAAGTATTAACCACACTACATACACAACTTCAAAATAGACACAACTACTTGGATCTTCACAACAATGACACAAGAATGAAAAATAAAAGTTTGATCTTCAATGGATCTTTTGAGGTAGACTCAACACTTCAAGGATGAAAGTTTTCTTCTCTTTTCACTTGAGAGGAAGAGATGGGAGGAGAAAGATTCACTTCTAAACAAGTAGTAATCAACCAAATAATCAAGGATTTGAATGATTTAAGAATTTGGATTGAATCTGAAACTATATGTGCAAAAGATGTGAGGCGAAAATCTGAGAATGGTCCACTATTTATAAGACAAAGCCCCAACGGCTATTTCTGGGCGCGGTTCCTTATTGATTAGGAGTCGCATAGGCATTTAAGGAACCATGGTAGTAGACTCCGCATCCTTTTGTATTTTAGTGGGATAGTCACATATGGTGGAATATGTATCCCCAAGGAATATTCCTAAACCATATGGAATATGTCATTTTCAAATTTTCGATTTTTCAAATATTTGATTTAATAAAACATTTTCTTAAAATAAAGTTTAATAAAAAACTTTGTCACATATAAAAAAAGGTGAGTTTTAAGAAAACTTAAATCCTAGATCACTTAATTAGGATGAAAACTTGTTTGTTCATACCTTAAGTGATAATGGTTGAAATGAAAAATGCTTGAACTTAAGAATTCGTTTTTCGTTGTTTTCGTAAATGCTTATTTTTATATATTGTCGTAATCAAAACAAAGCGAGACCGAAAAATGTAATTAACGTTTTTAGGCATCATTGCACTAACACATATGTAACGGGCGGAGATATAGGATTTACATACATCTTTGTACTTAACTGTTTTTTGGAGTAATAAAATTTACGGAAAAAACCCTTTACCCAAAAAAGTATCTCATTAACTAGTTAGAGAGTTTGATTTTTCAATTGAGCCTCCTCTTTGGTTTTTAATTTTTTTATAACCTAAGTGTCACGATTTGGCATCGCATGCCGACTATTTCTGGAGCCGACTATATTTTTGGATTATCCGGTGTTAAGGCAGGTGAACATCTGTGGCCAATGAGGATTAATTTTCTCCCCATGGTTCGAACAAAAGACTTCCATACACTTGTCGTCTTAGAAGTTAAGCCCTTATTCTTGGGTCACCCCCGTTAGTTTGATTGATTACATTTTTAGTGGAGAATTAAGACTTTATTTTGTGCCAAACATAAAAGGTCGGAAAAGACACGAAATAAAATTACATCCTTAAGTGGGTGTGATTTTGAGACATTGGTGACAGTACTAATACAAATACAAGTTAATGCAACAAAAAATTTGCAACGGTAAATTCTCATTGCAAATTTAAGACGGTAATGCAACGAACAATCGAATTGCAACAAAAAAGAAACCGCATGAAAATTCGTTGCAACCCTAAAATAAATTTTTACATTTATTTTTTTTTCGGTTACAAATTATAGAAATTTGCAATAAATAAGAAATCGAAGAAAAAAATTTTGATAAGAAATTTTTTTAATCTAAAATAAATTATCATTCGTTTTCGGATGAAAACTTCATAATTTTTAACTAAATAGTAATGGAGGAAAAAAATTATATCTAAAAAAATCTATCGTTTGTTTTATGTTGCAATTGGGTTGCAGATTTTCAAATTTTGAAATGAAAGACAAAAATCAAATCTGAAACAAATTATCACTTTTGTAGTTGCAATTCCGTTGCAAAACCTAAATTTAAAGGAATAAAACTAATGTAATAATTTAAATTAAAAAATCTACTCCAAATGTATCTTGAGTAGTCATCGGACATAATTAAGGTGCAAATGTTACCTCTGTAGCTTTGGATAACCGAGGGACCAAACAAATCTATATGGAGAAATTCAAGACATTTAGTTGTAGAGATCATGCTTTTAGCCTTATGGCTTGCGAGAGTTTGTTTTCAGATGTTACAAGCATCGAAAAAGTGATGTTTATATCATTACATAAAGACTGTTTCCTTATCCTCGTGTTATTGTCATGCCGTCTTTAAGAATTTTACTTCCGATTTCACTACGGAAGACCCTGCTACCTCCATCAAAAAAGAAACTAATAACTTTGTACAAAGCATGTACAAGAACCTATTTTGGTAACTTCTTTTAACTAGTAATATTTTATACGTGCATACCTGATCAGTATGAATGGTAGCAATTTTTGAGATAATTTAGGTTGTATTTGAGAAAAATAAATGAGGGCTTCTACATTACAAACCGAGCAATCCAGTAATCAAACTGTTAACATACGCTTAAGACCCTGTGAATCACGTAACAAATAATTTTCTTGCGCTTAAAATCAATGTTTTATAGTACAACTTATATAAGAATTGTTGATGTTATTGATGGTTTAAAAAGTAAGCTTCTAATCAAGCTTTCTACGGATGACGATAACAACCAAACTAAATGTAAGGTATAGCCCCAGTAGCTATTATCATTTCTTTGTATGTTATAGTCTAATCAATGTGTGGGTGCTGTGATTAATTTGCAGACATATAGTGTTGGTTATAATCTTGACTGGATCAGTGTTATACTTTAGTATTCCAATACTTTAGTTAAGTTAGTGAGTCAAATAATAGGAATTTGAATTGGTATGTACTTAGACCAGGTATTTAGGATAGACTAGGAGAGTGGGTGAGTTAAAATACCTAGTCTTTAGGTGGTAACGTTCCATTGTTTGTTCTTGTTTTTGTGTTCCCCATGTTTGGTGTGTAAGGCTATATATAGCCCTCCCTTTTGTTGAATAAAGCAAGCAGTTCCGGTGATTACTTTTCTGCATTACATTCTTTATCTTTCTTCATACATATATAAAGTGTTCTCTCACAGCAGTGAGTTCTGCAAGTTGAAAGCTACACGTGGTATCAGAACCACAACGGCTCATACCTTGTGTGTGGCAAGGAAGAAAGGGCCAGATGTCTTTTAGGTACTAAGGCATCAAAAGACAGCAAGATAGCAAGACAGCAAGAAAGCAAGACAACAAGACAACAAGAGCAAGACAGCAAGACAACAAGAGCAAGACAACAAGACGTCAAGAGCAAGACGTACAACAAGGAAACAATAGCAAGATAGAAAGAGCAAGAAAGTCACAGCAAGTTAGCAAGAATGGGAGAGACATCAGGAACGTTGAAAATCCGTGAGCAAGGTAGTAGTGCATCGCTTCAATGTCTTAAACTCACTAAAACCAATTACACCTCGTGGTCTATTTTGGTTAAGACGGTGTTGAGGGCATATGGTCTTTGGGAATCCATCGATCCGGTAACCGGGGCAACAGTAGATGAGAAAACGAATTACACCACAAAAGCAATAATCTTCCAAACCTTACCGGAGGATATTCTCCTACGGGTTACAAAGCACAAAGATGTATGGGAATCGATTCGGGTTCGATACTTAGGAGCAGATCGGGTCCAAAAGGCAAGGTTCCAAACTCTAAGGAGTGACTTAGAGTTGTTAAAGATGAAGGAGAAAGAGTCTATCAATGACTTTTCTAGCAAGATAGGAGGTATCATGGCAAAGTTTAAAAGTCTTGGTTCGAGGCTTGAAGAAGAAGTTGCGGAGAAGAAACTTCTTAATTCAGCCCCGAAAAAGTATCTACCAATCATTGCTTCTATAGAGCAATATTCGGAGATCGAAACCATGTCGTTTGAAGAAGTTGTGGGAAGGCTCAAAGCATATGAAGAAAGACTAAAGAGCCATGGTGAGAAGGATGAAGAGCAAGGGATTGTTGTTTACTAGCAGTGAGTTCTTTAGAGAAGGACGAGGCCGGGGAAGAGGTTTTGGTAGAGGAGAAACAGGACATGGAAGAAGATCGGGTCAAGGTGACAAGAGCATGTTTAGATGCTACGAGTCTAGAATGTGCGGGCACTTCGCAAGGGAGTGTACTAAATGGAAGAACAACCACAATGAAGCCAACTTGATCGAGGAAGATGAACCGACACTGTTGTGAGGAAGCGAGTCAAGATTAAGGGGGTGATTGTTGGTTATAATCTTGACTGGATCAGTGTTATAATTTATTATTCCAGTACTTTAGTTAAGTTAGTGAGTCAAATAATAGGAGTTTGAATTGGTATGTACTTAGACCATGTATTTAGGATAAACTAGGAGAGCGGGTGATTTAAAATACCTAGTCTTTAGGTGGTAGCGTTTCATAGTTTGTTCTTGTTGTTGTGTTCCCCATGTTTGGTGTGTAAGGCTATATATAGCCTTCCTTTTTGTTGAATAAAGCAAGCAGTTCCAGTGGTTACTTTTCTGCATTACATTCTTTATCTTTCTTCGGATATATATAAAGTGTTCTCTCACAGCATTGAGTTCTGCAAGTTGAAAGCTACATATGGGTCGATAATAGCATGATCCTACGGCTGTTTTCAAGGTTCTCTCGTAATACATACTTAAAAATACTACACGGACAGGGGCGGATATACTTGGAAGGTCCGGGGGCCAGCGCCCCCCATAGCTCGAAAAAAAAATCAAATTTTAATAAACCAAAGTTTAGAATTGCTAAAATTCAAATGACTTATTCCGTGTGATGAAGTCACTTGCAAGATGCTTTACAAGATGTTTTACAAGCCGAATTCAGATGCAAACCAAAAGCCGTCGAATCAGTGAGGAAGCAAAAAGACCGAAAAATAATGAGGTGTAAAGAATTAGAGTTTCTCCCACTTAAAACCGAAGGTATACCGGAAAAACAAGTCGCCCTCATCAACATGAAAAAAACGTAATAGTAGCGAAGATATATATTGACAAGAAAATTAGTTATTTTTTTTAGGTTTCCTATTGTTTCAAACAAATTTTTTTGCATGTTTTCGATTTTACGTAAGTTCTTTTAAAAGTTCGTATTGAATTTTAATTTGATGAACGAATACAATTTAGTTGGTTTGAAAATGAAAAAAACAAAATAAAATAATGCATGTAATCCTTTTGGCTTAAGTTATGCAAACAAGAGAGGACTTTGAAATAAGTCAAGTGACCAATTCAAGTTTACATAAACAAGGCTTTATAAAAAAAATTATGTGACTTGGTAAAAGTTTTGGGAGGATGACTTTAGATCAGATGTTGTGGGTTTTAGTGTTTTTGAATACATCTAAGATAAAATTTGTGAGATATGTGGTGTACGTTGTAAAAATGTATCTGAAGAAAACCTAACGTCACAATGTACGAAACAACACCTTGTTCAAGAGTTTTAGGTGCTTCAGAGTTCAGAATACAAGTACACGGCTTTTCAAAGCCTCAGAGTCGTGGACATCAGTGTAACGATGCACCGTATGCATTGTCGACGTAGGTGTATAGATTGGTGTCACTAGCAACCCTTTCTGTCTATATACACCAGCAGCATATAATTAACAAGCAAGTGCAACTGTCTATAATCTTTTATCAACAAAAAACAAACTAATAACTTTGACCTAGCTTATCTTGAACTCATAAACTTCTTAAATCAGAAATAGAATGATAATGCATATTGCAGCATGTGCATGCATGACCTGTGCATATATTTAGTCAACCATGATTTCATATATATAGTTCATCTGATTCCCTTTAAGCTTCACACAAGCTAACTCAATAAGTCATAAACATGGCTTCTTTTCCCTCTTCAAGATTTCTTGTAACAATAGTACTACTATTAACTCTTGCACAGTTTTCATCTTCAAAGAAGATTGTAAACACCTTGTTATTCAGTCAATGCCTTTCTACCATCCGAACCTCTAACACTTTCTTCACTCCTAACAATCCTAACTTCACATCCATTCTCAACTCAACTGCCGCAAATCTTCGTTTCATCACCCCTTCAAATCCAAAACCTGAGCTTATTTTCACTCCATTGGAAGCAAGCCACATCCAAACAGTGGTCATTTGTGCCAAAAATCATGAAATTCAGCTCCGGTTTAGAAGTGGGGGCCATGATTACAAAGGGTTGTCTTATACATCTGTCACGAAGCTTCCTTTTGTTCTTGTTGACTTGCAAAATATGCGGGCCATTAATATCGATCTTGATGACAAATCTGTTTGGGTTGAGGCTGGTGCGACTCTTGGTGAACTTTATTACAGAGTTGCTGAAAAGAGTAAGGCATGTGGTATTGCTGCTGGGATATGCACAAGCTTGGGCCTTGGTGGGCATATCACCGATGGAGGATACGGGGTCCTTGATGAGAAAGTACGGGCTAGGAAGTGATAACGCGCTTGATGCTAAGATCATTAATGCTAAGATCATTAATGCTAATGGGGAGATCCTAGATAGGAAATCCATGGGCGAGGATGTTTTTTGGGCGATCAGAGGTGGTGGTGGGGGCAACTACGGAGTCATAGTTTCATGGAAACTCAGACTCCTACCGTCCCCACCATTGTCACGGTACTTAATGTTTCGAGAACATTGGAGCAAGGAGCCACTAATACTCTTTACAAATGGCAACAAGTGGCGCCACATTTTGTTGATGAACTTTTCATGAGAGTATTCATATCACCCTCCAATATACAAAATTCAACTACAAGAACCATCTCTACAACTTACAATGCACTCTACCTAGGACCGGCTGATGCACTCCTCGAGCTCATGAACCAAGATTATCCCGAGTTGGGCCTTAAAAAAAGAGATTGTTTTGAAATGAGTTGGCTTGAATCCGTCATGTTCGTCGCAGGGTTCCCCAAAACCATCCCAACAACCTTTCTACTAACCGGAAATCCAGCTCGCGTGGTGTATTTCAAAGCAAAATCAGATTTTGTCAAAACCGTAATCCCAAAAAAAAGTTTAGAAGAAATTTGGACAACAATGTTGAAAGAAGATATCCCATTAATGATATGGAGTCCGTATGGAGGGATGATGGAGAGGATACCGGAATTAGCGACACCATTCCCACATAGGAAAGGTGTCCTTTACCAGCTTCAGTATGTTGACATGTGGGCAGTGCCGGATAAACAAACCATGAAGAAACATTATAAGAGGATCAGAAGCTTTTATACGTACATGGGTCAGTATGTTTCTAAATATCCAAGAGAAGCGTATATGAATTACAGAGATCTTGATCTTGGAATGAACGATAAAAGCGGTGGTAATGCAAGTTTCATGAAGGCGAGTATTTCATGGGGATCACGCTATTATAAAGATAATTTCATGATGTTGGTTAAGGTCAAGACTGAGTTTGATCCTGATAACTTCTTTAGACATGAGCAAAGCATTCCGCTCCTTCCGTTGTAGAGTTGTTTGCATCAGAATTACAATTGACTTTTTGTATCAGCAAAATGATCAATTTTGAATAACTTGAGAGAATAAAAATGAAAAAAAAAACCTTTGTATATCATTTTTGTTTATCTTGCAATGAACGATGATGATTTACTAACCGGATCCAATTAAGCAAATATGTGACCAGCAAAACACAAACATGAATATTTCATTTTCTCTAAGTATCTTAGGAATTATAATCAAGTAAAAACAATGGGACATAAAGTACACACTCATCATATAACAGAGAAAGAACATATGACAAACATCAAGACATCGTCCTATATATCGTGAAACTATTCAAGCATGTACGCTTTCCGAAGAGTTGATGTTCAAGCCTTTTACTTATAACAACATAACCAGTATATAGAATGTGTACCCTGATTAACTCGAAAAATAACAAAGTACCTAGTCCAACTCTCATTACTCTGGCCTCAATAGATATACTAGTAACTCCTATGTAAATAAAAGTTATGAAAGGGCAACTTTTTATAAAACTCGAAATCAGGCAAGTCCGACACACCCCTCTTGGCTTATCTTGAAAACTGTGCACCTTTGCCGTTACTTAAACCCAAAAACCCGCCCGTTTTACAAGTCTAAGGATGCCACTAGTACTCAGAAAGACAACATACGAACAAGTGAAAACTTATATGCCAATCTGATGCACCTCCACCACCGACCCATTGGAGCTTATTTGATTTCGGCGTATAGTATATCTCATAAGCCTAAATATTCCGGCTTATTTTGAGACTTGTGGCTTATATAAGTTTATTACGATATGATAAACTTATATAAACCCATGAATCTCAAAATAAGCCAGGTAATTGAGACTTATGAAATATAAACCGAAATAAAATAAGCTCATAAGCTCACACATAAGCCCAAACAAACACCCCCTTAAATTGTGTGTTTCTAGTTGGATGGCAATTAAAAATATGTATTAGGGGCAATTTCATATATCACCCTACTTTTAAAATCAATTTCATATTTACATATGAAAATTATATTTCGTTTTGATCACTTTTTTCTCGTTAAAAAAGTTGAAAGTGTTGGTTTTAATGACTTTTCAAGAAGCAAGGCAAACCAAAAATTCTTCCTTTTATGAAGAGCAGATAAGGTAAAATAAGAAGCAATGCCAACACAACCAACTAGACAGTGGTGGTGGTGAGAGTTATGGCAGTCCCTCCGAGCTGGTTAGAATGATGAAAACCTTCGTTGGAGGTAGGCTTGTGTGTGTGTGTGTGGGGGGGGGGGGGGGGGGGGGGTATCCGTCCTGTCATATTGTGGCGTTAGGGTTGTTGTATTCGGTTTGTGTGAGAGAACAGTGAGGTTTGAAGAGAGTTTAGGGTTTACGTACTGTAGCAACAATACGGATGGGTTAGGGTTCAGGTTAACTGAATAGTGAGGTTTTGAAGTAGCTTTAGGGTTACTGTATCAAGAAAAACACACATGCAACAAAATTGTGAAGAACAAGAAGCAGAAACTGTATGATACCCTGGATTCGGCACAACACCAACTTGTCGTCTTGGGAGTTTGATACCCTGGATTCGACACAACACCAATTTGTCGTCTTGGGAGTTTGAGACACTAGATTCGACACCGGCTTTTGTTAAAAATAAGCCCAAGAACTAGGGCCGTAAACGAACTAAATGTTCAATGAACCGTTCGCCGATCGTTCGATAAAAAAATCGTTTATGTTTGTTTATTTAATAAATAAACGAACACGAACAAGATTTTTGGTCCGCTTAGTTAAATGAACAAAAACATGAACAAACGTTTGTTCTTTCCGCGCTAGTAATAAGGGTTGTAGGATATACATCTTACACCATGAAACCTGAGTCGGCTCAAACTCGATCAAGTTCTAACCTTCTTAACTTGGGCTGTTTCCAAATTTGGTTAACGCGGTGAGCAAAGATCTGAAAGTCTTTGCTGATTTTGTTTTTATAAGTTTCAATTATAGAATTTTATATTGTCTTCAGAAAATTAAAAATAATCTTTATGTTAGTATTTCTTTCAATACTTCAGTTTTAGATGATCCAAACAGCCCCTTTATTGCCATTGTTCTGAATTCGTTAATTTATCAGATGTAGCGACAGAAGTATGTTGATGGCTTTGGGATATTAGAAGTATTAGATGTACTCGACCAAACAGATAAAAACAGATTCATATCTGGTATAGCATACATCATCAATGCATCCGCTTAACAGTAGTAGTTGCAGGCAGAAAGGATACCATATTCTGAAAAGACCAAAAAAAATTTACTTAACGTTAAAAAAACAATAGACTGATCGACTACATTCACCAGCAATCATCGAATATAAGTAGGCAAGTAGCAATTACCAGCCGTGGTCGTATCACATTTACATCAGTACTATGCGAAAGTTAATTCTCTATTCCCAAAATTCTAAGCTATGTACCAAAACCTTACAGCTGGATCAAGTAAACACATTCCCTAACACGCAGCTACCTAAAAGAAGTGTAAATCTAAACATACGGTAATGTGCTTATTAGTATCGAACCCTATCTGTAGCTGACAATGACAGGATACGTAGAAAACATTTTCGATGTAAGAAAATACAAAAACTAAATCGAAAAACGCCCATGAGGTAGCTGTTGCATGTTGTTGCTTTAATGGTTGTGTTAATCGTGTTTAGGTTTGTGGGTTCTAGTGAAATGTCTACAGAAGAGAGTAGAAGGCAACATCAAGCTGAACTTCTTCGTAAGGTACACGAAGAAACCCTCGACGGCTTTCAGCTGGCTATAGTGATGAAACACTGGATGCCAGATCTTCTTCAAACGAGGAGAAACACGTGCTTGCAGGAAATAACGTCAAGCCGTTAAAACTGATCAACCTTCGGATCCATCCGCCATTTCCAGGGCGTGGAAGGAAGATCTCGGGTACTCTAGAGTCTCATGAAAATGGCTTTAGATATTCGACGTCAAGGGCGAATGAACGCGTGGATATTTTATTTGCTAACATTAAACACGCCTTCTTCCAACCAGCAGAAAAAGATTTGGTAACACTGCAACATTTTCATCTCTATAACGATATCATGGTTGGAAACAAAAAGACGAAAGATGTTCAATTCTATGTCGAAAGTGATGGATGTTGTTCAAACTTTAGGAGGAGGTTTAGGGAGATCCGCACGAGCTCGTGGAAACAAAATCAGTAAGGACTTTCAGAGCTTTGCTGAACGTGTTAATGAAATTTTTGGAAACAGCCAAAGTTCAGAAGGTTAGTACTTGAGTTTGACCAAAATATAAGAGAACTCGGGTATTTGGAAACAGCCTAAGTTCAGAAGGTTAGGACTTGAGTTTGACCAAACTATAAGAGAACTCGGGTATTTGGAAACAGTCTAAGTTCAGAAGGTTAGGACTTGAGTTTGACCAAACTATAAGAGAACTCGGGTTTCATGGGGTACCCGACGAAGCTTCCAGTTCATAGTTCCAACTGCAAGCTGCTTAGTCGGGCTGATAGAAACTCCGTTTCTCGTGGTTACATTGAGGGAGATCGAGATTGCGAACCTCAAAGGGTCGGGGACACATTGGTTTCGGACAGAAGAGTTTCGACATGGCAATTGTGTTCAAGGACTTTAAACGCGATGTCCTTCGGATCGACTCAATTCCTTATACATCACTTGAGGACATCAGAGAGTGGCTAGACACATCTGACATAAAATATTATGAAACCAGGTTCAACATGAACTGGCGGGCTATCTTAAACACAATCATGGTTGAACCGCAAGAGTTCATTGCTGAAAATGGTTGGGAATTTTTGAATTTGGAATTTATTGATTCTGACTCCGATAGTGCAGATGCAGATGAATCGGATCAGGGTTACACACCATCTGATATGGAGTCTGGGTCTGCGTTGACATGGGAAGAGTTGGAGCGTGAAGCTACTTTTTTTTAATGGCGATTTTATTAACACTCTAGCAAGAAGCTAGAAGAAAGAAGGAAACGGAAAAAAGAACAAAACAGTTAATTTACAAGGAAATAAGGATTAACAATCCAATCTAGCCAACCAGGAACTGGAGTCTTTATCCTATTACTAATCCATGAATGGGATACAACTTTTATTTCCTCGCTTAACGTATCCTTTCTCGGAGGTTTCAAGTCAAAGCAAACACGATTCCGAAATCTCCAAATCACCCAAAAAGTAGCTTGAATAACAGCATCAAAACAAGTCTTCATGGTGGGACTAAAGTTTGTTGTATCGCTCCAAGAGATTAGCTACCGAGCAGTCAACAAACACATGGAGCGTGAAGCTACTAATGCAGATAGGGAGAAAGGAGATGAGTCCCACAGTGAGGGTGAGAAAAGAAAGAAGATGAAGGCTTTTGGAAAGTCCCGTGGTGCTCCTAGTACCAATGCTCCTAAACGTCCAAAGTTTAGAATGTAGAATTTTTTTATTTAATTATTTATTTTTCTTAATGAGTTGGACGGTTACCACTGTGATGAAGATGATAGCCCTACCTTTTAAGTTTCGACTGTTAGTAACACGAACTAGTTTAACCGTGTTTCAAATTATACAGTATGGAAGAAAATTGAATATGTTAAGATATCAGATAAGTAGTGTTGACATATGGTAAAATAGACCCTGAATAATACTAGAAGGGCAAAAGGTAAAAGGTTAATAAGCAAAAGACTAACAAATAAATATACAAGGGACTAACATGCAAAAGTTGGGCTATAAATAGTCCCATCTCTCACTCTACATAGCCAGGTTCTATCCTCTCTCTCACTACACTTTCTCTCTCTATATCACAACATACATATATGCATATAAGACCTTTCATACGAGGCACTGACTTGACCGTTGGAGGGTGGTTCCCCGGGCTCCGGCCTGGGCCCCTTCTAACGAGTTCTTTCTTGTTTGACAGCAGTTTCTGGGCTCGACATAAGGCTCCGGCAGCCATCCGGGTCAACCCTGCAGAAATATGTTTCAACAAATGGCGCCATCCGTGGGGCCCGTTATTCTATTCTACCACAGCTAAGATAACGGGTCTCCTTTATTCACTTTGTCTAAAACAGGGTGATATAATGCATTGTGTACGAGGGGTGGGTATGATCTGGTTTACCCCTTCGTTTGAACTCTTGGAAGTGTTATTCGGTATGTTGTTCATCGGTAGCGGAATATGTAGCCTTTCTGAGTGAGCTCCAGATCCTGTGTATGTTGATTCGGTGGATAACTCCGGCTCCACCTGCTTTCGGAAGGCTTTCTCTGATATGGCTCTATAGTGTATAAGAAAGCATCTCTCATGGCGTCTGGTATGAATCGACTAAGGGTTCCGGTTCACTTTCTCCGGAGAACCTTTAGTTACATGGGCCATTCAGTTACTGTTTAGTTCACCCTTTCGTCAGCGACTGAATGTATAGGCGTCCGGATTATTCCTCCGGTATATGTTGGCCGGTGACATGTACAGGGTTGCCGTTAGAAAGCCACATTTTGTGTTTCGATACGGTATGCATCGTCGGTGTGGTGCGAACGTTAAAAGATGGGATATGTTATTCGCACCCATTCTTCCTGTATATAAATATCGTAACCTCCTATATGCGGTGACCGGTGATACCTTCGGTATTGTGCGGTGAAAGGAGAGTAACTATCATCCGACTTTTTCATCTGGTATGTTTCGTTCGGTTGATAATGCTGGTTGGTACCCTTCGGTCAGAGGAAGAGATGAATGGTCCGTCATGTGATTGTTCGGTTGACACCCTTGACATAGTTTTGGGGTGTATAAGGGGCCTTCCTCATAACGAACCGGTATAAGGCTCCGGTATAAAATGACTAAAGGCTCCAGTATGTTCTACAAGACGGAATGAACCTCTGGCATAATGGCTTTCGGCATAGTATCGAGTCCGGATGTTACAACCATCCTTCCAACACGATTACTCCAGGAATATGAGGGCATATCGGTCTTCTAGGCATTGCCTCGGTATGGTTTCTTTCAGTAGTAGAAAGGTATACTCATGACGGGTTTGTTGGCTAGGATCCGGATCATTGTGCTTTTTAATGGTCGATGGGTTACTTTGGTTAACGCTTCCATTCCGACGCAATTCCCATAACACACTGTAAGTCCTCGACCCATCGACTTTCATCGGTTGCTATGATATACTATCATTTCACTATGCCTTTTGTTATGTGCGTGTAAATACAATTAGGCTTTTTCACCATGTTACTTGGACCATATAGTTGTAAAAAGAACAAATGGTGGCCAGAGTTTTGAGAAGGAACACCGGAGACAGGCAAAAAAAAAAAGTTTTAAGAAAGCTTTATGTCATCATAACTTTTGTATGTTATTTAATGAGGAATAGTACAAGAGACATGTGAAATAGTGAAAGTAAGCCATCTTGGAAACATGAATAAAAGATACAGTGAAAGTAAGCCTTCTTGGAAACATCAGTAAAAGATACAGTGAAAGTAAGCCATCTTGGAAACATGAATACAAGATACATGTGAAAGTAGGTCACGTTGGAAACATTAAAAGATACATATGGAAAGTAGCTTTTAACACTGTTGCTTTGGAAACATAAATGATAAATACATATTTTGGAAAATAAGCATTGTGTTTCTTGATAAATGAAAGGGCTACTTTGTTTATAACATCTGATAAATGGTTAGCATACCTTTTATTCTCACGTTTAGTTTTGATTCTGCTATAGATCCTTAAGTATAAGCCATAATTATGTAAATGAGTTAAGGCAAACCAGGTATCTTAACTATTTTATCTTAGAAAAGCTTGAGCTCGCAATCTCCATTCACGTCTTATTTTGAAATCTCAAATTCAGCTGGTTAGTTAATAGTTATTTCTAAAACTTGATCAGCCCAGCTTGTATTCAAAGAATAAAAAAGGGAAGGAGTCAACTTAGTGCATTGATTATTTGATTTGGTTATGGTACAACTAATATGAGAATGTATTTTCTTTCACTATTTTTATCAAAAATATTCTTTTAAATATTAGCTTTTTATTTTCTGGACTGTGCGAGTCAGCACACGCTTGTACACGTTATGAAATATTTGAATGACCGTATATTTTGGTTGACCAGGTCAAAAAAGTACATATGAAATATTTTATCATAGTACTACTACATCATTTTTAATCGAATGGGAGGTACATTAGTTATTGAACTCAAATAATGGTTGTCGTCCAATGTTAAATAAAAGTAATCCCACCACATGAAATATTACACGTAGCTGGATGAAGCCCACGTAATTGGTAGATACTACGTACATTTTTTAGGGCTTGAAATATTATTTCATGCGTATCTATTTAATGCGTATGTGATTAATTTTTTGAACTTGGATGGTATCGACACATATATCTACATCTAGGAAATAAAAAGACTTGCACATGCAAGCAGTAATTTATGTTATATACAAACTAGAATACAAGCACCGAATACAAATTCAATAAAGGCAAAGTTAAATGTACTGAGCTATTATTATTGATAGCTATTGAAAACTCCGGTAAATTAATTTCACGTCTTACGTACGTGTCGAGGTACCCATTTGTTTGTGAGTAAAGAGACTCGTAATTGGGTTATAAACAAAATTTCTATATGGAAAAATGTTTTCTTCTTCAAAAGATTAAGGACATAAAATGTTATGTAAAGCTACAAGACACGTATTACATCATTTATAATAATAAGATAAAATATTGGTAAAGAGAAAGATTAATTATTATCTAATAATCGTGTTTCACATCATATGCGTTGCAAGTGAGCATGTGACGTTGCTTGGTCAATAAATGGAACCTCACATGTTTAGTACTGTAATACATTATTGATCGGCGATAAACTAAAGTAATTGGTTTTCTCTTTACAACTTTTGTAAAGCAAATAAAAGTCACGTGAGTTAAGATTCATCGAAAGTTGTGATGATAATTAAACGAATTTATGTGAAAAAGTACAATGCGTGACTATTCTTCTTTATTATCTACTGATGGACAAGTACAAACAACCTTTCACATAGGATATACAATTAATAAATCTCAATCTTACTTATATAATGGTACTACCGTGGTTACGAACATTATATGATTCAGAAATTCGGAATTCTAATCTACTATGATGCATGAAGTCGATTACACAATTCTAGTTAGCCATTTCAAAACGTTTGTCAAGTTTCTAAGAATTACTATTTGTAAGAGTTGTGGAGAATAGATAATAGAGTAAGACCATTTCAAAAAAAAAGATATGTGTAAAACAATAATGGGTACAACATTGGTACCTCATGTCTTCGTCAGTAAATTTGGAAACATAACAAATGTCTACTTGATTAGGCAATTCTTAACAAATATGGAAGAGCTTTTAATTAGTTTCTGAATGAACAAAAATTTAGTTGCACACAATATCTCAACACCTCTTCTGTCGGGCTTTTGGATACCGCCTTAGACACATCTCCTTTCATCTCCTCATCCATAATATTAATTCCGTAATTCTTCATTCAAAGGAAATAATATTAATTCTACATTCTAAATTTTGGGCGTTTAGGAGCATTGGTACTAGGAGCAGCACGGGACTTTCCAAAAGCTTTCATCTTCCTTCTTTTCTCCTCATCCTCGCTGTTAGACACATCTCCTTTCATCTCCTCATCCATGCTGTCAGACTCTTCCATTTCCTCTTCTTCGTCCTCATCATCCTCGGACTCCACCAAAGATGCACTGTCGGACTCGTCATCATCCGACTCAGACTGAGACTCCATATCAGATGGTGCATAACCTTGATCCGATTCATCTGATGCACTATCAGAGTCAGAATCACTAGCTTCCAAATTCAAAAACTCCCATCCTTTGTCAGCAATAAACTGTTGGGGTTCAGCCATGATTGTGTTTAAGAGAGTCCGCCAGCTCATGTTGAACCTGCTTTCATAATATTTTATGTCAGCTGTGTCTAGCCAATCTTTGATGCCCTCAAGTGATGTAGAAGGAATTGAATCGATCCGTAGGACATCACGCTTAAAGTCCTTGAACACGATTGCCATGTCGAAACTCTTCTGTCCTTGCCCAACCCTTTCGAGGTTCACAATCTCGATCTCTCTCAATGTAACAACGAGAAATGGACTTTCTATCAGATCGACCAAGCAGCTTGCAGTTGGAACTATGAAAGTGGAAGCTTTGTGGGGTACCCCATGAAACCCGAGCTTTCTTTTAGTCCGCTCAAACTCAAGTTCTAACTTGGACCTTTTCCAAATTTTGTTAACGCCATTAACAAAGCTCTGAAATTTCTCACTGGTTTTATTTTTACGATCTTGTTCTCTACGTTCTTCCTCCACCTCATCTGGGTCATATGCAGATCTCCTTGAACCTCCTAAATTTTGAACAGACTCCATCACCTTTTCATAGAATTGAACATCTTTCGTCTTTTTATTTCCAACCATGATCTCGTTATGGAGATGAAAATGTAGCAGCGTTATCAATTCTTTATCTGCTGGTTGAAAGAAGGCGTGTTTAATGTTTCCAAATAATATATCCAAAGCACGTTCATTCTTCCTTGATGTCGAATATCTAAAGCCATTATCATGAGACTCCAGAGTACCCGAAATCTCCCTTCCACGAAACGAGGTACGGATCAAAAGGTTGCTCAGTTTTAACGGACTGGAGTTACAACCAACACGCACGAGTTTCTCCTGCGTAACCAACGATTCCCTCTGAGCTCTTTCAGACACACGCGAAAGATAATCCTTTTTTAGTATCTTTATACTTTGTTCTAGTTCACTAATATGCTTCGAGTCCTTTGAACAAAAGGCTGCCTCCTTGAAGTAAATTTGCGACGGAATCATGAACACCTTTGGATCATGGAAGGTAATACGAATAACGTATTTATAGAACTTACGGCTTGCATCAACATGAGTCGTTACAGTCTTGACAGTAGCCACATGACAAGGTACCATCGTAGGTACCATCGTAGGTACCATCTGTACATGACAAGGTACCACCATCTGTTCATATACCGGAATGAGTATAGCCGCATTCCTCTTGTCTACCATAATCATGGTTTGGTCTCTCGGCTGAGGAACATCATTAGGGTTTTCGTAAGCCCTAAAATCACTTGATATACTAGAAGAAGAAGATCTGGCATGCACTGTTTTATCAGCATAGCCACCAGAAAGCCGTCGAGCGGTTTCGTCGTTAACCTTACGACCAAGTTGAGCTTGATGCTGGTTTCTTCTATTTTCTTTCGACACTTCATGGTTGATTGATCTAAGTGATCGATTTGGTGCCATAACCTGGTCACGTATCAAAGTTATTCAGTAACCAGATTGGAAAACAAGAGTAATGCAGATTAAACAAACAAAAATCGATTATTGTTTTTAAAGAAAACTAGTAACCCTTTTTGCAAGATAATCGAGAATCTGGTAAAAAAAACCACAAAGATCGATTGTTTTTAAGTAAAATTAACCCGTTTTGCAAGATAATCGAGAATCTGGTAAAAAAACCACAAAGATCGATTGTTCTAAAAGAAAACTAACCCTTTTTGCAAGATGAACGATCGAGAGAACCTGGTAAAAAAAAACCACAAAGATCGATTGTTGTGATAGGTTTGGTTTTATAAGATATAATCGTGTGTTGATGTTTTTAATATATATAGGTTAGAGTCTACCAAAACCCTAAAAACGATTTTTTGTTGGACCTTAACCTCCAAACCCTAATTTTTTTTCCTGTCAATCTAGAGGCGGTTAATTATGGTACAATAAACTCTCTAAATAATTTCAATAAACTCTCTAAATAAATTCTGCTTTGGGGGATCAAACAAAAACTAAAACAAGCTTAAGCTCGAGTTAATTATGATCCTCGTTTAGCTATGGGCTTCACACATCAAAGTCGATTAGATCGCGAGCATACACAAGATTTTGAATATACATAATTAGCTTAAGCTCGAGCTAATTATGATCCTCGTTTAACCAACAAAGAGTCATAAAAAACCTACATCACATCCAAACCCTAATTTTTTTTCCTGTCGATCTCTTTCATCCACATATCATTGTTTGGTTTTTTATTATTACCCCTTTGTCCTAAAATAAATTTTCACATTTAACTTTTAAAGTCTTTTCCCCGCAACTTTATGCAATATATATATGAATGGGTAGAGTTTTAAATGTGTAATCCATTGATATAATTTTTATCAAGTATTATATACTTCACCCGTCCATAAATAAATGTCAATTTTGATTTTTTCGGTTTTTTTGTTCAACTTTGACCGTAAATATTTATATTTATGTTATATAATACTTTATACAAATAATATGAATGAATTGAGTTTTAAATGAAATTTCATTGGTATAATTTTTATCAAGTACTATATAACACAAAGATAAATATTTACGGTTAAAGTTGAACAAAAAAGACTGAAAAAAGTTAAAATTGACACTTATTTAGGGACGGAAGGAGTAACACAAACAAACAAATTTACGGTCAAAGTTGCGGAGAAAACTTTCAAAATCAAAAGTGGACAATTATTTTGAGACGGAGAGAGTATTACTTTTGTAGTAATTATATTCTCCATATGATTTGTGGCTTTCTTTGTTCGACTGGTTTAATTATAGGGTTTTCTTTAGAATCGGTTTTTTAGGGTTTTCGACTTGTGTCACTATCTAAACCATCTGGTTTGTTTCGATGATCTTATGCTCTTATTAACTTTTTCTATCCAGCGATTTACATAACTGTACGATACAATCAAAGACAAAGCTTGAAGCATTTTTACGGAGGGGCCAAAGTAACATGTACTCAATTTAAAGGGGTTAAATTGTCAAATAAATATTTTTTTCATTCATTTAAGGGAGAATTGCATATATATCTTTTCAAACACTCAAAATTGCATATATATATCTCGCCTAAACAAGTAGTAATTGCTTATATATCCTCCCCAAACATAAAAAATTGTCATTTATATCCAAATAATTATTTTATATATTTAAAGCAACAAAACACAGAATAATTGTAATTTGAATATAAAATGCCATTATACCCTTGTGCTTATACCAAATCTATAAACCATCAGAATTCTACAAAATTAGTTACAGTAATACACTCCCTTAGAGTCCACGTTCTTTGATGGCTGTTAACATTAATGGTTGAATGATTCTTAAAGTTATATCAAATTGATGAATTGAATTTTTGATGTTATATCGAATGAATTAATGCTTGAAACCTATATTTCTAACGGGGTATGATAGAATACAATATTTTATGCTGAGAATAGATTAAAATGTAAATCCTAATGTGAAATGTGTTTTGTGATTCCCTGAAGCGATATGATTGTTGTTAACAGTTGATGGGAAGTAGTGAGGTTGTCAATCTTATCATTTTTTATGTTTTATGAAGTTGTTGATCTTTCAACATGTATTTGTAATTAATAGAAATGATAAGATTAACGATATAATGGTTATTTTATATTTAAATTATAGTTATCATGAATTTTTTGTTTTAAAATGTACATAAAAAATTATTTGGATATATATGCAATTTGAGTCTTTTAAGGGATATATATGCAATTGGCCCTTAATTTAAAAAAATACATTAAATGACAAAAACTTTAGAGGGGCCAAGGCCCACCCCTGCCCTTACTATCCTTCGTCCTTGGATGCAATACGTGCATGTGGTGATGTAGTCAGGGTATAAGATGCAACGTGGCTTTCGTGATTCAGGTGGCGGAGGTAGTAATCATAGAAAAAAAGATGATCATGTCATGACGGGTAGGGAGCCGAGTCAAGGGTAGGGAGCCGGGTCAAGATGGAACGAAGGAGATGGACATTAATATCTCCACTGTGGTTAATGGTAACCCTGCAGGCAATGATAATACCTCTAATTCTCATGGTATTAGTACAAGTACGCCTAATATGTTCATTCCAGTCATGTACCTAATGGTAATAAGTTATTTGCTAATTTTATTAATAAAGAACCAAGTAGGAAAACTTTTAATTTTTTTACTTTGGTAACTCCGGCGGAAAACACAGCTGAGGTGACGGTCCTGTTGGATTCTATTCGATCTATTAGCAAAAGGCTTATTCATTCGGGTTTATGGTTCCTTTCTTGGTAACCCAGTGGCATATCCTGTTGTTGCTAACTATGTTAGGAACACTTTAAGTAAATTTTGATTGGTTAAATCAATGCTTAACTCATTTCCTGAATTATTTTTCTTTCAATTTAATTTTATGAATGGTATGAATGGTATGCTTGAAAATGGTCCATGGTTTATTAGATGTAACCCAATTATCCTCAGTAAGATCCGGATATGAATTTATTAAAAGAGAGGGTTGGTAAAAAAGTTTATAACTCATATTAAATTCATATATAAAACATGTAAAAAAAAACTTTGATGTGTTAACTAAAGCTTAAATTTATAATACTAGTTTCATCTGACAAAATCACTACCACACTGGAAAGAGTAATATAAAACTAGAACGAGGTTGATATCGGATACCTATACTACTATACCACTGATATGTGTAAGCATTCATGGGGTAGGTCAATCTATGCTAGAGAAATGATTAAGCTTTGTGCGGAAGAGGAGTTGAAAGATACTATTGTGGTGGCTATCAGTGGCGAAGCTTGAAGGTTGCCGTTGAGGGGAGCATAATATTTATAATGTTGTAGCATTACCCATATTCTCGAAAACATTCGCCTCAATTCAATGGTATTGATATACCTCATAAGTAAATGTTTCAACGTACTAGTAGATCTAATAGAATTAATTAATTTATCATACAAAAAGTAGATGTAATTGCATTTCAATTACATTTTGCAAGTTTTTTTTTCTCAGGTTTTGAAAATCTTACTTAATTACATACTTGCATACTTGCTTTTTGATTTCTAAGGATGGAGATTCCATATATTGAATTGTACACGACCTATACTTGTACTAATGTTTGTTTCCTTATTTGTGTATAGTTCACAAACTTGTAAGAAAAAAGGACACTCCACTTGCTTTATTGATATAAATTTGGGTGTTTTCCCAAAAGTTTCTTTAAACACACATATAAACTATCAATGAATCAAACTTTGAGGGGAGGGGCACAACCTCACTATGCTTCGCCCCTGGTGGCTATGCCTAAACTCAAAGGTGGGGGTGTTTATTTGACCAATTTCCGTGTTGAATATGAGTGAAAATCTCTTAGATGTTCGAGCTGTAAGATCTTTGGTCATGTGTTAGATGAATGTCCTAATGTTATATGAACTTATGGTGCTATGAATGGAAAGAACTAAAGAAGCCTAAGCAGACCGCTAAGGGTGTTTTGGTTGGTCCTAAGGTGAGCTTTAAATCTGTTAATCAGGAATTAAGACGAGTTATAAAGAAGAATACCACGTCTAGTAAGTAAGATGCAGGTCCTGGTAAAGAGGATAGAAACTCAAATTCTTTTCATGCACTTATTTCGATAGAAAATAATGACG
This sequence comes from Glebionis coronaria, assembly GCA_025667525.1. Taxonomy (NCBI): domain Eukaryota; kingdom Viridiplantae; phylum Streptophyta; class Magnoliopsida; order Asterales; family Asteraceae; genus Glebionis; species Glebionis coronaria. Next base: position 6,634,177 of record CM046882.1, on the reverse strand, counting down.
ATCTGGGTATAAATGGGGGGACTTCCAAGTTGGCTGATTTGGATGACATTTCGGGTGAGTTTATGTTTGTAACTAGTAGTCTTTATGCGGACTATAGTGCTACCCATATTATTGATAAAATTAATAAGATGGAAACGAGTGTTATTGAGGGTACATGTACTCTTTTGGATGATGAATGGAAGCCGATTCCTAGCATAAGGGTTAAACACTCATGTGTAGGTGATGATGAGGATGTTGTCTAACCCAATGTTTTGAAACCTGGGTCAACCCAGCCGGGTCAACCGGTTGACCTAGTTCCGGCAAAAAAAACGGGTCATATTGACCCGGGTTTCACATCTTCGAAACCCGGCTCGACCCGCCGGGTTTGCGGTGACCCGGGTCAACCCGATTTCTCGAGACCCGGCCGGGTTATGATTTTTCAGGTTTTTTAAAAGAAAATATTAAATTTTACGTATTTGCGACGGAATTTTATTTTTACATATTATATTGGTTGGTTAACAATTTATATTATCAATATACGAGAATTTTTATGGTTTTATATATATTTTTCGTTATTTACTAAAAATATAAAAAAAAATTAGAAAACCGGGTTAACTCTGGTAAACCCGGACCCGGTGACTCGACCGGGTCGATTTAAAACCGGGTTTCAAAACATTGGTCTAGCCTGAGGATAACGATATGGCTAAATTTATGGCTACTGAAATGTCTAATACGGGATATGGGAATAATAGTTTGTAGGAACAATGGAAAGACGCTTACAAGAATGGTGATGACGACGACGACCCATGTGATGATGATCAGGATATCCTGAGTAACATCTAGGTATAGCTAATAGCAGGATCCGTATAGTAGATGTAAGAAATTTTAACATGTTTTATGTTTTATGTGACTTTGTGGTCCTACTTAATAGGAAGTTGATTATATATTGTAGAAACTAGAAAGGAGGGGAGGGTTGAATAGTTTATTAAATTTACTTGTTAAATATGGGTTTTTGAAAGCCCTTTTCAAAAACTTAGACTTGAGAAAATATGTGAAATCTTCTTGTACACAATATGGAGAAGGGATAGTGCAACTAAACTAATAATCACAAGTATATGCAAGTAAAGAATGATGAATGTAAAGAGATAAGGAAAAGAAAGATTAAACCAAACACCAAGGATTTATAGTGGTTCGGCAACGAAGCTCACTCCTCGTTCCTACTCCATCCTCGAGTACTCCTTACTCGAGAGTTCACTAATCAACAAGCTCCTTAAGGTGAAAAACCGTGCACGTCGCTTATCCACTTTCCGAATCTAAGCTAAAAGTCAAGCCCTAATCTTAGTTAGGACCAATCTACACCAATATACTTTAAGGACTAAGTATTAACCACATTATATACACAACTTCCAAATAGACACAACTATTTGGATCTTCACAACAATGACACAAGAATGAAAAATAAAAGTTTGATCTTCAGTGGATCTTTTGAGGTAGACTCAACACTTCAAGGATGAAAGTGTTCTTCTCTTTGCACTTGAGAGGAAGAGATAGGAGGAGAAAGATTCACTTCTAAACAAATAGTAATCAACCAAATAATCAAGGATTTGAATGATTTAAGAAGTAGGATTGAATCTGAAATTATATGTGTAAATGAGGTGAGGTGAAAATCTGAAAATGGTCCACTATTTATTAGACAAAGCCCCAACGGCTATTTCTGGGCGCGGTTCCTTAAAGGTGCCCGCGGTTCCTTATTGATAAGGAGCCGCATAAGCATTTAAGGAACCGTGAGAGTAGACTCCACGCCCTTTTGTCTTTTATTGGGGTAGTCACATCTGGTGGAATATTTATCCCCAAGGGATATTCTTAAATCATATGGAATATGCCATTTTTAAATTTTCAAATATTTAATTTAATAGAACATTTTCTTAAAAATAAAGTTTAATAAAAAAATTGTCACATTTAATAAAAGGTGAGTTTTAAGAAAACTTAAATCCTTGATCACTTAATTAGGATGAAAAGTTGTTTTTTCATACCTTAAGTGATTATGGTTGAAATAAAAAATGCTGGAACTCAAGAATTTGTTTTTCGTTGTTTTCGTAAATGCTTGTTTTTATATATTGTCGTAATCAAAAGAAAGCGAGACCGAAAAATGAAAGTAACATTTTTAGGCATCATTGCATTAACAATCTCTCCTTTATTTATTTCAACAATACATAAACTCAATCATATAAAAACAAGATATTCGAAGACGAGTTTATTTCATTTCTCCCCCTTTGTCGAAGCAAAAAGGTTACAAAATTCTTTGTAGAAGAAAAGAATTGGACTTTGCAAGTGCTCCCCCTTGGTTCTTACTCCCCCTTGCTTAGGGCACGAAAGAATCGAGCTATGGTGACAAGCTACATAGAAGGATTAGTAGAAGAGAAGAAACATCTAACAAGATATAGCAAAGGTCAGACAAAAAGAGAAATAAGATAAGAAAATAGAAGTTAACCAAGATCCAATATAAGCCATGTTTAAAAGAAAACATGAAAAAAGATACAAGGAAATAAATCATACAAAGATGTATGAAAAACAAAACAAGCCAAAAGAAAAGCATAAATCTACTCCTAGTTAAACTAGAAGTCTAAGATTTGTTTAAATTAGATGTCTTGGAGATAAGCAATCTACATGCTTAATGAAAGACAAGGTAGTGGCGGAAGGAGGTGGTGGTGGCTTGGTAGTAATCTCATAGTCATAATGAAGAGGAGGTTTGACTAGGAGACTCTTGATGTAATTCAATTCCTCATAGATATGAGCCATAGCAAGATATTGATATTGAGAACAATGGCAATATGTCCCATGATGCATGACATTATCATGTGAGGGAGGAAGAACACAAAAGGCTAATGGTGGAAGAGAATAGGTTCCACAATCAATATTCTTAGAAGAAGAAGAAATATGATTTTGAGTGTTCTTGGGTGAATTTGGATTGAAATAGATTGGGGAAAATAGAGGAGAATCAAGGCTTTCATTTGGTGAATAAGCCATTTTGATTTGAGAAAGGATGCAAAATGCTTAGTGTTAAATAGAGAAAGCACAAGACAATTTTGGGGTGGTCAAAGGTTTGAAACAAAGATTCCAAAAAGTGTTGGAACAAATTTGGAGTTACAAAAAACTCGAAATCAGAAGCTCTGCCCGCGGTTCCTTATCTCCACCTGCGGTTCCATATATATATGGATCCGCGGGTTATTTGGAGAACCGCCCATAGAAGCTTGGTTTTGGTGGATAAGGAGAATGTTCCAATTCAGCAAATCCTAATTTTCTAGTCTAACTTATCATAGAGACATGCTAAAAAGAAATAATAGACATAGAAAACACACAAGACCTCATCAAACAAGATTTTGACCAAAATACATGGATTTAAAATAAAAATCGATGTTCGAGGTGTGTTAATCTAGACACATAGTCATGACACAATGATCCTCCACAGTTCATTTTTGTTCTTGCTATATTTGAGAGACTCATACATATTAATTATGTATGCTCGTTATCAAATAGCAAGAAGCTATGAAAAACGTTTTTAGATTGAATTAACAATGCAAAAACATTTCTCGACCATTTTCGAAAGAATTTTGAGAATTTTGAAAAAGAGAAGAGGAATTTTCCAAAAAGAGTTTAAGATACTCAATGATTCAAAGAATGAAAAGACTCAAAAGAGAAAATGACTCGATTAAAAAATACGTAACTATGGAATATGTACCATTAAACCTCGACCTAGACACAAGTAAATAAAAGGTTCCCTCTTAAGTGGCTTAGTGAAGATGTCTGCTAAGTTTTCTACCGAGGGCACCTTCTCAATCGAAATGTTCCCCTTTGAACATTATCCCCAAGGAAATGGTGGTGAATCTCTATGTGCTTAGTTCGCGAATGTTGTATGGGATTCTTGCCAAGGTCTATTGCACCCTTATTGTCACACATGATGGGAACATCACTAAGTGAAATCCCGTAATCAACAAGTGCTTGCTTCATCCATAGAGCTTGTTGACAAGCTTTACCGGCACTCACATACTCGTCTTCCGTGGTGGATATAGCAAGAGCGGTTTTTTTCTTGGAGAACCAAGAAGTTAAACAACAACCCATGAAGGTACAAACTCCACTAGTGCTTTTCCGGTCCACAAGTCTCCCGCATTATCCGAGTCCGCGTATACTATGGTTTCTACGCCGGTCCCTTTAGGATACCATAATCATAAATGTATACTGCCCTTAATGTATCGGAAGATACGCTTAACCGCTTCAAGGTGAGAAGTTTTGGGAGCCTCTTGGAAGCGAGCACAAAGGCAAACACTAAACATGATATCCGGTCGACATGCCGTTAGGTACAACAAACTATCAATCATACCTCTATATTTGGTGTTGTCTACCGACTCACAATCAGCATCTACGGTGAGTTTAATATCTGAGGCCATAGGGGTCTTCATTGGTCTAGAGTCCTATAATCTAAATTTGTTTAGCATTTCTTAAACCTACTTAGATTAATTTAAGAAAATACCATCATCCATTTGTCTAATTTGGAGTTCTAAAAAGAAGTTAAGTTCTCCCATCATGCTCATTTCAAACTCGTCATGCATGATTTTGGCAAAGTCATCACACAAGCTTTGACAATTTGAACCAAATATAATGTCATTAACATATATTTGTACGATTATGAGGTGATAACCTTTCTTCTTTGTAAAGAGTATATTGTCTACTATGCCCATGGTATACTCATGTTTTACATCGAGATCGACATTCATTTCGTCCGAGATTATGTTGCGTCAGGGCAAGTTCGTGTGCTGCATGTTTCGTCTCGTTTTCAGTATGCTGACATTTTTACTAAAGGACTACCTGCTGCGTTGTTTCTTGATTTCAGGTCCAGTTTGAATGTTCGAAGACCTCCCCTTCCAACTGCGGGGGTGTATTAACAGAGCTTATTATTAGCCCATTATGTTCCATTATTTATCCAGCCCATTAGGGTTTAGCATGGCTTGGTCCTTTTGTATCTCTTTATACCGATTGTTATGTTGAATGCAAATGAAGGGGATTAACCTAATTCTATCATTTCAACCAGTTAAACCGACACAAATAAACTTATTTGAGTACGAGTATCGGAGTATAGTCGGTTTAGTGGGATTCAGGTATTATTAACAACCTTAACTGTCATGGTGTGAGAGGTCTCAAATTTTACTTATGTGAATGCTAACAATTTTGAATGAGCCAAATGACCAATTCAATTTCAAGTAAACGAGAGAAGACTTGACTTATTTTTTATGTGATTTAATAAGCCAATAAGTTTAAAATTGCTAAACTTCAAATGACTTATTCCGTGTGAAGTCACTCGCAAGATGCTTTACAAGCCGAACTTAGATTAAACCAGAAGGCGCCGAATCGGTGACGAAGCAAAAAGACCGAACAATAATAAAGTGTTTAGACTTTCTCCCGCTTAAAACCGAAAGTATACCGGAAAAACAAGTCGCCCTCATCAACATGAAAAAAAACGTAATAGTAGCGAAGATATATATTGACAAGCATTGGTTCCACCAAATACCATTTTTCATATATATTGACAAGAAAATTAGTTATCTTTTTTAGGTTTCCTGTTTCAAACAATTTTTTTTGCATGTTTTCGATTTTACGTAAGTTTTTTTAAAAGTTCGTATTGAGTTTTAATTTGATGAACGAATAAAATTTAGTTCGTTGAAAGATGAAAAGACAAAATAAAATAATGGATGCATGTAATAAGTCAAGTGACCAATTCAAGTTTATTTAAAAAAAAATTATGTGAATTGGTAAAAGTTTAAGGATGACTAAATATCAGATGACATCGTATTGATTGCAAACAATTTTAAACAATTCGTATCACGACTAATCCCAAACATGGTAGTAGTTGACTACTTCACAAACCGTAAACCCTAACCTCAGGCCTCTTGACCTAACGGTACGTAAATGACTCATCACCTTAGAGAATAAGGGTTTTGTCTCGTTGAAGACATGTAAGATAAAACTTGTGAGATAGGTGGTGTAAGAATGTGTTGTTTTAAAAATAAAACCTATCGTCTATGACACCACACCAGGCTCAAGAAGTTTAGGTACTCATAACAAGTGCAACTGTATGTAATCTTTTATCAAGAGGTTCAGCTTTTCAAAAGGTTTCAGAGTCGTGGACATCAGGTGTCACGATGCACTGTGTCGGTTGTCGACCTACCTGTATCGATTGGTGTCGCAAGCAAACCTTTCTGTCTATATACACCAGTAGCATATAACAAGTCACTACAACAAATTTAGTGTTTATTCACACTTTTTTCTTCGCATTTTAAAAAGTGTGAAGTTTATTTGTAAAATATTCATATTTGTAAGTGTGAAGTGTTAAAAAGTGTGAAGTATTAAAAAATTCACACATAAAAGTGTGAAGTATGAAAAAGTTCACACATAAAAGTGTGATGTACCTAAAATCTTCGCACTTAAAAGTGTGAAGTTATTTGTTACACTCAATTTGTTCACAAAAAGAACACTAATAAAAGAGTGAACTTTTTAAATCCATACATATTAAAGTGTGAATAAGTGTCATAATAAGTGTGAAAAATCAACCAATTTGTTTTAATGAGTGCAACTGTCTGTAATCTTTTATCAACGAAAAACAAACTAATAACTTTGACCTAGCGTATCTTGAACTAATAAACTTCTTAAATCAGCAATATTTTAGTCAACCATGATTTCATATATATAGTTCATCTTATTCCCTTTAAGCTTCACACAAGCTAACTCAATAAGTCATAAACATGGCTTCTATTCCCTCTTCAAGATTTTTTGTAACAATAGTACTACTATTAACACTTGCTCAGTTTTCATCTTCAAAGAAGATTGTAAACACCTTGTTATTCAGTCAATGCCTTTCTGCCATCGGAACATCCAACACTTTCTTCACTCCTAACAATCCTAACTTCACGTCGATTCTCAACTCAACTGCCGCAAATCTTCGTTTCATCACCCCTTCAAATCCAAAACCTGAGCTTATTTTCACTCCACTGGACGCAAGCCACATCCAAACTGTGGTCATTTGTGCCAAAAAGCATGGAATTCAGCTTCTGTTTAGAAGTGGAGGCCATGATTACGAAGGGTTGTCTTATACATCTGTCACGAAGCTTCCCTTTGTTCTTGTTGACTTGCAAAATATGCGGGCCATTAATATCGATCTTGATGACAAATCTGTTTGGGTTGAGGCTGGTGCGACTCTTGGTGAACTTTATTACAGAGTTGCTGAAAAGAGTAACACATATGGTATTACTGCTGCGATATGCACAAGCTTGGGCCTTGGTGGGCATATCACCGGTGGAGGATACGGGTCCTTGATGAGAAAGTACGGGCTAGGAAGTGATAACGCGCTAGATGCTAAGATCATTAATGCTAATGGGGAGATCCTAGATAGGAAATCCATGGGCGAGGATGTTTTTTGGGCGATCAGAGGTGGTGGTGGGGGCAACTACGGAGTCATAGTTTCATGGAAACTCAGACTACTACCCGTCCCCACCATTGTGACGGTACTTAATGTTTCGAGAACATTGGAGCAAGGAGCCACTAAGACTCTTTACAAATGGCAACAAGCGGCGCCACATTTTGTTGATGAACTTTTCATGAGAGTATTCATATCACCCTCCAATATACAAAATTCAACTAAAAGAACCATATCTACAACTTACAATGCACTCTACCTAGGACCAGCTGATGCACTCCTCGAGCTCATGAACCATGATTTTCCCGAGTTGGGCCTTAAAAAAAGCGATTGTTTTGAAATGAGTTGGCTTGAATCAGTCATGTTCGTCGCAGGGTTCCCCAAAACCGTCCCAACAACCTTCCTACTAACCGGAAATCCAGCTCGCTCGGTCCACTTCAAAGCAAAATCAGATTTTGTCAAAACCGTAATCCCAAAAAAAAGTTTAGAAGAAATGTGGACAACAATGTTGAAAGAAGGTATCCCATTAATGATATGGAGTCCGTATGGAGGGATGATGGAGAGGATACCGGAATTAGCGACACCATTCCCACATAGGAAAGGTGTCCTTTACCAGCTTCAATATATGTTGACATGTGGGCAGTGCCGGATAAACAAACCATGAAGAAACATTATAAGAGGATCAGAAGCTTTTATAAGTACATGGGTCAATATGTTTCTAAATATCCAAGAGAAGCTTATATGAATTACAGAGATCTTGATCTTGGAATGAACGCTCAAAACGGTAATACAAGTTTCATGAAGGCGAGTAGTTCATGGGGATCGCGCTATTATAAAGATAATTTCATGAGGTTGGTTAAGTTCAAGACTAAGTTTGATCCTGATAACTTCTTTAGACATGAGCAAAGCATTCCGCTCCTTCCGTTGTAGAGTTGTTTGCATCAGAATTACAATTGACTTTTTGTATCAGCAAAATGATCAATTTTGAATAACTTGAGAGAATAAAAATGAAAAAAAAACCTTTGTATATCATTTTTGTTTATCTTGCAATGAACGATGATGATTTACTAACCGGATCCAATTAAGCAAATATGTGACCAGCAAAACACAAACATGAATATTTCATTTTCTCTAAGTATCTTAGGAATTATAATCAAGTAAAAACAATGGGACATAAAGTACACACTCATCATATAACAGAGAAAGAACATATGACAAACATCAAGACATCGTCCTATATATCGTGAAACTATTCAAGCATGTACGCTTTCCGAAGAGTTGATGTTCAAGCCTTTTACTTATAACAACATAACCAGTATATAGAATGTGTACCCTGATTAACTCGAAAAATAACAAAGTACCTAGTCCAACTCTCATTACTCTGGCCTCAATAGATATACTAGTAACTCCTATGTAAATAAAAGTTATGAAAGGGCAACTTTTTATAAAACTCGAAATCAGGCAAGTCCGACACACCCCTCTTGGCTTTTCTTGAAAACTGTGCACCTTTGCGGTTACTTAAACCCAAAAACCCGCCCGTTTTACAAGTCTAAGGATGCCACTAGTTATAGAAGACAACATACGAACAAGTGAAACTTATATGCCAATCTGATGCACACCACCGACCCATTGGAGCTCGTGTTTGTTTGGGCTTATATGTGGGCATACGAGCTTATTTGATTTCGGCGTATATCTCATAAGCCTAAATATTCTTGCTTATTTTGAGACTTGTGGCTATATAAGTTTATTACGATATGATAAACTTATATAAACCCATGAATCTCAAAATAAGCCAGGAAATTGAGGCTTTAAAATATAAACCGAAATAAAATAAGCTCATAAGCTCACACATAAGCCCAAACAAACACCCCCTAAAATTGTGTGTGTTTCAATTTCATATATACATATGAAAATTATATTTCGTTCTGATCACTTTTTTCTCCTTAAAAAAGTTGAAAGTGTTGGTTTTAATGACTTTTCAAGAAGCAAGGCAAACCAAAAATTCTTCCTTTTATGAAGAGCAGATAAGGTAAAATAAGAAACAATGCCAACACAACCAACTAGACAGTGGTGGTGGTGTGAGTTGTGGCAGCCCCTCCGAGCTGGTTAAAATGATGAAAACCTTCGTTGGAGGTAGGCGTGTGTGTGTGAGTTGGGGGGGGGGGGGGTATCGGTCATATTGTGGCGTTAGGGTTTAAGTTGTTGTTGTATTCGGTTTGTGTGAGTGAACAGTGAGGTTTGAAGAGAGTTTAGCGTTTACATAGCAACAATACGGATGGGTTAGGGTTTAGTTTAAGTGAACAGTGAGGTTTTGAAGTAGCTTTAGGGTTACTTTATCAAGAAAAACACACATGCAACAAAATTGTGAAGAACAAGAAGCAGAAACTGTATGATACCCTGGATTCGGCACAACACCAACTTGTCGTCTTGGGAGTTTGATACCCTGGATTCGACACAACCCCAATTTGTCGTCTTGGGAGTTTGAGACACTAGATTCGACACCGGCTTTTGTTAAGAATAAGCCCAAGAACTAGGGCCGTAAACAAACTGAATGTTCGATCAATGAACCGTTCGCCGATCGTTCGATAAAAAAAATCGTTTATGTTCGTTTATTTAATAAATAAATGAACACGAACAAGATTTTTGGTCCGCTTAGTTAAATGAACAAACATGAACAAACGTTTGTTCTTTCCGCGCTAGTAATCAGGGTCCATGAAACCCAAGTTCTTATAGTCTGCTCAAACTCAAGTTCTAACCTTCTTAACTTGAGCTGTTTCCAAATTTTGGTTTCGGGCAGAAGAGTTTCGACATGGCAATTGTGTTCAAGTACTTTAAACGTGATGGCCTTCGGATCGAATCAATTCCTTATACATCACTTGAGGACATCAGAGAATGGCTAGACACATCTGACAACGGAAGGAGCGGAATGCTTTGCTCATGTTTAAAGAAGTTATCAGGATCGAACTCAGTCTTGATCTTAACCAACCTTATGAAATTATCTATATAATAGCGCCATTCCCATGAACTACTCGCGTTCACGATAAAAGATAATTTCATGAGGTTGGTTAAGGTCAAGACCTGATAACTTCTTTAAACATGAGCAAAGCATTCCGCTCCTTCCATTGTAGAGTAATTTTATACAGAATTACAGTTGATTTTTTGTATCAGCAAAGTGATCAATTTTGAATAACTTTGTATGTCTTTATTGTTTTTATCTTGCAATGAACGATCGAGAAAAAACATACAAACAGACATAGACAACACGCTTATTATATAACAGCAGAAGAACAACTTACAAACATCAAGATATCTTCCTACATAGCGGAAACGTTCAAGCCTTTTACTTATAAATAACGTGTATGTAACTGTAAACACTTCTGAACCATTTGACCCGTTTTCTATATAGCTATCTTTCCCTCTCTTATGAGACCCATTTAGACCCGTTATAGATAAACACATCCTGAATTCATTTCCTTATGTCTAAATGTTTTTTAACACCACTGATCAATAAAAGAACAAAGGTGTCCCTCTGATAACATAAAATGATTCAGTGTGTTACCTGTTTACATGTTCTCGAATAAAAGAACAAAGGTGTCCCTCTGATAGCGAAACATCTCATAGGGACAAATTGGGATGCTTTTGTCATTCTTTATTACAAGTGAATGCTGATTGGGTCGACAAATCAACAGAAGACGTCCAAGTAGGCCTATGGGTTCATTATCGTTATAGGATGTATATTGGTTTGTTGAATTGGTTCATGGGCATGTCCATGGACCTTGTCTTCCTGATAATTAGCTTATTTAATACAACGACCTAAACCCACTTATTTGATATTTTAACGAATTCAATTTTCTTCCTTATTGTATAATCTGAAACACGGTTAAACTAGTTCGTGTTACTAACATTCATATCAGATTAAAATAAATAAAACAGTACAGTCGAAACTTGAAGGTAGGGCCTGTTACGCAGGTCTCGTTGGGATTTCCAGGATCGAATTGATCAAGCACACATCATGAACATCATCATAATAATAAGAACAAGAATATAGGGGATCGAACCTTAAATAATCTGATATAAATATGGAATGAATGTAAAATACAGGATTCCTAATCTATAAATAATGAATGAAACGGTGCCTAACGAAGCGTTGTGATGGTTCTGAAGACCAACAGTCGTGCCTCTTCCATATAACCGTTCCTTAACTGCTGTCTAAACTATCTAGGGTTTTGGGATTTCCAGGATCGAATTGATCAAGCACACATCATGAACATCATCATAATAATAATGAATGAATGTAAAATACAGTATCTTGGGGCTGTTCTTTGTTCTTCCTGGTGTCTTCCTATGTGTCTGATTTGCAGCTTTTACAACAGGAATAACACGTTGTTATTCTTCTGTCAAAGATCAATAATATTAATCTCCAACAGGGCCAGCATCTTCATCACAGTGGTAACCGTTTACTCAAACTCCGTAATTCTTCATTCAAAGGAAATAATATTAATTCTACATTCTAAATTTTGGGCGTTTAGGAGCATTGGTACTAGGAGCAGCACGGGACTTTCCAAAAGCTTTCATCTTCCTTCTTTTCTCCTCATCCTCGCTGTTAGACACATCTCCTTTCATCTCCTCATCCATGCTGTCAGACTCTTCCATTTCCTCTTCTTAGTCCTCATCATCCTCGGACTCCACCAAAGATGCACTGTCGGACTCGTCATCATCCGACTCAGACTGAGACTCCATATCAGATGGTGCATAACCTTGATCCGATTCATCTGATGCACTATCAGAGTCAGAATCACTAGCTTCCAAATTCAAAAACTCCCATCCTTTGTCAGCAATAAACTGTTGCGGTTCAGCCATGATTGTGTTTAAGAGAGTCCGCCAGCTCATGTTGAACCTGCTTTCATAATATTTTATGTCAGCTGTGTCTAGCCAATCTTTGATGCCCTCAAGTGATGTAGAAGGAATTGAATCGATCCGTAGGACATCACGCTTAAAGTCCTTGAACACGATTAACCTCCAAACGCTAATTTTTTTTCCTGTCGATCTCTTTCATCCACATATCATTGTTTGGTTTCTTATTATATTACCCCTCCGTCCCAAAATAAGTTTTCACATTTGACTTTTAAAGTGTTTTCTCCGCAAGTTTATGCAAAATATATTAGGGGAGTGCAAGAAACCGAAAACCGAAACCTAAACCGAAAAAACCGAAGAACCGAAACCTAAAAAACCGAAACCAATTGAAAAACCAATGGTTCGGTTTTTGCATTTTGAAAAAACCGAAGCTTTTGGTTCGGTTTGGTTTGAGCATTAAAGAAATCCGATATAAACCGAACCGATCTTTCCAAACATGAGAATATATATATATAAGTTCACCTCGAAGTTAATGGACGAAGAATATGCTACGCTAGATTAATTCTATGATGTGTAATAACTAATCATTGTTTCATATGCTTATTGAACATGACTCAATAATAAGTTTTCTTCTCGATTGTTTTTTTAATTAGGTTTTTATCGTTGTTATTGTGTTGATTTATACACATAAATGATTTTTTTAGGATTTTATATGATATTTTTTCCTTATTGTTAATGTTGTGTTTCTTGTTGTTATTGTTTATTTAAAGCTTTTAACGTGTCGGTTTATGGTATATTCAAAATTGACTTGTAAAAGCGAAGCTCGATAAATTATATAGAAACAGAAAAAGCCAAAAAACCAAACCGAAAGTAAATCGAAAACCGAAAAACCAAACCGACACAAAACCGAAACCGAATGGTTCCTACAAATTAGAAACTAAAATTTGTTGGTTCGGTTTCGGTTTTATACAAAAACCGAACCAAACCGGACCATGCTCAACCCTAATATATATGAATGGATAGAGTTTTAAATGTGTAATCCATTAATGTAACTTTTATCAAGTATTATATACTCCATCCGTCCCTAAATAAATGTCAACTTTGACTATTATCGGGTTTTTTGTTCAACTTTGACCGTAAATATTTATATTTATGTTATATAATACTTGATACAAATAATATGAATGAATTGAGTTTTAAATAAAATTTTATCGGTATAATTTTCATCAAGTATTATATAACACAAAGATGAATATTTACGGTCAAAGTTGAACAAAAATACCCAAAAAAAGTCAAAATTGACACTTATTTATGGACGGATGGGGTAACACAAACAAACAAATTTGCCGCCAAAGTTACGGAGAAAACACTTTCAAAGTCAAAAGTGGACACTTATTTTGAGACGGAGTGAGTATTACTTTTGTAGTAATTATATCCTCCATATGATTTGTGGCTTTCTGTGTTCGACTGGTTTAATTATAGGGTTTTCTTTATAATCATTTTTTTTGGGTTTTCGACTTGTGCCTCGATCTAAACCATCTGGTTTGTTTTGATGATCTTATGCTCTTATTTACTTTTTCTTTCCATCGATTTACATAACTGTACGATACAATCAAGGACGAAGCTTGAAGCATTTTTACGGAGGGGCCAAAGTAACATTTACTCATTTTAAAGAGGTTAAATTGTCAAATAAATATTTTTTCATTCATTTAAGGGAGAATTGCATATATAAATCCCTTTAAACAGCCAAAATTGCATATATATCCAACCTAAACAAGTAATTGCTTATATATCCTCCAAAACACAAAAAATTGACATTTATATCCAAATAATTATTTTATATATATTTAAAACAACAAAACACAGAATAATTGTAATTTGAATATAAAATGTGATTATACCCTTATGCTTATACTAGATCTATAAACCACCAGAATTCTACAAAATTAGTTACTGTAATACACTCCCTTAGAGTCCACGTTCTTTGATGGCTGTTAACATTAATGGTTGAATGAATTTAATTCTTAATGTTATATCGAATTTAGGAATTAAATTTTTGATGTTATATCAAATGAATTAATGCTTGAAACCTATATTTATAACGGGATATGATGGAATACAATATTTTGTGCTGAGAATAGATTAAAATGTAAATCTTAATGTGAAATGTGTTTTGTGATTCCCTGAAGCGATATGATTTTTGTTAAAAGTTGATGAGAAGTATTGAGGTTGTCAATCTTGTAACTTTTTATGTGTTTATGAAGTTGTTGATCTTTCAACGTGTATTTGTAATTTAGAAATGATAAGATTAACGATATAATGGTTATTTTGTATTTAAATTATAGTTATCATGAATTTTTTGGTTTAAAATGTACATAAAAAATTATTTGGATATAAATGATAATTGTTATGTTTGAGGATGATATATATGCAATTATTAGTTTAGGTTGAATATATATGCAATTTTGAGTCTTTTGAGGGATGTATATGCAATTAACCCTTAATTTAAAAAAATGCATTAAATGACAAAAACTTTAGAGGGGCCAAGGACCACCCCTGCCCTTACTATCCTTCGTCCTTGGATACAATACGTGCATGTGGTGATGTAGTCAGGGTATAAGATGCAACGTGACTTTCTTGATTCAGGTGGCGGAGGTAGTAATCATTGAAAAAAAGATGATCATGTCATGGCAGATAGGGAGCCGGGTCAAGATGGAACGAAGGAGATGGACATTATTATCTTCACTATGGTTAATGGTATCCCTGTAGGCAATGATAATACCTCTAATTCTCATGGTACTAATACAAGTACGACTACTATGCTTAAATATGTTAATCGAATGCATTCCAGTCCTGTGCGTAATGGTGATAAGTTATTTGCTAATTTATTTAATAAAGAACCAAGTAAGAAATTTTTTATTTTTGTACTTTGGTTACTCCGACGGAAAACGCAGCTGAGGTGACGGTCCTATTGGATTCTATTCGATCTATTAGCAAAAGGCTTATTCATTCGTGTTTATGGTTCCTTTCTTGGTAAACTGGTGGCAATCTCGTTGTTGCTAACTATGTTAGAAACACTAGAAGTAAATTTTGATTGGTTAAATCAATGCTTAACTCGTTTACAGAATTATTTTTCTTTCTGTTAAATTTTATAGATGGTATGAATGCTATGCTTGAAAATGGTTCATGGTTTATTCGATGTAACCCAATTATCCTGAATAAGTAAGATCCGGATATGAATTTTTTAAAAGAGGGGGTTGGTAAAAAAAAGTTTATAACTCTTATTCAATTCATATATAAAACATGTAAAAAAAACTTTGATATGTTAACTAAAGCTTTAAATTTATAATACTGGTTTTGTTTGACAAAATCACTACCACACGGGAAAGAGTAATATAGAACCAGAACGAAGCTGATGTCAGATTCTTATACTACTATACTACTGATATGTGTAAGCATTCATGGGGTAGGTCAAGCTATGCTAGAGAAATGATTAAGCTTTATGTGGATGAGGAGTTGAAATATACAATTGTGGTGGCTATTAGTGGCAGAGCTTGAAGGTTGTCGTTGAGGGGCCAAAATATTTATAGTGTCGTAGCATTACCCTTATTCTCAAAAACATTCGCCTCAATTCAATGGTATTGATATACCTCATAAGTAAATGTTTCAACGTAATTGTAGATCTAATAGAATTAATTAAATTATCATACAAAAAGTAGATGTAATTGCATTTCAATTACGTTTTGCAAGTGTTTTTTTCTCAGGTTTTGAAAATCTTACTTAATTAAACACTTGCATACTTGATTTTTGATTTCTAAGGATGGAGATTTCATATATTGAATTGTACACAACCTGTACTTGTACTACTATTTGTTTCCTTATTTGTGTATAGTTCACAAACTTGTAAGGAAAGAGGACACTCCATTTACTTTATTGATATAAATCTCGGTGTTTTCCCAAAAGTTTCTTTAAACACACATATAAACTATCAATGACTCAAACTTTGAGGGGAAGGGGCGCAACCGCACTATGCTCGGCCCCTGGTGGCTATGCCTAAACTCAAAGGTGGGGGTGTTTATTGGACCAATTTTCGTGTTGAATATGAGTGAAAACCTCCTAGATGTTCGAGCTGCAAGATCTTTGGTCATGTGTTAGATGGATGTCCTAATCCTACGCGAACTTATGGTGCTAAGAATGGATAGAACTAAAGAAGCCTAAGCAGACCGCTACGGGTGTTTTGGTTGGTCCTAAGGTGAGCTTTAAATCTGTTAATCAGGAATTAAGACCGATTCTAAAGAAGAATACCACGTCTAGTAAGGAAGATCAGATCCTGGTAAAGAGGATAGAAACTCAAATTCTTTTGATGCGCTTATTTCGATTGAAACTAATGACGATTTGGGTACAAATTGGGGGGCTTCCAAGTTGGCTGATTTGGATGACACTTCGGGTGAGTTTATGTTTGTAACTAGTACTCTTTATGCGGACTCTAGTGCTACCCCTATTATTGATAAAATTAATAAGATGGAAACGAGTGTTATTGAGGGTACATGTACTCTTTTGGATGATGAAAGGAAGCCGAATCCTAGCATAAGGGTTGAACACTCATTTGTGGGTGATGATGAGGATGTTGTCTAACCTAAGGATAACGATATGGCTAAATTTATGGCTAGTTTGTAGGAAAAATGGAAAGACGCATACAAGAATGGTGATGACGACGACGACCCATGTGATGATGATATGTATGATGATCAGGATATCCCGAGCAACATCTAAGGTATTGCTGATAGCAGGATCCGTATAGTAGGTGTAAGAAATTTTAGTATGTTTTTGTGTTCCCCGTGTTTGGTGTGTAAGGCTATATATAGCCCTCCCTTTTGTTGAATAAAGCAAGCAATTCCAGTGATTACTTTTCTGCATTACATTCTTTATCTTTCTTCAAGTCTTGGTTCGAGGCTTGAAGAAGAAGTTGCGGTGAGGAAACTTCTCAATTTAGCCCCGCAAAAGTATCTACTAATCATTTCTTCTATAGAGCAATATTCGAGATCGAAACCATGTCGTTTGAAGAAGCTGTGAGGAGGCTCAAAGCATATGAAGAAATATTAAAGGGCTATGATGAGAAGGATGAAGAGCAAGGGGGTTGTTGTTTACTAGCGGTGAGTTCTTTAGAGGAGGACGAGGTCGGGGAAGAGATTTTGGTAAAGGAGAAAGAGGACATGGAAGAAGCTCGGGTCAAGGTGACAAGAGCACGTTTAGATGCTACGAGTGTGGAATACGCGGACACTTCGCAAGGGAGTGTACTAAATGGAAGAACAACCACAATGAAGCCAACTTGATCAAGAAAGATGAACCGACACTGTTGTGAGGAAGCGAGACAAGATTAAGGGGGTGATTGTTGGTTATAATCTTGACTGGATCAGTGTTATACTTTAGTATTCCAGTACTTTAGTTAAGTTAGTGAGTCAAATAATAGGAGTTTGAATTGGTATGTACTTAGACCAGGTATTTAGGTTAGACTAGGAGAGTGGGTGAGTTAAAATACCTAGTCTTTAGGTGGTAACGTTCCATAGTTTGTTCCTATTTTTGTGTTCCCCATGTTTGGTGTATTAGGCTATATATAGCATGTACGCTTTCCGAAGAGTTGATGTTCAAGCCTTTTACTTATAACAACATAACCAGTATATAGAACGTGTACCCTGATTAACTCGAAAAATAACAAAGTACCTAGTCCAACTCTCATTACTCTGGCCTCTACAGATATACTAGTAACTCCTATGTAAATAAAAGTTATGAAACTACAACTTTTTATATAACTCGAAATCAGGCAAGTCCGACACACCCCTGGCCAAAACTGTGCACCTTTGCCGTTACTTAAACCCAATAACCCGTCCGTTTTACAAGTCTAACATATATGCAAGCTCCCGTGACTATGTAAGGATGCCACTAGTACTCTAGAAGACAACATACGAACAAGTGAAAACTTATTTGCCAATCTGATGCACCTCCACCATCGACCCATTAGACACTACAACAATACTGAACCTAGGGACGCCCTTTTTCTAGGGTCGACTTAGTCGTCCCTAGATTAAGGGGGGACCCACCACTTTTACATCAAAAACTTGGTCAAAAGGGCTGTGGGGACCTCAAATCCTAGGGACGACTCGTACCTAGGTTAAGTAAATGTATTTTCCCGTTTTTAAATCTTTTTTATTTATTTAAAATTAATATAAATATTTTTTATTTAAAAAGTTTAAAATGAAAGTGGACCCACATAACTTAGGGACGACTAAGTCGTCCCTAGGTTAAGTAAATATATTTTACCAGTTTTTTTATCTTTTTTATTTATTTAAAATTATTTAAAATTAATATAAATATTTTTTAAAAAACGTTTAAAACAAAAGGGGGGGGGGGGGCCTTGTAACTTTGGGATGACTAATTCATCCCTAGGTGAAGGAAAATTTATTTTTTCCTTTTTTGTCACTTGTATTTATTTAAAATTATTTAAAATTAATTTAATTATTTTATTTAAAAAAAACTTTATTATAGTTAAAAATAACTTTATACATATTTAGAAAAAAAATTATACATATTTAAAAATAACTTTATACATATTTAAAAAAAACTTTATACATATTTAAAAAAACTTTATACATATTTAAAAAAAATATATTTATTTTAAAAAAAACATATACGTATTTAAAAAAAACTTTAGATATATTTAACATTTAAACAGGCGCTTAATTAAACATATATATTACAGCGATAATAGATTCATAAATAAGAAAAACAACACATCACAAACTAATTAAAACTAAACGTACAGATTAACATATAATAATAAAATACAAATTAACACATTAAAATAACAATTAGATTACTACTCAAAGCTAAGATTTTCCATTTCATTTAAAAGCTCATGAAGTATTGCAGCCGATTGACATGCGTGGTCTTCAGGATGCCTTTCCATTTCTAGTCTTGTCTCTAGCATCTTTATCTTTAGATCTTTGATCTTGCAATTAGAGCACTCAGTGGGTGCAGATTGAGAATGACCTGTAGAAGAACTTGGATGTGAATCTTGAGGTGTTGAAGATCCAAGGGAAGATCTTATACGGAGTTCAAGATCAAAATCATCCTTCCATTTAAAATATTTACATCCATAATCATCTGTTTTTTGCTGTTACAAAGTAAACAAATAACATGACATGTCATTTTAATAATCACACGTATTACATAACTAAAACATTTGATTGTTTACCTTCGAAAGAGGACATGCATAGTAAAGTTTACCAAAGCTATGCGGTTGATGTGACTGTCTCAACATAATATATCCCTTTCTACATGTACACTTATAAGCTTCAAGCGGATCCATCTTATGCAAAATCGGGTGGTGGTGGTGGTGAGTTTGGTATGAGAGGATAAGAGTTTGTGAGGATAAGAGCTACCATAAATAAAGATAAAAATTTAGGGTCGACACATTTAGTGACGACTTAGTCGACCCTAGCTTTCCCGCCAACATTTTCCCGCCAACATTTACCGCCAACATTTCCCGCCAATATTTGATCACTTAAACATGCTTAAGCTCGGTATTTTTAGCTTAATGGTCACCTCAGAGCAATAATGACATATTGTCTTACACTCTTACTATATAATGTATAACCGTAACATATGGACTCATCGGTTGAACCTATAACGTATAACCCTAACATATGGAATCATCGGTTGAACCTATAACGTATAACCGTAACATATGGAATCATCGGTTGAACCTATAACGTATAACCCTAACATATGGATTCATCGGTTGAACCTATAACGTATAACTGTAACATATGGAATCATCGGTTGAACCTATAACGTATAACCCTATACATCACTTGAGGACATCAGAGAGTGGCTAGACACATTTGACATAAAATATTATGAAACCAGGTTCAACATGAACTGGCGGGCTATCTTAAACACAATCATGGCTGAACCGCAAGAGTTCATTGCTGAAAATGGTTGGGAATTTTTGAATTTGGAATTTATTGATTCTGACTCCGATAGTGCAGATGCAGATGAATCGGATCAGGGTTACACACCATCTGATATGGAGTCTGGGTCTGCGTTGACATGGGAAGAGTTGGAGCGTGAAGCTACTTTTTTTTAATGGCGATTTTATTAACACTCTAGCAAGAAGCTAGAAGAAAGAAGGAAACGGAAAAAAGAACAAAACAGTTAATTTACAAGGAAATAAGGATTAACAATCCAATCTAGCCAACCAGGAACTGGAGTCTTTATCCTATTACTAATCCATGAATGGGATACAACTTTTATTTCCTCGCTTAACGTATCCTTTCTCGGAGGTTTCAAGTCAAAGCAAACACGATTCCGAAATCTACAAATCACCCAAAAAGTAGCTTGAATAACAGCATCAAAACAAGTCTTCATGGTGGGACTAAAGTTTGTTGTATCGCTCCAAGAGATTAGCTACCGAGCAGTCAACAAACACATGGAGCGTGAAGCTACTAATGCAGATAGGGAGAAAGGAGATGAGTCCCACAGTGAGGGTGAGAAAAGAAAGAAGATGAAGGCTTTTGGAAAGTCCCGTGGTGCTCCTAGTACCAATGCTCCTAAACGTCCAAAGTTTAGAATGTAGAATTTTTTTATTTATTTATTTTTTTTCTTAATGAGTTGGACCGTTACCACTGTGATGAAGATGATAGCCCTACCTTTTAAGTTTCGACTGTTAGTAACACGAACTAGTTTAACCGTGTTTCAAATTATACAGTATGGAAGAAAATTGAATATGTTAAGATATCAGATAAGTAGTGTTGACGTATATGGTAAAATAGACCCTGAATAATACTAGAAGGGCAAAAGGTAAAAGGTTAATAAGCAAAGGACTAACAAATAAATACACAAGGGACTAACATGCAAAAGTTGGGCTATAAATAGTCCCATCTCTCACTCTACATAGCCAGGTTCTATCCTCTCTCTCACTACACTTTCTCTCTCTATATCACAGCATATGCATATAAGACCTTTCATACGAGGCACTGACTTGACCGTTGGAGGGTGGTTCCCCAGGCTCCGGCCTGGGCCCCTTCTAACGAGTTCTTTCTTGTTTGACAGCAGTTTCTGGGCTTGACATAAGGCTCCGGCAGCCATCCGGGTCAACCCTGCAGAAATATGTTTCAACAAATGGCGCCATCCGTGGGGCCCGTTATTCTATTCTACCACAGCTAAGATAACGGGTCTCCTTTATTCACTTTGTCTAAAACAGGGTGATATAATGCATTGTGTACGAGGGGTGGGTATGATCTGGTTTACCCCTTCGTTTGAACTCTTGGAAGTGTTATTCGGTATGTTGTTCATCGGTAGCGGAATATGTAGCCTTTCTGAGTGAGCTCTAGATCCTGTGTATGTTGATTCGGTGGATAACTCCGGCTCCACCTGCTTTCGGAAGGCTTTCTCTGATATGGATCTATAGTGTATAAGAAAGCATCTCTCATGGCGTCTGGTATGAATCGACTAAGGGTTCCGGTTTACTTTATCCGGAGAACCTTTAGTTACATGGGCCATTCAGTTACTGTTTAGTTCACCCTTTCGTCTGCGATTGAATGTATAGGCGTCCGGATTATTCCTCCGGTATATGTTGGCCGGTGACATGTACAGGGTTGCCGTTAGAAAGCCACATTTTGTGTTTCGATACGGTATGCATCGTCGGTGTGGTGCGAACGTTAAAAGATGGGATATGTTATTCGCACCCATTCTTCCTGTATATAAATATCGTAACCTCCTATATGCGGTGACCGGTGATACCTTCGGTATTGTGCGGTGAAAGGAGAGTAACTATGATCCGACTTTTTCATCTGGTATGTTTCGTTCGGTTGATAATGTTGGTTGGTACCCTTCGGTCAGAGGAAGAGATGAATGGTCCGTCATGTGATTGTTCGGTTGACACCCTTGACATAGTTTTGGGGTGTATAAGGGGCCTTCCTCATAACGAACCGGTATAAGGCTCCGGTATAAAATGACTAAAGGCTCCAGTATGTTCTACAAGACGGAATGAACCTCTGGCATAATGGCTTTCGGCATAGTATCGAGTCCGGACGTTACAACCATCCTTCCAACACGATTACTCCAGGAATATGAGGGCATATCGGTCTTCTAGGCATTGCCTCGGTATGGTTTCTTTCAGTAGTAGAAAGGTATACTCATGACGGGTTTGTTGGCTAGGATCCGGATCATTGTGCTTTTTAATGGTCGATGGGTTAGTTTGGTTAACGCTTCCATTCCGACGTAATTCCCATAACACACTGTAAGTCCTCGACCCATCGACTTTCATCGGTTGCTATGATATACTATCATTTGACTATGCCTTTTGTTATGTGCGTGTAAATACAATTAGGCTTTTTCACCATGTTACTTCGACCATATAGTTGTAAAAAGAACAAATGGTGGCCAGAGTGAAATAACCTTCGCTTTGAGAAGGAACACCGGAGACAGGCAAAAAAAAAGTTTTAAGAAAGCTTTATGCCATCATAACTTTTGTATGTTATTTAATGAGGAATAGTACAAGAGACATGTGAAATAGTGAAAGTAAGCCATCTTGGAAATATGAATAAAAGATACAGTGAAAGTAAGCCTTCTTGGAAACATCAGTAAAAGATACAGTGAAAGTAAGCCATCTTGGAAACATGAATACAAGATACATGTGAAAGTAGGTCACGTTGGAAACATTAAAAGATACATATGGAAAGTAGCTTTTAACATTGTTGCTTTGGAAACATAAATGATAAATACATATTTTGGAAAATAAGCATTGTGTTTCTTGATAAATGAAAGGGCTACTTTGTTTATAACATCTGATAAATGGTTAGCATACCTTTTATTCTCACGTTTAGTTTTGATTCTGCTATAGATCCTTAAGTATAAGCCATAATGATGTAAATGAGTTAAGGCAAACCAGGTATCTTAACTATTTTATCTTAGAAAAGCTTGAGCTCGCAATCTCCATTCACGTCTTATTTTGAAATCTCAAATTCAGCTGGTTAGTTAATAGTTATATCTAAAACTTGATCAGCCCAGCTTGTATTCAAAGAATAAAAAAAGGGAAGGAGTCAACTTAGTGCATTGAGTATTTGATTTGGGTATGGTACAACTAATAAGAGAATGTATTTTCTTTCACTATTTTTATCAAAAATATTCTTTTAAATATTAGCCTTTTATTTTCTGGACTGTGCGAGTCAGCACACGCTTGTACACGTTATGAAATATTTGAATGACCGTATATTTTGGTTGACAGGTCAAAA
This sequence comes from Glebionis coronaria, assembly GCA_025667525.1. Lineage (NCBI taxonomy): Eukaryota > Viridiplantae > Streptophyta > Magnoliopsida > Asterales > Asteraceae > Glebionis > Glebionis coronaria. The sequence goes on along the minus strand of CM046882.1, from coordinate 6,610,585 downwards.
AAGTACATATGAAATATTTTATCATAGTACTACTACATCATTTTTAATCGAATGGGAGGTACATTAGTTATTGAACTCAAATAATGGTTGTCGTCCAATGTTAAATAAAAGTAATCCCACCACATGAAATATTACACGTAGCTGGATGAAGCCCACGTAATTGGTAGATACTACGTACATTTTTTAGGGCTTGAAATATTATTTCATGCGTATCTATTTAATGCGTATGTGATTAATTTTTTGAACTTGGATGGTATCGACACATATATCTACATCTAGGAAATAAAAAGACTTGCACATGCAAGCAGTAATTTATGTTATATACAAACTAGAATACAAGCACCGAATACAAATTCAATAAAGTCAAAGTTAAATGTACTGAGCTATTATTATTGATAGCTATTGAAAACTCCGGTAAATTAATTTCACGTCTTACGTACGTGTCGAGGTACCCATTTATTTGTGAGTAAAGAGACTCGTAATTGGGTTATAAACAAAATTTCTATATGGAAAAATGTTTTCTTCTTCAAAAGATTAAGGACATAAAATGTTATGTAAAGCTACAAGACACGTATTACATCATTTATAATGATAAGATAAAATATTGGTAAAGAGAAAGATTAATTATTATCTAAAAATCGTGTTTCACATCATATGCGATGCAAGTGAGCATGTGACGTTGCTTGGTCAATAAATGGAACCTCACATGTTTAGTACTGTAATACATTATTGATCGGCGATAAACTAAAGTAATTGGTTTTCTCTTTACAACTTTTGTAAAGCAAATAAAAGTCACGTGAGTTAAGATTCATCGAAAATTGTGATGATAATTAAACGAATTTATGTGAAAAAGTACAATGCGTGACTATTCTTCTTTATTATCTACTGATGGACAAGTAAAAACAACCTTTCACATAGGATATACAATTAATAAATCTCAATCTTACTTATATAATGGTACTACCGTGGTTACGAACATTATATGATTTAGAAATTCGGAATTCCAATCTACTATGATGCATGAAGTCGATTACACAATTCTAGTTAGCCATTTCAAAACGTTTGTCAAGTTTCTAAGAATTACTATTTGTAAGAGTTGTGGAGAATAGATAATAGAGTAAGACCATTTCAAAAAAAAGATATGTGTAAAACAATAATGGGTACAACATTGGTACCTCATGTCTTCGTCAGTAAATTTGGAAACATAACAAATGTCTACTTGATTAGGCAATTCTTAACAAATATGGAAGAGCTTTTAATTAGTTTCTGAATGAACAAAAATTTAGTTGCACACAATATCTCAACACCTCTTCTGTCGGGCTTTTGGATACCGCCTAAGACCCAATGTTTTGTAGGAAATCCAGCGATAGACCTTTTGGCCTGTTACACCAATGAATTATTTATGTTATTTAAGTTCAACGACACTAATCGAGTATAGTGTCATCGAACTGGGGGGTATAATGGTGTGATCCCTTCATCACGAATGTCATAATTGGCTGTAATCTCGTTGAGGCATGATATTATATTTTTCATATCTAATGGGAGAAAGCAAAAAGCTTTCATGTTATATGTTTCAGGACGGCTTATATGAGCAATTATTTGGTGGAGCCATAATCTTGAGGCATAATCTTGTGGCATAATCTTAAGGCATAATCTTGTGGCATAACCTTGAGACATAATTTTGAGGCATAATCTTAAGGCACAATCTTGAGGCACAATCTTGGAACCTCCGGTCCAACTAACCGAGATGGGCATTGCACGCAACTGTGCAGGACGCGCCTTATGGGTAGTCCGGAAGACAAAGTAAAAGCGGCCTGGTGCCGATGTCTTCCCATATTTTATCGCATAACTGCATAGGACGCGCCCGAGGGGCAGTCCGGAAGACAAAGTAAAAGCGGTCTCGTGCTGATGTCTTCCCATATCATAGCGCATAATTGCGTAGGACGCGCCCGAGGGGCAGTCTGGAAGACAAAGTATAAGCAGTATAAGCAGCCTCGTGATGATGTCTTCCCACATTATAATGCATAACTGCGTTGAACGCGCTTTACGGGAAATCCGGAGATAAATTAGAAGCGGTCTGACGCCAATATCTCCCACATAACATACAAAACACGTTAAGTATTGGACACACCTAAAAAGCAGTCCGGAGACAAACTAAAGCGGCCCAGTGCCGATATCTCCCACATAATGAACGAAAACACGTTAAGTATTGGACGCGCCGGAGACAAATTAAAAGCGGCCTAGTACCGATGTCTCATATATATAATATAAAAAAACGTTAAGTATTGGACGCGCCTAATGGGCAGTCTTTAAGACAAAGTAAAAGCGGCCTAGTGCCGATGTCTTTTTATATTATAACACATAATTGTGTTGGACGCGCTCAATGAGCGGCCCAAAAGACAAATTAAAAACGGCATGATGTCGATGTCTTCCGATTAATAAATATTGCAGGAGATAACACCGGAGTGGGGCATACAAATAAAATCAAGAATCATGCGAAACAGAAAAGATGTCATTACAAACGGAAACAATATACAATTATGGCGTGTCAAGACAACTATAAAGTGGCTACATGCCAATGTTTTCCTATAACAAATGGGACAAGCCTATTTAGGCACTCCGGAAACAAATTAATTGCGGCCGATGTTTCCCTATCGAAATATCGAACCATAAACACCAACCGGTCTCGTAGGAAAGTTGAGGAACAAAGTCCCCAAGGGTACCACCGGAGAAGAATATGTAAGTGCTTCGTCCGATGTTTGAGGTACGCCATTTAATTATAGCATCGTTGGTCGATAACCAACAATACTATACTAGGGGAACCATGTGGGTTATATATGGCCACGTTTCCGGAAGGATCAACTGTTAAGTCCTTCGTACAAACCCTCGACGTACTATTTAAGTATAGCATCATTGGCCGTTAGCCAAAAACACTATACTGAGGGCATGTTGATATATACCGTCTGGCAGGTCTGATTCGGAAAGAAATCGGAGGAGGTTTAGATTTCCCTTCGAGACCTCTGGGGCGCTATTTAAGTATAACATCATTGGCCGTTGACCAATAACATTATACTGGGGGGCATGTTGACGTATGTGGTTCGGAGGATGTTTTTAGATTCCCATTCGAGACCCCGATATACTATTTAAGTATAACATCATTGGCCGTTGACCAATAACATTATACTGGGGGCATGTTGACGTATGTGGTTTGTAGGATGTTTTTAGATTCCCATTCGAGACCCCGATATACTATTTAAGTATAACATCATTGGCCGTTGACCAATAACATTATACTGGGGGCATGTTGACGTATGTGGTTTGTAGGATGTTTTTAGATTCCCCTTCGAGACCCCGATATACTATTTAAGTATAACATCATTGGCCGTTGACCAATAATATTATACTGGGGGCATGTTGACGTATATGGTAAAATAGACCCTGAATAATACTAGAAGGGCCAAAAGGTAAAAGGTTAATAAGCAAAGGACTAACAAATAAATACACAAGGGACTAACATGCAAAAGTTGGGCTATAAATAGTCCCATCTCTCACTCTACATAGCCAGGTTCTATCCTCTCTCTCACTACACTTTCTCTCTCTATATCACAGCATACATATATGCATATAAGACCTTTCATACGAGGCACTGACTTGACCGTTGGAGGGTGGTTCCCTGGGCTCCGGCCTGGCCCCTTCTAACGAGTTCTTTCTTGTTTGACAGCAGAAATATGTTTCAACAAGTAGGTTTAGGTCGTTGTATTAAATGCTAATGATCATTTTCTTACTGCAGATGTGTTTTTTACTGTGAAAGTCATCAGCTTTGATGTTATCACATCTCATACCTTGGTTGAATACTTAGACGATATGTATTGATCAGTGGTGACTCTTAATAAAAAATTTAGACATAAGAAAATGAATTCAGGATGTGTTTATCTATAACGGGTCAAAATGGGTCTCATAAGAGAGGGGAAGATAGCTATATAGAAAACGGGTCAAATGGTTCAGAAGTGTTTACAGTTGCATAGGAGATATATATCTATAGAGATCACAGTAATGAGAGTAGGACTAGGTACGTTGTTATTTTTCTATTTACTCAGGGTACACGTTATATTGTTATAAGTAAAAGGCTTGAACATCAACTCTATGGAAAGCGCACATGCTTGAATAGTTTCCGATATGTAGGAAGATATCTTGATGTTTGTAAGTTGTTCTTCTGCTGTTATATAATAAGCGTGTGTGCTTTATGTCTGTTTGTATGTTTTTACTCGATTATAATTCCTAAGATAATTGCAGAAATGAAATATTCATGTTTGTGTTTTAAAGGACATATATTTGCTAAATTGGATCCAGTTAGTAAATCATCATCGTTCATTGCAAGATAAACAAAAATTATACGAAAAGTGAATTGATCATATTGCTGATACAAAAGTCAATTGTAATCCTGATGCAATAAACTCTACAACGGAAGGAGCGGAATGCTTTGCTCATGTCTAAAGAAGTTATCAGGATCGAACTCAGTCTTGACCTTAACCAACCTTATGAAATTATCTATATAATAGCGCCATCCCCATGAACTACTCGCGTTCATGATAAAAGATAATTTCATGAGGTTGGTTAAGGATAAGACTATGTTCGATCCTGATAACTTCTTTAAACATGATCAAAACATTCCGCTCCTTCCATTGTAGAGTAATTTTATACAGAATTACAGTTGATTTTTTGTATCAACAAAGTGATCAATTTTGAATAACTTTGTATGTCTTTATTGTTTTTATCTTGCAATGAACGATCGAGAGAAAAACATACAAACAGACATAGACAACACGCTTATTATCTAACAGCAGAAGAACAACTTACAAACATCCAGATATCTTCCTACATAGCGGAAACGTTCAAGCCTTTTACTTATAAAGAACGTGTAACTGTAAACACTTCTGAACCATTTGACCCGTTTTCTATATAGCTATCTTTCCCTCTCTTATGAGACCCATTTAGACCCGTTATAGATAAACACATCCTGAATTCATTTCCTTATGTCTAAATGTTTTTTAAAAAGAACAAAGGTGTCCCTCTGATAACATAAAATGATTCAGTGTGTTACCTGTTTACATGTTCTCGAATAAAAGAACAAAGGTGTCCCTCTGATAGCGAAACATCTCATAGGGACAAATTGGGATGCTTTTGTCATTCTTTATTACAAGTGAATGCTGATTGGGTCGACAAATCAACAGAAGACGTCCAAGTAGGCCTATGGGTTCGTTATCGTTATAGGATGTATATTGGTTTGTTGAATTGGTTCATGGGCATGTCCATGGACCTTGTCTTCCTGATAATTAGCTTATTTAATACAACGACCTAAACCCACTTATTTGATATTTTAACGAATTCAATTTTCTTCCTTATTGTATAATCTGAAACACGGTTAAACTAGTTCGTGTTACTAACATTCATATCAGATTAAAATAAATAAAACAGTACAGTCGAAACTTGAAGGTAGGGCCTGTTACGCAGGTCTCGTTGGGATTTCCAGGATCGAATTGATCAAGCACACATCATGAACATCATCATAATAATAAGAACAAGAATATAGGGGATCGAACCTTAAATAATCTGATATAAATATGGAATGAATGTAAAATACAGGATTCCTAATCTATAAATAATGAATGAAACGGTGCCTAACGAAGCGTTGTGATGGTTCTGAAGAACCAACAGTCGTGCCTCTTCCATATAACCGTTCCTTAACTGCTGTCTAAACTATCTAGGGTTTTGGGTTGTTGGCCTGCGGCCCAACCCGTATGTATACAGGCTTTGAAGTATCTTGGGGCTGTTCTTTGTTCTTCCTGGTGTCTTCCTATGTGTCTGATTTGCAGCCTTTTACAACAGGAATAACACGTTATTATTCTTCTGTCAAAGATCAATAATATTAATCTCCAACAGGGCCAGCATCTTCATCACAGTGGTAACCGTTTATCATTACTTGACTTAAGTTTACTCAAACTCCGTAATTCTTCATTCAAAGGAAATAATATTAATTCTACATTCTAAATTTTGGGCGTTTAGGAGCATTGGTACTAGGAGCAGCACGGGACTTTCCAAAAGCTTTCATCTTCCTTCTTTTCTCCTCATCCTCGCTGTTAGACACATCTCCTTTCATCTCCTCATCCATGCTGTCAGACTCTTCCATTTCCTCTTCTTCGTCCTCATCATCCTCGGACTCCACCAAAGATGCACTGTCGGACTCGTCATCATCCGACTCAGACTGAGACTCCATATCAGATGGTGCATAACCTTGATCCGATTCATCTGATGCACTATCAGAGTCAGAATCACTAGCTTCCAAATTCAAAAACTCCCATCCTTTGTCAGCAATAAACTGTTGCGGTTCAGCCATGATTGTGTTTAAGAGAGTCCGCCAGCTCATGTTGAACCTGCTTTCATAATATTTTATGTCAGCTGTGTCTAGCCAATCTTTGATGCCCTCAAGTGATGTAGAAGGAATTGAATCGATCCGTAGGACATCACGCTTAAAGTCCTTGAACACGATTGCCATGTCGAAACTCTTCTGTCCTTGCCCAACCCTTTCGAGGTTCACAATCTCGATCTCTCTCAATGTAACAACGAGAAATGGACTTTCTATCAGATCGACCAAGCAGCTTGCAGTTGGAACTATGAAAGTGGAAGCTTTGTGGGGTACCCCATGAAACCCGAGCTTTCTTTTAGTCCGCTCAAACTCAAGTTCTAACTTGGACCTTTTCCAAATTTTGTTAACGCCATTAACAAAGCTCTGAAATTTCTCACTGGTTTTATTTTTACGATCTTGTTCTCTACGTTCTTCCTCCACCTCATCTGGGTCATATGCAGATCTCCTTGAACCTCCTAAATTTTGAACAGACTCCATCACCTTTTCATAGAATTGAACATCTTTCGTCTTTTTATTTCCAACCATGATCTCGTTATGGAGATGAAAATGTAGCAGCGTTATCAATTCTTTATCTGCTGGTTGAAAGAAGGCGTGTTTAATGTTTCCAAATAATATATCCAAAGCACGTTCATTCTTCCTTGATGTCGAATATCTAAAGCCATTATCATGAGACTCCAGAGTACCCGAAATCTCCCTTCCACGAAACGAGGTACGGATCAAAAGGTTGCTCAGTTTTAACGGACTGGAGTTACAACCAACACGCACGAGTTTCTCCTGCGTAACCAACGATTCCCTCTGAGCTCTTTCAGACACACGCGAAAGATAATCCTTTTTTAGTATCTTTATACTTTGTTCTAGTTCACTAATATGCTTCGAGTCCTTTGAACAAAAGGCTGCCTCCTTGAAGTAAATTTGCGACGGAATCATGAACACCTTTGGATCATGGAAGGTAATACGAATAACGTATTTATAGAACTTACGGCTTGCATCAACATGAGTCGTTACAGTCTTGACAGTAGCCACATGACAAGGTACCATCGTAGGTACCATCGTAGGTACCATCTGTACATGACAAGGTACCATCTTAGGTACCAATATCTGTTCATATACCGGAATGAGTATAGCCGCATTCCTCTTGTCTACCATAATCATGGTTTGGTCTCTCGGCTGAGGAACATCATTAGGGTTTTCGTAAGCCCTAAAATCACTTGATATTCTGCAAGAAGAAGATCTGGCAGGCACTGTTTTATCAGCATAGCCACCAGAAAGCCGTCGAGCGGTTTCGTCGTTAACCTTACGACCAAGTTGAGCTTGATGCTGGTTTCTTCTATTTTCTTTCGACACTTCGTGGTTGATTGATCTAAGTGATCGATTTGGTGCCATAACCTGGTCACGTATCAAAGTTAGTTATTCAGTAACCAGATTGGAAAACAAGACTAATGCAGATTAAACAAACAAAAATCGATTGTTTTTAAAGAAAACTAGTAACCCTTTTTGCAAGATAATCGAGAATCTGGTAAAAAAAACCACAAAGATCGATTGTTTTTAAAGAAAACTAACCCGTTTTGCAAGATAATCGAGAACGGTAAAAAAAAACACAAAGATCGATTGTTTTTAAAGAAAACTAACCTTTTTTGCAAGATGAACGATCGAGAGAACCTGGTAAAAAAACACAAAGATCGATTGTTGTCATAGGTTTGGTTTTATAAGATATAATCGTGTGTTGATGTTTTTAATATATATAGGTTAGAGTCTACCAAAACCCTAAAAACGATTTTTTGTTGGACCTTAACCTCCAAACCCTAGGCGGTTAATTATGGTACAATAAACTCTCTAAATAATTTCAATAAACTCTCTAAATAAATTCTGCTTTTGGGGATCAAACAAAAACTAAAACAAGCTTAAGCTCGAGTTAATTATGATCCTCGTTTAGCTATGGGCTTCACACATCAAAGTCGATTAGATCGCGAGCATATATACTATAAGAATTCGGTTTTAGTGAAATCTAAGTATTCGGATTAACCAACAAAGAGTTATAAAAAACCTCCATCAAAACCCTAAAAAACGATTTTTTGTTGCGACCTTAACCTTCAAACGCTAATTTTTTTCCTGTCGATCTCTTTCATCCACATATCATTGTTTGGTTTCTTATTATATTACCCCTCCGTCCCAAAATAAGTTTTCACATTTGACTTTTAAAGTGTTTTCTCCGCAAGTTTATGCAATATATATTAGGGGAGTGCAAGAAACCGAAAACCGAAACCTAAACCGAAAAAACCGAAGAACCGAAACCTAAAAAACCGAAACCAATTGAAAAACCAATGGTTCGGTTTTTGCATTTTGAAAAAATCGAAGCTTTTTGTTCGGTTTGGTTTGAGCATTAAAGAAATCCGATATAAACCGAACCGATCTTTCCAAACATGAGAATATATATATAAGTTCACGTCGAAGTTAATGGACGAAAGATATGCTACGCTAGATTAATTCTATCATGTGTAATAACTAATTATTGTTTCATATGCTTATTGAACATGACTCAATAATAAGTTTTCTTCTCGATTGTTTTTTTAATTAGGTTTTTATCGTTGTTATTGTGTTGATTTATACACATAAATGATTTTTTTAGGATTTTATATGATATTTTTTCCTTATTGTTAATGTTGTGTTTCTTGTTGTTATTATTTATTTAAAGCTTTTAACGTGTCGGTTTATGGTATATTCAAAATTGACTTGTAAAAGCGAAGCTCGATAAATTATATAGAAACAGAAAAAGCCAAAAAACCAAACCGAAAGTAAATCGAAAACCGAAAAACCAAACCGACACAAAACCGAAACCGAATGGTTCCTACAAATTAGAAACTAAAATTTGTTGGTTCGGTTTCGGTTTTATACAAAAACCGAACCAAACCGGACCATGCTCAACCCTAATATATATGAATGGATAGAGTTTTAAATGTGTAATCCATTAATGTAACTTTTATCAAGTATTATATACTCCATCCGTCCCTAAATAAATGTCAACTTTGACTATTATCGGTTTTTTTTTGTTCAACTTTGACCGTAAATATTTATATTTATGTTATATAATACTTGATACAAATAATATGAATGAATAATTTTCATCAAGTATTATATAACACAAAGATGAATATTTACGGTCAAAGTTGAACAAAAATACCGAAAAAAAGTCAAAATTGACACTTATTTATGGACGGATGGGGTAACACAAACAAACAAATTTGCCGCCAAAGTTACGGAGAAAACACTTTCAAAGTCAAAAGTGGACACTTATTTTGAGACGGAGTGAGTATTACTTTTGTAGTAATTGTATCCTCCATATGATTTGTGGCTTTCTGTGTTCGACTGGTTTAATTATAGGGTTTTCTTTATAATCATTTTTTTGGGTTTTCGACTTGTTCCTCGATCTAAACCATCTGGTTTGTTTTGATGATCTTATGCTCTTATTTACTTTTTCTTTCCATCGATTTACATAACTGTACGATACAATCAAGGACGAAGCTTGAAGCATTTTTACGGAGGGGCCAAAGTAACATTTACTCATTTTAAAGAGGTTAAATTGTCAAATAAATATTTTTTCATTCATTTAAGGGAGAATTGCATATATAAATCCCTTTAAACAGCCAAAATTGCATATATATCCAACCTAAACAAGTAATTGCTTATATATCCTCCAAAACACAAAAAATTGACATTTATATCCAAATAATTATTTTATATATATTTAAAACAACAAAACACAAAATAATTGTAATTTGAATATAAAATGTGATTATACCCTTATGCTTATACTAGATCTATAAACCATCAGAATTCTACAAAATTAGTTACTGTAATACACTCCCTTAGAGTCCACGTTCTTTGATGGCTGTTAACATTAATGGTTGAATGAATTTAATTCTTAATGTTATATCGAATTTAGGAATTAAATTTTTGATGTTATATCAAATGAATTAATGCTTGAAACCTATATTTCTAACGGGATATGATGGAATACAATATTTTGTGCTGAGAATAGATTAAAATGTAAATCTTAATGTGAAATGTGTTTTGTGATTCCCTAAAGCGATATGATTTTTGTTAAAAGTTGATGAGAAGTATTGAGGTTGTCAATCTTGTAACTTTTTATGTGTTTATGAAGTTGTTGATCTTTCAACGTGTATTTGTAATTTAGAAATGATAAGATTAACGATATAATGGTTATTTTGTATTTAAATTATAGTTATCATGAATTTTTTGGTTTAAAATGTACATAAAAAATTATTTGGATATAAATGATAATTGTTGTGTTTGAGGATGATATATATGCAATTATTAGTTTAGGTTGAATATATATGCAATTTTGAGTCTTTTGAGGGATGTATATGCAATTAACCCTTAATTTAAAAAAATGCATTAAATGACAAAAACTTTAGAGGGGCCAAGGACCACCCCTGCCCTTACTATCCTTCGTCCTTGGATACAATACGTGCATGTGGTGATGTAGTCAGGGTATAAGATGCAACGTGACTTTCTTGATTCAGGTGGCGGAGGTAGTAATCATTGAAAAAAAGATGATCATGTCATGGCAGATAGGGAGCCGGGTCAAGATGGAACGAAGGAGATGGACATTATTATCTTCACTATGGTTAATGGTAACCCTGTAGGCAATGATAATACCTCTAATTCTCATGGTACTAATACAAGTACGACTACTATGCTTAAATATGTTAATCGAATGCATTCCAGTCCTGTGCGTAATGGTGATAAGTTATTTGCTAATTTATTTAATAAAGAACCAAGTAAGAAATTTTTTATTTTTGTACTTTGGTTACTCCGACGGAAAACGCAGCTGAGGTGACGGTCCTATTGGATTCTATTCGATCTATTAGCAAAAGGCTTATTCATTCATGTTTATGGTTTCTTTCTTGGTAAACTGGTGGCAATCTCGTTGTTGCTAACTATGTTAGGAACACTAGAAGTAAATTTTGATTGATTAAATCAATGCTTAACTCGTTTACAGAATTATTTTTCTTTCAGTTAAATTTTATAGATGGTATGAATGCTATGCTTGAAAATGGTTCATGGTTTATTCGATGTAACCCAATTATCCTGAATAAGTAAGATCCGGATATGAATTTTTTAAAAGAGGGGGTTGGTAAAAAAGTTTATAACTCTTATTCAATTCATATATAAAACATGTAAAAAAACTTTGATATGTTAACTAAAGCTTTAAATTTATAATACTGGTTTTGTTTGACAAAATCACTACCACACGGGAAAGAGTAATATAGAACCAGAATGAAGCTGATGTCAGATTCTTATACTACTATACTACTGATATGTGTAAGCATTCATGGGGTAGGTCAAGCTATGCAGTATAAGCAGCCTCGTGATGATGTCTTCCCACATTATAATGCATAACTGCGTTGAACGCGCTTTACGGGAAATCCGGAGATAAATTAAAAGCGGTCTGACGCCAATATCTCCCACATAACATACAAAACACGTTAAGTATTGGACACGCCTAAAAAGCAGTCCGGAGACAAACTAAAGCGGCCCAGTGCCGATATCTCCCACATAATGAACGAAAACACGTTAAGTATTGGACGCGCCGGAGACAAATTAAAAGCGGCCTAGTACCGATGTCTCATATATATAATATAAAAAAAACGTTAAGTATTGGACGCGCCTAATGGGCAGTCTTTAAGACAAAGTAAAAGCGGCCTAGTGCCGATGTCTTTTTATATTATAACACATAATTGTGTTGGACGCGATCAATGAGCGGCCCAAAAGACAAATTAAAAACGGCATGATGTCGATGTCTTCCGATTAATAAATATTGCAGGAGATAACACCGGAGTGGGGCATACAAATAAAATCAAGAATCATGCGAAACGGAAAAGATGTCATTATAAACGGAAACAATATACAGTTATGACGTCTGAAGACAAATATAAAGTGGCTACATGCCAATGTTTTCCTATAACAAATGGGACAAGCCTATTTAGGCACTCCGGAAACAAATTAATTGCGGCCCTGAGCCGATGTTTCCCTATCGAAATATCGAACCATAAACACCAACCGGTCTCGTAGGAAAGTTGAGGAACAAAGTCCCCAAGGGTACCACCGGAGAAGAATATGTAAGTGCTTCGTCCGATGTTTGAGGTACGCCATTTAATTATAGCATCGTTGGTCGATAACCAACAATACTATACTAGGGGAACCATGTGGGTTATATATGGCCACGTTTCCGGAAGGATCAAGTGTTAAGTCCTTCGTACAAACCCTCGACGTACTATTTAAGTATAGCATCATTGGCCGTTAGCCAAAAACACTTACTGAGGGCATGTTGATATATACCGTCCGGCAGGTCTGATTCGGAAAGAAATCGGAGGAGGTTTAGATTTCCCTTCGAGACCTCTGGGGCGCTATTTTAAGTATAACATCATTGGCCGTTGACCAATAACATTATACTGGGGGGCATGTTGACGTATGTGGTTCGGAGGATGTTTTTAGATTCCCATTCGAGACCCCGATATACTATTTAAGTATAACATCATTGGCCGTTGACCAATAACATTATACTGGGGGCATGTTGACGTATGTGGTTTGTAGGATGTTTTTAGATTCCCCTTCGAGACCCCGATATACTATTTAAGTATAACATCATTGGCCGTTGACCAATAACATTATACTGGGGGCATGTTGACGTATGTGGTTTGTAGGATGTTTTTAGATTCCCCTTCGAGACCCCGATATACTATTTAAGTATAACATCATTGGCCGTTGACCAATAATATTATACTGGGGGCATGTTGACGTATATGGTAAAATAGACCCTGAATAATACTAGAAGGGCCAAAAGGTAAAAGGTTAATAAGCAAAGGACTAACAAATAAATACACAAGGGACTAACATGCAAAAGTTGGGCTATAAATAGTCCCATCTCTCACTTTACATAGCCAGGTTCTATCCTCTCTCTCACTACACTTTCTCTCTCTATATCACAGCATACATATATGCATATAAGACCTTTCATACGAGGCACTGACTTGACCGTTGGAGGGTGGTTCCCCGGTCTCCGGCCTGGGCCCCTTCTAACGAGTTCTTTCTTGTTTGACAGCAGAAATATGTTTCAACAAGTAGGTTTAGGTCGTTGTATTAAATGTTAATGATCATTTTCTTACTGCAGATGTGTTTTTTACTGTGAAAGTCACCAGCTTTGATGTTATCACATTGATGGAATCAGCCCCTTAAACTCGGACCTAAACCTACGACAACACCGATCAAAACGGCAATTTGGTGTCAATGCTTCTGTTTATTAAGTAAAGGAAAACTGATTACATTCCATACTAAATAACACGGCTATTTATAGCCTTTACAAATAAACAACTTTGCATGAAAATAGCACACTAACTAAAGACCTGGTACCACCCCTCTCCTCACACATCTCCAACATACTCGGTCAAAGCATTACCAATTCAAACTACACTAGCCATGCATACGTGAACAACCGATTGAACCCAACAATCACCCCCTTAATCGGTTTGTTCACAGCATCTAGTCACACGAACTTTAACCACCTTAATTTCGAACCATCTCGATGCTCGACTTATCCGGGACATAACCGAATCCATCTCGGTTTAAGCTGCCACAATGTTCAACAGCTTGTTCTCCGACACCCCGACTATTGTTTCTCACCACATGTCACTCATTTGCTAATAACACTTCTGTGACACTTTATAGCAGCATTCCAATGGTTAAGAAAACAAAGCTACATGATTCTACCATTTTACTACACCTGTTGAGCGAACTAACTCAATACCACCCGTTGAAGTCTTCCTGCTTTGATGAGAGCTACTCCTACAGGCTTCCATACTCTTGTTTTCTGCTGCCTATTCTTTGCAAAGCAGTTGGTCATTTCCTTTCTTCTTTCTTTCTTGCTAATTTCCTGCTGTAAAAAAACAGTCCTTGATATCTTTCTTTCTTGTGATCACCATAAATGATCAACTTCCTTCGGTCTCTGTGAATCTTCGGTCAATTGATTCAACAGTTCGGTCTTCGCCTATTAAAGTTTCGGTCTAGACAACCTGCCGTTCACGGTTATCTCTTCGGTCTTCGGTCTAGTATTTCTCAGGTGAGCCTTCGGTCTCTTGTCACCTGCTGTCGGTCTAGGTGCTGCCCGGTCTTTTGCAGCTTCTCGGTCTTTTCGGTCTCCTTTCTACGGTCATCGGTCTTCGGTCTTCGGCCTTTCGGTCTTCGGTCTTTCGGTCTTCGGTCATCGGTCTTTGATCAACAGTATCATTCGGTCATTACTGTTGAAACTCGGTCTTCCTTATCTTTCTCGTGCAACCCGCGGTCAAGGTCTCGGTCGTGGTTGCCTCGGTCTCGGTCTTGACATAACCTGTCTTGGTCTCACGGTCTTCTCGACGGCGTCGGTTAACTTTCTTTCTTTCTACTCTTGATTGCATGGGGTTTTAAATAGCCCCCCTTCTGGCTTCTGCCCTGCAGCCAAGGGCTACACTCTTTTCTTGAACCGACTCTCAAACCCGCCTTTGATCGAACTCGCTCTGATACCAAATGATGGAATCAGCCCCTCAAATTCGGACCTAAACCTACGACAACACCAATCAAAACGGCAATTTGGTGTCAATGCTTCTGTTTATTAAGTAAAGGAAAACTGATTACATTCCACACTAAATAACACGGCTATTTATAGCCTTTACAAATAAACAACTTTGCATGAAAATAGCACACTAACTAAAGACCTGGTACCACCCCTCTCCTCACACATCTCCAACATACTCGGTCAAAGCATTACCAATTCAAACTACACTAGCCATGCATACGTGAACAACCGATTGAACCCAACACACATCTCATACCTTGGTTGAATACTTAGACGATATGTATTGATCAGTGGTGACTCTTAATAAAAAATTTAGACATAAGAAAATGAATTCAGGATGTGTTTATCTATAACGGGTCAAAATGGGTCTCATAAGAGAGGGGAAGATAGCTATATAGAAAACGGGTCAAATGGTTCAGAAGTGTTTACAGTTGCATAGGAGATATATATCTATAGAGATCACAGTAATGAGAGTTGGACTAGGTACGTTGTTATTTTTCTATTTACTCAGGGTACACGTTATATTGTTATAAGTAAAAGGCTTGAACATCAACTCTATGGAAAGCGCACATGCTTGAATAGTTTCCGATATGTAGGAAGATCTCTTGATGTTTGTAAGTTGTTCTTCTACTGTTATATAATAAGCGTGTGTGCTTTATGTCTGTTTGTATGTTTTTACTCGATTATAATTCCTAAGATAATTGCAGAAATGAAATATTCATGTTTGTGTTTTAAAGGACATATATTTGCTAAATTGGATCCAGTTAGTAAATCATCATCGTTCATTGCAAGATAAACAAAAATTATACGAAAAGTGAATTGATCATATTGCTGATACAAAAAGTCAATTGTAATCCTGATGCAATAAACTCTACAACGGAAGGAGCGGAATGCTTTGCTCATGTCTAAAGAAGTTATCAGGATCGAACTCAGTCTTGACCTTAACCAACCTTATGAAATTATCTATATAATAGCGCCATCCCCATGAACTACTCGCGTTCATGATAAAAGATAATTTCATGAGGTTGGTTAAGGATAAGACTATGTTCGATCCTGATAACTTCTTTAAACATGATCAAAACATTCCGCTCCTTCCATTGTAGAGTAATTTTATACAGAATTACAGTTGATTTTTTGTATCAGCAAAGTGATCAATTTTGAATAACTTTGTACGTCTTTATTGTTTTTATCTTGCAATGAACGATCGAGAGAAAAACATACAAACAGACATAGACTACATGCTTATTATATAACAGGAGAAGAACAACTTACAAACATCCAGATATCTTCCTACATAGCGGAAACGTTCAAGCCTTTTACTTATAAAGAACGTGTAACTGTAAACACTTCTGAAACCATTTGACCCGTTTTCTATATAGCTATCTTTCCCTCTCTTATGAGACCCATTTAGACCCGTTATAGATAAACACATCCTGAATTCATTTCCTTATGTCTAAATGTTTTTTAACACCACTGATCAATAAAAGAACAAAGGTGTCCCTCTGATAACATAAAATGATTCAGTGTGTTACCTGTTTACATGTTCTCGAATAAAAGAACAAAGGTGTCCCTCTGATAGCGAAACATCTCATAGGGACAAATTGGGATGCTTTTGTCATTCTTTATTACAAGTGAATGCTGATTGGGTCGACAAATCAACAGAAGACGTCCAAGTAGGCCTATGGGTTCATTATCGTTATAGGATGTATATTGGTTTGTTGAATTGGTTCATGGGCATGTCCATGGACCTTGTCTTCCTGATAATTAGCTTATTTAATACAACGACCTAAACCCACTTATTTGATATTTTAACGAATTCAATTTTTTTCCTTATTGTATAATCTGAAACACGGTTAAACTAGTTCGTGTTACTAACATTCATATCAGATTAAAATAAATAAAACAGTACAGTCGAAACTTGAAGGTAGGGCCTGTTACGCAGGTCTCGTTGGGATTTCCAGGATCGAATTGATCAAGCACACATCATGAACATCATCATAATAATAAGAACAAGAATATAGGGGATCGAACCTTAAATAATCTGATATAAATATGGAATAAGGTTGAATGTAAAATACAGGATTCCTAATCTATAAATAATGAATGAAACGGTGCCTAACGAAGCGTTGTGATGGTTCTGAAGAACCAACAGTCGTGCCTCTTCCATATAACCGTTCCTTAACTGCTGTCTAAACTATCTAGGGTTTTGGGTTGTTGGCCTGCGGCCCAACCCGTATGTATACAGGCTTTGAAGTATCTTGGGGCTGTTCTTTGTTCTTCCTGGTGTCTTCCTATGTGTCTGATTTGCAGCCTTTTACAACAGGAATAACACGTTGTTATTCTTCTGTCAAAGATCAATAATATTAATCTCCAACAGGGCCAGCATCTTCATCACAGTGGTAACCGTTTATCATTACTTGACTTAAGTTTACTCAAACTCCGTAATTCTTCATTCAAAGGAAATAATATTAATTCTACATTCTAAATTTTGGGCGTTTAGGAGCATTGGTACTAGGAGCAGCACGGGACTTTCCAAAAGCTTTCATCTTCCTTCTTTTCTCCTCATCCTCGCTGTTAGACACATCTCCTTTCATCTCCTCATCCATGCTGTCAGACTCTTCCATTTCCTCTTCTTCGTCCTCATCATCCTCGGACTCCACCAAAGATGCACTGTCGGACTCGTCATCATCCGACTCAGACTGAGACTCCATATCAGATGGTGCGTAACCTTGATCCGATTCATCTGCTTCACTATCAGACTCAGAATCACTAGCTTCCAAATTCAAAAACTCCCATCCTTTGTCAGAAATGAACTGTTGCGGTTCAGCCATGATTGTGTTTAAGAGAGTCCGCCAGCTCATGTTGAACCTGCTTTCATAATATTTTATGTCAGCTGTGTCTAGCCAATCTTTGATGCCCTCAAGTGATGTAGAAGGAATTGAATCGATCCGTAGGACATCACGCTTAAAGTCCTTGAACACGATTGCCATGTCGAAACTCTTCTGTCCTTGCCCAACCCTTTCGAGGTTCACAATCTCGATCTCTCTCAATGTAACAACGAGAAATGGACTTTCTATCAGATCGACCAAGCAGCTTGCAGTTGGAACTATGAAAGTGGAAGCTTTGTGGGGTACCCCATGAAACCCGAGCTTTCTTTTAGTCCGCTCAAACTCAAGTTCTAACTTGGACCTTTTCCAAATTTTGTTAACGCCATTAACAAAGCTCTGAAATTTCTCACTGGTTTTATTTTTTCGATCTTGTTCTCTACGTTCTTCCTCCACCTCATCTGGGTCATATGCAGATCTCCTTGAACCTCCTAAATTTTGAACAGACTCCATCACCTTTTCATAGAATTGAACATCTTTGGTCTTTTTATTTCCAACCATGATCTCGTTATGGAGATGAAAATGTAGCAGCGTTATCAATTCTTTATCTGCTGGTTGAAAGAAGGCGTGTTTAATGTTTCCAAATAATATATCCAAAGCACGTTCATTCTTCCTTGATGTCGAATATCTAAAGCCATTATCATGAGACTCCAGAGTACCCGAAATCTCCCTTCCACGAAACGAGGTACGGATCAAAAGGTTGCTCAGTTTTAACGGACTGGAGTTACAACCAACACGCACGAGTTTCTCCTGCGTAACCAACGATTCCCTCTGAGCTCTTTCAGACACACGCGAAAGATAATCCTTTTTTAGTATCTTTATACTTTGTTCTAGTTCACTAATATGCTTCGAGTCCTTTGAACAAAAGGCTGCCTCCTTGAAGTAAATTTGCGACGGAATCATGAACACCTTTGGATCATGGAAGGTAATACGAATAACGTATTTATAGAACTTACGGCTTGCATCAACATGAGTCGTTACAGTCTTGACAGTAGCCACATGACAAGGTACCATCGTAGGTACCATCGTAGGTACCATCGTAGGTACCATCTGTACATGACAAGGTACGACCATCTGTTCATATACCGGAATGAGTATAGCCGCATTCCTCTTGTCTACCATAATCATGGTTTGGTCTCTCGGCTGAGGAACATCATTAGGGTTTTCGTAAGCCCTAAAATCACTTGATATACTAGAAGAAGAAGATCTGGCATGCACTGTTTTATCAGCATAGCCACCAGAAAGCCGTCGAGCGGTTTCGTCGTTAACCTTACGACCAAGTTGAGCTTGATGCTGGTTTCTTCTATTTTCTTTCGACACTTCATGGTTGATTGATCTAAGTGATCGATTTGGTGCCATAACCTGGTCACGTATCAAAGTTATTCAGTAACCAGATTGGAAAACAAGAGTAATGCAGATTAAACAAACAAAAATCGATTATTGTTTTTAAAGAAAACTAGTAACCCTTTTTGCAAGATAATCGAGAATCTGGTAAAAAAAACCACAAAGATCGACTGTTTTTAAGTAAAATTAACCCGTTTTGCAAGATAATCGAGAATCTGGTAAAAAAAACCACAAAGATCGATTGTTTTAAAAGAAAACTAACCCTTTTTGCAAGATGAACGATCGAGAGAACCTGGTATAAAAAAACCACAAAGATCGATTGTTGTGATAGGTTTGGTTTTATAAGATATAATCGTGTGTTGATGTTTTTAATATATATAGGTTAGAGTCTACCAAAACCCTAAAAACGATTTTTTGTTGGACCTTAACCTCCAAACCCTAGGCGGTTAATTATGGTACAATAAACTCTCTAAATAATTTCAATAAACTCTCTAAATAAATTCTGCTTTTGGGGATCAAACAAAAACTAAAACAAGCTTAAGCTCGAGTTAATTATGATCCTCGTTTAGCTATGGGCTTCACACATCAAAGTCGATTAGATCGCGAGCATATATACTATAAGAATTCGGTTTTAGTGAAATCGAAGTATTCGGATTAACCAACAAAGAGTTATAAAAAACCTCCATCAAAACCCTAAAAAACGATTTTTTGTTGCGACCTTAACCTCCAAACGCTAATTTTTTTCCTGTCGATCTCTTTCATCCACATATCATTGTTTGGTTTCTTATTATATTACCCCTCCGTCCTAAAATAAGTTTTCACATTTGACTTTTAAAGTCTTTTCCCCGCAACTTTATGCAATATATATATAAATGGGTAGAGTTTTAAATGTGTAACCCATTGATATAACTTTTATCAAGTATATACTCCATCCGTCCTTAAATAAATGTCCATTTTAACTTTTTTCGGTCTTTTTTATTCAACTTTGACAGTAAATATTTATATTTATGTTATATAATACTTGATACAAATAATATGAATGAATTGAGTTTTAAATAAAATTTCATTGGTATAATTTTCAACAATATTATATAACACAAAGATAAATATTTACGGGCAAGTTGAACAAAAAAGACCGAAAAAAGTAGGGACGGAAGGAGTAACACAAACAAATAAATTTACGGTCAAAGTTCCGGAGAAAATTTTCAAAATCAAAAGTGGACACTTATTTTAATACGGAGAGAGTATTACTTTTGTAGTAATTATATTCTCCATATGATTTGTGGCTTTCTTTGTTCGACTGGTTTAATTATAGGGTTTTCTTTATAATCGGTTTTTTAGGGTTTTCGACTTGTGTCTCTATCTAAACCATCTGGTTTGTTTCGATGATCTTATGCTCTTATTAACTTTTTCTATCCAGTGATTTACATAACTGTGCGATACAATCAAAGACAAAGCTTGAAGCATTTTTACAGAGGGGTCAAAGTAACATGTACTCAATTTAAAGGGGTTAAATTGTCAAATAAATATTTATTTCATTCATTTAAGGGAGAATTGCATATATATCCTTTCAAACACTCGAAATTGCATATATGTATATATCCCGCCTAAACAAGTAGTAATTGCTTATATATCCTCCCCAAACATAAAAAATTGTCATTTATATCCAAATAATTATTTTATATATATTTAAAGCAACAAAACATAGAATAATTGTAATTTGAATATAAAATGTCATTATACCCTTGTGCTTATACCAAATCTATAAACCATCAGAATTCTACAAAATTAGTTACAGTAATACACTCCCTTAGAGTCCACGTTCTTTGATAGCTGTTAACATTAATGGTTGAATGAATTTAATTCTTAATGTTATATCAAATTGATGAATTGAATTTTTGATGTTATATCAAATGAATTAATGCTTGAACCTATATTTCTAACAGGGTATGATAGAATACAATATTTTGTGCTAAGAATAGATTAAAATGTAAATCTTAATGTGAAATGTGTTTTGTGATTCCCTGAAGCGGTATGATTTTTGTTAACAGTTGATGGGAAGTATTGAGGTTGTCAATCTTATCATTTTTTATGTTTTATGAAGTTGTTGATCTTTCAACGTGTATTTGTAATTAATAGAAATGATAAGATTAACGATATAATGGTTATTTTGTATTTAAATTATAGTTATGTATTTTTTGTCTTTGGGCTTTGAGTCCAGTATAATCTATATGAGTATAGTTATTGCAGAAGGTTAAATTTGAACTTTATTGGCGTAGATGTATATGCTATATGCTACTACATGTTTTGCATATTAGTGTATCATATTTACATCTGGTTCAGTAAAATCTAACAGTTAGAATGCGTACATTTTATTTAATTATTGATATTTCTAATAATATAAGGCAATTTATTATGTTTCACATATTAATTCTGTATTTAAAGATGACGTAAATGATGCCTCAAAGGATATGCAAGTAGTGCGGTTGTACAGAACCTTCACATATAAAATAAATACCGACCGCAAAAAACAAACCAAAAAAGATACCAGAAAAAAAACCCACCCGGGGAAAAAATACAATGTGACCATGAAGATTAAAAAAAATACCAAAAAAAACCCGATCAGAAAAAGACAAACCGAGTCAAAATATTTTAAATTTTTTTTCCCATATATAGTGCACACCCTATTATGAAATTCTAGATCCGCCACTGCATACAGTTGGAAAACTTATAAAAATTGATTCATTGTCATCGGAGGAAGTAGAATAGATTTAGTTTAAAACAACCAGTTACAAATTTTGATCATTTTTGTTTAGATTTAATACTAGCAGACTACTTGATTTGATAGATGATTTGGATTGTTTAGGTCTTCAGTTTAGTATAAGAGGTAGCTTATTGTTGTCATTGTAGTAGTTGTTATATAGCATGTTGATGCATAAACATTTAGCAAATAGCAAATGATCAAGTTTCATTAACAATAGTCGTTCCTCATTTGCTTTTGGTTGAGGTAAATCAAAGAAAAAGATGAGACGACGAGTGGTGATTCAGTGATTGTTACATGGGTTGCATTGTGATGGACATTAACTGATATGGGGGTGATGATCTCTTAGTTGTTTGATCAACTCATATGTTTCCTTCATTCTAGTGTATAGAGTATAGCAACATAATTGTAGTGTTTCTAATAGATATATTGATTAGTAACATAATGTGTAACTACTTTAACTTTAATAAGCAAATATATGACTAATATTTATTTGGAATCTAATTATTATATTTATGACGTAGTAGAAATAATTGCTTCAAAATTTATAATACTATATAAAAATAAAAGAGTTGGGAGCAAATATTATCTTAGAGTACTCATGTGAAGAGGTAATTCTTAGGCTGTAGAGTGGCAAAAAGATTGGGTAGGTACGGGTCAAAATGGATTGGCCCAGGTCAACCGTGACCAATTTATTGTTTTTCTTAGCTAATTATATCAATAAATAGTCTATTAAGTGTAATACATAAATTATACTAGTGTACTCTAAAAGTATACTCCAAGTTAAAAATAGAACCTACAAGCATAATTTATCATGTAAAACGCGTTATTAGGCAGAAGGGTAAACCTGAACATCTGAACATGAACAAATGCAGGTGACTTCTCTGCTGCGTAACAACTTGGAAAACTGTTTATCGCCGGTGCATGGTGAACCTACAAGCATAAATTATCATGTAAAACGACCACAGTGAGTAACTTCAGGGGTACATCTCATTATTTCAAACCATTCACTGTTCTTACTTCGAGAAAAAACAGTACTACAATGTACAGATTACTCGAGAAAAAAGGTAAGAGAACATTGTACCAAGATTGACATGAACATCATCATCCACCTTGGCATAGAACTTTGCATCCCATTTCGCATATGTTGTAGAAAAAATATTCTTGTTTTAGCAGTCAGCTCGTAGCACCCTTCAACATGTTCCTGTACGGTAATAAGGTTAGATTCTTTCATCTTTGAAGTCAAATGCATTTATAAATTACTCATATATTGTTTAGTGGTCTTACAAGTCTAAAGATCCTTATGTTAAGCTTCTTCTGAGTCAATGGCCCGGTCTAGAATGCTCTTAGAGTATTGGATGTTGCGCTGTAAAAAAGAACAAAATGGGTTGGATTTAAATGTCATTAAAGGATGTGCTCTTAGATGTTGTGCTGTAGAAAAGAACAGATGGGTTGGATTTACGTATGATTATAGGATGCTTAAGTACACTAAAAATTTCAACTAGTGTTTGAAATATTACTTAATGGGATAGAATTTTAAGCTAATAAAAGCAAGAATTAAATTTCAGGTGTCAACCAGTTTTGCGCGAAAATAACTTTCTGCCTATAGATAAAAACCTGATAAGTATAACTCATCTATAAATATGTGTTTCAAGAGAAAAAAGAGAACCAGGTAAATTTTTCAAGCATATTCTAGGAAATGTGGTATTTTAAATCTTAAGCATTTGATATCTAGTAAAATTTAGTAATGTATGTGGCGTTCTGTAGTTGTGTAGTTAGCATATAGTCTTATTTATAATTTCTCGAGTGTTAGTATTATTTACTGATTTTTGTAGAATTACAGGTACCACTACCTTATTGCGTGTGCACAATCTAAGGAAATGCTGAAGCAAGTGAGAAACCGGCTCAAGTTTTTTTCTTTTTGAACTAAGCCTCTAGTTGGTGTATTAGTTGAATTTGGATATGCAGAATATATGTAATTGACTTATTAGTTATATTTCAATCATTTTGCAATGATACTCAGTTTTTTCTTATATTTTTGGTATCATTTACGATGTATGACAATAGAAGTAAAAGAAATGTTACATACCTTTAAATATCACTTGATTTGGATCATTTAACACTTTCATTTATTGTAGGTTTGAATAGAGGGTATAAATTCAGGTAGGATTTAAAAAAAAAGCAGGCAAGATGTGTATAAAAGTGTGCAGGCATGCCAAAAATGATAAAAATGAAGAATTTTGTGTTTCCACCCGTTAGTGTGCCTTGTTTGGGAATTGGCTGTTTGAACCTAGAATAGTGCCCTGTTTTTTTGAATGTGGAAGGGGCTCTATCCTTTACGTTATAGAGCCCTGTATTTTGAAGAAAACTGGGAACTATGGGAGTAGAATAGATCCCCGTTTTTTGGAAGGAAACAGGGCTCTATGTGTTTGCTCGAATAGAGCCCTGTTCTATGCTAAAGAAACATGGCTGTATACCTTTAAAAAAAAGAGGAATCCTTTTAGACCCCATTTTTCACAAATAATGGGCTTTATTAAGGGGGCTTTATACCCATTTGTGTAGTAGTGCATGAATTTTTTGTTTTAAAAGGTACATAAAAAATTATTTGGATATAAATGACAATTTTCGTGTTTGAGGAGGACGTATATGTAATTATTAGTTTAGGTTGGATATATATGCAATTTGAGTCTTTTGAGGGATATATATGCAATTGGCCTTTAATTTAAAAAAAATACATTAAATGACAAAAACTTTAGAGGGGCCAAGGCCCACCCCTACCCTTACTATCCTTCATCCTTGGATGCAATACGTGCATGTGGTGATGTAGTCATGGTATAAGATGCAATGTGGCTTTCGTGATTCAGGTGGCGGAGGTAGTAATCATAGAAAAAAAGATGATCATGTCATGACGGGTAGGGAGCCGAGTCAAGGGTAGGGAGCCGGGTCAAGATGGAACGAAGGAGATGGACATTATTATCTCCACTGTGGTTAATGGTAACCCTACAGGCAATGATAATACCTCTAATTCTCATGGTATTAATACAAGTACGACTGATATGCTTAAATATGTTAATCGAATGCATTCCACATGTACCTAATGGTTATAAGTTATTTGCTAATTTATTTAATAAAGAACCAAGTAGGAAAACTTTTAATTTTTGTACTTTGGTAACTCCGCCAGAAAACACAGCTGAGGTGACGGTCCTGTTGGATTCTATTCGATCTATTAGCAAAAGGCTTATTCATTCGGGTTTATGGTTCCTTTCTTGGTAACCCGGTAGCATATCCTGTTGTTGCTAACTATGTTAGGAACACTTGAAGTAAATTTTGATTGGTTAGATCAATGCTTAACTTGTTTCCTGAATTATTTTTCTTTCAATTTAATTTTATGAATGGTATGAATGCTATGCTTGAAAATGGTCCATGGTTTATTAGATTTAATCCAATTATCCTGAATAAGTAAGATCCGGATATGAATTTATTAAAAGAGAGGGTTGGTAAAAAAAATTTATAACTCTTATTCAATTCATATATAAAACATGTAAAATAACTTTTGATGTGTTAACTAAAGCTTAAATTTATAATACTAGTTTCATCTGACAAAATCACTACCACACGGGAAAGAGTAATATAAAACCTGAACGATGTTGATATCAGATACCTATACTACTATACTACTGATATGTGTAAGCATTCATGGGGTAGGTCAAGCTATTCTAGAGAAATGATTAAGCTTTGTGCGAAAAAGGAGTTGAAAGATACTATTGTGGTGGCTATCAGTGATGAAGCTTGAAGGTTGCCGTTGAGGGGGGCATAATATTTATAATGTTGTACCATTACCCATATTCTCGAAAACGTTCGCCTCAATTCAATGGTATTGATATACCTCATAAGTAAATGTTTCAACGTAATAGTAGATCTAATATAATTAATTAATTTATCATACAAAAAGTAGATGTAATTGCATTTCAATTACATTTTGCAAGTTTTTTTTTCTCATGTTTTGAAAATCTTACTTAATTAAACACTTGCATACTTGCTTTTTGATTTCTAAGGATGGAGATTCCATATATTCAATTGTACACGACCTATACTTGTACTACTATTTGTTTCCTTATTTGTGTATAGTTCACAAACTTGTAAGAAAAGAGGACACTCCATTTGCTTTATTGATATAAATTTGGGTGTTTTCCCAAAAGTTTCTTTAAACACACATATAAACTATCAATGAATCAAACTTTGAGGGGAGGGGGCACAACCTCACT
Source organism: Glebionis coronaria (assembly GCA_025667525.1). Taxonomy (NCBI): domain Eukaryota; kingdom Viridiplantae; phylum Streptophyta; class Magnoliopsida; order Asterales; family Asteraceae; genus Glebionis; species Glebionis coronaria. The sequence continues at coordinate 6,584,277 of CM046882.1, read as the reverse complement.
ATGCTTCGCTCCTGGTGGCTATGCCTAAACTCAAAGGTGGGGGTGTTTATTTGACCAATTTCCGTGTTGCATATGAGTGAAAATCTCTTAGATGTTCGTGCTGCAAGATCTTTGGTCATGTGTTAGATGAATGTCCTAATGTTACATGAACTTATGGTGCTAAGAATGGAAAGAACTAAATAAGCCTAAGCAGACCGCTAAGGGTGTTTTGGTTGGTCCTAAGGTGAGCTTTAAATCTGTTAATTAGGAATTAAGACCGATTATAAAGAAGAATACCACGTCTAGTAAGTAAGATGCAGGTCCTGGTAAAGAGGATAGAAACTCAAATTCTTTTCATGCACTTATTTCGATAGAAAATAATGACGATCTGGGTATAAATGGGGGGACTTCCAAGTTGGCTGATTTGGATGACATTTCGAGTGAGTTTATGTTTGTAACTAGTAGTCTTTATGCGGACTATAGTGCTACCCCTATTATTGATAAAATTAATAAGATGGAAACGAGTGTTATTGAGGGTACATGTACTCTTTTGGATGATGAAGGGAAGTCGATTCCTAGCATAAGGGTTAAACACTCATGTGTAGGTGATGATGAGGATGTTGTCTAACCCAATGTTTTGAAACCTGGGTCAACCTAGCCGGGTCAACCGGTTGACCCAGTTCCGGCCCAAAAAATGGGTCATATTGACCCGGGTTTCACATGTTCGAAACCCGGCTCGACCCGCCGGGTTTGAGGTGACCCGGGTCAACCCGGTTTCTCGAGACACGGCCGGGTTACGATTTTTTCGTGTTTTTCAAAAGAAAATATTAAATTTTACGTATTTACAACAGAATTTGATTTTTACATATTATATTGGTTGGTTAACAATTTATGTTTTCAATATATGGTAATTTTTATGGTTTATATATATATTTTTTGTTATTTACTAAAAATATTAAAAAAAAAGTTTTAGAAAACCGGTTTAACTCGGGTAAACCCGGACCCGGTGACTCGACCGGGTTTCAAAACATTGGTCTAACCTGAGGATAACGATATGGCTAAATTTATGGCTACTGAAACGTCTAATACGGGATATGGGAATAATAGTTTGTAGGAATAATGGAAAGACGCTTACAAGAATGGTGATGACGACGATGACCCATGTGATGATGATATGTATGATGATCAGGATATCCTGAGCAACATCTAGGTATAGCTGATAGCAGGATCCGTATAGTAGATGTAAGAAATTTTAGCATGTTTTATGTTTTATGCGACTTTGTGGTCCTACTTAATAGGAAGTTGATTATATATTGTATAAACTATAAAGGGATGGGTGAATAGTTTCATTAAATTTACTTGTTAAATATGGGTTTTTGAAAATCCTTTTCAAAAACTTAGACTTGAGAAAATATGTGAAATCTTCTTATACACAACATGGAGAAGGGATAGTGCAACTAAACTAATAATCATAAGTATATGCATGTAAAGAATAATGAATGTAAAGAGATAAGGAAAAGAAAGATTAAACCAAACACCAAGGATTTATAGTGGTTCGGCAACGAAGCTCACTCCTAATTCCTACTCCATCCTCGAGTACTCCTTACTCGAGAGTTCACTAATCAACAAGCTTCTTAAGGTGGAAAACCCGTGCACGTCGCTTATCCACTTTCTGAATCTAAGCTAAAAGTCAAGCCCTAATCTTAGCTAGGACCAATCTACACCAATATACTTTAAGGACTAAGTATTAACAACACTACATACACAACTTCCAAATAGACACAACTATTTGGATCTTCACAACAATGATACAAGAATAAAAAAATAAAAGTTTGATCTTCAATGGATCTTTTGAGATAGACTCAACACTTCAAGGATGAAAGTGTTCTTCTCTTTGCACTTTAGAGGAAGAGATGGGAGGAGAAAGATTCACTTCTAAACAAGTAGTAATCAACCAAATAATCAAGGATTTGAATGATTTAAGAAGTAGGATTGAATCTGAAATTATATGTGTAAATGAGGTGAGGTGAAAATCTGAAAATGATCCACTATTTATAAGACAAAGCCCCAACGGCTATTTCTGGGCGCGGTTCCTTAAAGGTGCCCGTGGTTCCTTATTGATAAGGAGCCGCATAAGAATTTAAGGAACCGTGAGAGTAGACTCCGCGCCCTTTTGTCTTTTATTGGGGTAGTCACATCTGGTGGAATATTTATTCCCAAGTGATATTCTTAAATCATATGGAATATGCCATTTTCAAATTTTCAAATATTTAATTTAATAGAACATTTTCTTAAAAAAAAGTTTAATAAAAAACTTTGTCACATTTAATAAAAGGTAAGTTTTAAGAAAACTTAAATCCTTGATCACTTAATTAGGATGAAAACTTGTTTTTTCATACCTTAGGTGATTATGGTTGAAATGAAAATGCTGGAACTCAAGAATTCGTTTTTCGTTGTTTTCGTAAATGCTTGTTTTTATATATTGTCGTAATCAAAAGAAAGCGAGACCGAAAAATGCAAGTAACATTTTTAGGAATCATGGCATTAAAAATCTCCCTTTTTTTGATTTCGACAATACATAAACTCAATCATATAAAAACAAGATATTCGAAGACGAGTTTATTTCATTTCTCCCCCTTTGTCGAAGCAAAAAGGTTGCAAAATTCTTTGTAGAAGAAAAGAAATGGACTTTGCAAGTGCTCCCCTTGGTTCTTACTCCCCCTTGCTTAGGGCACGAAAGAATCGAGCTATGGTGACAAGCTACATAGAAGGGTTAGTAGTAGAGAAGAAACACCCAACAAGATATAGCAAAGGTCAGACAAAAAGAGAAATAAGATAAGAAAAGAGAAGTTAACCAAGATCCAAGATAAGTCATGTTTAAAAGAAAACATGAAAAAAGATACAAGGAAATAAATCATACAAATATGTATGAAAAACAAAACAAGCCAAAAGAGAAGAATAAATCTACTCCTAGTTAAACTAGAACTCTAAGATTTGCTTGAATTAGATGTCTTCGAGATAAGCAATCCACATGCTTAATGAAAGACAAGGTAGTGGCGGAAGGAGGTGGTGGTGGCTTGGTAGTAATCTCATAGTCATAGTGAAGAGGAGGTTTGACTAGGAGACTCTTGATGTAATTCAATTCCTCATAGATATGAGCCATAGCAAGATGTTGATATTGAGAACAATGGCAATATGTCCTATGATGCATGACATTATCATGTGAGGGAGGAAGAACACAAAAGGCTAATGGTGGATGAGAAGAGGTTCCACAATCAATATTCTTAGAAGAAGAAGAAATATGATTTTGAGTGTTCTTGGGTGAATTTGGATTGAAATAGATTAGAGAAAATGGAGGAGAATCAAGGCTTTCATTTGGTGAATAAGCCATTTTGATTTGAGAAAGGATGCAAAATGTTTAGTGTTAAATAGAGAAAGCACAAGACAATTTTGGGGTGGTCAAAGGTTTGAAACAAAGATTCCAAAAAGTGTTGGAACAAATTTGGAGTTACAGAAAACTCGAAATCAGAAGCTCTGTCCGCGGTTCCTTATCTCCACATGCGGTTCCATATATATATGGATTCGCGGGTTATTTGGAGAACCGCCCATAGAAGCTTGGTTTTGGTGGATAAGAAGAATTTTCCAATTCAGCAAATCCTAATTTTCTAGTCTAACTTATCATAGAGACATGCTAAAAAAAATAATAGACATAGAAAACACACAAGAACTCATCAAACAAGATTTTGACCAAAATACATGGATTTAAAATAAAATCGATGTTGGAGGTGTGTTAATCTGGACACATAGTCATGACACAATGATCCTCCATAGTTCATTTTTATTCTTTCTATATTTGAGAGACTCATACATATTAATTATGTATGCTTGTTATCAAATAGCAAGAAGCTATGAAAAACGTTTTTAGATTGAATTAACAATGCAAAAACATTTCTCGGCCATTTTCGAAAGAACTTTGAGAATTTTGAAAAAGAATAGAGGAATTTTCCAAAAAGAGTTTAAGATACTCAATAACTCAAAGAATGAAAAGACTCAAAAGAGAAAAATACTCGATTAATAAAATACGCAATTATGGAATATGTACCATTAATCCTAGACCTAGACGCAAGTAATTAAAAGGTTCCCTCTTAAGTGGCTTAGTGAAGATGTCGGCTAAGTTTTCTACCGAGGGCACCTTCTCAATCGAAATGTTTCCCTTTGAACATTATCCCTAAGGAAATGGTGGCGAATCTCTATGTGCTTAGTTCGTGAATGTTGTATGGGATTCTTGCTAAGGTCTATTGCACCCTTATTGTCACACATGATGGGAACATCACTAAGTGAAATCCCGTAATCAACATGCGCTTGCTTCATCCATAGAGCTTGTTGACAAGCTTTACCGGCACTCACATACTCGTCTTCCGTGGTGGATATAGCAAGAGCGGTTTGTTTCTTGGAGAACCAATAAGTTAAACAACAACCCATGAAGGTATAAACTCCACTAATGCTTTTCCGGTCCACAAGTCTCTCGCATGATCCGAGTCCGCGTATACTATGGTTTCTACGCCGGTCCCTTTAGGATACCGTAATCCTAAATGTATACTGCCCTTAATGTATCGGAAGATACGCTAAACCGCTTCAAGGTGAGAAGTTTTGGGAGCCTCTTGGAAGCGAGCACAAAAGCAAACACTAAACATGATATCCGGTCGACTTGCCATTAGGTACAACAAACTACCAATCATACCTATATATTTGGTGTTGTCTACCGACTCACAATCACATCTACGATGAGTTTAGTATCTGAGGCCATAGGGGTCTTCATTGGTCTAGAGTCCTATAATCTAAATTTCTTTAGCATTTCTTTAACCTACTTAGATTGATTTAAGAAAATACCATCGTCTATCTGTCTAATTTGGAGTTCTAAAAAGAAGTTAAGTTCTCCCATCATGCTCATTTCAAACTCGTCATGCATGATTTTGGCAAAGTCATCACACAAGCTTTGACAATTTGAACCAAATATAATGTCATCAACATATATTTGTACGATTATGAGGTGAGAACCATTCTTCTTTGTAAAGAGAGTATTGTCTACCATCCCCATGGTATACTCATGTTTTACAAGAAACCCTTTAAGTCTATCATACCAAGCTTTGGGTGCTTGTTTAAGACCATAAAGAGCTTTCTTAAGCTTGTAAACATGATATGGTTTCTCAAAATCAATGAATCCGAGAGTTTGAGCCACATATACCTCCTCATTGATCAAATCGTTAAGAAACACACTCTTTACATCCATTTGTTGAAGCCTAAAATCTAATGCACAAGCATAAGCTAAAAGGATCCTAATGGACTCGAACCTTGCTACCGGTGCATATGTCTCATCATAATCAACCCCTTCTTGTTGATTATAGCATTGATCTACAAGTTTAGCCTTGTTACGAGACACAACACTGTTCTCATCTAACTTATTCCTATATACCCACTTGGTTCCTATGATGGTAGTACTTCTAGGTGGAGGAACAAGTTCCCAAACATCATTAGCAATGAATTGATTCAATTCTTCTTGCCTGGCGATGACCCAACTCTTATCCATCAAAGCTTCTTTAACATTATTTGGTTCAATCAATGAGATGAAACAAAAGAAGTTACTTTAATATTGGACTTGAGATCTAAGGGTCCTTTGATTTAAGTCACCTGTGATGTTTTGGAGAGCATGATCCTTAGACTCCCTAATGTTTACTCCCTTTTCAACATTAAGGTCTTCAACTCCTATTTTTCTAACCTCTTTGGCTTTACCTATGTCTACTTCATCCAAGTCATCATCTACCAAAGGTGGTGTCTTAGATGAAGGAGGGGTTTCATCAAATGTCACGTTGAGTGACTCTTCGATTATACCTGAGGTTCTATTAAGGACTATATTGTAACACCCCAAGATAGGCTAGTGGAAGCCCACGAGTTTTGAGGCATGTTACGTCATGATTATCCGAGTCTTGATTCGAGATAGCGACCTCTATGCCAAATATCACAATGCAGACTCCTAATAATCATACAGCCAAGTACCTGAGAATACATGCTTAAAACGGTCAACATAAAGTTGGTGAGTTCATAAGTTTTATTTAAAAAAAAAATTTATGACACCTCTAATGTTTTCAAATCCCACTACCAAAGGTAGTGTCGTAAAAGCGTTTAGAAATCAAGAGTTTCGCAACAAAAGCAACACTTACTACAAAGTTCAGTCATATATCAACATTTAGCCAAAAGAATTACAGCCAACACAAAATAATTCAGTTCATACTCAAGGTTCATATAAACATCATATGCACGATTCATAATAAGATCACATATAAGAAACATATCAAGATCATAAAAGATCATAACAAGATTCACAGTCAAGATCAATCCAAGATCATAGCCAAAATTCACATTCATGATTAATTGGACCGCAAACAAAATGTTTTAAAGCATATGAATCCCATTATAGGAGGGCAAACATATAAAGTTTAGAAGTATATGAATCCATTTAATAATGGCAAGCATATAAAGTTTAGAAGCATATGAATCCATTAACTAATGGCAAGCATACAAGTTTTAGCAGCATATGAATCCATTAAATAATGGCAAGCATATAGGGTACCCAGTTACGATAGCAATAAGCTCATGACAAAACTTCCGCGAAGTGATTCAAGACAAAACACATTTTGCGTCCATAAGCAAGCAAGAAACATTACTTCATCGATAAACAATACTTCAGCAAAGTATTTAATAAAATCACAGTTTGCATCCATAAGGAAATAACAAAGCATTATCTCTCCCCAAATAGATTCAGCACATAAAACAGATTAAAAGAAGCAAAGACTCACTTGCATATTCATAATATGTAGCATAACAATACTTGCACAATATAATCACGTATGGATCACAAACAATCAGCAAAATGTATAAACACGTATTTAATATCAACAAGCATGCATCTCCCCCAAAAGAGATTAAAACATTTATAAAGCGATTCCGAAAATAGAGAGAGGGGTTATGAACTCACCTTAGTATGCAAAGATTTCACAGCAAGAATATGAAAATCACAGATGTAGCAAACGCAAGACGCAACCTAAATACATATAACGCTAGATTAGGTCACAATAGAAGAATGCAAAAATGCATTTACGTCGCACGCATATGTCACCATTTACCACGGTTTAAGTTATAAATAAAATCAACTCAAAATAGTTATCGATATAATATTCGACCAAACTCCCAAGTGAAGGAGATGTCGTCTTGCATCGATAAAATTTGGCCGCCTTTCGGCGTCGTTTTAATTTAACCATTTTAAAAAGACTCTAAATATCTGATAACTATGCTCGACCTATTGCTCTCAAACTTGAAACTTGACCTCGCTAATTTACAAACTCGACGCAAAAAGAAATGTCCCATTTTAATATTTGCTAAAACAGTGTATAACTCAACAAAACTTTTAACATAAATGCAAAGATTTAATATACTCAAGTGGGTGACAACATTGATCCCAAACCCCTACACGTGATGCACCAGTGATGCACCAGATGACCAGATGATGGAAAACAATACATAGACTGTCGGCTAGGTGGTGTTCACCTTATCATAACTCTCTTTCTCGTTTAAACAAGACACAAGTAAGAAAACCTTGTTTTTCGAAGGTAAGATAGTGAACCCAAAACAAAGTCTTGACTCGATAAAACACCAAACTCAACTCGAACTTCGCACCAAACCGACATCACAAAATTCTCACAGAGCTCACGACAAATCTATCAACAAAACTCTCACCAAAAACTCATAACAAAAGTCTCCTTTCCATCTCTCTTGGGCTCACAACACAACTCACCATAAGAATATGTCCCTCTGCTCACATCAAACTCTCAAAGCTATTTTAGTCCTTCTCTTTCTCTCGTTTACAACTGCATCAGTCTCACCAATTAGGTTTATAAGTTTTTCCCTCCAAAATATATATTTGCTATCTCTCTCTCGTCCAACCAAAACAAAGATTCACACGATTTGTAAAAAAAAAAAAAACAAGGTTTTGGACTCGACGACTCACGCTCACAATTCATGTAACCCTCACCATAAAACTCTCACAAATACTAGTCTCGGGAGTTCACTGTACTCGCGAGGATGAGCTCTCATAACCTCGAAACACCTTTTCACGTCGACAAACCCTCGCAAATGCTCACGACAAGATCTCAAGCTTACACAACATCCATAACCCTCGTCTCACATGTACTCGATCAAGTCACGACTTAAAACCCGTTTTTGGACGTACACATTTAGCTTGACTCATAACAAATATGTACCCAAGAGTTTTAATACAACAAATGAAAACCATAACGTATAGACCCATTTCCAACATAAGTTCAAACTCGTTTTATGAAGTTACAACGCGACGTTTACAAGATCTATGTTTGAAAGCCATGTTTAATTAGTTCCGAAAAATGTGGTAAGGTGACGATGTACATATGCATGAAAAACCATGTAAAACGAAACAAGAAAGCATGCGAGATAACCTTAACGACAAGTACAACAACTCGTTTCCTAAAGCTTTTCGAACTCGACATTCGAACGAACAAAACCCACGAATAGCAAATGAACCCGCTTCACAAAATGAAACACTCCTGCAGCAGCTACAACCCACGTTCGAGGAAACGAAACTCGCGTCGACAGTAGCTGGAAACTCTCGAACTAAAGAGAGAATCCACGGAAATATTGTGTTTAAACAACCTTAGTTGCAAATGTTGATTCTTGGTTACTTCTTTTGGTTAGGGTTATGAAGGTATAAGTTTCAATTGTTTTTGTTTTGTGAAGTAGGATTTATGAGGGTCAAATGGAGCTATCTTTAATGGCCAAACGAAGGAGAATGAGATACAGTTTATTCGTGAATATGAGTGTGTGTCTTTTGGGTAAGCATCAATGATGCTTGTTTATCTATGATGAAGATACGGTTGTATTTGACATGGGGGGACCAAAATGATCGCACCTATAGTAGGCAAGGAGATAGGACGTACCGTCGCTAGGGGTTAGGGAGTAGCATGTGGGATTTTCAAATTTCAAATTATGTATATGTGATAAGTGTCTTGGGGGAACATTTTGGGTATCATGAGTATGGTGCCAAAATTAGTAGTATTGTATTAATATAGCTAGTTAGCTAGTAGGTTGGTGTTCCCGCGAAGTATTAGTAATTTTGTTGTGTGGTCGAGTCTGTCGCGAAATGATCACATGATGGTATAACCAATGGAAAATAAGTTCGAACGAGGATGCATGCGTCATAGTTAATAAAATAAATCTAGGGATAATGGGTATAGCTCGTGAGTGCATGAGGTCAATATTTAACACGTGCAGTGTTCACAAAGGCATTGACTGAGCGTAGTCTACAAATAACAATCAATTTAGCATATAAAATGACGTACGACCGATTCTAGGGTAAGAACTGTAAATATCTCGTGATATTTAAAATATAAAGGTTTATTTTTACTGTGTCGATACGCAGACTATGCGATTTTTATTTTTTTTCTTCAGATTTTACAAAATATGTCCCGTTTTCAAAACCAACAACTTTGGTAATGCTCAAAAATGAATTTTTGATGATAACTAATATAACTTATTATTATTTAAAGCACGACAAATTCGCGGGTGTTACATCATCCACGTGCCATTTTGAGTTTCGTCCTCGAAACTCGATCGTCGTTACTAGGTTGAGAAGTGTCAAGAATGTCGAAAAGGAATAGGTAAAGCTGGAATGTATACAAAGGTTTGACAGGTCAATCTGAAAAAGCGGTAGTAGTTCATAGAACAAATAAATGATGATGAAAAGCGGATAATCTAGCAAGTCGTCAACTCTGAAAAGTCGATATAGGGTTAACCACAGTTAGTTGGTCAAGCTCACGTTGATCGATGTTCATTCGAAAAAATATGTGCCACAATTCACGAGTCATTTGAAGTTTGATAAATCAATCGCCAAAACGCTATAATGGTAACAATAAAAAGGACAAGATGATGATCAAGTCGTACGAACGAACCGTGAGTCAACAAAACACATTCCATAATTGGAATAATAAAATAAAATTATAGAGACATGTCGAATGCACTTAAACCCACTTGTTTATAAATCGTTATTTACATCGAAAAGCGTCCTAATCCTTGTAAATAAAAATTTATAACCTCATGGTTCAGCAATTTATAACATGTTTATTCAAATGTAGAGGCGTCCCAATTCATTTCAATAAAGACCTTATAAATCACTTTATTCAAGCATCCCCAGCAAAATTCACAATGAAAATAGTTAAAATCTTCTGAAATGATATTAAATAAATTTACCAAAAGAAAAACGTATGAGTCGTCAATAAGTCGTGTCTAGTAAGTAGACGTCCAAAATCATAGGCGAAAGAAAATAAATATTGACGTGCAATAACGAGCGCAAAAATAAGTATCAAACAACGAGCTCATATATAACATAATGATATATTATAACAGTTACCAAATGGATAAAAGGAACAATCAGCATATAAAGCAATCATAAACCGATAAAACAAGAAATTGCAAACATGCCCTCGAGATATTCATATAGCAGCGGATAAGCAATCGTAATATGTAAAGCACGCATTCAAATATAGCAGCGGAAAGCGCACGATAACATGATAAAACACACTAGAGCATCGGTTATAGTCTAGGCCTATGCAATAACACCTAGTTCTCTATAAACCAGGCTCTGATACCAATCTGTAACACCCCAAGATAGGCTAGTGGAAGCCCACGAGTTTTAAGGCATGTTACGTCATGATTATCCGAGTCTTGATTCGAGATAGCGACCTCTATGCCAAATATCACAATGCAGACTCCTAATAATCATACAGCCAAGTACCTGAGAATACATGCTTAAAACGGTCAACATAAAGTTGGTGAGTTCATAAGTTTTATTTAAAAAAAAAATTTATGACACCTCTAATGTTTTCAAATCCCACTACCAAAGGTAGTGTCGTAAAAGCGTTTAGAAATCAAGAGTTTCGCAACAAAAGCAACACTTACTACAAAGTTCAGTCATATATCAACATTTAGCCAAAAGAATTACAGCCAACACAAAATAATTCAGTTCATACTCAAGGTTCATATAAACATCATATGCACGATTCATAATAAGATCACATATAAGAAACATATCAAGATCATAAAAGATCATAACAAGATTCACAGTCAAGATCAATCCAAGATCATAGCCAAAATTCACATTCATGATTAATTGGACCGCAAACAAAATGTTTTAAAGCATATGAATCCCATTATAGGAGGGCAAACATATAAAGTTTAGAAGTATATGAATCCATTTAATAATGGCAAGCATATAAAGTTTAGAAGCATATGAATCCATTAACTAATGGCAAGCATACAAGTTTTAGCAGCATATGAATCCATTAAATAATGGCAAGCATATAGGGTACCCAGTTACGATAGCAATAAGCTCATGACAAAACTTCCGCGAAGTGATTCAAGACAAAACACATTTTGCGTCCATAAGCAAGCAAGAAACATTACTTCATCGATAAACAATACTTCAGCAAAGTATTTAATAAAATCACAGTTTGCATCCATAAGGAAATAACAAAGCATTATCTCTCCCCAAATAGATTCAGCACATAAAACAGATTAAAAGAAGCAAAGACTCACTTGCATATTCATAATATGTAGCATAACAATACTTGCACAATATAATCACGTATGGATCACAAACAATCAGCAAAATGTATAAACACGTATTTAATATCAACAAGCATGCATCTCCCCCAAAAGAGATTAAAACATTTATAAAGCGATTCCGAAAATAGAGAGAGGGGTTATGAACTCACCTTAGTATGCAAAGATTTCACAGCAAGAATATGAAAATCACAGATGTAGCAAACGCAAGACGCAACCTAAATACATATAACGCTAGATTAGGTCACAATAGAAGAATGCAAAAATGCATTTACGTCGCACGCATATGTCACCATTTACCACGGTTTAAGTTATAAATAAAATCAACTCAAAATAGTTATCGATATAATATTCGACCAAACTCCCAAGTGAAGGAGATGTCGTCTTGCATCGATAAAATTTGGCCGCCTTTCGGCGTCGTTTTAATTTAACCATTTTAAAAAGACTCTAAATATCTGATAACTATGCTCGACCTATTGCTCTCAAACTTGAAACTTGACCTCGCTAATTTACAAACTCGACGCAAAAAAAAATGTCCCATTTTAATATTTGCTAAAACAGTGTATAACTCAACAAAACTTTTAACATAAATGCAAAGATTTAATATACTCAAGTGGGTGACAACATTGATCCCAAACCCCTACACGTGATGCACCAGTGATGCACCAGATGACCAGATGATGGAAAACAATACATAGACTGTCGGCTAGGTGGTGTTCACCTTATCATAACTCTCTTTCTCGTTTAAACAAGACACAAGTAAGAAAACCTTGTTTTTCGAAGGTAAGATAGTGAACCCAAAACAAAGTCTTGACTCGATAAAACACCAAACTCAACTCGAACTTCGCACCAAACCGACATCACATTCTCACAGAGCTCACGACAAATCTATCAACAAAACTCTCACCAAAAACTCATAACAAAAGTCTCCTTTCCATCTCTCTCGGGCTCACAACACAACTCACCATAAGAATATGTCCCTCTGCTCACATCAAACTCTCAAAGCTATTTTAGTCCTTCTCTTTCTCTCGTTTACAACTGCATCAGTCTCACCAATTAGGTTTATAAGTTTTTCCCTCCAAAATATATATTTGCTATCTCTCTCTCGTCCAACCAAAACAAAGATTCACACGATTTGTAAAAAAAAAAAAAACAAGGTTTTGGACTCGACGACTCACGCTCACAATTCATGTAACCCTCACCATAAAACTCTCACAAATACTAGTCTCGGGAGTTCACTGTACTCGCGAGGATGAGCTCTCATAACCTCGAAACACCTTTTCACGTCGACAAACCCTCGCAAATGCTCACGACAAGATCTCAAGCTTACACAACATCCATAACCCTCGTCTCACATGTACTCGATCAAGTCACGACTTAAAACCCGTTTTTGGACGTACACATTTAGCTTGACTCATAACAAATATGTACCCAAGAGTTTTAATACAACAAATGAAAACCATAACGTATAGACCCATTTCCAACATAAGTTCAAACTCGTTTTATGAAGTTACAACGCGACGTTTACAAGATCTATGTTTGAAAGCCATGTTTAATTAGTTCCGAAAAATGTGGTAAGGTGACGATGTACATATGCATGAAAAACCATGTAAAACGAAACAAGAAAGCATGCGAGATAACCTTAACGACAAGTACAACAACTCGTTTCCTAAAGCTTTTCAAACTCGACATTCGAACGAACAAAACCCACGAATAGCAAATGAACCCGCTTCACAAAATGAAACACTCCTGCAGCAGCTACAACCCACGTTCGAGGAAACGAAACTCGCGTCGACAGTAGCTGGAAACTCTCGAACTAAAGAGAGAATCCACGGAAATATTGTGTTTAAACAACCTTAGTTGCAAATGTTGATTCTTGGTTACTTCTTTTGGTTAGGGTTATGAAGGTATAAGTTTCAATTGTTTTTGTTTTGTGAAGTAGGATTTATGAGGGTCAAATGGAGCTATCTTTAATGGCCAAACGAAGGAGAATGAGATACAGTTTATTCGTGAATATGAGTGTGTGTCTTTTGGGTAAGCATCAATGATGCTTGTTTATCTATGATGAAGATACGGTTGTATTTGACATGGGGGGACCAAAATGATCGCACCTATAGTAGGCAAGGAGATAGGACGTACCGTCGCTAGGGGTTAGGGAGTAGCATGTGGGATTTTCAAATTTCAAATTATGTATATGTGATAAGTGTCTTGGGGGAACATTTTGGGTATCATGAGTATGGTGCCAAAATTAGTAGTATTGTATTAATATAGCTAGTTAGCTAGTAGGTTGGTGTTCCCGCGAAGTATTAGTAATTTTGTTGTGTGGTCGAGTCTGTCGCGAAATGATCACATGATGGTATAACCAATGGAAAATAAGTTCGAACGAGGATGCATGCGTCATAGTTAATAAAATAAATCTAGGGATAATGGGTATAGCTCGTGAGTGCATGAGGTCAATATTTAACACGTGCAGTGTTCACAAAGGCATTGACTGAGCGTAGTCTACAAATAACAATAAATTTAGCATATAAAATGACGTACGACCGATTCTAGGGTAAGAACTGTAAATATCTCGTGATATTTAAAATATAAAGGTTTATTTTTACTGTGTCGATACGCAGACTATGCGATTTTTATTTTTTTTCTTCAGATTTTACAAAATATGTCCCGTTTTCAAAACCAACAACTTTGGTAATGCTCAAAAATGAATTTTTGATGATAACTAATATAACTTATTATTATTTAAAGCACGACAAATTCGCGGGTGTTACATATATAGGCTTTACTAGTTTGAGAATAACCCAAAAAGGATACCTTCATATGACTTTGGGTCGAACTTAGTAAGGTAGTCTTTGGTGTTGAGAATGAAGCACTTGCTTCCAAACACCTTAAAGTATTCCATGAGGGTTTCTTACCTTTAAGAATCTCATAAGGGGTCATTCCAAGAAAATGTCGAATAAGAATTCGGTTGAGAATATAGGTCGATGTGTCCAAGACATTGCACCGAAAGTTTTGAGGCAAAGATTGCTAGTTTAATGTTGTCCTACTCATCTCTTGGATAGTCCTATTCTTCCTTTCAATTACCCTATTTGATTGTGGAGTGCGAGGAGCCGATAAGCTATGGGTAATACCATGAGCTTCACAAAAGGCACCAAATTGCACTTCGTTATCAAATTCACTACCATGATACGTCCTAATAGAGACAATTGAACATCATAGTTGATTTTGGATCCTTCGATAAAGGTTTCGAAATGATCGAAAGCTTCATTCTTAGTAGCAAAAAATCTAGTCCAAGGGAATCTAGAATAGTCATCAACTATAACTAGGGTATAAAGGTTACGTCCATAACTCCGTATGGCGGAAGTTCAAAAAATGTCTATATGTAGGATCTCTAGGCACCGAGAGGTCGATACCAAATTCTTGGCCTTGTGACTTGAGTGAACTTGCTTCCTAACTTTGCAAGCATCACAAAAGTGACTATCAAACTTAATCTTAGGGAGATGTCTTACCAACTCCTTAGAAACTAAAGATTTAATTAAAGGCATATTAGCGTGACCTAATCGTCTCATATGCCAAAGAGTAGAAACATCATCTAAAGTCGCTAGACATAAGTTGTCATTTGACTTCCTATTGACCTTAATGACATAAAGCCCATGCTTTCTAACACATTTTCCAATGATATTTCCATCTTCTAGGATTTCACTATCATGTTCCGAAAAGATGACCTTACACTTATTGTCACAAATTTAACCTATACTTAGTAAGTTAAACACTAGGTTATCTACATGTTCAACATTTTTATGGTCATGGAGTCAAGAGAAACCGTACCTTTGCCAATGATGTTACCACGTAGCTTACTAGCGAAAGTAACGTTACCTCCATTATATGCTTTGTAGGATGAGAACAAATTTCGATTAGCTATCATGCGTTTAGAGCAACCATTATCCTTAATCCATTCATCGGGTTCCAAATCGATTCCCAAGCATATCTAGGTAACAACACACATGATCAAACATTGGTCCCCAATATCTCATGGGTCCAAAGTTGTTAGTTCCAAACATCCCTTGCATTTGGTTGGGATGCATGAATGGAGGACACATGCCCCATGGAGAAAAACATTGTTGAAAGTTATTCCAATTCATATGAGCATTTTGATGTCCATTTTTTTTCTTAGGAGTCTTTGATCTAGACCTAGAGTTAATGTTGTTTCTAGGTGTTGGTGTTTTACTTCTAGATCGTGACTTAGAGTGATCATTTCTTTTAGGTGTTGGTGTTCTACTTCTAGGCCTTGAATCTTTACGTATTCTTGGAGGATTAGATGATTGTCTTGATATTTTTTTCATTCCCATTAGAGGTTTGCTTAAAGGCTTGTAGAATTTATCAAGTTCCTTTTTATCAATTATAGGTAATTTAACATTGTTAACAACAAGATGTTTTGGCCCTTTACCGAAACTGGACTTTTCAAAAAGTTGAGAATTTTCACAAAATTCGTCTTCTGTCCGTGGTTCCTTAATGCAACCTGCGGTTCCATAGTGATATGGAACCGCCCCATATTTTGGAGCACCGCTGGCAGTGGAACGTTTTTATACAAACCTAACTTGTTTTGGTTCACTTGTAGATGCTTCATTGGTGTTAATTCCCAATCCAAGTATTTCCTTAGAATGAATTTCCCTACTAAGCATATCGTCAAGAGAACTAGTACTTTTCATGAACTTATCCAAATTATTGTAGGTGCTCTTGAGATCTTCATCTTCTTGTCTAAGACTTTCACAACTTAGACAACCTTAATCAACTTCTTTATTTTTATCAAGCTTAGCTAATTTATCTCTTAGCTCACTAATCTCATTTTCAAGCTTGCTCCTCGTTGATTTTAGCACTTTGTTCTTTTTAATAAATTTTAGACTTAGTGTTCATAGGTTGTTATATTGACCTTCTAATTCTAGATCATCTATAGAATAACTATCATTGCTATAATATTCGTTTTCGGAATCTACCTCTTTGGAAGAATAGTCCATGAGACACTTCTCATCTTTAGCATTGTCGTCACATTCTTCACCACTGTCGCTCCATGAACCGCCAACGAAAGTCGTGTGATTCTTGTCGCGAGATGGCTTGAGACATTCACCGATGAAATGATTTGGGTCACCACATATAAAGCATTTACTATCACCTTTTTCATTCTTGACAAATCGGTTTTTGGAAAAGACTTTGTTGTCGTTGCTTGGTTGTCTTACATGTTGACCTCGCCTTTTCAAGAAATTCTTGAAGTCTCTAACCGTCATAGCATATTCCTCATCATCACTTTCCGAAGACGAGTTATCATGGTCACTTTGCACCTTCTTGGCTTTTAGTGCTAGATACTTTCTTTCACTCTTGGTTTTCACCATTTCTGTGTCCTTCAAAATTATCATTTCATGAACTTTTAAGTTGCCAATAAGTTCATCAAGTGATAATGTAGTAAGGTCCTTTGATTCTTCAATTGTCGTGACTTTAGCTCTCCACTTTGGATGCAATGCCCTAAGAAACTTCCTAACATTGTTCTCGCTAGAGAAACTTTCATCAAGTGCATTTAGACTAGTAATAATAGTATTAAAGCTAGAAAATGCACTATCAATAGTTTCATCTTATAAGATGACAAATTGTTCATATTTTTAACAAGAAGATCGATTTTACTTTCTTTTACTTGGATATTACCTTGGTGGGTTACTAAAAGAGTATTCAAAATATCTTAGCGGTTTTACACATGAAAATCCTTTCATACTCTTTCTTAGGTAAAACATTATAAATCACCGTTTTAGCCTCATTATTTTTAGCAAGTTTCTTCTTAGTGTCATCATTAGAATATTCAAAAGTGACTAACTCCTTTCTTTTTAGAAAATTCATTATATTGATAAGGCAAAAAGTCACCATTGGTAATAACATGCCAAAGATCTAAATCTTTTGATTTAACATAAGTCTCAAATCTATTTTTCCAATAAATAAAATTATCGGTTTCAAAAAGAGGTGCTCTTTGCATAGATTGCCCTTCTAGGTACTTGTTGGAATCCATAGATCGATTCAAGCTTTAAAATACAATATATTTTAAAAACGCTTGAGCAACCACGCTCTGATACCAATTGTAGAAACTAGAAGGGCGGGGGGGGGGGGGGGGGGGGGGAGTTGAATAGTTTCTTAAATTTACTTGTTAAATATGAGTTTTCGAAAATCCTTTTCAAAAACTTAGACTTGAACAAATATGTGAAATCTTCTTATACACAATATGGAGAAGGGATAGTGCAACTAAACTAATAATTACAAGTATATGCAAGTAAAGAATAATGAATGCAAAGAGATAAGAAAAAGAAAGATTAAACCAAACACCAAGGATTTATAGTGGTTCGTCAACGAAGCCCACTCCTCGTTCCTACTCCACTCCTCGAGTACTCCTTACTCGAGAGTTCACTAATCAACAAGCTCCTTAAGGTAGAGAAACCGTTCATGTCGCTTATCCAATTTTCGACTCTAAGCTATAAGTCGAGCCCTAATCTTAGCTAGGACCAATCTACACCAATATACTTTAAGGACTAAGTATTAACCACACTACATACACAACTTCAAAATAGACACAACTACTTGGATCTTCACAACAATGACACAAGAATGAAAAATAAAAGTTTGATCTTCAATGGATCTTTTGAGGTAGACTCAACACTTCAAGGATGAAAGTTTTCTTCTCTTTTCACTTGAGAGGAAGAGATGGGAGGAGAAAGATTCACTTCTAAACAAGTAGTAATCAACCAAATAATCAAGGATTTGAATGATTTAAGAAGTTGGATTGAATCTGAAACTATATGTGCAAAAGATGTGAGGCGAAAATCTGAGAATGGTCCACTATTTATAAGACAAAGCCCCAACGGCTATTTCTGGGCGCGGTTCCTTATTGATTAGGAGTCGCATAGGCAATTAAGGAACCGTGGTAGTAGACTCCGCATCCTTTTGTCTTTTAGTGGGATAGTCACATATGGTGGAATATTTATCCCTAAGGAATATTCCTAAACCATATGGAATATGTCATTTTCAAATTTTCGATTTTTCAAATATTTGATTTAATAAAACATTTTCTTAAAATAAAGTTTAATAAAAAACTTTGTCACATATAAAAAAAGGTGAGTTTTAAGAAAACTTAAATCCTAGATCACTTAATTAGGATGAAAACTTGTTTGTTTATACCTTAAGTGATAATGGTTGAAATGAAAAATGCTTGAACTTAAGAATTCGTTTTTTGTTGTTTTCGTAAATGCTTATTTTTATATATTGTCGTAATCAAAACAAAGCGAGACCGAAAAATGCAATTAACGTTTTTAGGCATCATTGCACTAACACATATGTAACGGGCGGAGATATAGGATTTACATACATCTTTGTACTTAACTGTTTTTTGGAGTAATAAAATTTACGGAAAAAACCCTTTACCCAAAAAAGTATCTCATTAACTAGTTAGAGAGTTTGATTTTTCAATTGAGCCTCCTCCTTGGTTTTTAATTTTTTTATAACCTAAGTGTCACGATTTGGCATCGCATGCCGACTATTTCTGGAGCTGACTATATTTTTGGATTATCCGGTGTTAAGGCAGGTGAACATCTGTGGCCAATGAGGATTAATTTTCTCCCCATGGTTTGAACAAAAGACTTCCATACACTTGTCGTCTTAGAAGTTAAGCCCTTATTCTTGGGTCACCCCCATTAGTTTGATTGATTACATTTTTAGTGGAGAATTAAGACTTTATTTTGTGCCAAACATAAAAGGTCGGAAAAGACACGAAATAAAATTACATCCTTAGGTGGGTGTGATTTTGAGACATTGGTGACAGTACTAATACAAATACAAGTTAATGCAACAAAAAATTTGCAATGGTAAATTCTCATTGCAAATTTAAGACGGTAATGCAACGAACAATCGAATTGCAACGAAAAAGAAACCGCTTGAAAATTCGTTGCAACCCTAAAATAAATTTTTACATTTATTTTTTTTTCGGTTACAAATTATAGAAATTTGCAATAAATAAGAAATCGAAGAAAAAAATTTTGATAAGAAATTTTTTTAATCTAAAATAAATTATCATTCGTTTTCAGATGAAAACTTCATAATTTGTAACTAAATAGTAATGGAGGACAAAAATTATATCTAAAAAAATCTATCGTTTGTTTTATGTTGCAATTCGGTTGCAGATTTTCAAATTTTGAAATGAAAGACAAAAATCAAATCTGAAACAAATTATCACTTTTGTAGTTGCAATTCCATTGCAAAACCTAAATTTAAAGGAATAAAACTAATGTAATTATTTAAATTAAAAAATCTACTCCAAATGTATCTTGAGTAGTCATCGGACATAATTAAGGTGCAAATGTTACCTCTGTAGCTTTGGATAACCGAGGGACCAAACAAATTTATATGGAGAAATTCAAGACATTTAGTTGTAGAGATCATGCTTTTAGCCTTATGGCTTGCGAGAGTTTGTTTTCAGATGTTACAAGCATCGAAAAAGTGATGTTTATATCATTACATAAAGACTGTTTCCTTATCCTCGTGTTATTGTCATGCCGTCTTTAAGAATTTTACTTCCGATTTCACTACGGAAGACCCCGCTACCTCCATCAAAAAAGAAACTAATAACTTTGTACAAAGCATGTACAAGAACCTATTTTGGTAACTTCTTTTAACTAGTAATATTTTATACGTGCATACCTGATCAGTATGAATGGTAGCAATTTTTGAGATAATTTAGGTTGTATTTGAGAAAAATAAATGAGGGCTTCTACATTACAAACCGAGCAATCCAGTAATCAAACTGTTAACATACGCTTAAGACCCTGTGAATCACGTAACAAATAATTTTCTTGCGCTTAAAATCAATGTTTTATAGTACAACTTATATAAGAATTGTTGATGTTATTGATGGTTTAAAAAGTAAGCTTCTAATCAAGCTTTCTACGGATGACGATAACAACCAAACTAAATGTAAGGTATAGCCCCAGTAGCTATTATCATTTCTTTGTATGTTATAGTCTAATCAATGTGTGGGTGCTGTGATTAATTTGCAGACATATAGTGTTGGTTATAATCTTGACTGGATCAGTGTTATACTTTAGTATTCCAATACTTTAGCTAAGTTAGTGAGTCAAATAATAGGAATTTGAATTGGTATGTACTTAGACCAGGTATTTAGGATAGACTAGGAGAGTGGGTGAGTTAAAATACCTAGTCTTTAGGTGGTAACGTTCCATTGTTTGTTCTTGTTTTTGTGTTCCCCATGTTTGGTGTGTAAGGATATATATAGCCCTCCCTTTTGTTGAATAAAGCAAGCAGTTCCGGTGATTACTTTTCTGCATTACATTCTTTATCTTTCTTCATACATATATAAAGTGTTCTCTCACAGCGGTGAGTTCTGCAAGTTGAAAGCTACACGTGGTATCAGAACCACAACGGCTCATACCTTGTGTGTGGCAAGGAAGAAAGGGCCAGATGTCTTTTAGGTACTAAGGCATCAAAAGACAGCAAGATAGCAAGACAGCAAGAAAGCAAGACAACAAGACAACAAGAGCAAGACAGCAAGACAACAAGAGCAAGACAACAAGACGTCAAGAGCAAGACGTACAACAAGGAAACAATAGCAAGATAGAAAGAGCAAGAAAGTCGCAGCAAGTTAGCAAGAATGGGAGAGAAATCAGGAACGTTGAAAATCCATGAGCAAGGTAGTAGCGCATCGCTTCAATGTCTTAAACTCACTAAAACCAATTACACCTCGTGGTCTATTTTGGTTGAGACGGTGTTGAGGGCATATGGTCTTTGGGAATCCACCGATCCGGTAACCGGGGCAACAGTTGATGAGAAAACGAATTACACCACAAAAGCAATAATCTTCCAAACCTTACCGGAGGATATTCTCCTACGGGTTACAAAGCACAAAGATGTATGGGAATCGATTCGGGTTCGATACTTAGGAGCAGATCGGGTCCAAAAGGCAAGGTTCCAAACTCTAAGGAGTGACTTAGAGTTGTTAAAGATGAAGGAGAATGAGTCTATCAATGACTTTTCTAGCAAGATAGGAGGTATCATGGCAAAGTTTAAAAGTCTTGGTTCGAGGCTCGAAGAAGAAGTTGCGGAGAAGAAACTTCTTAATTCAGCCCCGAAAAAGTATCTACCAATCATTGCTTCTATAGAGCAATATTCGGAGATCGAAACCATGTCGTTTGAAGAAGTTGTGGGAAGGCTCAAAGCATATGAAGAAAGACTAAAGAGCCATGGTGAGAAGGTTGAAGAGCAAGGGATTGTTGTTTACTAGCAGTGAGTTCTTTAGAGAAGGACAAGGCCGGGGAAGAGGTTTTGGTAGAGGAGAAAGAGGACATGGAAGAAGATCGGGTCAAGGTGACAAGAGCATGTTTAGATGCTACGAGTCTAGAATGTGCGGGCACTTCGCAATGGAGTGTACTAAATGGAAGAACAACCACAATGAAGCCAACTTGATCGAGGAAGATGAACAGACACTATTGTGAGGAAGCGAGTCAAGATTAAGGGGGTGATTGTTGGTTATAATCTTGACTGGATCAGTGTTATACTTTATTATTCCAGTACTTTAGTTAAGTTAGTGAGTCAAATAATAGGAGTTTGAATTGGTATGTACTTAGACCATGTATTTAGGATAAACTAGGAGAGCGGGTGATTTAAAATACCTAGTCTTTAGGTGGTAGCGTTTCATAGTTTGTTCTTGTTGTTGTGTTCCCCATGTTTGGTGTGTAAGGCTATATATAGCCTTCCTTTTTGTTGAATAAAGCAAGCAGTTCCAGTGATTACTTTTCTGCATTACATTCTTTATCTTTCTTCGGATATATATAAAGTGTTCTCTCACAGCATTGAGTTCTGCAAGTTGAAAGCTACATATGGGTCGATAATAGCATGATCCTACGGCTGTTTTGAAGGTTCTCTCGTAATACATACTTAAAAATACTACATGGACAGGGGCGGATATACTTGGAAGGTGCGGGGGCCAGCGCCCCCCATAGCTCGCAAAAAAAAATCAAATTTTAATAAACCAAAGTTTAGAATTGCTAAAATTCAAATGACTTATTCCGTGTGATGAAGTCACTTGCAAGATGCTTTACAAGATGTTTTACAAGCCGAATTCAGATGCAAACCAAAAGCCGTCGAATCAGTGAGGAAGCAAAAAGACCGAAAAATAATGAGGTGTAAAGAATTAGAGTT
Organism: Glebionis coronaria; assembly: GCA_025667525.1. Lineage (NCBI taxonomy): Eukaryota > Viridiplantae > Streptophyta > Magnoliopsida > Asterales > Asteraceae > Glebionis > Glebionis coronaria. The sequence goes on along the minus strand of CM046882.1, from coordinate 6,561,357 downwards.
TCTCCCACTTAAAACCGAAGGTATACCGGAAAAACAAGTCGCCCTCATCAACATGAAAAAAACGTAATAGTAGCGAAGATATATATTGACAAGAAAATTAGTTATTTTTTTTAGGTTTCCTATTGTTTCAAACAAATTTTTTTGCATGTTTTCGATTTTACGTAAGTTCTTTTAAAAGTTCGTATTGAATTTTAATTTGATGAACGAATAAAATTTAGTTGGTTTGAAAATGAAAAAAACAAAATAAAATATGCATGTAATCCTTTTGGCTTAAGTTATGCAAACAAGAGAAGACTTTGAAATAAGTCAAGTGACCAATTCAAGTTTACATAAACAAGGCTTTATAAAAAAAATTATGTGACTTGGTAAAAGTTTTGGGAGGATGACTTTAGATCAGATGTTGTGGGTTTTAGTGTTTTTGAATACATCTAAGATAAAATTTGTGAGATATGTGGTGTACGTTGTAAAAATGTATCTGAAAAAAACCTAACGTCACAATGTACGAAACAACACCTTGTTCAAGAGTTTTAGGTGCTTCGGAGTTCAGAATACAAATACACGGCTTTTCAAAGGCCTCAGAGTCGTGGACATCAGTGTAACGATGCACCGTATGCATTGTCGACGTGTATAGATTGGTGTCACTAGCAACCCTTTCTGTCTATATACACCAGCAGCATATAATTAACAAGCAAGTGCAACTGTCTATAATCTTTTATCAACAAAAAACAAACTAATAACTTTGACCTAGCTTATCTTGAACTCATAAACTTCTTAAATCAGAAATAGAATGATAATGCATATTGCAGCATGTGCATGCATGACCTGTGCATATATTTAGTCAACCATGATTTCATATATATAGTTCATCTGATTCCCTTTAAGCTTCACACAAGCTAACTCAATAAGTCATAAACATGGCTTCTTTTCCCTCTTCAAGATTTCTTGTAACAATAGTACTACTATTAACTCTTGCTCAGTTTTCATCTTCAAAGAAGATTGTAAACACCTTGTTATTCAGTCAATGCCTTTCTACCATCCGAACCTCTAACACTTTCTTCACTCCTAACAATCCTAACTTCACATCCATTCTCAACTCAACTGCCGCAAATCTTCGTTTCATCACCCCTTCAAATCCAAAACCTGAGCTTATTTTCACTCCATTGGACGCAAGCCACATCCAAACAGTGGTCATTTGTGCCAAAAATCATGAAATTCAGCTCCGGTTTAGAAGTGGGGGCCATGATTACAAAGGGTTGTCTTATACATCTGTCACGAAGCTTCCTTTTGTTCTTGTTGACTTGCAAAATATGCGGGCCATTAATATCGATCTTGATGACAAATCTGTTTGGGTTGAGGCTGGTGCGACTCTTGGTGAACTTTATTACAGAGTTGCTGAAAAGAGTAAGGCATGTGGTATTGCTGCTGGGATATGCACAAGCTTGGGCCTTGGTGGGCATATCACCGGTGGAGGATACGGGGTCCTTGATGAGAAAGTACGGGCTAGGAAGTGATAACGCGCTAGATGCTAAGATCATTAATGCTAATGGGGAGATCCTAGATAGGAAATCCATGGGCGAGGATGTTTTTTGGGCGATCAGAGGTGGTGGTGGGGGCAACTACGGAGTCATAGTTTCATGGAAACTCAGACTCCTACCCGTCCCCACCATTGTCACGGTACTTAATGTTTCGAGAACATTGGAGCAAGGAGCCACTAATACTCTTTACAAATGGCAACAAGTGGCGCCACATTTTGTTGATGAACTTTTCATGAGAGTATTCATATCACCCTCCAATATACAAAATTCAACTACAAGAACCATCTCTACAACTTACAATGCACTCTACCTAGGACCGGCTGATGCACTCCTCGAGCTCATGAACCAAGATTTTCCCGAGTTGGGCCTTAAAAAAAGAGATTGTTTTGAAATGAGTTGGCTTGAATCCGTCATGTTCGTCGCAGGGTTCCCCAAAACCATCCCAACAACCTTTCTACTAACCGGAAATCCAGCTCGCGTGGTGTATTTCAAAGCAAAATCAGATTTTGTCAAAACCGTAATCCCAAAAAAAAGTTTAGAAGAAATTTGGACAACAATGTTGAAAGAAGATATCCCATTAATGATATGGAGTCCGTATGGAGGGATGATGGAGAGGATACCGGAATTAGCGACACCATTCCCACATAGGAAAGGTGTCCTTTACCAGCTTCAGTATGTTGACATGTGGGCAGTGCCGGATAAACAAACCATGAAGAAACATTATAAGAGGATCAGAAGCTTTTATACGTACATGGGTCAGTATGTTTCTAAATATCCAAGAGAAGCGTATATGAATTACAGAGATCTTGATCTTGGAATGAACGATAACAGCGGTGGTAATGCAAGTTTCATGAAGGCGAGTATTTCATGGGGATCACGCTATTATAAAGATAATTTCATGAGGTTGGTTAAGGTCAAGAGTGAGTTCGATCCTGATAACTTCTTTAGACATGAGCAAAGCATTCCGCTCCTTCCGTTGTAGAGTAATTTTATTCATAATTACAATTGACTGTTTTGTATCAGCAAAATGATCAATTTTGAATACTTGGGAGAATAAAAATGCAAAAAAAAAAAAACCTTTGTATATCATTTTTATATTATCTTGCAATGAACGATGATGATTTACTAACTGGATCCAATTTAGCAAATATATGTCCTGCAAAACAAAAACATGAATATTTCATTTCTGTAAGTATCTTATGAATTATAATCGAGTAAAAACATACAAACAGACATTAAGCACACGCTCATCGTATAACAGCAAAACAACAACTTACAAACATCAAGATATCTTCCTATATATCGGGAAACTATTTAAGCATGTACGCTGTCCCAAGAGTTGATGTCCAAGCTTATTACTTATAACAACATAACCAGTATATAGATCGTGTACCATGATTAACTCAAAAAATAACAAAGTACCTAGTCCAACTCTCATTACTCTGGCCTCTATAGATATACTAGTAACTCCTATGTAACTAAAAGTTATGAAACTGCAACTTTTTATAAAACTCGAAATCAGGCAATATCCACACACCCCTCTTGGCCTTTCTTGAAAACTGTGCACATTTGCCGTTACTTATGTAGATTTAAAGTTGCACAATTGGTAATGAACAGTGGTAAAGGGAAAGATATCAGAAAAAGGATACTATCATTCATAGACTACATGGCTATAAATAGCCTAACATTACAAACGTGGGTTAAACACTTCTAACTAGAAACCAGGAAACAATACTCTAACTAAAGAATAGGTACTATACTACTAACCCATGTATCCTTAAAACATGGTCAAACTACACTACCAATTCAAACTCTATCCATGCCATTTATTGCATACGTAAACCTTAATATATAACCGTTAAACCCAACAATCACCCCCTTAATCGGTTATCCATGGCACCCCGGTCACGTCCTGAACACCTTCTATCGAAACATCTCATTTCTCGCCTTTTCCCGAACACATCCAAAGCCATCTCGCTGAATGCAACTTCCAACGCTATTCAACACCCCATGTGTTGAAGTCTCCATTATCTTGCAAACAAACCAATCAAAGCCGCATGCTTTGATGTTTTCTTGTTCCACAAGACGTACATCAGATGCGCCTTCCTTGTGAGAAAAACTTTGTTCGGTCTTTTATGTGAATCTTCGGTCTTTTGATTCAACAATGTCTGTCTCCTTCGGTCTTTGGCCTCCATTCTTCGGCCATCGGCTTTCATTATTCGGTCTTCGGTCTTCATTCTTCGGTCTTCGGACTTCGGCCTTATGAATCAACAACATCTTTCGGTCTTGTGTTGTTGAAACTTCGTCTCACTTTCATTCTCGGACAACCCGCTGTCACGGTTATCTCTTTCGGTCTACTTTTCGGTCACGGTCTCACGGTGTCCTCTTGCTAGAGTCGTTCTTTTTGGTCTTCGGTCTGACGTCGGAGCTTCCTCGGTCTTCTCTACGGCGTCGGTCTTTTTCGGTCTTCTTTTCTTTCTCGGGCAACACGCGGTCACGGTCTCGGTCTTGGTTGCCTCGTTCGGTCTCGGTCTTGACCTTCTCGGTCTGGGTGCGGTTGTGCCGCCGGTCTTTTGCGGTTCGTCGGCCCTCTCGGTCCTATGCAAGTCACATGAACTTGCTACCCACTTTCTTCTTTCAGTTTCTTAGTACATTTAAGGCATTGTGTCCTTTCTTTCATCACTACAACCTGTGATGATAACAACACACCTTCTTCAAGAAACCACACGATCCTTGCTGCGTCTGCCCCGCAGCGAAGGGATACACCTTTTCTTGAACCGACTCTTAAACCTTCCCTTTGATCGAACTCTTACCAAATGTAGATTTAAAGTTGCACAATTGGTAATGAACAGTGGTAAAGGAAAAGATATCAGAAAAGGGATACTATCATTCACAGACTACATGGCTATAAATAGCCTAACATTAAAAACGTGGGTTAAACACTTCTAACTAGAAACCAGGAAACAATACTCTAACTAAAGAATAGGTACTATACTACTAACCCATGTATCCTTAAAAATGGTCAAACTACACTACCAATTCAAACTCTATCCATGCCATTTATTGCATACGTAAACCTTAATATATAACCGATTAAACCCAACAACTTAAACCCAAACACCCGCCCGTTTTACAAGTCTAACATATATGCAAGCTCCCGTGACTATGTAAGGATGCCACTAGTACTCTAGAAGACATCATACGAACAAGTGAAAACTTATATGCCAATCTGATGCACCTCCACCACCGATCCTTGGAGCTGGTATTTGTTTGGGCTTATATGTGGGCATACGAGCTTATTTGATTTCGGCGTATATCTCATAAGCCTAAATATTCCTGCTTATTTTGAGACTTGTGGCTTATATAAGTTTATTATGATATGATAAACTTATATAAACCCATGAATCTCAAAAATAAGCCAGGAAATTGAGGCTTTAAAATATAAACCGAAATAAAATAAGCTCATAAGCTCACACATAAGCCCAAACAAACACCCCCTTAAATTGTTTGTTTCTAGTTGGATGGCAATTAAAAATATGTATTAGGGGCAATTTCCATATATCATCCTACTTTTAAAATCAATTTCATATTTACATATGAAAATTATATTTGGTTTTGATCACTTTTTTCTCGTTAAAAAAGTTGAAAGTGTTGGTTTTAATGACTTTTCAAGAAGCAAGGCAAACCAAAAATTCTTCCTTTTATGAAGAGCAGATAAGGTAAAATAAGAAGCAATGCCAACACAACCAACTAGACAGTGGTGGTGGTGTGAGTTGTGGTAGTCCCTCAGAGCTGGTTAGAATGATGAAAACCTTCGTTGGAGGTAGGCTTGTGTGTGTGTGTGGGGGGGGGGGGGGGGGGGGGGTATCCGTCCTGTCATATTGTGGCGTTAGGGTTGTTGTATTCGGTTTGTGTGAGAGAACAATGAGGTTTGAAGAGAGTTTAGGGTTTACGTACTGTAGCAACAATACGGATGGGTTAGGGTTCAGTTTAACTGAATAGTGAGGTTTTGAAGTAGCTTTAGGGTTACTGTATCAAGAAAAACACACATGCAACAAAATTGTGAAGAACAAGAAGCAGCAACTGTATGATACCCTGGATTCGGCACAACACCAACTTGTCGTCTTGGGAGTTTGATACCCTGGATTCGACACAACACCAATTTGTCGTCTTGGGAGTTTGAGACACTAGATTCGACACCGGCTTTTGTTAAGAATAAGCCCAAGAACTAGGGCCGTAAACGAACTAAATGTTCAATGAACCGTTCGCCGATCGTTCGATAAAAAAATCGTTTATGCTTGTTTATTTAATAAATAAACGAACACGAACAAGATTTTTGGTCCGCTTAGTTAAATGAACAAAAACATGAACAAACGTTTGTTCTTTTCGCGCTAGTAATAAGGGTTGTAGGATATACATCTTACACCATGAAACCTGAGTCGACTCAAACTCGATCAAGTTCTAACCTTCTTAACTTGGGCTGTTTCCAAATTTGGTTAACGCGGTGAGCAAAGATCTGAAAGTCTTTGCTGATTTTGTTTTTATAAGTTTCAATTATAGAATTTTATATTGTCTTCAGAAAATTAAAAATAATCTTTATGTTAGTATTTCTTTCAATACTTCAGTTTTAGATGATCCAAACAGCCCCTTTATTGCCATTGTCCTGAATTCGTTAATTTATCAGATGTAGCGACAGAAGTATGTTGATGGCTTTAGGATATTAGAAGTATTAGATGTACTCGAACAAACAGATAAAAACAGATTCATATCTGGTATAGCATACATCATCAATGCATCCGCTTAATAGTAGTAGTTGCAGGGAGAAAGGATACCATATTCTGAAAAGACCAAACAAAATTTACTTAACGTTAAAAAAACAATAGACTGATCGACTACATTCACCAGCAGTCATCGAATATAAGTAGGCAAGTAGCAATTACCAGCCGTGGTCGTATCACATTTACATCAGTACTATGCGAAAGTTAATTCTCTATTCCCAAAATTCTAAGCTATGTACCAAAACCATACAGCTGGATCAAGTAAACACATTCCCTAACACGCAGCTACCTAAAAGAAGTGTAAATATAAACATACGGTAATGTGCTTATTAGTATCGAACCCTATCTGTAGCAGACAATGACAGGATACGTAGAAAACATTTTCGACGTAAGAAAATACAAAAACTAAATCGAAAAACGCCCCTGAGGTAGCTGTTGCATGTTGTTGCTTTAATGGTTGTGTTAATCGTGTTTAGGTTTGTGGGTTCTAGTGAAATGTCTACAGAAGAGAGTAGAAGGCAACATCAAGCTGAACTTCTTCGTAAGGTACACGAAGAAACCCTCGACGGCTTTCAGCTGGCTATAGTGATGAAACACTGGATGCCAGATCTTCTTCAAACGAGGAGAAACACGTGCTTGCAGGAAATAACGTCAAGCCGTTAAAACTGATCAACCTTCGGATCCATCCGCCATTTCCAGGGCGTGGAAGGAAGATCTCGGGTACTCTAGAGTCTTATGAAAATGGCTTTAGATATTCGACGTCAAGGGCGAATGAACGCGTGGATATTTTATTTGCTAACATTAAACACGCCTTCTTCCAACCAGCAGAAAAAGATTTGGTAACACTGCAACATTTTCATCTCCATAACGATATCATGGTTGGAAACAAAAAGACGAAAGATGTTTAATTCTATGTCGAAAGTGATGGATGTTGTTCAAACTTTAGGAGGAGGTTTAAGGAGATCCGCACGAGCTCGTGGAAACAAAATCAGTAAGGACTTTCAGAGCTTTGCTGAACGTGTTAATGAAATTTTTGGAAACAGCCAAAGTTCAGAAGGTTAGGACTTGAGTTTGACCAAACTATAAGAGAACTCGGGTATTTGGAAATAGCCTAAGTTCAGAAGGTTAGGACTTGAGTTTGACCAAACTATAAGAGAACTCGGGTATTTGGAAACAGTCTAAGTTCAGAAGGTTAGGACTTGAGTTTGACCAAACTATAAGAGAACTCGGGTTTCATGGGGTACCCGACGAAGCTTCCAGTTTCATAGTTCCAACTGCAAGCTGCTTAGTCGGGCTGATAGAAACTCCGTTTCTCGTGGTTACATTGAGGGAGATCGAGATTGCGAACCTCAAAGGGTCGGGGACACATTGGTTTCGGACAGAAGAGTTTCGACATGGCAATTGTGTTCAAGGACTTTAAACGTGATGTCCTTCGGATCGACTCAATTCCTTATACATCACTTGAGGACATCAGAGAGTGGCTAGACACAGCATACATATATGCATATAAGACCTTTCATACGAGGCACTGACTTGACCGTTGGAGGGTGGTTCCCCGGGCTCCGGCCTGGGCCCCTTCTAACGAGTTCACTACAACAAAAAGGAGTTTAGGGTCGCCCCTTTTCTAGGGTCGACTTAGTCGTCCCTAGATTAAGGGGGGACCCACCACTTTCACAACAACATCTTGGTCAAAAGGTTTGAGGGGACAAAGTGGGGCCCAACAAACCTAGGGACGACTAAGTCGTCCCTAGGTTAAATAAACTTATTATTCCGTTTTTAAATCTTTTTTACATATTTAAAATTAATATAAATTTTTTTTATTTAAAAAGTTTAAAAAACCCTAGGGACGACTTAGTCATCCCTAGGTTAAATAAACTTATTATTCCGATTTTTAAATCTTTTTATATATTTAAAATTAATATAAATTTTTTTTATTTAAAAAGTTTAAAATGAAAGAGGGGACCACAAATCCTAGGGACGACTTAGTCGTCCCTAGGTTATCTTATTTATTTAAAATTATTTAAACTTTATACATATTTAAAAAAATATATATATTTAGTTAAAAATAACTTTATACATATTTAAAAAAAACTTTATATATATTTAAAAAAAATTTATATATTTAGAAAAAAATTATACATATTTAAAAATAACTTTATACATATTAAAAAAACTTTATACATATTTAAAAAAAATTTATACATATTTAGAAAAAAAAATTATACATATTTAAAAATAACTTTATACATATTTAAAAAAAACTTTATATTTATTTTAAAAAAACTTATATGTATTTAAAAAAAACTTTAGATATATATTTAACACTTACAAACTAGTTACAACGATAATAGATTCATAAATAAAAAAAAAACACATTACAAACTAGTTAAAATACAAATTAACACATTAAAATAACAAATAGATTCATAAATAAGAAAAAAAACACATTACAAACTAGTTAAAACTAAACGTACAGATTAACACATAATAATAAAATACAAATTAACATATTAAAATAACAAATAGATTACTACTCAAAGTTAAGATTTTCCATATCATTTAAAAACTCATGAAGTATTGCAGCCGATTGACATGCGTGGTCTTCAGGATGCCTTTCCATTTCTAGTCTTGTCTCTAGCATCTTTATCTTTAGATCTTTGATCTTGCAATTAGAGCACTCAGTTGGTGCAGATTGAGAAGGACCTGTAGAAGAACTTGGATGTGAACCTTGAGGTGTTGAAGATCCAGGGGAAGATCTTATACGGAGTTCGAGATCAAAATCATCCTTCCATTTAAAATATTTACATCCATAATCATCTGTTTTTGGCTGTTACAAAGTAAACAAATAACATGACATGTCATTTTAATAATCACACGTATTACATAACTAAAACATTTGATTGTTTACCTTCGAAAGAGGACATGCATAGTAAAGTTTACCAAAGCTATGAGGTTGATGTGACTGTCTTAACACAATATATCCCTTTCTACATGTACACTTATAAGCTTCAAGCGGATCCATATTATGCAAAATCGGGTGGTGGTGGTGGTAAGTTTGGTATGAGAGGATAAGAGTTTGTGAGGATAAGAGCTACCATAAATAAAGATAAAAATTTAGGGTCGACACATTTAGGGACGACTTAGTCGACCCTAGCTTTCCCGCCAACATTTTCCCGCCAGCATTTCCCGCCAACATTTCCCGCCAATATTTGATCACTTAAACATGCTTAAGCTCAGTATTTTTAGCTTAATGGTCACCTCAGAGCAATAATAACATATTGTCTTACACTCTTACTATAACCGTAACATATGGACTCGTCGGTTGAACCTATAACGTATAACCCTAACATATGGACTCGTCGGTTGAACCTATAACGTATAACCGTAACATATGGACTCGTCGGTTGAACCTATAACGTATAACCGTAACATATGGACTCATCGGTTGAACCTATAACGTATAACCCTAACATATGAACTCATCGGTTGAACCTATAACGTATAACCGTAACATATGGACTCGTCGGTTGAACCTATAACGTATAACCCTAACATATGGACTCGTCGGTTGAACCTATAACGTATAACCCTAACATATGGACTCGTCGGTTGAACCTATAACGTATAACCGTAACATATGGACTCATCGGTTGAACCTATAACGTATAACCGTAACATATGGACTCATCGGTTGAACCTATAACGTATAACCGTAACATATGGACTCATCGGTTGAACCTATAACGTATAACCGTAACATATGGAGTCGTCGGTTGAACCTATAACGTATAACCCTAACATATGGACTCGTCGGTTGATCCTATAACGTATAACCCTAACATATGGACTCATTGGTTGAACCTATAACGTATAACCGTAACATATGGACTCATCGGTTGAACCTATAACGTATAACCGTAACATATGGACTCATCGGTTGAACCTATAACGTATAACCGTAACATATGGACTCATCGGTTGAACCTATAACGTATAACCGTAACATATGGACTCATCGGTTGAACCTATAACGTATAACCGTAACATATGGACTCATCGGTTGAACCTATAACGTATAACCGTAACATATGGACTCATCGGTTGAACCTATAACGTATAACCGTAACATATGGACTCATCGGTTGAACCTATAACGTATAACCGTAACATATGGACTCATCGGTTGAACCTATAACGTATAACCGTAACATATGGACTCATCGGTTGAACCTATAACGTATAACCGTAACATATGGACTCATCGGTTGAACCTATAACGTATAACCGTAACATATGGACTCATCGGTTGAACCTATAACGTATAACCGTAACATATGGACTCGTCGGTTGAACCTATAACGTATAACCCTAACATATGGACTCGTCGGTTGAACCTATAACGTATAACCCTAACATATGGACTCGTCGGTTGAACCTATAACGTATAACCGTAACATATGGACTCGTCGGTTGAACCTATAACGTATAACCGTAACATATGGACTCATCGGTTGAACCTATAACGTATAACCCTAACATATGAACTCATCGGTTGAACCTATAACGTATAACCGTAACATATGGACTCGTCGGTTGAACCTATAACGTATAACCCTAACATACGGACTCGTCGGTTGAACCTATAACGTATAACCCTAACATATGGACTCGTCGGTTGAACCTATAACGTATAACCGTAACATATGGACTCATCGGTTGAACCTATAACGTATAACCGTAACATATGGACTCATCGGTTGAACCTATAACGTATAACCGTAACATATGGACTCAACGGTTGAACCTATAACGTATAACCGTAACATATGGACTCGTCGGTTGAACCTATAACGTATAACCGTAACATATGGACTCGTCGGTTGAACCTATAACGTATAACCCTAACATATGGACTCGTCGGTTGAACCTATAACGTATAACCGTAACATATGGACTCATCGGTTGAACCTATAACGTATAACCGTAACATATGGACTCATGGGTTGAACCTATAACGTATAACCGTAACATATGGACTCATCGGTTGAACCTATAACGTATAACCGTAACATATGGACTCATCGGTTGAACCTATAACGTATAACCGTAACATATGGACTCATCGGTTGAACCTATAACGTATAACCGTAACATATGGACTCGTCAGTTGAACCTATAACGTATAACCCTAACATATGGACTCGTCGGTTGAACCTATAACGTATAACCCTAACATATGGACTCGTCGGTTGAACCTATAACGTATAACCGTAACATATGGACTCATCGGTTGAACCTATAACGTATAACCGTAACATATGGACTCATCGGTTGAACCTATAACGTATAACCGTAACATATGGACTCATCGGTTGAACCTATAACGTATAACCGTAACATATGGACTTATCGGTTGAACCTATAACGTATAACCGTAACATATGGACTCATCGGTTGAACCTATAACGTATAACCGTAACATATGGACTTATCGATTGAACCTATAACGTATAACCGTAACATATGGACTCATCGGTTGAACCTATAACGTATAACCGTAACATATGGACTCATCGGTTTAACCTATAACGTATAACCGTAACATATGGACTCATCCGTTATTAATTATTACAAAGTAAGTATAACGTATATTTTAATATTAATTATAATAATTTATTTTGATTTTTATTATTAATTTATATTATTAATTTTATTACATAGAAGGTAAAATGTATTTTAAATGTATGAAAAACACCTAGGGACGACTTAGTCGTCCCTAGGTTACCAAGAAAGTCGTCCCTAAAAAACCCTCCAACACTTAGCAACTTTTTGGGAAAATTGAAATTTTTTGGCGAAAATTTAAATAACCCGCTTTGGGTTTGAGGGTTCCCGGTTTGCACCTAGGGACGACTTAGTCGTCCCTAGGGTACAAAAGTCGTCCCTAAGACTCTGTAATAAACGAAAAAAAATTTATTTATAATTAACCTAGGGACGACTAAGTCGTCCCTAGGTTACATAGAGAGGGTCGTCCCTAGGCATCATTTCCAGTAACTTATCTTATCTTTCTTTCCTTCATCTCTCATTATCTCTACACCAAAAAAAAAAACCGGGCACCATCTTCAATTCATCTACACCACCACTCCATCCGAGCACCATCTTCATCTACACCACCACTTCATCTTCATCTCCACCACCACCACTTCACCTCCATCCAACCATCCAAACATCCACCGCACCACTTCACCTCCACCGCCACCGCTTCACCTCCACCGCCACCACTTCACCTCTATCCGCTTCACCTCCACCGCCACCATTCATGAATTTATATATATTTCCCAGTTAAGGTATTTGATTTTGAATTATATATATTTTTAATTTTGATTAATTTTTGTAGTTTAATTTTTGTAGATTAATTGATTAATTTTTAGTTTAATTGTTAAAAGGTGTTTATTTTTTCTAGTTTAACCACCGGATCACCACCAGTCAACCACCGGACCACCACCAGTCACGGCAGCAGTCACGGCAGCATCAACCACCCACCACCACATTTTGTTTAATTTTGTTTTTTAAATAAATATAAAGGTAAATGATTTTTTTTAATCTATTAATTTTGTTTAAATTTGTTTATGTTTAATTATTATTAATGTTTATGTTTTATTTCCTAGCACTGCCGTCACCACCACCACCACTGCCGTCGCAGCAGTAGCCACCAACACCGACAGCCGTAGCCACCACCACCGGCAGCAGTAGCCACCACCACCACCAAAGGTTATTTTGGCTTATGATTTCGGATTATATTTAAGCTTAATTGATTTAGGCTTAGTTGATTTCGGCTTAATATATATATATAATTGATTTCGGCTTAATTGATTTAGCATTAGCTGATTTCCGTTGTATATAGTGCTTAATATATATATAGATGATTTCGGCTTAATTGATTTAGGCTTAATAGAATTCGGGTTATATATGGCTTAATATTTATATAGGGATTTCGGGTTAATATTTAGGCTTAATATGAAATAGGCATGAGTTTAATTTTTTTTTATATGTTTCTCGTAGCCGAGACCCGAGTCACAGTCGAAGGGAACCGAGTCACAGCCAAGAACTGAGACCCGTGTCACAGCCGAAAAAGGTAATGTTTTTTTTTTAAATTGTTGTGGTGTTGTTTGTTTCAAATTAGAAATTTTTTTGGAAACCAACTAATTTAGGTTTTCTTTATTTTATGTTTGTGTTTGGTTAGCACCAGGACAGTCGGGACAACTTCCTCATCCGTATCTCTTTTTCTATCTTTCTATCTTTGCTTATTCCAGTCGTGACCGAGGTGTGTAATTAATATTATGCATATGTTTATTATATTATATATATATGATATATGATTGTTAGTCTTTGTAGTAAATAATTTTAGGAATATTTTAGGATTTTATCGATTAATTTCGGAAAATTCCCGTCCGAAGTTAATCAACCTATAGAAAACCCGTCCGAAATTAATTTATTAGGAATTAATTTCGGAAAGTCCCCTGTTTGGGACTGCTTTTTGATGTTTCGTCTCATTTAGGATATGAATGCGTATAACTGGTCTATTATTTGAGATGATTTCGACAGTGTTTCTCCTTTACTCCTACGAATATGTCTTTAAACACATATTTGGGGAGTAGAGGGGAAATGCTGCCGAAATTTACTCAAATAGTAAACCGGTTATACGCATTCATATATGGGACGAAACATTCAAAAGGTGGGTTAGGATTGCCTTCCATAGTTGCACTAGGAAGAAAAAAAAGAGTTCATATTCATTTTGTTAGTATGACATTTTACGTATAAAAAAAATAATTTATCTGAGTATGTTTATTTGCAACGCAGTTATGACAATTGATAAGAGTTGGACCACTGTAAACAATCGTAATTCCAATGAGTTTTTAGATGGTCTTTTTGGATTCATCTAGGATTGTGAGAAATTTTTGCACCCCATCTCACAAAAGCTCCGTTGCCCATGTAGTCATTGTTGTAACCGTGAAACGTTGGTTACCCTCGGCCAACTTGAGGCACACATATCCAAATTCGGGTTTGACAAACATTACACCACTTGGATATATCACGGTGAACCAATTCTTCCGTTACCTCCACTATTACCACATTCACCTGATCGAATTCACATGGATGCGTTCTTCGAAGATATTTCTGCAAATAATATTCCAAATCCACCATCTGAAACTCCACCCTCTCAAACTCCACCAACTCAAACAACCGGTCCTCAACCAACCCAAACATCGGGTCCTAGTAACGAGTTTGAAGAGTTACTCGCTAGGTCTGCCCAAAAGTTGTACCCGGGTTGTGATATGACCACATTGGAATTTACATCAGAGATTTCGCACATCAAGGTTTTACACAAAATAACTGATGTCGGGTTTAACAAAATTCTAGCTCTTCTCCAAAAGGCATGTTCCCCTAGTAAAGGATACAATTTCCCGTCTTCATACTATGAAATAAAAAAGACATACAAAAAGATCGGGTTAGGATACGAATCGATCCATGCTTGTATAAATGATTGTTTTTTATATTGGGGATCACCGGAAAACAAGGAGAGGCAAACTTGTCCAATCTGTAACGCGAGCAGATGGAAAAACCCAAAGAAGAAAAAGGGGACGCAATTAGTTGCCAACAAGGTGGTGCGTTACTTTCCGATAACACCTAGACTACAACGTATGTTCAACACAAAAGACATAGCAAAGTGGATGACTTGGCATGCGACCGGACAGTCTAAGGAAGACGGTAAAATGAATCACCCCTGTGACGGCAAAGCATGGAAATATTTTGACATGATGAAACCTGAGTTCTCTTGTGACCCTAGAAACGTTCGATTAGGGTTGGCTGTTGATGGTTTTAATCCTTATGGCATGATGAGCCAAACTTACAGCATGTGGCCGGTTATATTGACAACATACAACACACCACCGTGGATGTGTTTGAAAGAAACTTCTTTAATGTTGACGATGTTAATTCCCGGCCCTAAATCAGCTGCAAAGGACATTGATGTTTACTTGCAGCCTCTAATTAAAGAACTCAAAGATTTATGGGAGGGAGTCTGGACGAAAGACGCTGCTACGGGTACTCATTTCAAAATGAAAGCGGCGGTTTTATGGACCATCAATGATTTTCCAGCTCGAGGTATTTTGTCTGGGTGGACTGGGCAAGGGTACCTCGCATGCCCTACTTGTAATGTTGACACTCCATCGATGCGTATCAACAGCAAAATCGTTTATGTTGGTTACAGAAGATGGTTAAGAACAAATCATCCAGATCGGAAAAAATCCAAGGAATTCTACGGTTTTCCCGAAAATAAGCCTAAACCAAGAAAGTTTTCAGAACTTGATATTCAATTGCAGATTAATAAAGTCTTTAAACGTAAACCGGGGAAACACAAACTAATTCTCAAAGAGAACCGCCCCAAAAATCGAGATGTTGAATTGAACTGGAGTAAGCGTTCTATCTTTTGGGATCTTGAGTATTGGCCCTTTCTTCTACTAAAACACTGTTACGATGTCATGCATATCGAAAAGAATTTCCTTGAGGCTTTACTGAATACCCTGTTACAGAACGACAAATCCAAAGACACGCCAAAGCAAGGCTAGACTTAGAAAAAATGGGAGTTCGAAAGGAGTTGTGGTTAGTTAAAAAAGATAACGGGAAGTTCGATAAGCCTCATCCAAAGTTCTCTTTCACTCCAAAAAAAAGAAAACTTTTTTGTAAATTCATTAAAGGAGTCAGACTACCTGATGGCTTTGGATCCAACTTCAAGAAAAAAGTGACCGCTGATGATGACAATATAACGAACTTGAAATCTCATGACTGTCATATAATGATGCATCGGTTACTTCCTTATGGAGTGCAACAATACTTGCCAAAAGACGTTGCAAAACCTATAATCGACATTTGCTTATTCTTTAAGCAGCTTTGTGCTCGAAGTTTGACTGTGCAGGACATGAAAGAAGCTAAAAACAAATTGATCATTATGATGGTTAATTTAGAGCAAATCTTTCCTCCTGCTTTTTCGACATAATGACTCATTTGGTTATACATCTACCCGATGAGGCTATTCTAGGTTCCGTTACTCGCGGCAGGTGGATGTATCGATTTGAAAGATACATGAAAAAGCTAAAGAATTATGTACGAAATAAAGCAAAGCCTGAAGGTTCTATTGCTGAGGGTTATGTTGCAGAAGAGGCATTAACTTTTTGTTCGCGTTACCTTAAGGATGTCGAGACGAGATTTAACCGCCTTGGCAGAAATGAAGACGATTTGCCTGGACAACCAGATAAATTTGAGGTGTTCCGGACCGTATGCACACCGACGGGTGGAATCAAACCAACTCGTATGACTAATGACGACATGCAGGCAGTTACGTGGTTTATACTTAACAACAGTCCTGAAGTCGAAGCCGACATCTCAGCTTACAACGAGTATGTTTCTTCCTATTTTTTATAATTTTGAAAATTCTTCTTTCTCGGTGACTTCTGCTAATATCATGAACCTTTGCAGAGAGGTGCCTGATAATGTGGAAACGAGTTTTCCTGCGTGGTTTAATAACATGGTAAATACATTAGATATATTACCTTGGAGTTATTCCTCATCTAATAAACCTTTTTGTATCTCATTTTTGTAGACTCGTGAAAAAAAAGTGAGTGTGGGCTGTAGTGACGAGTTATTCTCTTTGACATGTGGACCTATTAGTTCATGTACATACCCCTCTTACATAGTGAACGGTGTGAAGTTTGTGGTACGTGAACGCGATATACTTCGTACCACTCAATGCAGCGGAGTTTCAACACCCGGGGTTGATGAAGAGATGTATTATGGTCAACTCGAAGAAATTCTGGAGCTCACTTATATCGGCAACCGCAAGGTTTTGTTGTTTCGATGTAAATGGTTTGACACAATTAACCCTACCAATTGCACCAAACGCAACAGACGTTCTTACACTGAGCAAGGCATACATCATATTTTGACCGATAGGCTATTTCACCAAAATAACCCATACATTTTCCCGACACAAGCAACACAAGTATTCTACCTTGAAGACCTTGCTAGACGACCGCTTCATTGGAAGGTCGTCGAACAGGTTTATCATCGAGATGTGGTAGAGTCCGATGAAGATGTTATACATGGTAGCAGTTCATCAGATGTTACACTGTCTGTAGCTTTGCCTAATTTGGGTATTACGGATTTGAGTGTAAATACTCAACCAACGGAAGTGGACGCCCCACCGGTTGATGATGATATTATTAATATTGAAGATGATGAAGTAGTTGCACACGTCATCGGTGATGTTGATGATGATGATTTAGTGTCGGATGATGATGAAGTGAACCCTAATAATGATGTTCAAGAAGTTTTATCTAGCGATGATTCTGAAGATGATGACAATTGATATTAAGTTGTATTTTGAATGAAACAGTTGTTATATGCTTTAATGTGTAATTTTTTATTTGTAAACGATTGTTATATGCTTAAGTTGTTGTTTGAATGAAACAATTGTTATACGTTTAAATGATGATGAGTTGTTTTTATTTGTTTAAATGTGTAATTTTGTATTTTAATGAAAACGTTTTTATATATTAAAATGTGTATATTGATATGGATTTGTGTATTAGTATTAATTGGTTAATTAAATTGTGTAATTTTGTTTTTTAATGAAAATGTTTTTATATGTTAAAATGTGTATATTGATAAAATGTGTATACTGATATGAACTTGTTATTTTACAGATGGCATGTGTAGCTCCTAGGTCACACGGTGGGGATGCTGGTGGTAGTCCACCGAGACGGCCCACACGTCCTGTACCGGCCGAGTGTCAGCGTAAGAAATCATTATATTTTTTTATAACACTGATATTTATAATTTATGTCACTTGAATTTTTACGAGTAAATAACATATCTTTTGTAGGTTCAAATCAACGCTTTGTGACCAACCTAGGAAAATTAAGGACGGCGTACAGAAATAATAACGAAAAACCTTTGACAATTGGCTTTGAATTTAAAGATCTGAAAACCTTCCATTTTCTAGGATATTATGCATCATTGTTGTCTCATCTTATGGGGGAATTAATCCGGTCACTTCCCCTGAACTGCGAATGGGACGAAATTCCAGAGTCTGATAAAGCTCATATTTATCCTACAATTGAGGTGAAAATTGTTTATTTTACTTATATTGTTATTGTTATCGACATTTAGATATGTGTGTTATGTTTAATTTGTTTGTTTATTTAAATTCATATGTTTTTATGCAGACATATTTCGACCTACAAGCCATGGTACAATGATCGTACTGAGGTGGTGTGTGGCAGTGGTGTGTATGAGGTGTGTACTCGGGTTAGGCTTGCGTTGGAACTCCAACTGAGGGTGCTGTATAGAAAATACAAGAACAGGATCAAGAAACATTTTTATTCGAAATATGAGACGCCCGCACTAGGACAAGAACATGTACCGCCGTCGAGTGTGTGGGACAGTAGAACCGAAGGTGATTGGGCTGAATTGGTTCAGTGGTGGTCAGACCCAAAGAGGGTGGCAAGAAGTCAGGTTAATACTGTTAATCGTTCCAAAAACACGGTACCGACCACTCAAGGCAAAAAACCATTCGCCCGAGGAAGGAATGAATACGTAAGACTCTTTATAATTTTTGTGATTTATTTAAAAGCGTTTATATTGTTTATTTATTATAGCTCGTTACTAATTTATTTGAGATTTTACAGAAAGTCAAGGAAGGGGTTTACGAGGACCTGGTTGAAACATGGAGGAAGGGGCACTCAAGTGGTGGCACGTTTAAAAGTAAAGAAAACGAGGAAAGATATGTAAGTAATATATAACTCTTTACATGCCTTAGTAACTAATTTCATTTGTTTTAAATCGTTTTTTTTTCCAGCAAAAGATGAAAGCCCTCAGTGACCAAGTGAGAGCCGGTATAGTCCCGCACATGTCTGATAAAGAAATAGTGGCTCAAATCATGCCAAGTCAAAATAAGCAAAATGTGTCGGGACAAGGCAGAAAGTTACCGGGTGGTGCCAATAACACAACTCGCAGGTTATATATCCTCAATAAAACAAAATGTAAATCAATTGTTCATATTTATGTCTTGTTGTATATAATGAAACATTGTTGTTGTAACTTATCGCAGGCGGGGTGCTCCACGTCAACCAGATGTTCCCTCTCGTAGTGATTTTCAAAAAATTGATAGAACGAAATGAGCGACAGATGGAGCTGCTGAGGAAAGAGAATCAGGAGGCGCAGCAACGGGCTTACTTGGCAGCGTTAAAGGCAGATGCGGCGCAACAATATAGTCAGACGTCGTACCAGCATATGGCGCAATATCAGAGTCAATTGGGTGAGTTTTTCCAGAACTACAACTCAAATACTGATCACCCATTTAGACCTCCTACTTTTGTACCCCCGCCCCGACCCTTTGTTATGCCCACCCTAGCTCCTGATTAGGCTCATTTAGTCCAACCCCCTATCCTTGGGCACAACCAGTGCAACCTCCTTCCATCGACCCATACCGACCATCTTTGCCCGAAAATCTCCAACCACTCCAACCTCCCTATACCGGCACTTATCCTATTGCTCCCGTCACCAACAATAACACATTTAACTATTGTTATCGTCCCACCACACACTCGGCTTATGAGATCGGCTCTACTTCACAATCCATACCCGGAGGTTCTCGTGTAATCACAAATCCCCATGAGCACGATTACCGGTCCGTTGACGAGTTGGGTCGAGATAGGAATGTACAAAACAGTGGTGACGACTTATCAGGCGATGACGAGGGGAATGACGAGGGGAGTGAAGAGGGGGGTGACGAGGAGGGTGACGATGGGGAAGGTGACTTTTCACCTAACGAGGATGCGGAGTAGAGGTTGTGGTAGTATTTTTCTTATTATGCATGTTTAATAAAGTTTGAGACTTGTAGCGTTTGAAACATTTGATTTAGGATTGAATAAGTGTATTTGATGAATATTGTATCGTGACGTTGGATAATTTATCGTAATATGGTATTGTAACGTTTATTGATTTGTTATTATTATGTATTTGTCGAATTCTGCCATTTTGAATTGTGGATTTTGTCCGGAAAAAGTTCCGGAAAAATCTGGAAACTGCAAAATAGCCCAGTTTTTTTTTTAGCCCCCAGGTACACCTAGGGACGACTTAGTCGTCCCTAGGTTTTTAAATATCATCCAGGTTATCACCCTAGGGACGACTTAGTCGTCCCTAGGTTTCAAAATGCCCAGGTGTCAATACCTGGGGACGACTTAGTCGTCCCTAGGTATTGAATACCTGGGCATTTTGAAACCTAGGGACGACTAAGTCGTCCCTAGGGTGATAAATATTTTTTTTTATTTTCTAAAAATGTTTTTTTTAATATTTATAAAAAAGATTTTATTAAAAATAATAAAAAAAAGAATTTTTAAGAAAAATTTTGAAAAAGATTATTTTTATTTATAACCTAGGGACGACTTTGTCGACCCTAGGTTACAAAGAGGGTCGTCCCTAGGTTAGTCAATTTTTTCAACGTAGTGGGTTGCGGGACCCACTAAGTCGTCCCTAGGATACAAAGAGGCGTTCGTCCCTAGGATCCTAGAGACGATTTTTAAGGCACAACCTCCTAGGGTCGACTTAGTCGTCCCTAGGAGTTTAGGGTCGATTAGTGGCGTCCCTAGGGACGAATAAGTCGTCCCTAGGGTAGAAAATTGTTGTAGTGGTTCTTTCTTGTTTGACAGCAGTTTCTGGGCTTGACATAAGGCTCCGGCAGCCATCCGGGTCAACCCTGCAGAAATATGTTTCAACAAATGGCGCCATCCGTGGGGCCCGTTATTCTATTCTACCACAGCTAAGATAACGGGTCTCCTTTATTCACTTTGTCTAAAACAGGGTGATATAATGCATTGTGTACGAGGGGTGGGTATGATCTGGTTTACCCCTTCGTTTGAACTCTTGGAAGTGTTATTCGGTATGTTGTTCATCGGTAGCGGAATATGTAGCCTTTCTGAGTGAGCTCCAGATCCTGTGTATGTTGATTCGGTGGATAACTCCGGCTCCACCTGCTTTCGGAAGGCTTTCTCTGATATGGCTCTATAGTGTATAAGAAAGCATCTCTCATGGCGTCTGGTATGAATCGACTAAGGGTTCCGGTTCACTTTCTCCGGAGAACCTTTAATTACATGGGCCATTCAGTTACTGTTTAGTTCACCCTTTCGTCACCGACTGAATGTATAGGCGTCCGGATTATTCCTCCGGTATATGTTGGCCGGTGACATGTACAGGGTTGCCGTTAGAAAGCCACATTTTGTGTTTCGATACGGTATGCATCGTCGGTGTGGTGCGAACGTTAAAAGATGGGATATGTTATTCGCACCCATTCTTCCTGTATATAAATATCGTAACCTCCTATATGCGGTGACCGGTGATACCTTCGGTATTGTGCGGTGAAAGGAGAGTAACTATGATCCGACTTTTTCATCTGGTATGTTTCGTTCGGTTGATAATGCTGGTTGGTACCCTTCGGTCAGAGGAAGAGATGAATGGTCCGTCATGTGATTGTTCGGTTGACACCCTTGACATAGTTTTGGGGTGTATAAGGGGCCTTCCTCATAACGAACCGGTATAAGGCTCCGGTATAAAATGACTAAAGGCTCCAGTATGTTCTACAAGACGGAATGAACCTCTGGCATAATGGCTTTCGGCATAGTATCGAGTCTGGACGTTACAACCATCCTTCCAACACGATTACTCCAGGAATATGAGGGCATATCGGTCTTCTAGGCATTGCCTCGGTATGGTTTCTTTCAGTAGTAGAAAGGTATACTCATGACGGGTTTGTTGGCTAGGATCCGGATCATTGTGCTTTTTAATGGTCGATGGGTTAGTTTGGTTAACGCTTCCATTCCGACGCAATTCCCATAACACACTGTAAGTCCTCGACCCATCGACTTTCATCGGTTGCTATGATATACTATCATTTCACTATGCCTTTTGTTATGTGCGTGTAAATACAATTAGGCTTTTTCACCATGTTACTTGGACCATATAGTTGTAAAAAGAACAAATGGTGGCCAGAGTTTTGAGAAGGAACACCGGAGACAGGCAAAAAAAAAAGTTTTAAGAAAGCTTTATGCCATCATAACTTTTGTATGTTATTTAATGAGGAATAGTACAAGAGACATGTGAAATAGTGAAAGTAAGCCATCTTGGAAACATGAATAAAAGATACAGTGAAAGTAAGCCTTCTTGGAAACATCAGTAAAAGATACAGTGAAAGTAAGCCATCTTGGAAACATGAATACAAGATACATGTGAAAGTAGGTCACGTTGGAAACATTAAAAGATACATATGGAAAGTAGCTTTTAACACTGTTGCTTTGGAAACATAAATGATAAATACATATTTTGGAAAATAAGCATTGTGTTTCTTGATAAATGAAAGGGCTACTTTGTTTATAACATCTGATAAATGGTTAGCATACCTTTTATTCTCACGTTTAGTTTTGATTCTGCTATAGATCCTTAAGTATAAGCCATATTGATGTAAATGAGTTAAGGCAAACCAGGTATCTTAACTATTTTATCTTAGAAAAGCTTGAGCTCGCAATCTCCATTCACGTCTTATTTTGAAATCTCAAATTCAGCTGGTTAGTTAATAGTTATTTCTAAAACTTGATCAGCCCAGCTTGTATTCAAAGAATAAAAAAAGGGAAGGAGTCAACTTAGTGCATTGAGTATTTGATTTGGGTATGGTACAACTAATAAGAGAATGTATTTTCTTTCACTATTTTTATCAAAAATATTCTTTTAAATATTAGCCTTTTATTTTCTGGACTGTGCGAGTCAGCACACGCTTGTACACGTTGCGAAATATTTGAATGACCGTATATTTTGGTTGACCAGGTCAAAAAAGTACATATGAAATATTTTATCATAGTACTACTACATCATTTTTAATCGAATGGGAGGTACATTAGTTATTGAACTCAAATAATGGTTGTCGTCCAATGTTAAATAAAAGTAATCCCACCACATGAAATATTACACGTAGCTGGATGAAACCCACGTAATTGGTAGATACTACGTACATTTTTTAGGGCTTGAAATATTATTTCATGCGTATCTATTTAATGCGTATGTGATTAATTTTTTGAACTTGGATGGTATCGACACATATATCTACATCTAGGAAATAAAAAGACTTGCACATGCAAGCAGTAATTTATGTTATATACAAACTAGAATACAAGCACCGAATACAAATTCAATAAAGGCAAAGTTAAATGTACTGAGCTATTATTATTGATAGCTATTGAAAACTCCGGTAAATTAATTTCACGTCTTACGTACGTGTCAAGGTACCCATTTGTTTGTGAGTAAAGAGACTCGTAATTGGGTTATAAACAAAATTTCTATATGGAAAAATGTTTTCTTCTTCAAAAGATTAAGGACATAAAATGTTATGTAAAGCTACAAGACACGTATTACATCATTTATAATGATAAGATAAAATATTGGTAAAGAGAAAGATTAATTATTATCTAAAAATCGTGTTTCACATCATATGCGTTGCAAGTGAGCATGTGACGTTGCTTGGTCAATAAATGGAACCTCACATGTTTAGTACTGTAATACATTATTGATCGGTGATAAACTAAAGTAATTGGTTTTCTCTTTACAACTTTTGTAAAGCAAATAAAAGTCACGTGAGTTAAGATTCATCGAAAATTGTGATGATAATTAAACGAATTTATGTGAAAAAGTACAATGCGTGACTATTCTTCTTTATTATCTACTGATGGACAAGTACAAACAACCTTTCACATAGGATATACAATTAATAAATCTCAATCTTACTTATATAATGGTACTACCGTGGTTACGAACATTATATGATTTAGAAATTCGGAATTCTAATCTACTATGATGCATGAAGTCGATTACACAATTCTAGTTAGCCATTTCAAAACGTTTGTCAAGTTTCTAAGAATTACTATTTGTAAGAGTTGCGGAGAATAGATAATAGAGTAAGACCATTTCAAAAAAAAAGATATGTGTAAAACAATAATGGGTACAACATTGGTACCTCATGTCTTCGTCAGTAAATTTGGAAACATAACAAATGTCTACTTGATTAGGCAATTCTTAACAAATATGGAAGAGCTTTTAATTAGTTTCTGAATGAACAAAAATTTAGTTGCACACAATATCTCAACACCTCTTCTGTCGGGCTTTTGGATACCGCCTAAGACCTAATGTTTTGTAGGAAATCCAGCGATAGACCTTTTGGCCTGTTACACCAATGAATTATTTATGTTATTTAAGTTCAACGACACTAATCGAGTATAGTGTCATCGAACTGGGGGGGTATAATGGTGTGATCCCTTCATCACGAATGTCATAATTGGCTGTAATCTCGTTGAGGCATGATATTATATTTTTCATATCTAATGGGAGAAAGCAAAAAGCTTTCATGTTATATGTTTCAGGACGGCTTATATGAGCAATTATTTGGTGGAGCCATAATCTTGAGGCATAATCTTGTGGCATAATCTTAAGGCATAATCTTGTGGCATAACCTTGAGACATAATTTTGAGGCATAATCTTAAGGCACAATCTTGAGGCACAATCTTGGAACCTCCGGTCCAACTAACCGAGATGGGCATTGCACGCAACTGTGCAGGACGCGCCTTGTGGGTAGTCCGGAAGACAAAGTAAAAGCGGCCTGGTGCCGATGTCTTCCCATATTTTATCGCATAACTGCATAGGACGCGCCCGAGGGGCAGTCCGGAAGACAAAGTAAAAGCGGTCTGGTGCTGATGTCTTCCCATATCATAGCGCATAATTGCGTAGGACGCGCCCGAGGGGCAGTCTGGAAGACAAAGTATAAGCAGTATAAGCAGCCTCGTGATGATGTCTTCCCACATTATAATGCATAACTGCGTTGAACGCGCTTTACGGGAAATCCGGAGATAAATTAAAAGCGGTCTGACGCCAATATCTCCCACATAACATACAAAACACGTTAAGTATCGGACACGCCTAAAAAGCAGTCCGGAGACAAACCAAAGCGGCCAGTGCCGATATCTCCCACATAATGAACGAAAACACGTTAAGTATTGGACGCGCTGGAGACAAATTAAAAGCGGCCTAGTACCGATGTCTCATATATATAATATAAAAGAAAACGTTAAGTATTGGACGCGCCTAATGGGCAATCTTTAAGACAAAGTAAAAGCGGCCTAGTGCCGATGTCTTTTTATATTATAACACATAATTGTGTTGGACGCGCTCAATGAGCGGCCCAAAAGACAAATTAAAAACGGCATGATGTCGATGTCTTCCGATTAATAAATATTGCAGGAGATAACACCGGAGTGGGGCATACAAATAAAATCAAGAATCATACGAAACGGAAAAGATGTCATTACAAACGGAAACAATATACAATTATGACGTCTGAAGACAAATATAAAGTGGCTACATGCCAATGTTTTCCTATAACAAATGGGACAAGCCTATTTAGGCACTCCGGAAACAAATTAATTGCGGCCGATGTTTCCCTATCGAAATATCGAACCATAAACACCAACCGGTCTCGTAGGAAAGTTGAGGAACAAAGTCCCCAAGGGTACCACCGGAGAAGAATATGTAAGTGCTTCGTCCGATGTTTGAGGTACGCCATTTAATTATAGCATCGTTGGTCGATAACCAACAATACCATACTAGGGGAACCATGTGGGTTATATATGGCCACGTTTCCGGAAGGATCAAGTGTTAAGTCCTTCGTACAAACCCTCGACGTACTATTTAAGTATAGCATCATTGGCCGTTAGCCAAAAACACTATACTGAGGGCATGTTGATATATACCGTCCGGCAGGTCTGATTCGGAAAGAAATCGGAGGAGGTTTATATTTCCCTTCGAGACCTCTGGGGCGCTATTTTAAGTATAACATCATTGGCCGTTGACCAATAACATTATACTGGGGGGCATGTTGACGTATGTGGTTCGGAGGATGTTTTTAGATTCCCATTCGAGACCCCGATATACTATTTAAGTATAACATCATTGGCCGTTGACCAATAACATTATACTGGGGGCATGTTGACGTATGTGGTTTGTAGGATGTTTTTAGATTCCCCTTCGAGACCCCGATATACTATTTAAGTATAACATCATTGGCCGTTGACCAATAACATTATACTGGGGGCATGTTGACGTATGTGGTTTGTAGGATGTTTTTAGATTCCCCTTCGAGACCCCGATATACTATTTAAGTATAACATCATTGGCCGTTGACCAATAATATTATACTGGGGGCATGTTGACGTATATGGTAAAATAGACCCTGAATAATACTAGAAGGGCCAAAAGGTAAAAGGTTAATAAGCAAAGGACTAACAAATAAATACACAAGGGACTAACATGCAAAAGTTGGGCTATAAATAGTCCCATCTCTCACTCTACATAGCCAGGTTCTATCCTCTCTCTCACTACACTTTCTCTCTCTATATCACAGCATACATATATGCATATAAGACCTTTCATACGAGGCACTGACTTGACCGTTGGAGGGTGGTTCCCCGGGCTCCGGCCTGGGCCCCTTCTAACGAGTTCTTTCTTGTTTGACAGCAGAAATATGTTTCAACAAGTAGGTTTAGGTCGTTGTATTAAATGCTAATGATCATTTTCTTACTGCAGATGTGTTTTTTACTGTGAAAGTAATCAGCTTTGATGTTATCACATCTCATACCTTGGTTGAATACTTAGACGATATGTATTGATCAGTGGTGACTCTTAATAAAAAATTTAGACATAAGAAAATGAATTCAGGATGTGTTTATCTATAACGGGTCAAAATGGGTCTCATAAGAGAGGGGAAGATAGCTATATAGAAAACGGGTCAAATGGTTCAGAAGTGTTTACAGTTACATAGGAGATATATATCTATAGAGATCACAGTAATGAGAGTAGGACTAGGTACGTTGTTATTTTTCTATTTACTCAGGGTACACGTTATATTGTTATAAGTAAAAGGCTTGAACATCAACTCTATGGAAAGCGCACATGCTTGAATAGTTTCCGATATGTAGGAAGATATCTTGATGTTTGTAAGTTGTTCTTCTGCTGTTATATAATAAGCGTGTGTGCTTTATGTCTGTTTGTATGTTTTTACTCGATTATAATTCCTAAGATAATTGCAGAAATGAAATATTCATGTTTGTGTTTTAAAGGACATATATTTGCTAAATTGGATCCAGTTAGTAAATCATCATCGTTCATTGCAAGATAAACAAAAATTATACGAAAAGTGAATTGATCATATTGCTGATACAAAAAGTCAATTGTAATCCTGATGCAATAAACTCTACAACGGAAGGAGCGGAATGCTTTGCTCATGTCTAAAGAAGTTATCAGGATCGAACTCAGTCTTGACCTTAACCAACCTTATGAAATTATCTATATAATAGCGCCATCCCCATGAACTACTCGCGTTCATGATAAAAGATAATTTCATGAGGTTGGTTAAGGATAAGACTATGTTCGATCCTGATAACTTCTTTAAACATGATCAAAACATTCCGCTCCTTCCATTGTAGAGTAATTTTATACAGAATTACAGTTGATTTTTTGTATCAGCAAAGTGATCAATTTTGAATAACTTTGTATGTCTTTATTGTTTTTATCTTGCAATGAACGATCGAGAGAAAAACATACAAACAGACATAGACTACATGCTTATTATATAACAGGAGAAGAACAACTTACAAACATCCAGATATCTTCCTACATAGCGGAAACGTTCAAGCCTTTTACTTATAAAGAACGTGTAACTGTAAACACTTCTAAAACCATTTGACCCGTTTTCTATATAGCTATCTTTCCCTCTCTTATGAGACCCGTTATAGATAAACACATCCTGAATTCATCTAAATTTTTTTTAAGAGTCACCACTGATCAATACATATACAGTGGATAGACAATGATAACATAAAATGATTCAGTGTGTTACCTGTTTACATGTTCTCGAATAAAAGACCAAAGGTGTCCCTCTGATAGCGAAACATCTCATAGGGACAGGTTGGGATGCTTTTGTCATTTTTTATTACAAGTGAATGCTGATTGGGTCGACAAATCAACAGAAGACGTCCAAGTAGGCCTATGGGTTCGATATTGTTATAGGATGTATGTTGGTTTGCTGAATTGGTTCACGGGCATGTCCATGGACCTTGTCTTCCAGATAATTAGCTTATTTAATACAACGACCTAAACCCACTTATTTGATATTTTAACGAATTCAATTTTCTTCCTTATTGTATAATCTGAAACACGGTTAAACTAGTTCGTGTTACTAACATTCATATCAGATTAAAATAAATAAAACAGTACAGTCGAAACTTGAAGGTAGGGCCTGTTATGCAGGTCTCGTTGGGATTTCCAGGATCGAATTGATCAAGCACACATCATGAACATCATCATAATAATAAGAACAAGAATATAGGGGATCGAACCTTAAATAATCTGATATAAATATGGAATAAGGTTGAATGTAAAATACAGGATTCCTAATCTATAAATAATGAATGAAACGGTGCCTAACGAAGCGTTGTGATGGTTCTGAAGAACCAACAGTCGTTATAACCGTTCCTTAACTGCTGTCTAAACTATCTAGGGTTTTGGGTTGTTGGCCTGCGGCCCAACCCGTATGCATACAGGCTTTGAAGTATCTTGGGGCTGTTCTTTGTTCTTCCTGGTGTCTTCCTATGTGTCTGATTTGCAGCCTTTTACAACAGGAATAACACGTTGTTATTCTTCTGTCAAAGATCAATAATATTAATCTCCAACAGGGCCAGCATCTTCATCACAGTGGTAACCGTTTATCATTACTTGACTTAAGTTTACTCAAACTCCGTAATTCTTCATTCAAAGGAAATAATATTAATTCTACATTCTAAATTTTGGGCGTTTAGGAGCATTGGTACTAGGAGCAGCACGGGACTTTCCAAAAGCTTTCATCTTCCTTCTTTTCTCCTCATCCTCGCTGTTAGACACATCTCCTTTCATCTCCTCATCCATGCTGTCAGACTCTTCCATTTCCTCTTCTTCGTCCTCATCATCCTCGGACTCCACCAAAGATGCACTGTCCGACTCGTCATCATCCGACTCAGACTGAGACTCCATATCAGATGGTGCATAACCTTGATCCGATTCATCTGATGCACTATCAGAGTCAGAATCACTAGCTTCCAAATTCAAAAACTCCCATCCTTTGTCAGCAATAAACTGTTGCGGTTCAGCCATGATTGTGTTTAAGAGAGTCCGCCAGCTCATGTTGAACCTGCTTTCATAATATTTTATGTCAGCTGTGTCTAGCCAATCTTTGATGCCCTCAAGTGATGTAGAAGGAATTGAATCGATCCGTAGGACATCACGCTTAAAGTCCTTGAACACGATTGCCATGTCGAAACTCTTCTGTCCTTGCCCAACCCTTTCGAGGTTCACAATCTCGATCTCTCTCAATGTAACAACGAGAAATGGACTTTCTATCAGATCGACCAAGCAGCTTGCAGTTGGAACTATGAAAGTGGAAGCTTTGTGGGGTACCCCATGAAACCCGAGCTTTCTTTTAGTCCGCTCAAACTCAAGTTCTAACTTGGACCTTTTCCAAATTTTGTTAACGCCATTAACAAAGCTCTGAAATTTCTCACTGGTTTTATTTTTACGATCTTGTTCTCTACGTTCTTCCTCCACCTCATCTGGGTCATATGCAGATCTCCTTGAACCTCCTAAATTTTGAACAGACTCCATCACCTTTTCATAGAATTGAACATCTTTCGTCTTTTTATTTCCAACCATGATCTCGTTATGGAGATGAAAATGTAGCAGCGTTATCAATTCTTTATCTGCTGGTTGAAAGAAGGCGTGTTTAATGTTTCCAAATAATATATCCAAAGCACGTTCATTCTTCCTTGATGTCGAATATCTAAAGCCATTATCATGAGACTCCAGAGTACCCGAAATCTCCCTTCCACGAAACGAGGTACGGATCAAAAGGTTGCTCAGTTTTAACGGACTGGAGTTACAACCAACACGCACGAGTTTCTCCTGCGTAACCAACGATTCCCTCTGAGCTCTTTCAGACACACGCGAAAGATAATCCTTTTTTAGTATCTTTATACTTTGTTCTAGTTCACTAATATGCTTCGAGTCCTTTGAACAAAAGGCTGCCTCCTTGAAGTAAATTTGCGACGGAATCATGAACACCTTTGGATCATGGAAGGTAATACGAATAACGTATTTATTGAACTTACGGCTTGCATCAACATGAGTCGTTACAGTCTTGACAGTAGCCACATGACAAGGTACCATCGTAGGTACCATCGTAGGTACCATCTGTACATGACAAGGTACGACCATCTGTTCATATACCGGAATGAGTATAGCCGCATTCCTCTTGTCTACCATAATCATGGTTTGGTCTCTCGGCTGAGGAACATCATTAGGGTTTTCGTAAGCCCTAAAATCACTTGATATACTAGAAGAAGAAGATCTGGCATGCACTGTTTTATCAGCATAGCCACCAGAAAGCCGTCGAGCGGTTTCGTCGTTAACCTTACGACCAAGTTGAGCTTGATGCTGGTTTCTTCTATTTTCTTTCGACACTTCATGGTTGATTGATCTAAGTGATCGATTTGGTGCCATAACCTGGTCACGTATCAAAGTTATTCAGTAACCAGATTGGAAAACAAGAGTAATGCAGATTAAACAAACAAAAATCGATTATTGTTTTTAAAGAAAACTAGTAACCCTTTTTGCAAGATAATCGAGAATCTGGTAAAAAAAACCACAAAGATCGATTGTTTTTAAGTAAAATTAACCCGTTTTGCAAGATAATCGAGAATCTGGTAAAAAAAACCACAAAGATCGATTGTTTTAAAAGAAAACTAACCCTTTTTACAAGATGAACGATCGAGAGAACCTGGTATAAAAAAACCACAAAGATCGATTGTTTTAAAAGAAAACTAACCCTTTTTACAAGATGAACGATCGAGAGAACCTGGTATAAAAAAACCACAAAGATCGATTGTTGTGATAGGTTTGGTTTTATAAGATATAATCGTGTGTTGATGTTTTTAATATATATAGGTTAGAGTCTACCAAAACCCTAAAAACGATTTTTTGTTGGACCTTAACCTCCAAACCCTAGGCGGTTAATTATGGTACAATAAACTCTCTAAATAATTTCAATAAACTCTCTAAATAAATTCTGCTTTTGGGGATCAAACAAAAACTAAAACAAGCTTAAGCTCGAGTTAATTATGATCCTCGTTTAGCTATGGGCTTCACACATCAAAGTCGATTAGATCGCGAGCATATATACTATAAGAATTCGGTTTTAGTGAAATCGAAGTATTCGGATTAACCAACAAAGAGTTATAAAAAACCTCCATCAAAACCCTAAAAAACGATTTTTTGTTGCGACCTTAACCTCCAAACGCTAATTTTTTTCCTGTCGATCTCTTTCATCCACATATCATTGTTTGGTTTCTTATTATATTACCCCTCCGTCCCAAAATAAGTTTTCACATTTGACTTTTAAAGTGTTTTCTCCGCAAGTTTATGCAATATATATTAGGGAGTGGAAGAAACCGAAAACCGAAACCTAAACCGAAAAAACCGAAGAACCGAAACCTAAAAAACCGAAACCAATTGAAAAACCAATGGTTCGGTTTTTGCATTTTGAAAAAACCGAAGCTTTTGGTTCGGTTTGGTTTGAGCATTAAAGAAATCCGATATAAACCGAACCGATCTTTCCAAACATGAGAATATATATATAAGTTCACGTCGAAGTTAATGGACGAAGAATATGCTACGCTAGATTAATTCTATCATGTGTAATAACTAATCATTGTTTCATATGCTTATTGAACATGACTCAATAATAAGTTTTCTTCTCGATTGTTTTTTTAATTAGGTTTTTATCATTGTTATTGTGTTGATTTATACACATAAATGATTTTTTTAGGATTTTATATGATATTTTTTCCTTATTGTTAATGTTGTGTTTCTTGTTGTTATTGTTTATCTAAAGCTTTTAACGTGTCGGTTTATGATATATTCAAAATTGACTTGTAAAAGCGAAGCTCGATAAATTATATAGAAACAGAAAAAGCCAAAAAACCAAACCGAAAGTAAATCGAAAACCGAAAAACCAAACCGACACAAAACCGAAACCGAATGGTTCCTACAAATTAGAAACTAAAATTTGTTGGTTCGGTTTCGGTTTTATACAAAAACCGAACCAAACCGGACCATGCTCAACCCTAATATATATGAATGGATAGAGTTTTAAATGTGTAATCCATTAATGTAACTTTTATCAAGTATTATATACTCCATCCGTCCCTAAATAAATGTCAACTTTGACTATTATCGGTTTTTTTTGTTCAACTTTGACCGTAAATATTTATATTTATATTATATAATACTTGATACAAATAATATGAATGAATTGAGTTTTAAATAAAATTTTATCGGTATAATTTTCATCAAGTGTTATATAACACAAAGATGAATATTTACGGTCAAAGTTGAACAAAAATACCGAAAAAAAGTCAAAATTGACACTTATTTATGGACGGATGGGGTAAGACAAACAAACAAATTTGCCGCCAAAGTTACGGAGAAAACACTTTCAAAGTCAAAAGTGGACACTTATTTTGAGACGGAGTGAGTATTACTTTTGTAGTAATTATATCCTCCATATGATTTGTGGCTTTCTGTGTTCGACTGGTTTAATTATAGGGTTTTCTTTATAATCATTTTTTTTGGGTTTTCGACTTGTGCCTCGATCTAAACCATCTGGTTTGTTTTGATGATCTTATGCTCTTATTTACTTTTTCTTTCCATCGATTTACATAACTGTACGATACAATCAAGGACGAAGCTTGAAGCATTCTTACGGAGGGGCCAAAGTAACATTTACTCATTTTAAAGAGGTTAAATTGTCAAATAAATATTTTTTATTCATTTAAGGGAGAATTGCATATATAAATCCCTTTAAACAGCCAAAATTGCATATATATCCAACCTAAACAAGTAATTGCTTATATATCCTCCAAAACACAAAAAATTGACATTTATATCCAAATAATTATTTTATATATATTTAAAACAACAAAACACAGAATAATTGTAATTTGAATATAAAATGTGATTATACCCTTATGCTTATACTAGATCTATAAACCATCAGAATTCTACAAACTTAGTTACTGTAATACACTCCCTTAGAGTCCATGTTCTTTGATGGCTGTTAACATTAATGGCTGAATGAATTTAATTCTTAATGTTATATCGAATTTAGGAATTAAATTTTTGATGTTATATCAAATGAATTAATGCTTGAAACCTATATTTCTAACGGGATATGATGGAATACAATATTTTGTGCTGATAATAGATTAAAATGTAAATCTTAATGTGAAATGTGTTTTGTGATTCCCTGAAGCGATATGATTTTTGTTAAAAGTTGATGAGAAGTATTGAGGTTGTCAATCTTGTAATTTTTTATGTGTTTATGAAGTTGTTGATCTTTCAACGTGTATTTGTAATTTAGAAATGATAAGATTAACGATATAATGGTTATTTTGTATTTAAATTATAGTTATCATGAATTTTTTGGTTTAAAATGTACATAAAAAATTATTTGGATATAAACGATAATTGTTGTGTTTGAGGATGATATGTATGCAATTATTAGTTTAGGTTGAATATATATGCAATTTTGAGTCTTTTGAGGGATGTATATGCAATTAACCGTTAATTTAAAAAAAAGCATTAAATGACAAAAACTTTAGAGGGGCCAAGGACCACCCCTGCCCTTACTATCCTTCGTCCTTGGATACAATACGTGCATGTGGTGATGTAGTCAGGGTATAAGATGCAACGTGACTTTCTTGATTCAGGTGGCGGAGGTAGTAATCATTGAAAAAAAGATGATCATGTCATGGCAGATAGGGAGCCGGGTCAAGATGGAACGAAGGAGATGGACATTATTATCTTCACTATGGTTAATGGTAACCCTGTAGGCAATGATAATACCTCTAATTCTCATGGTACTAATACAAGTACGACTACTATGCTTAAATATGTTAATCGAATGCATTCCAGTCCTGTGTGTAATGGTGATAAGTTATTTGCTAATTTATTTAATAAAGAACGAAGTAAGAAATTTTTTATTTTTGTACTTTGGTTACTCCGACGGAAAACGCAGCTGAGGTGACGGTCCTATTGGATTCTATTCGATCTATTAGCAAAATGCTTATTCATTCGTGTTTATGGTTCCTTTCTTGGTAAACTGGTGGCAATCTCGTTGTTGCTAACTATGTTAGAAACACTAGAAGTAAATTTTGATTGGTTAAATCAATGCTTAACTCGTTTATAGAATTATTTTTCTTTCAGTTAAATTTTATAGATGGTATGAATGCTATGCTTGAAAATGGTTCATGGTTTATTCGATGTAACCCAATTATCCTGAATAAGTAAGATCCGGATATGAATTTTTTAAAAGAGGGGGTTGGTAAAAAAAGTTTATAACTCTTATTCAATTCATATATAAAACATGTAAAAAAAAACTTTGATATGTTAACTAAAGCTTTAAATTTATAATACTGGTTTTGTTTGACAAAATCACTACCACACGGGAAAGAGTAATATAGAACCAGAACGAAGCTGATGTCAGATTCTTATACTACTATACTACTGATATGTGTAAGCATTCATGGGGTAGGTCAAGCTATGCTAGAGAAATGATTAAGCTTTATGTGGATGAGGAGTTGAAATATACAATTGTGGTGGCTATTAGTGGCAGAGCTTGAAGGTTGTCGTTGAGGGGCCAAAATATTTATAATGTCGTAGCATTACCCTTATTCTCAAAAACATTCGCCTCAATTCAATGGTATTGATATACCTCATAAGTAAATGTTTCAACGTAATAGTAGATCTAATAGAATTAATTAAATTATCATACAAAAAGTAGATGTAATTGCATTTCAATTACGTTTTGCAAGTGTTTTTTTCTCAGGTTTTGAAAATCTTACTTAATTAAACACTTGCATACTTGATTTTTGATTTCTAAGGATGGAGATTTCATATATTGAATTGTACACAACCTGTACTTGTACTACTATTTGTTTCCTTATTTGTGTATAGTTCACAAACTTGTAAGGAAAGAGGAAACTCCATTTACTTTATTGATATAAATCTGGGTGTTTTCCCAAAAGTTTCTTTAAACACACATATAAACTATCAATGACTCAAACTTTGAGGGGAAGGGGCGCAACCGCACTATGCTCGGCCCCTGGTGATGCCTAAACTCAAAGGTGGGGGTGTTTATTGGACCAATTTTCGTGTTGAATATGAGTGAAAACCTCCTAGATGTTCGAGCTGCAAGATCTTTGGTCATGTGTTAGATGAATGTCCTAATCCTACGCGAACTTATGGTGCTAAGAATGGATAGAACTAAAGAAGCCTAAGCAGACCGCTACGGGTGTTTTGGTTGGTCCTAAGGTGAGCTTTAAATCTGTTAATCAGGAATTAAGACCGATTCTAAAGAATAATACCACATCTAGTAAGGAAGATCAGATCCTGGTAAAGAGGATAGAAACTCAAATTCTTTTGATGCGCTTATTTCGATTGAAACTAATGACGATTTGGGTACAAATTGGGGGGCTTCCAAGTTGGCTGATTTGGATGACACTTCGGGTGAGTTTATGTTTGTAACTAGTACTCTTTATGCGGACTCTAGTGCTACCCCTATTATTGATAAAATTAATAAGATGGAAACGAGTGTTATTGAGGGTACATGTACTCTTTTGGATGATGAAAGGAAGCCGAATCCTAGCATAAGGGTTGAACACTCATTTGTGGGTGATGATGAGGATGTTGTCTAACCTAAGGATAACGATATGGCTAAATTTATGGCTAGTTTGTAGGAAAAATGGAAAGACGCATACAAGAATGGTGATGACGACGACGACCCATGTGATGATGATATGTATGATGATCAGGATATCCTGAGCAACATCTAAGGTATTGCTAATAGCAGGATCCGTATAGTAGGTGTAAGAAATTTAAGTATGTTTTTTTGTTCCCCGTGTTTGGTGTGTAAGGCTATATATAGCCCTCCCTTTTGTTGAATAAAGCAAGCAATTCCAGTGATTACTTTTCTGCACTACATTCTTTATCTTTCTTCATATATATATATATATATATATATATATATATATATATATATATATATATATATATATATATATATATATATATATATATATATATATATATATATATATATATATATATATATATATATATATATATATATATATATATATATATATATATATAAAGTGTTCTCTCACAAAAGTGAATTCTACAAGTTGAAAGCTACACGTCGTATCAGAGCCACAACGACTCATACCTTGTGCGTGGAAAGAAAGAAAAGGCCAGATGTCTTTTAGGTACTAAGGCATCAAAAGACAGCAAGATAGCAAGGCAGCAAGACAACAAGACAACAAGAGCAAGACAGCAAGACATTAAAGAGCAAGACAGCAAGACAGTAAGAGCAAGACAACAAGACATCAAGAGCAAGACGTACAGCAAGGCAGCAAGAGCAAGATAGAAAGAGCAAGAAAGTCACAACAAGTTAGCAAGAAAAGATATCAAGAATGGGAGAGACATCAGAAACGTTGACAATCCGTGAGCAAGGTAGTAACGCATCGCTTCAATGTCCTAAACTCACTAAACCCAATTACACCTCGTGGTCTCTTTTGGTTGAGACGGTGTTGGGGGCATATGGTCTTTGGGAATCCATCGATCCGGTAACCGGGGCAGCAGTAGATGAGAAAAAGAATTACAATAATCTTCCAAACCTTACCGGAAGATATTCTCATATAGGTTGCAAAGCACAAAGATGCTAAAGATGTATGGGAATCGATCCGGGTTGGATACTTAGGAGCAGATCGGGTCCAAAAGGCAAGGTTGCAAACTCTAAGGAGTGAATTAGAGTTGTTAAAGACGAAGGAGAATGAGTCTATCAATGAATTTTCTGACAAGATAAGAGGTATTGTGGCAAAGTTAAAAAGTCTTGGTTCGAGGCTTGAAGAAGAAGTTGCGGTGAGTAAACTTCTCAATTTAGCCCCGCAAAAGTATCTACTAATCATTTCTTCTATAGAGCAATATTCGAGATCGAAACCATGTCGTTTGAAGAAGCTGTGAGGAGGCTCAAAGCATATGAAGAAATATTAAAGGGCTATGATGAGAAGGATGAAGAGCAAGGGGGTTGTTGTTTACTAGCGGTGAGTTCTTTAGAGGAGGACGAGGTCGGGGAAGAGATTTTGGTAAAGGAGAAAGAGGACATGGAAGAAGCTCGGGTCAAGGTGACAAGAGCACGTTTAGATGCTACGAGTGTGGAATACGCGGACACTTTGCAAGGGAGTGTACTAAATGGAAGAACAACCACAATGAAGCCAACTTGATCAAGGAAGATGAACCGACACTGTTGTGAGGAAGCGAGACAAGATTAAGGGGGTGATTGTTGGTTATAATCTTGACTAGATCAGTGTTATACTTTAGTATTCCAGTACTTTAGTTAAGTTAGTGAGTCAAATAATAGGAGTTTGAATTGGTATGTACTTAGACCAGGTATTTAGGTTAGATTAGGAGAGTGGGTGAGTTAAAATACCTAGTCTTTAGGTGGTAACGTTCCATAGTTTGTTCCTATTTTTGTGTTCCCCATGTTTGGTGTATTAGGCTATATATAGCATGTACGCTTTCCGAAGAGTTGATGTTCAAGCCTTTTACTTATAACAACATAACCAGTATATAGAACGTGTACCCTGATTAACTCGAAAAATAACAAAGTACCTAGTCCAACTCTCATTACTCTGGCCTCTACAGATATACTAGTAACTCCTATGTAAATAAAAGTTATGAAACTGCAACTTTTTATATAACTCGAAATCAGGCAAGTCCGACACACCCCTGGCCAAAACTGTGCACCTTTGCCGTTACTTAAACCCAATAACCCGCCCGTTTTATAAGTCTAACATATATGCAAGCTCCCGTGACTATGTAAGGATGCCACTAGTACTCTAGAAGACAACATACGAACAAGTGAAAACTTATATGCCAATCTGATGCACCTCCACCATCGACCCATTAGACACTACAACAATACTGAACCTAGGGACGCCCTTTTTCTAGGGTCGACTTAGTCGTCCCTAGATTAAGGGGGGACCCCCCACTTTTACATCAAAAACTTGGTCAAAAGGGCTGTGGGGACCTCAAATCCTAGGGACGACTCGTCCATAGGTTAAATAAATGTATTTTCCCCGTTTTTAAATCTTTTTTATTTATTTAAAATTAATATAAATATTTTTTATTTAAAAAGTTTAAAATGAAAGTGGACCCACATAACTTAGGGACGACTAAGTCGTCCCTAGGTTAAGAAAATATATTTTACCAGTTTTTTTATCTTTTTTATTTATTTAAAATTATTTAAAATTAATATAAATATTTTTTTAAAAAACGTTTAAAACAAAAGGGGGGGCCCTTGTAACCTAGGGATGACTAATTCGTCCCTAGGTGAAGGAAAATTTATTTTTTCCTTTTTTGTCACTTGTATTTATTTAAAATTATTTAAAATTAATTTAATTATTTTATTTAAAAAAAACTTTATTATAGTTAAAAATAACTTTATACATATTTAGAAAAAAAATTATACATATTTAAAAATAACTTTATACATATTTAAAAAAAAACTTTATACATATTTAAAAAAACTTTATACATATTTAAAAAAAATATATTTATTTAAAAAAACTTATACGTATTTAAAAAAAACTTTAGATATATTTAACATTTAAACACACGCTTAATTAAACATATATATTACAGCGATAATAGATTCATAAATAAGAAAAACAACACATCACAAACTAATTAAAACTAAATGTACAGATTAACATATAATAATAAAATACAAATTAACACATTAAAATAACAATTAGATTACTACTCAAAGCTAAGATTTTCCATTTCATTTAAATGCTCATGAAGTATTGCAGCCGATTGACATGCGTGGTCTTCAGGATGCCTTTCCATTTCTAGTCTTGTCTCTAGCATCTTTATCTTTAGATCTTTGATCTTGCAATTAGAGCACTCAGTGGGTGTTGATTGAGAATGACCTGTAGAAGAACTTGGATGTGAATCTTGAGGTGTTGAAGATCCAGGGGAAGATATTATACGGAGTTCGAGATCAAAATCATCCTTCCATTTAAAATATTTACATCCATAATCATCTGTTTTTTGCTGTTACAAAGTAAACAAATAACATGACATGTCATTTTAATAATCACATGTATTACATAACTAAAACATTTGATTGTTTACCTTCGAAAGAGGACATGCATAGTAAAGTTTACCAAAGCTATGAGGTTGATGTGACTGTCTCAACACAATATATCCCTTTCTACATGTACACTTATAAGGTTCAAGCGGATCCATCTTATACAAAATCGGGTGGTGGTGGTGGTGAGTTTGGTATGAGAGGATAAGAGTTTGTGAGGATAAGAGCTACCATAAATAAAGATAAAAGTTTAGGGTCGACACATTTAGTGACGACTTAGTCGACCCTAGCTTTCCCGCCAACATTTTCCCGCCAGCATTTACCGCCAACATTTCCCGCCAATATTTGATCACTTAAACATGCTTAAGCTCGGTATTTTTAGCTTAATGGTCACCTCAGAGCAATAATGACATATTGTCTTACACTCTTACTATATAATGTATAACCGTAACATATGGACTCATCGGTTGAACCTATAACGTATAACCCTAACATATGGAATCATCGGTTGAACCTATAACGTATAACCATAACATATGGAATCATCGGTTGAACCTATAACGTATAACCCTAACATATGGATTCATCGGTTGAACCTATAACGTATAACTGTAACATATGGAATCATTGGTTGAACCTATAACGTATAACCCTATACACCACTTGAGGACATCAGAGAGTGGCTAGACACATCTGACATAAAATATTATGAAACCAGGTTCAACATGAACTGGCGGGCTATCTTAAACACAATCATGGCTGAACCGCAAGAGTTCATTGCTGAAAATGGTTGGGAATTTTTGAATTTGGAATTTAT
Organism: Glebionis coronaria; assembly: GCA_025667525.1. NCBI lineage: Eukaryota > Viridiplantae > Streptophyta > Magnoliopsida > Asterales > Asteraceae > Glebionis > Glebionis coronaria. The sequence goes on along the minus strand of CM046882.1, from coordinate 6,520,784 downwards.
TGATTCTGACTCCGATAGTGCAGATGCAGATGAATCGGATCAGGGTTACACACCATCTGATATGGAGTCTGGGTCTGCGTTGACATGGGAAGATTTGGAGCGTGAAGCTACTTTTTGTTAATGGCGATTTTATTAACACTCTAGCAAGAAGCTAGAAGAAAGAAGGAAACGGAAAAAAGAACAAAACAGTTAATTTACAAGGAAATAAGGATTAACAATCCAATCTAGCCAACCAGGAACTGGAGTCTTTATCCTATTACTAATCCATGAATGGGATACAACTTTTATTTCCTCGCTTAACGTATCCTTTCTCGGAGGTTTCAAGTCAAAGCAAACACGATTCCAAAATCTCCAAATCACCCAAAACGTAGCTTGAATAACAGCATCAAAACAAGTCTTCATGGTGGGACTAAAGTTTGTTGTATCGCTCCAAGAGATTAGCTACCGTGCAGTCAACAAACACATGGAGCGTGAAGCTACTAATGCAGATAGGGAGAAAGGAGATGAGTCCCACAGTGAGGGTGAGAAAAGAAAGAAGATGAAGGCTTTTGGAAAGTCCCGTGGTGCTCCTAGTACCAATGCTCCTAAACGTCCAAAGTTTAGAATGTAGAATTTTTTTTTTTTTTTTTCTTAATGAGTTGGACCGTTACCACTGTGATGAAGATGATAGCCCTACCTTTTAAGTTTCGACTGTTAGTAACACGAACTAGTTTAACCGTGTTTCAAATTATACAGTATGGAAGAAATATGAATATGTTAAGATATCAGATAAGTAGTGTTGACGTATATGGTAAAATAGACCCTGAATAATACTAGAAGGGCAAAAGGTAAAAGGTTAATAAGCAAAGGACTAACAAATAAATACACAAGGGACTAACATGCAAAAGTTGGGCTATAAAGAGTCCCATCTCTCACTCTACATAGCAAGGTTCTATCCTCTCTCTCACTACACTTTCTCTCTCTATATCACAGCATACATATATGCATATAAGATCTTTCATACGAGGCACTGACTTGACCGTTGGAGGGTGGTTCCCCAGGCTCCGGCCTGGGCCCCTTCTAACGAGTTCTTTCTTGTTTGACAGCAGTTTCTGGGCTTGACATAAGGCTCCGACAGCCATCCGGGTCAACCCTGCAGAAATATGTTTCAACAAATAGCGCCATCCGTGGGGCCCGTTATTCTATTCTACCACAGCTAAGATAACGGGTCTCCTTTATTCACTTTGTCTAAAACAGGGTGATATAATGCATTGTGTACGAGGGGTGGGTATGATCTGGTTTACCCCTTCGTTTGAACTCTTGGAAGTGTTATTCGGTATGTTGTTCATCGGTAGCGGAATATGTAGCCTTTCTGAGTGAGCTCCAGATCCTGTGTATGTTGATTCGGTGGATAACTCCGGCTCCACCTACTTTCGGAAGGCTTTCTCTGATATGGCTCTATAGTGTATAAGAAAGCATCTCTCATGGCGTCTGGTATGAATCGACTAAGGGTTCCGGTTCACTTTCTCCGGAGAACCTTTAGTTACATGGGCCATTCAGTTACTGTTTAGTTCACCCTTTCGTCAGCGACTGAATGTATAGGCGTCTGGATTATTCCTCCGGTATATGTTGGCCGGTGACATGTACAGGGTTGCCGTTAGAAAGCCACATTTTGTGTTTCGATACGGTATGCATCGTCGGTGTGGTGCGAACGTTAAAAGATGGGATATGTTATTCGCACCCATTCTTCCTGTATATAAATATCGTAACCTCCTATATGCGGTGACCGGTGATACCTTCGGTATTGTGCGGTGAAAGGAGAGTAACTATGATCCGACTTTTTCATCTGGTATGTTTCGTTCGGTTGATAATGCTGGTTGGTACCCTTCGGTCAGAGGAAGAGATGAATGGTCCGTCATGTGATTGTTCGGTTGACACCCTTGACATAGTTTTAGGGTGTATAAGGGGCCTTCCTCATAACGAACCGGTATAAGGCTCCGGTATAAAGTGACTAAAGGCTCCAATATGTTCTACAAGACGGAATGAACCTCTGGCATAATGGCTTTCGGCATAGTATCGAGTCCGGACGTTACAACCATCCTTCCAACACGATTACTCCAGGAATATGAGGGCATATCGGTCTTCTAGGCATTGCCTCGGTATGGTTTCTTTCAGTAGTAGAAAGGTATACTCATGACGGGTTTGTTGGCTAGGATCCGGATCATTGTGCTTTTTAATGGTCGATGGGTTAGTTTGGTTAACGCTTCCATTCCGACGCAATTCCCATAACACACTGTAAGTCCTCGACCCATCGAATTTCATCGGTTGCTATGATATACTATCATTTCACTATGCCTTTTGTTATGTGCGTGTAAATACAATTAGGCTTTTTCACCATGTTACTTCGACCATATAGTTGTAAAAAGAACAAATGGTGGCCAGAGTGAAATAATCTTCACTTTGAGAAGGAACACCGGAGAAAGGCAAAAAAAAAGTTTTAAGAAAGCTTTATGCCATCATAACTTTTGTATGTTATTTAATGAGGAATAGTACAAGAGACATGTGAAATAGTGAAAGTAAGACATCTTGGAAACATGAATAAAAGATACAGTGAAAGTAAGCCTTCTTGGAAACATCAGTAAAAGATACAGTGAAAGTAAGCCATCTTGGAAACATGAATACAAGATACATGTGAAAGTAGGTCACGTTGGAAACATTAAAAGATACATATGGAAAGTAGCTTTTAACACTGTTGCTTTGGAAACATAAATGATAAATACATATTTTGGAAAATAAGCATTGTGTTTCTTGATAAATGAAAGGGCTACTTTGTTTATAACATCTGATAAATGGTTAGCATACCTTTTATTCTCACGTTTAGTTTTGATTCTGCTATAGATCCTTAAGTATAAGCCATAATGATGTAAATGAGTTAAGGCAAACCAGGTATCTTAACTATTTTATCTTAGAAAAGCTTGAGCTCGCAATCTCCATTCACGTCTTATTTTGAAATCTCAAATTCAGCTGGTTAGTTAATAGTTATTTCTAAAACTTGATCAGCCCAGCTTGTATTCAAAGAATAAAAAAAGGGAAGGAGTCAACTTAGTGCATTGAGTATTTGATTTGGGTATGGTACAACTAATAAGAGAATGTATTTTCTTTCACTATTTTTATCAAAAATATTCTTTTAAATATTAGCCTTTTATTTTCTGGACTGTGCGAGTCAGCACACGCTTGTACACGTTATGAAATATTTGAATGACCGTATATTTTGGTTGACCAGGTCAAAAAAGTACATATGAAATATTTTATCATAGTACTACTACATCATTTTTAATCGAATGGGAGGTACATTAGTTACTGAACTCAAATAATGGTTGTCGTCCAATGTTAAATAAAAGTAATCCCACCACATGAAATATTACACGTAGCTGGATGAAGCCCACGTAATTGGTAGATACTACGTACATTTTTTAGGGCTTGAAATATTATTTCATGCGTATCTATTTAATGCGTATGTGATTAATTTTTTGAACTTGGATGGTATCGACACATATATCTACATCTAGGAAATAAAAAGACTTGCACATGCAAGCAGTAATTTATGTTATATACAAACTAGAATACAAGCACCGAATACAAATTCAATAAAGGCAAAGTTAAATGTACTGAGCTATTATTATTGATAGCTATTGAAAACTCCGGTAAATTAATTTCACGTCTTACGTACGTGTCGAGGTACCCATTTGTTTGTGAGTAAAGAGACTCATAATTAGGTTATAAACAAAATTTCTATATGGAAAAATGTTTTCTTCTTCAAAAGATTAAGGACATAAAATGTTATGTAAAGCTACAAGACACGTATTACATCATTTATAATGATAAGATAAAATATTGGTAAAGAGAAAGATTAATTATTATCTAAAAATCGTGTTTCACGTCATATGCGTTGCAAGTGAGCATGTGACGTTGCTTGGTCAATAAATGGAACCTCACATGTTTAGTACTGTAATAAATTATTGATCGGCGATAAACTAAAGTAATTGGTTTTCTCTTTACAACTGTTGTAAAGCAAACAAAAGTCACGTGAGTTAAGATTCATCGAAAATTGTGATGATAATTAAACGAATTTATGTGAAAAAGTACAATGCGTGACTATTCTTCTTTATTATCTACTGATGGACAAGTACAAACAACCTTTCACATAGGATATACAATTAATAAATCTCAATCTTACTTATATAATGGTACTACCGTGGTTACGAACATTATATGATTTAGAAATTCGGAATTCCAATCTACTATGATGCATGAAGTCAATTACATAATTCTAGTTAGCCATTTCAAAACGTTTGTCAAGTTTCTAAGAATTACTATTTGTAAGAGTTGTGGAGAATAGATAATAGAGTAAGACCATTTCAAAAAAAAAATATGTGTAAAACAATAATGGGTACAACATTGGTACCTCATGTCTTCGTCAGTAAATTTGGAAACATAACAAATGTCTACTTGATTAGGCAATTCTTAACAAATATGGAAGAGCTTTTAATTAGTTTCTGAATGAACAAAAATTTAGTTGCACACAATATCTCAACACCTCTTCTGTCGGGCTTTTGGATACCGCCTAAGACCCATGTTTTGTAGGAAATCCAGCGATAGACCTTTTGGCCTGTTACACCAATGAATTATTTATGTTATTTAAGTTCAACGACACTAATCGAGTATAGTGTCAACGAACTGGGGGGTATAATGGTGTGATCCCTTCATCACGAATGTCATAATTGGCTGTAATCTCGTTGAGGCATGATATTATATTTTTCATATCTAATGGGAGAAAGCAAAAAGCTTTCATGTTATATGTTTCAGGACGGCTTATATGAGCAATTATTTGGTGGAGCCATAATCTTGAGGCATAATCTTGTGGCATAATCTTAAGGCATAATCTTGTGGCATAACCTTGAGACATAATTTTGAGGCATAATCTTAAGGCACAATCTTGAGGCACAATCTTGGAACCTCCGGTCCAACTAACCGAGATGGGCATTGCACGCAACTGTGCAGGACGCGCCTTATGGGTAGTCCGGAAGACAAAGTAAAAGCGGCCTGGTGCCGATGTCTTCCCATATTTTATCGCATAACCGCATAGGACGCGCCCGGAGGGGCAGTCCGGAAGACAAAGTAAAAGCGGTCTCGTGCTGATGTCTTCCCATATCATAGCGCATAATTGCGTAGGACGCGCCCGAGGGGCAGTCTGGAAGACAAAGTATAAGCAGTATAAGCAGCCTCGTGATGATGTCTTCCCACATTATAATGCATAACTGCGTTGAACGCGCTTTACGGGAAATCCGGAGATAAATTAAAAGCGGTCTGACGCCAATATCTCCCACATAACATACAAAACACGTTAAGTATTGGACACGCCTAAAAAGCAGTCCGGACACAAACTAAAGCGGCCCAGTGCCGATATCTCCCACATAATGAACGAAAACACGTTAAGTATTGGACGCGCCGGAGACAAATTAAAAGCGGCCTAGTACCGATGTCTCCTATATATAATATAAAAAAACGTTAAGTATTGGACGCGCCTAATGGGCAGTCTTTAAGACAAAGTAAAAGTGGCCTAGTGCCGATGTCTTTTTATATTATAACACATAATTGTGTTGGACGCGCTCAATGAGCGGCCCAAAAGACAAATTAAAAACGGCATGATGTCGATGTCTTCCGATTAATAAATATTGCAGGAGATAACACCGGAGTGGGGCATACAAATAAAATCAAGAATCATGCGAAACGGAAAAGATGTCATTACAAACGGAAACAATATACAATTATGACGTCTGAAGACAAATATAAAGTGGCTACATGCCAATGTTTTCCTATAAAAAATGGGACAAGCCTATTTAGGCACTCCGGAAACAAATTAATTGCGGCCGATGTTTCCCTATGGAAATATCGAACCATAAACACCAACCGGTCTCGTAGGAAAGTTGAGGAACAAAGTCCCCATGGGTACCACCGGAGAAGAATATGTAAGTGCTTCGTCCGATGTTTGAGGTACGCCATTTAATTATAGCATCGTTGGTCGATAACCAACAATACTATACTAGGGGAACCATGTGGGTTATATATGGCCACATTTCCGGAAGGATCAAGTGTTAAGTCCTTCGTACAAACCCTCGACGTATTATTTAAGTATAGCATCATTGGCCGTTAGCCAAAAACACTATACTTAGGGCATGTTTATATATACCGTCCGGCAGGTCTGATTCGGAAAGAAATCGGAGGAGGTTTAGATTTCCCTTCGAGACCTCTGGGGCGCTATTTTAAGTATAACATCATTGGCCGTTGACCAATAACATTATACTGGGGGGCATGTTGACGTATGTGGTTCGGAGGATGTTTTTAGATTCCCATTCGAGACCCCGATATACTATTTAAGTATAACATCATTGGCCGTTGACCAATAACATTATACTGGGGGCATGTTGACGTATGTGGTTTGTAGGATGTTTTTAGATTCCCCTTCGAGACCCCGATATACTATTTAAGTATAACATCATTGGCCGTTGACCAATAACATTATACTGGGGGCATGTTGACGTATGTGGTTTGTAGGATGTTTTTAGATTCCCCTTCGAGACCCCGATATACTATTTAAGTATAACATCATTGGCCGTTGACCAATAATATTATACTGGGGGCATGTTGACGTATATGGTAAAATAGACCCTGAATAATACTAGAAGGGCCAAAAGGTAAAAGGTTAATAAGCAAAGGACTAACAAATAAATACACAAGGGACTAACATGCAAAAGTTGGGCTATAAATAGTCCCATCTCTCACTCTACATAGCCAGGTTCTATCCTCTCTCTCACTACACTTTCTCTCTCTATATCACAGCATACATATATGCATATAAGACCTTTCATACGAGGCACTGACTTGACCGTTGGAGGGTGGTTCCCTAGGCTCCGGCCTGGGCCCCTTCTAACGAGTTCTTTCTTGTTTGACAGCAGAAATATGTTTCAACAAGTAGGTTTAGGTCGTTGTATTAAATGCTAATGATCATTTTCTTACTGCAGATGTGTTTTTTACTGTGAAAGTCATCAGCTTTGATGTTATCACATCTCATACCTTGGTTGAATACTTAGACGATATGTATTGATCAGTGGTGACTCTTAATAAAAAATTTAGACATAAGAAAATGAATTCAGGATGTGTTTATGTATAACGGGTCAAAATGGGTCTCATAAGAGAGGGGAAGATAGCTATATAGAAAACGGGTCAAATGGTTCAGAAGTGTTTACAGTTGCATAGGAGATATATATCTATAGAGATCACAGTAATGAGAGTAGGACTAGGTACGTTGTTATTTTTCTATTTACTCAGGGTACACGTTATATTGTTATAAGTAAAAGGCTTGAACATCAACTCTATGGAAAGCGCACATGCTTGAATAGTTTCCGATATGTAGGAAGATATCTTGATGTTTGTAAGTTGTTCTTCTGCTGTTATATAATAAGCGTGTGTGCTTTATGTCTGTTTGTATGTTTTTACTCGGTTATAACTCCTAAGATAATTGCAGAAATGAAATATTCATGTTTGTGTTTTAAAGGACATATATTTGCTAAATTGGATCCAGTTAGTAAATCATCATCGTTCATTGCAAGATAAACAAAAATTATACGAAAAGTGAATTGATCATATTGCTGATACAAAAAGTCAATTGTAATCCTGATGCAATAAACTCTACAATGGAAGGAGCGGAATGCTTTGCTCATGTCTAAAGAAGTTATCAGGATCGAACTCAGTCTTGACCTTAACCAACCTTATGAAATTATCTATATAATAGCGCCATCCCCATGAACTACTCGCGTTCATGATAAAAGTGAATTCTACAAGTTGAAAGCTACACGTCGTATTAGAGCCACAACGACTCATACCTTGTGTGTGGAAAGGAAGAAAAGGCCAGATGTCTTTTAGGTACTAAGGCATCAAAAGACAGCAAGATAGCAAGGCAGCAAGACAACAAGACAGCAAGAGCAAGACAGCAAGACATTAAAGAGCAAGACATCAAGACAGTAAGAGCAAGACAACAAGACATCAAGAGCAAGACGTACAGCAAGGCAGCAAGAGCAAGATAGAAAGAGCAAGAAAGTCACAACAAGTTAGCAAGAAAAGATATCAAGAATGGGAGAGACATCAGAAACGTTGACAATCCGTGAGCAAGGTAGTAACGCATCGCTTCAATGTCCTAAACTCACTAAAACTAATTACACCTCGTGGTCTATTTTGGTTGAGACGGTGTTGGGGGCATATGGTCTTTAGGAATCCATCGATCCGGTAACCGGGGCAGCAGTAGATGAGAAAAAGAATTACAATAATCTTCCAAACCTTACCGGAAGATATTCTCATATAGGTTGCAAAGCACAAAGATGCTAAAGATGTATGGGAATCGATCCGGGTTGGATACTTAGGAGCAGATCGGGTCCAAAAGGCAAGGTTGCAAACTCTAAGGAGTGAATTAGAGTTGTTAAAGATGAAGGAGAATGAGGCTATAAATGAGTTTTCTGACAAGATAAGAGGTATTGTGGCAAAGTTAAAAAGTCTTGGTTCGAGGCTTGAAGAAGAAGTTGCGGTGAGGAAACTTCTCAATTTAGCCCCGCAAAAGTATCTACTAATCATTTCTTCTATAGAGCAATATTCGAGATCGAAACCATGTCGTTTGAAGAAGCTGTGAGGAGGCTCAAAGCATATGAAGAAATATTAAAGGGCTATGATGAGAAGGATGAAGAGCAAGGGGGTTGTTGTTTACTAGCGGTGAGTTCTTTAAAGGAGAACGAGGTCGGGGAAGAGATTTTGGTAAAGGAGAAAGAGGACATAGAAGAAGCTCGGGTCAAGGTGACAAGAGCACGTTTAGATGCTACGAGTGTGGAATACGCGGACACTTCGCAAGGGAGTGTACTAAATGGAAGAACAACCACAATGAAGCCAACTTGATCAAGGAAGATGAACCGACATTGTTGTGAGGAAGCGAGACAAGATTAAGGGGGTGATTGTTGGTTATAATCTTGACTGGATCAGTGTTATACTTTAGTATTCCAGTACTTATGGATTCATCGGTTGAACCTATAACGTATAACTGTAACATATGGAATCATCGGTTGAACCTATAACGTATAACTCTATACATCACTTGAGGACATTAGAGAGTGGCTAGACACATCTGACATAAAATATTATGAAACCAGGTTCAACATGAACTGGCGGGCTATCTTAAACACAATCATGGCTGAATCGCAAGAGTTCATTGCTGAAAATGGTTGGGAATTTTTGAATTTGGAATTTATTGATTCTGACTCCGATAGTGCAGATGCAGATGAATCGGATCAGGGTTACACACCATCTGATATGGAGTCTGGGTCTGCGTTGACATGGGAAGAGTTGGAGCGTGAAGCTACTTTTTTTTAATGGCGATTTTATTAACACTCTAGCAAGAAGCTAGAAGAAAGAAGGAAACGGAAAAAAGAACAAAACAGTTAATTTACAAGGAAATAAGGATTAACAATCCAATCTAGCCAACCAGGAACTGGAGTCTTTATCCTATTACTAATCCATGAATGGGATCAACTTTTATTTCCTCGCTTAACGTATCCTTTCTCGGAGGTTTCAAGTCAAAGCAAATACGATTCCGAAATCTCCAAATCACCCAAAACGTAGCTTGAATAACAGCATCAAAACAAGTCTTCATGGTGGGACTAAAGTTTGTTGTACCGCTCCAAGAGATTAGCTACCGAGCAGTCAACAAACACATGGAGCGTGAAGCTACTAATGCAGATAGGGAGAAAGGAGATGAGTCCCACAGTGAGGGTGAGAAAAGAAAGAAGATGAAGGCTTTTGGAAAGTCCCGTGGTGCTCCTAGTACCAATGCTCCTAAACGTCCAAAGTTTAGAATGTAGAATTTTTTTATTTTTTTATTTTTTTTTCTTAATGAGTTGGACCGTTACCACTGTGATGAAGATGATAGCCCTACCTTTTAAGTTTCGACTGTTAGTAACACGAACTAGTTTAACCGTGTTTCAAATTATACAGTATGGAAGAAAATTGAATATGTTAAGATATCAGATAAGTAGTGTTGACGTATATGGTAAAATAGACCCTGAATAATACTAGAAGGGCAAAAGGTAAAAGGTTAATAAGCAAAGGACTAACAAATAAATACACAAGGGACTAACATGCAAAAGTTGGGCTATAAATAGTCCCATCTCTCACTCTACATAGCCAGGTTCTATCCTCTCTCTCACTACACTTTCTCTCTCTATATCACAGCATACATATATGCATATAAGACCTTTCATACGAGGCACTGACTTGACCGTTGGAGGGTGGTTCCCCGGGCTCCGGCTTGGGCCCCTTCTAACGAGTTCTTTCTTGTTTGACAGCAGTTTCTGGGCTTGACATAAGGCTCCGGCAGCCATCCGGGTCAACCCTGCAGAAATATGTTTCAACAAATGGCGCCATCCGTGGGGCCCGTTGTTCTATTCTACCACAGCTAAGATAACGGGTCTCCTTTATTCACTTTGTCTAAAACAGGGTGATATAATGCATTGTGTACGAGGGGTGGGTATGATCTGGTTTACCCCTTTGTTTGAACTCTTGGAAGTGTTATTCGGTATGTTGTTCATCGGTAGCGGAATATGTAGCCTTTCTGAGTGAGCTCCAGATCCTGTGTATGTTGATTCGGTGGATAACTCCGGCTCCACCTACTTTTGGAAGGCTTTCTCTGATATGGCTCTATAGTGTATAAGAAAGCATCTCTCATGGCGTCTGGTATGAATCGACTAAGGGTTCCGGTTCACTTTCTCCGGAGAACCTTTAGTTACATGGGCCATTCAGTTACTGTTTAGTTCACCCTTTCGTCAGCGACTGAATGTATAGGCGTCCAGATTATTCCTCCGGTATATGTTGGCCGGTGACATGTACAGGGTTGCCGTTAGAAAGCCACATTTTGTGTTTCGATACGGTATGCATCGTCGGTGTGGTGCGAACTTTAAAAGATGGGATATGTTATTCGCACCCATTCTTCCTGTATATAAATATCGTAACCTCCTATATGCGGTGACCGGTGATACCTTCGGTATTGTGCGATGAAAGGAGAGTAACTATGATCCGACTTTTTCATCTGGTATGTTTCGTTCGGTTGATAATGCTGGTTGGTACCCTTCGGTCAGAGGAAGAGATGAATGGTCCGTCATGTGATTGTTCGGTTGACACCCTTGACATAGTTTTAGGGTGTATAAGGGGCCTTCCTCATAACGAACCGGTATAAGGCTCCGGTATAAAATGACTAAAGGCTCCAATATGTTCTACAAGACGGAATGAACCTCTGGCATAATGGCTTTCGGCATAGTATCGAGTCCAGACGTTACAACCATCCTTCCAACACGATTACTCCAGGAATATGAGGGCATATCGGTCTTCTAGGCATTGCCTCGGTATGGTTTCTTTCAGTAGTAGAAAGGTATACTCATGACGGGTTTGTTGGCTAGGATCCGGATCATTGTGCTTTTTAATGGTCGATGGGTTAGTTTGGTTAACGCTTCCATTCCGACGCAATTCCCATAACACACTGTAAGTCCTCGACCCATCGACTTTCATCGGTTGCTATGATATACTATCATTTCACTATGCCTTTTGTTATGTGCGTGTAAATACAATTAGGCTTTTTCACCATGTTACTTCGACCATATAGTTGTAAAAAGAACAAATGGTGGCCAGAGTGAAATAATCTTCACTTTGAGAAGGAACACCGGAGACAGGCAAAAAAAAAAGTTTTAAGAAAACTTTATGCCATCATAACTTTTGTATGTTATTTAATGAGGAATAGTACAAGAGACATGTGAAATAGTGAAAGTAAGCCATCTTGGAAACATGAATAAAAGATACAGTGAAAGTAAGCCTTCTTGGAAACATCAGTAAAAGATACAGTGAAAGTAAGCCATCTTGGAAACATGAATACAAGATACATGTGAAAGTAGGTCACGTTGGAAACATTAAAAGATACATATGGAAAGTAGCTTTTAACACTGTTGCTTTGGAAACATAAATGATAAATACATATTTTGGAAAATAAGCATTGTGTTTCTTGATAAATGAAAGGGCTACTTTGTTTATAACATCTGATAAATGGTTAGCATACCTTTTATTCTCACGTTTAGTTTTGATTCTGCTATAGATCCTTAAGTATAAGCCATAATGATGTAAATGAGTTAAGGCAAACCAGGTATCTTAACTATTTTATCTTAGAAAAGCTTGAGCTCGCAATCTCCATTCACGTCTTATTTTGAAATCTCAAATTCAGCTGGTTAGTTAATAGTTATTTCTAAAACTTGATCAGCCCAGCTTGTATTCAAAGAATAAAAAAAGGGAAGGAGTCAACTTAGTGCATTGAGTATTTGATTTGGGTATGGTACAACTAATAAGAGAATGTATTTTCTTTCACTATTTTTATCAAAAATATCTTTTAAATATTAGCCTTTTATTTTCTGGACTGTGCGAGTCAGCACACGCTTGTACACGTTATGAAATATTTGAATGACCGTATATTTTGGTTGACCAGGTCAAAAAAGTACATATGAAATATTTTATCATAGTACTACTACATCATTTTTAATCGAATGGGAGGTACATTAGTTATTGAACTCAAATAATGGTTGTCGTCCAATGTTAAATAAAAGTAATCCCACCACATGAAATATTACACGTAGCTGGATGAAGCCCACGTAATTGGTAGATACTACGTACATTTTTTAGGGCTTGAAATATTATTTCATGCGTATCTATTTAATGCGTATGTGATTAATTTTTTGAACTTGGATGGTATCGACACATATATCTACATCTAGGAAATAAAAAGACTTGCACATGCAAGCAGTAATTTATGTTATATACAAACTAGAATACAAGCACCGAATACAAATTCAATAAAGGCAAAGTTAAATATACTGAGCTATTATTATTGATAGCTATTGAAAACTCCGGTAAATTAATTTCACGTCTTACGTACGTGTCGAGGTACCCATTTGTTTGTGAGTAAAGAGACTCGTAATTGGGTTATAAACAAAATTTCTATATGGAAAAATGTTTTCTTCTTCAAAAGATTAAGGACATAAAATGTTATGTAAAGCTACAAGACACGTATTACATCATTTATAATGATAAGATAAAATATTGGTAAAGAGAAAGATTAATTATTATCTAAAATTCGTGTTTCACGTCATATGCGTTGCAAGTGAGCATGTGACGTTGCTTGGTCAATAAATGGAACCTCACATGTTTAGTACTGTAATACATTATTGATCGGCGATAAACTAAAGTAATTGGTTTTCTCTTTACAACTTTTGTAAAGCAAACAAAAGTCACGTGAGTTAAGATTCATCGAAAATTGTGATGATAATTAAACGAATTTATGTGAAAAAGTACAATGCGTGACTATTCTTCTTTATTATCTACTGATGGACAAGTACAAACAACCTTTCACATAGGATATACAATTAATAAATCTCAATCTTACTTATATAATGGTACTACCGTGGTTACGAACATTATATGATTTAGAAATTCGGAATTCCAATCTACTATGATGCATGAAGTCGATTACACAATTCTAGTTAGCCATTTCAAAACGTTTATCAAGTTTCTAAGAATTACTATTTGTAAGAGTTGTGGAGAATAGATAATAGAGTAAGACCATTTCAAAAAAAAAATATGTGTAAAACAATAATGGGTACAACATTGGTACCTCATGTCTTCGTCAGTAAATTTGGAAACATAACAAATGTCTACTTGATTAGGCAATTCTTAACAAATATGGAAGAGCTTTTAATTAGTTTCTGAATGAACAAAAATTTAGTTGCACACAATATCTCAACACCTCTTCTGTCGGGCTTTTGGATACCGCCTAAGACCCAATGTTTTGTAGGAAATCCAGCGATAGACCTTTTGGCCTGTTACACCAGTGAATTATTTATGTTATTTAAGTTCAACGACACTAATCGAGTATAGTGTCATCGAACTGGGGGGTATAATGGTGTGATCCCTTCATCACGAATGTCATAATTGGCTGTAATCTCGTTGAGGCATGATATTATATTTTTCATATCTAATGGGAGAAAGCAAAAAGCTTTCATGTTATATGTTTCAGGACGGCTTATATGAGCAATTATTTGGTGGAGCCATAATCTTGAGGCATAATCTTGTGGCATAATCTTAAGGCATAATCTTGTGGCATAACCTTGAGACATAATTTTGAGACATAATCTTAAGGCACAATCTTGAGGCACAATCTTGGAACCTCCGGTCCAACTAACCGAGATGGGCATTGCACGCAACTGTGCAGGACGCGCCTTATGGGTAGTCCGGAAGACAAAGTAAAAGCGGCCTGGTGCCGATGTCTTCCCATATTTTATCGCATAACCGCATAGGACGCGCCCGAGGGGCAGTCCGGAAGACAAAGTAAAAGCGGTCTCGTGCTGATGTCTTCCCATATCATAGCGCATAATTGCGTAGGACGCGCCCGAGGGGCAGTCTGGAAGACAAAGTATAAGCAGTATAAGCAGCCTCGTGATGATGTCTTCCCATATTATAATGCATAACTGCGTTGAACGCGCTTTACGGGAAATCCGGAGATAAATTAAAAGCGGCCTGACGCCAATATCTCCCACATAACATACAAAACATGTTAAGTATTGGACACGCCTAAAAAGCAGTCCGGACACAAACTAAAGCGGCCCAGTGCCGATATCTCCCACATAATGAACGATAACACGTTAAGTATTGGACGCGCCGGAGACAAATTAAAAGCGGCCTAGTACCGATGTCTCATATATATAATATAAAAAAAACGTTAAGTATTGGACGCGCCTAATGGGCAGTCTTTAAGACAAAGTAAAAGCGGCCTAGTGCCGATGTCTTTTTATATTATAACACATAATTGTGTTGGACGCGCTCAATGAGCGGCCCAAAAGACAAATTAAAAACGGCATGATGTCGATGTCTTCCGATTAATAAATATTGCAGGAGATAACACCGGGGTGGGGCATACAAATAAAATCAAGAATCATGCGAAACGGAAAAGATGTCATTACAAACGGAAACAATATACAATTATGACGTCTGAAGACAAATATAAAGTGGCTACATGCCAATGTTTTCCTATAAAAAATGGGACAAGCCTATTTAGGCACTCCGGAAACAAATTAATTGCGGCCGATGTTTCCCTATGGAAATATCGAACCATAAACACCAACCGGTCTCGTAGGAAAGTTGAGGAACAAAGTCCCCAAGGGTACCACCGGAGAAGAATATGTAAGTGCTTCGTCCGATGTTTGAGGTACGCCATTTAATTATAGCATCGTTGGTCGATAACCAACAATACTATACTAGGGGAACCATGTGGGTTATATATGGCCACGTTTCCGGAAGGATCAAGTGTTAAGTCCTTCGTACAAACCCTCGACGTACTATTTAAGTATAGCATCATTGGCCGTTAGCCAAAAACACTATACTGAGGGCATGTTGATATATACCGTCCGGCAGGTCTGATTCGGAAAGAAATCGGAGGAGGTTTAGATTTCCCTTCGAGACCTCTGGGGCGCTATTTTAAGTATAACATCATTGGCCGTTGACCAATAACATTATACTGGGGGGCATGTTGACGTATGTGGTTCGGAGGATGTTTTTAGATTCCCATTCGAGACCCCGATATACTATTTAAGTATAACATCATTGGCCGTTGACCAATAACATTATACTGGGGGCATGTTGACGTATGTGGTTTGTAGGATGTTTTTAGATTCCCCTTCGAGACCCCGATATACTATTTAAGTATAACATCATTGGCCGTTGACCAATAACATTATACTGGGGGCATGTTGACGTATGTGGTTTGTAGGATGTTTTTAGATTCCCCTTCGAGACCCCGATATACTATTTAAGTATAACATCATTGGCCGTTGACCAATAATATTATACTGGGGGCATGTTGACGTATATGGTAAAATAGACCCTGAATAATACTAGAAGGGCCAAAAGGTAAAAGGTTAATAAGCAAAGGACTAACAAATAAATACACAAGGGACTAACATGCAAAAGTTGGGCTATAAATAGTCCCATCTCTCACTCTACATAGCCAGGTTCTATCCTCTCTCTCACTACACTTTCTCTCTCTATATCACAGCATACATATATGCATATAAGACCTTTCATACGAGGCACTGACTTGACCGTTGGAGGGTGGTTCCCTGGGCTTCGGCCTGGGCCCCTTCTAACGAGTTCTTTCTTGTTTGACAGCAGAAATATGGTTCAACAAGTAGGTTTAGGTCGTTGTATTAAATGCTAATGATCATTTTCTTACTGCAGATGTGTTTTTTACTGTGAAAGTCATCAGCTTTGATGTTATCACATCTCATACCTTGGTTGAATACTTAGACGATATGTATTGATCAGTGGTGACTCTTAATAAAAAATTAAACATAAGAAAATGAATTCAGGATGTGTTTATCTATAACGGGTCAAAATGGGTCTCATAAGAGAGGGGAAGATAGCTATATAGAAAACGGGTCAAATGGTTCAGAAGTGTTTACAGTTGCATAGGAGATATATATCTATAGAGATCACAGTAATGAGAGTAGGACTAGGTACGTTGTTATTTTTCTATTTACTCAGGGTACACGTTATATTGTTATAAGTAAAAGGCTTGAACATCAACTCTATGGAAAGCGCACATGCTTGAATAGTTTCCGATATGTAGGAAGGTATCTTGATGTTTGTAAGTTGTTCTTCTGCTGTTATATAATAAGCGTGTGTGCTTTATGTCTGTTTGTATGTTTTTACTCGATTATAATTCCTAAGATAATTGCAGAAATGAAATATTCATGTTTGTGTTTTAAAGGACATATATTTGCTAAATTGGATCCAGTTAGTAAATCATCATCGTTCATTGCAAGATAAACAAAAATTATACGAAAAGTGAATTGATCATATTGCTGATACAAAAAGTCAATTGTAATCCTGATGCAATAAACTCTACAACGGAAGGAGCGGAATGCTTTGCTCATGTCTAAAGAAGTTATCAGGATCGAACTTAGTCTTGACCTTAACCAACCTTATGAAATTATCTATATAATAGCGCCATCCCCATGAACTACTCGCGTTCATGATAAAAGTGAATTCTACAAGTTGAAAGCTACACGTCGTATTAGAGCCACAACGACTCATACCTTGTGCGTGGAAAGGAAGAAAAGGCCAGATGTCTTTTAGGTACTAAGGCATCAAAAGACAGCAAGATAGCAAGGCAGCAAGACAACAAGACAGCAAGAGCAAGACAGCAAGACATTAAAGAGCAAGACAGCAAGACAGTAAGAGCAAGACAACAAGACATCAAGAGCAAGACGTACAGCAAGGCAGCAAGAGCAAGATAGAAAGAGCAAGAAAGTCACAACAAGTTAGCAAGAAAAGATATCAAGAATGGGAGAGACATCAGAAACGTTGACAATCCGTGAGCAAGGTAGTAACGCATCGCTTCAATGTCCTAAACTCACTAAAACCAATTACACCTCGTGGTCTATTTTGGTTGAGACGGTGTTGGGGGCATATGGTCTTTGGGAATCCATCGATCCGGTAACCGGGGCAGCAGTAGATGAGAAAAAGAATTACAATAATCTTCCAAACCTTACCGGAAGATATTCTCATATAGGTTGCAAAGCACAAAGATGCTAAAGATGTATGGGCGAATCGATCCGGGTTGGATACTTAGGAGCAGATCGGGTCCAAAAGGCAAGGTTGCAAACTCTAAGGAGTGAATTAGAGTTGTTAAAGATGAAGGAGAATGAGTCTATCAATGAATTTTCTGACAAGATAAGAGGTATTGTGGCAAAGTTAAAAAGTCTTGGTTCGAGGCTTGAAGAAGAAGTTGCGGTGAGGAAACTTCTCAATTTAGCCCCGCAAAAGTATCTACTAATCATTTCTTCTATAGAGCAATATTCGAGATCGAAACCATGTCGTTTGAAGAAGCTGTGAGGAGGCTCAAAGCATATGAAGAAATATTAAAGGGCTATGATGAGAAGGATGAAGAGCAAGGGGGTTGTTGTTTACTAGCGGTGAGTTCTTTAGAGGAGGACGAGGTCGGGGAAGAGATTTTGGTAAAGGAGAAAGAGGACATGGAAGAAGCTCGGGTCAAGGTGACAAGAGCACGTTTAGATGCTACGAGTGTGGAATACGCGGACACTTCGCAAGGGAGTGTACTAAATGGAAGAACAACCACAATGAAGCCAACTTGATCAAGGAAGATGAACCGACACTGTTGTGAGGAAGCGAGACAAGATTAAGGGGGTGATTGTTGGTTATAATCTTGACTGGATCAGTGTTATACTTTAGTATTCCAGTACTTTAGTTAAGTTAGTGAGTCAAATAATAGGAGTTTGAATTGGTATGTACTTAGATCAGGTATTTTGGTTAGACTAGGAGAGTGGGTGAGTTAAAATACCTAGTCTTTAGGTGGTAACGTTCCATAGTTTGTTCCTATTTTTGTGTTCCCCATGTTTGGTGTATTAGGCTATATATAGCCCTCCCTTTTGTTGAATAAAGCAAGCACTTCCAGTGATTACTTTTCTGCATTACATTCTTTATCTTTCTTCATATATATACATAAAGTGTTCTCTCACAACAGTGAGTTTTGCAAATTGAAAGCTACATATGGGTCGATAATAGTAGGATCCCACGGCTGTTTTCAAGGTTCTCTCGTAATACATACTTAAAAATACCACGGACGTGTTTTTATGGAGGTTTTATGTCGAACATCCCTTTCAGGAAAAAGAACAGATATATAGGCCATACGATAGAACACATAAAGTTTTTTATTTTTCTTATAGTGGCTCGAACGAGTAGCTAATAGTTAGGGCCGTCTTTGAGGGTGTGCAACGTGCACGACCGCTCAGAACAATTCCTGTTAACAAATGTACACATATTTTTCACAAAAATACAAGCTCGAAAGACTTAAATATGTAATTTCGCTTAGGGAAACATAATTTTCCCCGAGTATAGAGACGGCCCTACTAATAGTATTATGTTAGGTTCATTATGTCGATCCGAATCCGTTTATGAACTTAACTCTAGTAAAATTGATACGTAACTTATCACTATGAATAGTTATGAATAAAGATGTAGCACCTACGTGAATTTAGTCATTCAACGTAGTCTTAGGTGCAACTCCATATATTGCAACTTGATGTTTGAATAGTTTTATGATTCTATTGTGTTTTAAGATGTCACAAAACATTATTATTCTAAGCAAGTGGTCTCGTACGTGGGCTTTAGCCTAATAACAACGATGACTTTTTAAGCCAGGACAACTATTTTTGACCAAAAAATGGATGAAAATTGAATGTCTTCTAGAATAAGACAAAGGAATTGGTGAAAGGTAAAGATACGTAATATAGTTTCTCAGAAAAACCGAAATACGTAACTAACTTTATTTTGTACTAGTAGTCCCATTATACTTTCAAATTTTGTTTAATATACGTAATATTACCGGTTATATGACTTGTTTGACAGGTTTCACTTTCAAATTTTATAATTATGGTCCTTTGACCTTTGGGGGACTTCCACTTTTAGTCTCTAAAAAATGGGGGACTTTCACTTTCAAAATTTAACTTTTTCAAAATTTTGTGAAATTTTTTTGGAAAAATTAATTATTTTTTTTTTAAATAAGACAGATTTCTATAAAAAAATTAAAAACATAAACTTTTGAAAAAAAAAAGATTTCTGAAAAATTATTTTTTAAGAAAAGCAAAATTTCTAAGCAAAGGTTCTTAATTGAAAAGACTTATTTAGAAATGTAGTTTTTTTCGAAAAAATTATTTTAAAAAAACAAATTTAAAAAAAAAGTCTTTTAAAAAATTAATACCTTTTTAGAATTTTTTTTTTCTTAAAAAAAAATATTTCGAAAATATTTTTTTTTTGTCAAAAAAATTTATACTTTTAAATTATATAATAGAAATCTGCTTTTTTTCAAAAAAAATAAATTCTAACTATTTTTTCATAAAATTTCAAAAAAATAAAATTTCGGTTTTTTTCAAAAAAAATATTTTGTAAATCTAAAATAATAAATATTATATTTTTTTTCAAAAAACTTTTTTTTTCTCAAAATTTCGAAAAAATAAATATTATGATTTTTTTTAATTAAAAATAGTATTTTTACTTCTACGTGTATAAGTTTACACACAAAATTATCCGAATATATATATGCTGAAAAAGTAAATGGACTAAAAGTGGAAGTCCCCCAAAGGTCAAAGGACCATAATTATAAAATTTGGAAGTGAAACCTGTCAAACAAGTCCCCTAACCGGTAATATTACGTATATTGAACAAAATTTGAAAGTATACTGGGACTACTAGTACAAAATAAAATTAGTTACGTATTTCGGTTTTTCTGAAAAACTATATTGCGTATCTTTATCTTTCACCCAAAAGGAATATATAAACATGTATATTTTCGTCTTGAGCTTGAATCAGATGAGAAATTGTAAAATAAAAATAATGAGAAGTTACTATAATCCATAAAGGTGGGAATCGGCTCGGGTTAGTCGATTTTGAGTTATTTGGGTGGGGTCAAAGTCGGGTCGAGATTAAAAACAATTTATTTGACCTGATTTCGACTCGTGTTAGTCGGGTCGGGTCTATTCGGATTATATCTAGTAGGATCAGGTCAATTCAGGTTTTGACCAACCCAAGTTAGAATAAAATATTAAAAAAAATTACTTTTTTTAATAGAAATTATATTAAATTAATATTAAAAAAATTAAAAAATATATTAAATTTACATATTCAGGTCAATCGAGTGGACCTAATACGAATTAGATAAACATAATTTATATACCCGATGTCTGACCTGATTTCGAATTTGAGTTAATCGGGTTAACCCGATTAACCAAAATTGAATTTTGAACCTGAAAAATCCGACCCGAATATGCTCGGGTCGGGTCGAACATATCGACACCCCCAATCGTACATGCATTCAAAATTCATCGACCTAAATTTAATGAATTTATGTAATTTATATCTATATCTATATACCCTATAAAGGGTGTATGTAAAATGTTGATAAAGTTGAAAGTTGAAAGTTGAAACTATATTAGGAAAGGATTATAATGTATCAATCAGTTTCAATATCAATTCACAATCTTCCCCCACAAGCAGCCCATTAGTTAACCTTAAGAAGTCAATATCATTAGCTTTCTTCATGGCCGAACATAAAACAAAATACGCCAGTATTAATTTTCGTAACCCACTCACTTCACTATCAATCAAAAGAAATCAATTCCAACCAAAAAAGAACACGTCTGGGTTTTTATAGTTGAGAACAACCTGTCATCTTTTAATCCCACTTATTTCTACCTTTTTCTCACCCTAAAAAACACACAACTCATCGCCATCGAGCGTTGCCGCCACCAAGTGCAGCCACCACCGAGCGCCGCCACTACGTTAACCTATCGACCATCAGACCATAACATCATTGAAACTTCCACATAAAGGTATGTTTCTATAATTGTTTTGAGGTTTATTTAAGTTTTGTAATATACATCTATAGATATTAAGCAACTTTTTTTGTGTATTCTGAATTTTGTGTATAAATCTTTATATCTTCGTTGTAGATCGGACTTTTTATAACATATTTATCATATTAATCGGTGAATGAGTTTGACGTGAGTTTTGACAGATTGGCAGATTGGCAAATTGATATATCAGGATTATTTGGGGTGAGTTTTGACTTAAATAACCAAATTATATATGTCTAATTTAATTTGATTATAGATTATTCGAATGAGTTTTGACAGATGTAAAAAAATTGGGTTTTCTTATAAATTCAGTTTCATTCCATTGTTTTATTTTGGTACTGATTTGTTAAAAGTGATATGATTTTGTTTATTGTTAGACTTTATTTGGTAAAGGGGAATTCACCCCGATAAAATTAGTTTATTGTTAGACTTATGGAGGAATAATTGGGTGCGGATCAATTGTCAGTTGCACCCCGCTGGCTTATTTTCATACTCGAAATTATTTGTCAAGTAATAATAATCATATAGTTTTTTACATTTATTGCATACTATAACAAAATTATGATGGCTTATAAGGTTTTCTATTGTAGGTGACAAACGAGTCCACCGTTTATGGAGAACAAAACGAACAAACTATTTTAACTCTCGCTTTCTTTCGGCTCTTGAATTGCAGGTGTATAAGGTACACATATATTTCTAACATTCAATTTTGTTTTTCATATTTTATGATGCATTCATTTTAATAGTTGACATATCATGTTTTGGAAACTATAAACTCATGATCAGGTGACTGTTTCACCTTATTTAATACTTGATAAATTCTTGTTTTTATGTGGTTGATAATGAATTAATAATGGGTTGTTTGGGTTTGCTATTTTGTACTCTTGACACATTTTGAGAAAGTTCCGCTTTTAATCACATTAAATTTTAAATTGTTATAAGAGAATCATGATAAGTGATACCGAAAGTAGTACGGAATGTTAAGATAATATTCTTTCTGATATGGAAATCCCATGTACGTATACCACTTCCTTTTCTAAGGTTAGTCTTGCATTTTGAATAATAAAAATAAGGATCATTCTTGCGTGCATATTTAAAGAGTCAATTACGTTTCACTTTCTTAGACAGTCCAATTGATCTTACACATTAAATATCCTAAACGTTCATGTTTGTTTTCAGCATGGAAGAACAAGAGCATTGGTGATACAAAACCTAAAGAAGAGCATTAGTTTCAAAGTAAAAATTAATCGTTTTTAAGTATGAGTTTTGAAGAAAATTTATGAAAACCTTGAAGAAGAACATTAGTTTAGAAGGTAAAACTTAGTCGTTTTTTAGTTTGTATTATGATATGATTTTATGTTGTGAAAGTTTAAATTAATCTAATCAATTAGTTTGTTAAAGGTAGAAAAATCTCTAATTCATGATGTGTCTTGAAAGGAATGTAGGATCACGAAATGACCAATTTCTCATTGTGACCATTAATGAATCTGGTATGTACGCTTCTCCTATCAATAGCTACTTGAATTGCTCAATAAAAATATTATATAAATAATACATTAACAGGTTAAAAATGTGTCAGTTTGGAAATGGGTCATAATGGTTTTGGTGAAGAAAATGAAGGTAATTTTGGGTGTGGGGCATACGAGTGTCGCGCCTGCTAACTATTTCTATCCATTTTTGTATGCTTGTCAATTAAAAAGGTAATTTCTTTGAAATAAAATGATTCAGAACATTGTAAGAATTTGACCCGATATGGAAGTATGAACTTAGTGACTAGCTTCAATATCAATGTGAAATCATGACCTGTGTATTTTATGGGTTTTTTATTTAAGAATGTTGTATTTGAATTATGTGTATGTTATTTTCTTGTTAGTAGTACTTTTTACAACCTACTGACTATTAGTTATAAGTGAATAATACTAATTATGAAACTTTCTGCTTAAGATTTTGGGAGAACCAGGAAGTGGAGGATCGTCTACATCGTCAATGGTTGGCGTTGTCAAGTCAAAGGATATATCGAACAAGTTGTCAGAGGCTAATTCAGCACTTGGTTAAGTAAATTAGTTGCTGATAGCTGGACTCGTACAAAGCTGTCATCAGTGGGGTTGCAGTATGCTAAACTTAGAAAATGTCGGCATTTAGACATTTGTTCAACAACATGTTTGATCGTCAAGCTATCAACTTTGAGGTTTGCTTCATATCACTCAATCAACTCTGTAAACTATTTGCAGGGACTGATTTGGAAGTTACCTTTTGAATTTCTTCTGTCAGATGCTTGTATCCATTTTATACCCTCGATGATACTCGCACGTTATAATGTTATACTCTGTTCATTTGCACGTTTGAGCTGATGCTATACTCAATGCTTTAAGGTTAGTCTCTTTTTGATATTTCTACCCAAACAAAATATCTAGATTCAATCGTATACGAATCTTTCTCCTGTTTTGGGTTTTCTTACTAATATGCTATACTAATTATCTAACGTTGAACTATCTTCTTGTTTTAGGAGTTGGAAAGAATCACAAACCATCATCAGGTAATTTAAAAAGATCACTGAAAAAGTTGTCTTCGGGCATCCACGTACGACTACTTTAAAGTTGACACAAATGCAAGTTGAAGTTAGGCATGTATGTAACTGTAAATTAGCACCTATACATGTTATGCACATGTAATTCTTTGGAATAATTTTCGAAGTGTTAGCATATTATTGAGTTAACTAAAGACTTACGTGATCTTGAATTTAATTTTTGACATGGAATAATTTGTCGAAAACTTTACACTCTCGCCGCTATACATGACATTTGGCTATTAGATAAAATGCTTTAATATCTTATCTTTGCAATCGAAATTGACTAATGCAGTAGAGATACAAGAACATAATATCGTGTATCGTTAATTAATTATCGCTTTCTGCCGCTATGCGCGGGTACTCGTCTAGTGTATCATAATGTGTTTTCTAGCTTTTACTTAGATGCATTATGCATATATTTATATTTGCATTTTATGATTCTCTTTTATTTTGGAGTTAACTGTATTTTTTGTCTATGTGAATTAGTCTCATTTTTATTTTAGGAAAATCACCTAAAAATACCTTAAACTTACCACTTTTTACTGTTATGTGTAGCCAACTTTTTTTTTCTCATTGTAGTAACGAACTTTTAAATTTCAACTTTTGTGTGTATCGGGTGACCTGCTAAACCTGTTAGTCTTACGTGTAGCAGGTTACACTAACGACCGTCTATTTTTATTATAGCGATAGTCCTTTTTACTAACTGAGTTAATTGAAAAAATTAAAATTTATTTTATTTATTATTAGTATTATTAATATTTATTTTTATTAGTAATAATATTAATAATACTATAATAATTTATATTATTATTATTATTATTAAATAATAATTATAATAATAAAAAAAATTAAAACAATAATAATAATTTTACTATTAGTATATTACCACACAAACGTAAATCACTTGCTCTATATCTTACCATCTCACAATAAAACTTCATTTTACAATATCTTTTATTTTTTATACAAAATCAAAAATATAATCAACCTCCATCTTCAGTTCTTCCCCACTTTCAACACATCCTCTCATATCAATTACAAATTTTTCGATTTATGTTTAAGAGAAATGAGTAAAGATTTTCGATTTATGTTTTTTTTAGTCAATATGTGATGTTGTTCATTTGGTACTCTATGTGATATAGAAATTAAATAAAACAACATTTTATTTGAAAACCGAAAAAGAAAAAGGTAAAGGGAATACGAAATGACGATATTATCTTTTATTTAACGGTCAAAGTGGTCAAAAATTAACGGTGTTATTGAAGTTGGACAAATGGTGCAAAGGTCCATGGATAACCAACCGGTTAAGTGTTTAGCAGGTCCACCATACACATAAAAGTCGAAATTCAAAAGTTCGTTACTACAATGAGAAAAAAAAAGTTGACTACACACAATCATAAAAAGTGGTAAGTTTAAGGTATTTTTAAATGATTTTTCCTTTTATTTTTGTTCCAAAAATTCAAATAGTTTGATTTTAGTATAAAAAGGTAAATTATTTTTCTTGGTTTGGTCCAAAATCGAAACTATTTCTCCTATTTCTTTATTTTCGGACCAAAAGTAGAGAAATATTTTACTTTTGAAACAAAATCGAAACTATTTAAATTTTTTAACCAAAAGTTAAAACAAGACCAAATCACAAGGACTAAAAATGCAATTGACTCTTTATTTTATTTTTTATTCATGTGCCAATATCATGTTAATTTGCACCATTTACATTTTAAAATAACTTTAAAAATTTGAAATGATGCATCTAAATAAATATAAATACATCTAATATAAATTGTTGAGTTGTTATAATCACTTTTAATTACTTTTTATTTTAATTTACTAGGTTGTATCATACTCCTTTCTGGCTTTGTATTGATATTTTTTATATAATCTAAGGTCTAATACGTATTTAGGATATAACATTGTTACCATTGACTGCTCAGGTTGGTATTACAATGATTAAAATAAAAACTTATATGTCAGTAACGTTGTTATTAGAGTCGGCTCAACCTGAATAAGACTTATTCAGATCAGATTAATCGGGTTTTGGATTCTTAAGTCAACGTGTATTCTAATTCAGCGAGTTTTTTTGCAAACGACTTAAATTAAAGTTAAATACCTATCAAATTGTACTTCAGTTCATTTACTTCATCTAGTGTCCTTATTGTGGCAACGAAGTAAATAGAGTTGGTTGGAAAGGACGACTAAGACAACTCGATTTATAGCAAAGATCTCTATCGTAGTAATTACAGTAACTTCAAGCACAAATGATGTTAATAACTAGTTACGTTTCAGTCTTATAGACAATAGGGCCGGAATTAGAGGGTTTTCGCGGATGCCCGAAAACTTATGTAATTTTAAATCGTAAATAGATTTCATATTGCTAGTGTTTATTGCAACTTGATGTATGAATAATTCTATCATTCCATTAAGATGTCAAATTACATTAATCAAAACAAGTGGCATCGTGGTTTTAGCCTAATAATATGATGATAAAATCTAAAATCTAAAAAAAACAAGTGGACTACTTTTATATTTACCAAAAAAATATGAAGTTCTTTAGAAAAATGAAGAGAATATAGAGCAGAGAGTAGTTATGCAACGAGAGTTTTAAACTAGACGAGAAAAAACTAAAATTACACATTTGAGATCTATCAATTTCTATTAGATGCATCAGTATTTATCTATATACGTCTCAATTTGATACGAAAGTGATTTTGAAGTCTATCAATTTGTATTAGATGCATCGGTACGTATTTGGATGAATCTCAATTAGTTTTACGAAAATGATTTTAAAGTAAAAACGATGCAAAATAGTACTAGTAATATTAACACGTGCGACCTATTATCAATTTTACGACAGTATGATCTATACTAACTATAAAGGCTGGATCAAAATTGTTGAAAGTTGAAAATTTTCAACACAGCTTCTCATGTAAGTTTTGTAAATATAGAAAGTGTTTAGTGTTTACAACTTATCATTTGACAATTCACAGGCAATTAAAAGTAAATGCAAAATCCTATTTCCACTTTTAACAGATTCTTCTTCTACACGACACAAACATCAAAACTTGTTCTCACACACAAACCTTATTCTCCCTCAACCCTAATACACACAAACCTTATTCTGCCGCCACCATAATTTTATCGCCACCGTATCTTCCGAATCCGCCCCATCTCTTAGTGGTTTTGGTGGTTTCAAGGTAGTTTCGATTGGTGATATTAGTTGGTGATACTGGTGGTTTTTCGATTGGTGATATTAGTGATGGTACTGATAGTTACGAGGATCTTTCTGTTAGTGCTGGGAGTTATCGAGAGAAGTTGGTTTATCGGAAGATACTCTCTTCTTTTTGGATATTGCTACTTATTTACTTTTAGATGGTGTTGGGTGGATCATTTGTTTGAGTTATTGTCCTATGTACACAAGTTTTTTTATATATTTGAATTAAACTTCTTATAGAGATGTTTGTCTAAGCTTATTTAATAGATAAGGTGACCAAGCATAAATTTAGCTTATCATATGTTTGTTTTAGAATAGATAACTTCGTGAGAATAAGCAACTCATAAGCACTTTTCGGTGTTTGAATATTGGTGACACCACTAAAAGTTTTTTTTTTTTTAGTCATCGCTGCGTTGAATTCGTCGACGCCGCTTTGAAGTCGCTGACGTCGTTGATCCACCACAAAGACCCATGAATGCCGGTAACTCCACGAATGTCACAAGTACCCCTCACACATAGTATGTTCTCGCAAGTTGGATTGTATTTCTTTTGGAACTTAACAAGCATACATACATCCGGAACAAATGGTATCCCGATAGCAGGAAAACTGAGGTAATGATAGGCATGGTGATTATTTTCATGTCTGCAGTTGTAAAAATACCATGTATAAGGTTATGCCTGACTTGCCGTGTTGATTGCTTTCATGTCAGTAGGATAGAAATAAGTGTTAGGAGGGTAATGTAAATCAGATTCGACACATCTCGAGCAAACGGTTCCTCCGAACATTAAGCAATTATAGTAAGTTTTTTTATGACATTTTTTATTGACGAAGTTGGTTTACGTTGTTGAATATGCTTTTTTGATGTGTTGGCTTAAATTTCTGCAATTTGATGTGTTATGGATATTGCTAGAAAGTGTAATTGCATTCTCCCTTGAATATAAAAGTCGAGGCCTATTGTTTGTAGGTATGACAAGAATATTGTTACCTTCATGCTACAAATATGTGAAACTAGCACCTACTGATAGGTAAACGACAATGGTACGGATGTGAACTTGATGTATTATAACTGGACATTAGACTGAGAGTTACATTGTGTGGCGAGCAAGTGTTTGAGTGAATAGAGCCAATAATAGTCTTTTAAAAGTTCTACTTAGCCTTTGTATAACATAGTCTTTGCTGTAATATGTACACTATATTATTATAAAGAGTTGCATATCATTGTGATTCAAGCCGATTTTGCTAGGTTTTTTTTGCCACCTTTCAAGTTGTTTTGCTGTAATAATAAGTTGTCTTTGCTAATGCAATATGCTGTTTTTTGGGTTGTTTTACTGCCACGGAGTGTTGTTTTTTTAGTCATGTTTCTAGCAGTTCTATTGTCATCATTAGATTTAGTTTCAACTCCTTAATTGCGCTTTCCTTTAGAGTATAAATTTACTTATAACGTGCAGTCATTTTTGTGGAATCACACATACAAAATGGTAAGAGCTTGAGCACGACTTAGTAGGCGTCTTATATGAAACAGAGCGAAGCATAAGTGTGCCCCACAATGCTCATTGATGCATATCTTGGTACACTTTGCAGGCACTTCAGGGCAAAAAAATGGGTAATAAATTGGTGAAAAGGAAGGTGGGTATATCTTACCATATGGTCATATTGATCCTGACCTTTCCAGGATTTTTGTCTCAACATAACTCGATACAAAAACCTCATTCTTCACATGCTTCAGAAATACCACATTGATAAAGTCGGTTGAATAAGCACTTTCAAATAACCCGCTTATTCATAATTGACGATTTACACCATACTAAACTGAGATAAGCAGAAGTAGTTCAACACAAAATAATACTAAGATATCCCTATTGTGTATACATATTTAGTTTTGAGCATTCTTCTTAATTTTATGTGATGTTCTTATGTGTCGATTAGTTGCAAAACTAAGAAGGACGAAACATCTCTACATCCACATAAAGTGGTTATTTCTAAAAACATCCATTTTACTTACCAAGAATTGGTAACAATTGTTGGTTTTGGTTTATGAAAGTCATTATTTTTCTTGTAGATGTGCTACAAATAAACTGATCATGTCAGAGAATCACGCATCTGATTTTGATCAACGTTGGACATTTGGATGAGCGATACACCGACCAGGTCTGTACTTTCCCTTTTTCTGGTTTTGTGCCCGATCAGGTGTGTTTTATCATTACTAATACTAATGAGGTGTTGTATGTAAAAGTATGTTTTTGATGGTATATGAGTACATGAATCTGTATCATATTTCAAAATGGCGTGGTTGATTTATATATTTTGTAGTAATTATGTTTGAAGTGTAATGGCTTAGTTAACTCATTTGGTTGAATTTAGTTTAAGGTGGCATTTTGTTGTGGTTAACAGTTGTCCTCATTGGTTCAATTTCACTTAAGAACACATGACAAACTGAAAGCGAAAGTCCCTTTTGATGATACAAACCTTTATTCTACAAACTGATACACGACATAAGTTTAGGAATAGGCAAGAGGAGATGAGAATTTCAAGTTATTTTGGGATTACGGCTTCAACTTCCCCAACAAATGTTGATACAATGGCTACATAGACTTTTTCTATCGGTGTTGGGACAAGATGGAGAAAAGTCTCCAAATTGTTGAGACAGAACTGTGTAAGAAACTAAGAATATAGTTTCCATTTTTAATGAAGTTTCTTTTTTTTTTTCCAGAATTTGCAACTTATATGTTTTGTATTATGAAATTGAGGCGTCTAACATAAATTACCGTAAACACAGTTTGCCAAAATCGTATATCCATATCACATATAATGCGCTTACATTCTAATCTTGGAAGTGTAGACTTAATATTATATATAAATATAATAATTAAAAACTGAATTTTGACTTATATAAAAAAGGAATAAAAACTAAATGGACTGAATTTTGTAAATATTGAAAAACAAATTGTTGACGCAAGCAGATAATGATGTAACCGTCTTTTTTATGAGGTACACACCGAGTCGCTAAACGTAAATACTTTGATTTTAATACAAATTTTTAATAGTGCAATCTTAATAAAGAAAATGATGAAGAGGTCTAAATGTGTGACTAATTTTATATCTAAATAAATGTGAATGTTATTTGTTGATTTGCCAAAAAGTGATTCCTTAAGTTGTCATTGATGTTGACACTTAAGATTAAACATATATTTAGATATAGCAATTAGCCATGTCAATCAATGCTCTCTTAATAATACTACTTCACTAGACAATCACACGCGGATTCACATTATTGGAACCCAATGTAACTATGTTATCCCAAAAACAGTATTAACACGGGATTTTATGTCGTCATAAACACAGATTGACAAAAACAATTATTCGTAGATGAAATTTGTCGAAACTAGAAACCCGCCGCTATGCGCGGGTATTCGTCTAGTTAGTTAACTAATAACCACAAAACTTGTGACATAAAAGACATAAGGCTAAACGTTATAAAGACCAAAGCGATTATCAAATTTTCATTTGCTACATCAGCTTTTTTTTCACGGTTTATTTTTTTACAACTATAAAATGAGTTATAGTTAAAAAAAATATTTTAAATTAATTAAGATATACACACAACTATTCATACGACTTTGGTCGTGACCTCGACCAACATATGAACTCGATCTCGATTGATCGAGGTTGCCGCCACAAGGACGACCATATGCCACCACAGGGACGACCATTTATGACATGTTTTGGTGTAACGCTTACGCATAATCTAGGTCTAAAGAAATCTTAAATATTGTTTGAAGAAAGTCTATTCTTTTAGAAAATATTTTTTTTATATAATAACTCCATGATTTAAATAACATGTTAGGTGAGAATTAGTTGGTTGAATGTCAACAAGTTCATTTTTGTCGAATACGAAGCGAGTTCTACAAAATTCTATATTTTTTAATGCCTAACTCAAAGACGGAGTCAGAAAATTATACTCTATCCGTCTTTAAATAAATGTCAACTTTAACTTTTTTTGATATTTTTTATTTAACTTTGATTTTAAATATTTACGTTTATGTTATACAATACTTGATACAAAATATATGGATGGATTGTGTTTTAAATGAATTTTTCATTGATATAATTTTCATCAAGTATTATATAACACAAACGTAAATATTTAAAGTCAAAGTTGAAAAAAAAAACCGTAAAAAATCAAAATAGATATTAATACATTACCCTTATCTGAAATTATAATTACAAACTTTAAAAAGATTGTAAATTAATTGGTTAAAAGTAAAAGTGTCTTTATTCAAAAAGTAAGAGAGAAGAAGCCATATAGATGGTAATTTTCTTAAACTATGTGTTTCATGTCGGTGGACAATAATTTTAAGACGGAAAAAGTATGTATTTTTTTAAATTTTGCATTAAAATTTTTCGCTAAAGAAGCACGCGCTATGCCCCCCTATATCTATGCAACTCTGACTATAAACAGGGGTGGCAATATTCGACACGACACGATAAACGACACGAACCTGACACGAAGTTAAACAGGTTTGGGTTGAGGATAAGGCGGTTTGGTTAAAAACAGGTAAACCCGTATAACCTGTTTAATATTTGGGTCGTGTTTGGGTTGATTAAATATTAAACACGTAAACACGTGAACCCGTTTAAATATATATAAGCCTCTAAAAATAAAATATATAACTTTAATCTTATGATAGGTTTGAATTAATTATATTTTATGACGTAATAGTTAATAAGAGTAAATTACCATTATAATTTATATATCATTGAAATTATCATGTTATATTTTTCATTTTTTACATTTTTATATCATTTTTTCGTATAAGTTAGTCAGATAAGTATCAACCTTATTAACCGCTTGATATATTAAACAAGTTAAACGGATAAAAATTGGTAACACGTGTTATGCAGGTGCGGATTAAGGTTGAGTTTCTTAACGCGATTAATAAATGTTCGTATTTGAGTTAAAGTTTTAATAACACGTCAACTCGCGAATTTAAACATGTTAACACGAAAACGACTCGATTGTCACCTCTAACTATGAACGTATGTTTGCCGACTGATCGCATGCATATAAGCTAATGTCACAATCTTTGAATAATTAAATTCAGTAAATTTTCTTGTAATCAATGGGAGGGAAAATGACATGCGAGTTAGACTTATTAAGTATTTATTGATATAATGTTATGCATTATTGCTGATATAGTATTTTTTCCGTTCTAAAATTATTGTTAATGTTTTTTTTCATTGTCTCAAAATTATTATCTACTTTTAAAAATAGATAAGAAATTTAGTTCGAGTTTAATATATTACCTTCATTTGTGGTTATTATCACAAATATTAATTTTAAATTAATTAGTTAAAAGTAAAACTGTCATTCTGCTAAAAAAATATGAAGAAAAAAAAAGCTACAATAATTATGTTTTTCTTAAACGGATTCTTGTCTGATGACAATAATTTCGGAACGGAAAGAGTAGTAGTTATTGCATATACTATTAGATGAACTTTATACGAAGTGTTTAACCGACGACTATATATTTGATTATTATTTTTAATGTTTTATATTTTTTATGTTTTTAATATTTAAAAATATTAAGAAATATAAAATAGGAAAAAATTTATTTTATATATTTTTATAATTAATATATTTTTGTAATTTTTTAAAATTTTTAAAGCTTTATAAATCAAAAATATTAAAAATACCAAATAATATTTATTTAAAAAAATATGAAGAAATACTAAAAATATTAAAAAATAAAAATATACATTATATTTCTTACAAATTTTATATTTAAAAAATATTAAACATGTAAAAAGAATAATCAAGTAACCGTCGATTGACAAGTTAGAAAGAATGAAAGTTATACGCATGGGTCATCAAATAATTGATAAAAGAATAAATCTCTACTAATTTATAAAACTGATATGATTGAAAAATATACATGTTAAAATGTTGAAAAAACTTGTATATAATGAAATATTAAAAAGTTTAATACTGATAAAAAAATTCGAGCTATCGAATAAATCAGATTGAGTTATCGAGTAAACGAGTTAGCTTTATAAAATCTCGTCTAGTTATATTAAATACTTACATATTAATAGTATGTCAAGGAAAGAGTCAGAAAGTTCGACTTAAGGGGTTAAACTTTGTTAAAAACATAATATCAAAGTAATAAAAATAGATCTTACACCCAACCAACCACCCTTGGTGTATTTTATTAATAATCAGAGTACGGAAACAAAAAGATAAAGACTAGTCCCCAAATGGATGCTAGTCGAACGATTACAAGATAAATGTGAGATTGTCACAACTAGGTTGATCAAATCTCCCTCACATACAAGATTCACTCAATAACATACAAGAAACTAAGATGAAACTAGATGAAGACCTCACATGAAACACCAACGGTTATGGAGAGAGAGCAGTTATCACACACATGTGTGTGTAACAAAATGAGAGCTGCTAACCCTAGCAAATGAGATGCTAGGGTTAATATAACAAAAAACAACAATTGTAAAGAGGCCCAAGAGTAGAGCTCAACATATCAAAGCCCACAAAGCCGCAACACAAAGAATGAAACAAAGGCATGAATAGTCCTCCATCTTTCAACCTGTGTACAAAAGAAAAGGAAACAAGAAAAGTAATAAAACCTTGGATGATTGTTAGTAAAAAGAACACCCTTCCTCAATCTGACAAGGAGAGAAGAGTATAGCATTTTACTTCCCAAACATGTCCACAAGTTTCAATTGTTTGCAAAGCTTCATATGTTGAGATATCCCATGAGCTTTTGTGAAAATGTTAGTTGTTTGATCAGCTGAGGCAACCTTAAAAGTCTTAATGACACCATCTTGAACCTTTTCTCTTATCAAATGGACATCAACCTCAAAATGTTTGGTTCTTTCATGAAAGACAGGATTGGTAGCAATCTGGATAGCAGAGCTGCTATCACTATATAAGTGCACAGGAAACAAACATTTGACCATAAGATCATTCGAGAGATTAGTGATCCAAATAACTTCACAAGTGGCACTAGCCATGCACTTTTATTCTGCCTCAGCAGAAGATCTAGAGATGGTAGGTTGTTTCTTACTTTTCCAAGACACAAGAGTCCTACCCAAAAAAACACAATACCCAGAAACAGATTTTATGGACCTAAGACACTTGGCCCAATCAGCATCTGTGTAACAAGATACCTTTAATGAAGTATCTTTGTAAATCTGAATGCCAATACCAGGATAGTTTTAAAGGTACCTAATAACTCTTAGAGCTATTTTGAGATGTGACTGCAAGGGAGCATGCATATGAACAACATAGGATATGTCAGGTCTGGTGTGAGTAAGGTAAATAAGCCTCCCTAGGAGTCTTTGATACTCAAAAACATTGTTGAGTAATTTATCACTCCCACTCTCATCAACAACAAGCACACAATTTTCAGGTAAGGGTGTTGCTGCTGGTTTAGCAGCCAACAGACCAAACTCATAGATAAGATCAAGGCAGTATTTTCTTTGAGTCATGCAAATACCATTGGTATTTTCAAGAATTTCAATTCCTAAGAAATACTTCATCACCCCAAGATCTTTTATCATGAATTTGGTCTTAAGGAAATTTTTAAAGTTATCAATCTCCTTAATGCTATTACTTGTGATGATAAACTTATCAACATAAACAAGAAGTGCAATAAACAAGTTATTAGACTGTTTGATGTTAAGAGAGTAATCATGTTTGCTTTGGATAAATCCATGCTCAGCCAAGACAGTGGTCAATTTAGCATTCCACTGTCTTGGGGCTTGCTTAAGTCCATAGAGGGCTTTATTTAACTTACACACTTTGTTCTTGTCTTGACAATTAAAACCCAAAGGGACAGTCATATAAATATCCTCATCCACTCACCATATAGAAAAGCATTGTTGACATCAAGTTGAAAAAAGGCCAATCATTAGACATAGCAATGCTAATCAGACATCTAACAATCACCATTTTAACAACAGGAATGAAAGTTTTATAAAAGTCTATACCATCCCTTTTACTGTACCCTTTAGCAACAAATCTTGCTTTAAACTTATCAACAATGCCTGTGGACTTATATTTAATCTTATAAACCCATTTGTTGTTAATAGATTTTCTTCCGACAGGTAAGTCACATAAGGTCCAGGTATTGTTCCTTAAGAGAGCCTTAATTTTATTGTTCATAGCTTCAACCCACCTATTGTCTTTGATAGCCTCATAGTAAGTAGTAGGCTCAAAAGATTGATTCAAAGTAGTAGCAAAACAGAAATTGGTAGTGCCAAGTCTAGAATAATTAACATGCTTCTCAATACCATATTTAAGTTTGCTATCAAGAACAAAGTCATTAGGCTTAACAGGAAGTTTGGTAGGTCTAGAAGACTTTCTAACAACAGGTTCTCCTACTTCTTCAGTGGTGACCTTACTTTGCTCTAAAGAAATATCAGAAGGGTGAAAAATACCATTTGTGCCCTCAGAGCAGGATTGATGATTTTCACCTATGGTGGTTGCAGAGTCATCCTCCTAGGGATGCACCAAGGCATCCTCATTAGTGGGATTGACTCTACCTTCCACAGTAGGTTTTGCTCTCTCATCATCACTGGGACTTGAAAGAGTTTGATTATCAAAAAAGGATAACAGAACAGCATCACTTGTAATAACTACATCAGCCAAATCATTTCCAATATTGTTTTTCATCTTAAATGGGAAAACAGTGTCATAAAACCTCACATCTCTTGAAAACAAAAATCTTCTATTGTCCAGACTAAAAAGTTTGTAAGCCTTTTTTAGAGAAGAGTAACCAACTAAAACACACTTTTTAGCTCTAGATGTAAGTTTATCACTGTTATTCAGACAAGTAGAAAAACACAGCCAGCCAAAACAATTTAAATGAGAGAAATTTGGTTTTTTCTTATTGAGTAATTCATAGAGGGATCTACCCTCAGCATGTTGTTCTTGGTCACAAAATAACACCCATATGATGCACAGGCAACGCAAGAACAACTGTGGATCTCATCAATCTTCTTGGATATCTACTAATGATCCACAAGGCAGACTCAAGCCTGAAAAGGTTTGGGTCCCCTTAAGACACTAACTTTTGCATATGATTTTTTTGATGTTGTAGATTACTCCATACCAAGATCCATCTCTTGGAATAGTAGATAGTGGATGCTCTAGGAGCATGACAGGCAATAAAGGACTGTTGATTAACTTTGTACCATTTCAAGGCGGAAAGGTGTACTTTGGAGGTGGTGAAGGAAGGATCTCTGGCAAAGGAACCATTCAGACTCCTAACCTTAATTTTGAGCAGGTTTACTATGTGGAAGCACTTCAACACTTCAACTTGATCTCTGTCTCTCAGATTTGTAACAAGAAGCAGTTTGTCCTCTTTACGGATACTGAAGCACTAGTGTTGTCCAAAGACTTTAAGTTACCGGATGACTCCCATGTTCTACTCAAAGTCCAAAGAATACATAACCTCTATAGCATCAAGCTGAATGAAGTTACTCCTACTGGTCGACTAGCTTGTTTGGTTGCCAAAGCATCTGAAAATGAAGCCACAAAATGGCATAGAAGGATGGGACATGAAACTTCAAGACCATTCACAAACTGGCGAATATGAACTTGGTCTCTTGTTTACCTCCCAAAACTTACAGGAATGACATCAATTGCCTTGCTTGTAGCAAAGGCAAACAACACAAAGCATCCTTCAAAGCCATTACTACTCTCAGCCTCATAACTAAACCATAACAGCTACTTCATATGGATTTGTTTGGTCCTACCTCTATTAGGAGCATTGACCATAAACACTACTATCTTGTGGTAACTGATGGATATAGCAGGTTCACGTAGGTTTTCTTTCTGGCTGCCAAAAGTGAGACCTACTCCATTCTCAAAGACTTCATTGCACTCATTGAGAATCAGTTGTCCAAGAATGTGAAAGGTATTCGATGTGACAATGGAACTGAATTCAAAAATGCAGATCTCATAGAACTTTGCAATTCCAAAGGTATCAAAAGAGATTATAGTGCTGCCAGGACTCCTCAACAGAATGGTGTTGCAGAAAGGAAGAACAGGACTCTTATAGTAGCTGCAAGAACCATGCTTGCAGATTCCAAACTTCCAACTATGTTTTGGACAGAAGCTTTCAACACTGCAAGTTATGTGTTGAATAGGGTCTCCATTAGCAATCCACATAAGAAGACTCCCTATGAGCTACTCACAGCCAAAGTCCCTCGCATTACTCATTTGAAGCCATTTGGCTGTCCTATCACCATTCTGAATACTAGTGACTATTTGGGGAAATTTGATGGCAAGACAGATGAAGGCTACATTGTGGGATATTCAGATCACTCAAGAGCTTATCGGGTTTACAATCTTCATGGCAAACGTGTCATTGAAACTATTAATCTCATGTACTTTGAGGAGAAGACAAACATCCAAGGCAAAGGTCAATGGTATTTTGATCTTGATTATCTTAGTTACTCATTGGGATATTTTCGTTTCAAAACTAACCAAAATGCAAGTCCACAAGTGTTTGCGTCTTCTAGTGCAGGTGCTACTTCTAGCTCTTCGGACTCAGATGAGGATGATGACATTTTTGTCATACCATCTTATAACACCACAATCGCTCCCGACAAGACTGCTACTCCTATTGATGCTACTTCATCAGACATTATGGACTCACAAGGAGCTCTTGATACACTACTTAAGAAACAACAAGATGCTACTACAGCAACTACTCAAGGAGGCTTTGAGTTTCCTTTGAGCACTCCTGTTGTACCTGTTACTCCTAGTGATCCTAGTGTTACTCCTAGTGAAAGTTTAACACTTATTGGTAGTCCGGTTAGTGATCCTACTTCCACAACTAGGTTCTCTGGTCCTTCTGACTTGGGAAACTATCAAAATAAGTCTTCTACTAAGCTGGATGATATTCTTAAGCAACCAATAGATGGCATTTTCGACTCTACTTCATATGATGATGATATAGTTGGGGATCTTAATAACTTGGCATCAGAAGTAGAAGTAGCTCCTACTCTTATTCAGCAGATCAATAAAGACCATCCTACTACTCAAATCATAGGAGCACCTGGTTCTACTGTCAAGACTCGCCGCATGCATAAGAAGGAAACGTCTGGTCATCATGCTCTTGTGAGCTACATTGAAGACCAACAGCGTAATAATCACACAGATTTTCTTCACTGTTTGTTTGCTTGTTTTCTCTCACAGGTGGAACCTAGGTCTGTCTCACATGCTCTTGAGGATCAAAGTTGGGTGGAGGCTATGCAGGAGGAGATGCAGCAGTTCTTGTTTCAGAATGTTTGGATCCTAGTTGACTTACTAGATGGAAAGACAGCAATTGGTACCGAATGGATTCTCAAAAACAAGAAATATGCAAGGGGTATTGTGGTGAGGAATAAAGCTAGTCTGGTCGCACAAGGTCACACTCAACTAGAAGGAATTGACTATACTGAAGTGTTTGCTCCTGTTGCACGAATTGAGGCCATTCGTCTGTTTTTGGCTTTTTCTTTTTATATTTTTCTTTTCGGTTTTTCATATGGATGTCAAGAGTGCGTTTTTATATAGCAAGATTGATGAGGAAGTTTATGTCACTCAACCTAAGGGCTTTGTAGATCCACTTCATCCCAAGAAAGTTTACAAGGTGGTCAAAGCTCTTTATGGACTTCATCAAGCTCCTAGACCTTGGTATGAGGGTCTATCCACTTTCTTGTTGAAGCATGGCTATAGAAGGGGCACTATTGAAAAAACATTGTTCCTTAAAAAGGAATGCCAAAGATATCATCTTGGTTCAAGTATATGTGGATGATATTATCTTCAGTTCTACTAGGAAGGAATGGTGTGATGAGTTTGAACAACTAATGAAAGGCGAATTTCAGATGAGTGCCATGGGAGAACTCACATGTTTCCTTGGTCTTCAAGTCAAGCAACAGTCGGATGGTATCTTCATTAGTCAAGATAAGTATGTTCATGAAATAATTCAGAAGTTTGATGTGGAATCTCTTAGACCAGCAACAACACCTTATGAAGTCACTAAAGTCAAACTCAAGAATGAGCCAGATCCCCTGGTAAATGTTCACATGTACTGGTCAATGATTGGCTCACTCATGTATTTGACTGCCTCATGCCCGAACATTATGTTTGTTGTTAGTGCTTGTTCTAGACATCAGGTGGCTCCAACCGTGTCTAACTTAAATGAAGTCAAGAAAATCTTCAAGTATATCAAGGCACAACCCAAGCTAGGCTTATGGTATCCAAGGGAATCACCGTTTGTTCTTGAAGCCTATAGTGACTGTGATTATGCAGGTGCTAATAATGATAGGAAGTGTACTACTGGTGGTTGTCAAATTTTGGGTCGAAGACTTATTTCATGGCAATGTAAGAAACAGACAATAGTCGCTACCTCCTCAACAGAAGCTGAATACGTAGCTACTGCTAGTTGTTGTAGACAAGTCTTGTGGATGCTGGATTATGGGTTCAACTTTATGAACACCAAAATTTTCATCGATAATCAAAGCACTATATGCATTGTGAAGAATCCTGTATTTCATTAACGAACCAAGCATATAGAGATTCGGCACCATTTTATACAGGATGCCAATGAGAAGAAGCTTATACATGTTCTTAAGGTGCATACGGATGATAACGTTGCTGATTTGTTGACTAAAGCGTTTGATGGTCCAAGGTTCAACCACTTGGTGGTTCACATTTGTATGGTCAATCCTTGAGGTGTAGGATTGAGGGGAGGCTAAGCCTAAGGGGAGGCTTATTGTACATATTTACTTGTACATCCTTACATCTGGTAGCTTCTAACCACATTTTTCATAGGTATCCGTGGTGTGTGCAACTTATAGTGGAATATTTTGGTTACTCCTAGTGGCACTCTTCTGCTCCTAGCGGGTTCAACCCCTTATTCTTCACTTGTGGTTGGCTTCTAGTATCAAGTTAGGTCACTGTTCATTGACTTGACTTTTGTTGACCACTCGCTGCTCCTAGTGTTGACCTCTACGCGTTTTGACTTTCAATCAACGCGAGTTACTTCTGGTGCACATA
Organism: Glebionis coronaria; assembly: GCA_025667525.1. Taxonomy (NCBI): domain Eukaryota; kingdom Viridiplantae; phylum Streptophyta; class Magnoliopsida; order Asterales; family Asteraceae; genus Glebionis; species Glebionis coronaria. Next base: position 6,480,347 of record CM046882.1, on the reverse strand, counting down.
TTTTGTTTATCTTTGGTAACTAGGAATTGCTAATTATGGTTTAGAGGGCAAGTGGTTACTCATCATTAATGACTTAATTTGGAAAGGGCAACCCTCATAATTAGGGGTCAATGAACAGTCACCTTTCACATTATTTATGGTCAAATATATCATTTGACTCAATTATCATAACCATAAAACACACACACACGCTCCTGCCATTAACAATCTTCAAGCAATCATCTTCCACTTTTTAAATCATCATCAATGGCACGCTTCAATACAAACCTGATCACAATAAGGTTGCTTATCTTGGAGATGGCCCAAGAAGGGACGAGTTTCTTGACATCCTGGAATACATTGAAGCTTCGAATCTAAGGTATGCACTTACTGTTTGCCCCACTCTATATGATATTGTGATTCGTCAGTTCTGGGCTACTGCCACCACCCATGATGTTTTAGGTCGCCCATTAGAGCTCCATGCTACTATAGATGGTCGCTCCTATGTGGTGACTAAGGCATCCATTAGGTCCGCCCTTCATCTCCAAGATGAAGATGGCATTATCTCTTTCCCCAATGCTGAGGTGTTGGATGGTATGGCTGCCATAGGTTATAAACATGAGGGGAAGTTTAACTTCCAGAAAAATCGATTTGCCCCCCAATGGAAGCTGCTTGTTCACTTTTTGATTCATTGTTTGAGTCCTAAAGTTGGAAGTTGGGGTGCATTTCCCATCCCCCTTGCTACTAGGTTGGTGTGTATTGCTCGGGGTCGCCAATTTAACTTTTCTCATTATCTGTTTGATGGTATGCTTAGTAATATTAGTGACACTGGTTCTAAAAAGAAGTTTTTGATGTACCCAAGGTTTTTGCAACAGGTTCTTATGTGCATACCTAGAAATAGGAAGGAATATGTGCCTCCTAAGCTTACTCAAAAAGTTTATTCGAATATGGCACTTGGTTATCTTGGTCCTCTGAGGCCCCTCACAGATGTTATGCTGGGCCTTGCACAAGGGGGTCCCAATGTGGTTCCTCCGGTTGGACAAGCCGAGGAGGAACCTCAATTGGTGGATGATCCTATGGAGGAGGAGATTTCTGCTCCTGGTGTGCCCCATTTGGAGTTTAAGAAGCCAGTTCGAGAGGTGGTGGTAGAACTGCCATCTACCTCGAAGGCTTCCCCTTCTTCTCGCCCACATGAGTCCCCATTTGCTGATTCTCCCCCTCCTAACCCAGCTCCACATTCTGCTGAGAAGCCTTCTAGTTCTCATGCCCATATGGATGACCCATCATTTGCTTCTGGTCCCAATGACGCATCCCCCAAACTAAGTCCTCTTGGTGGGGACGCTAAGGAACCTGTTACTTTGACTTCTTAGCTTGCTCGTGTGCACATGTATTATGAAAAGATTGTTTTATTAGAGGATGAGCTCAACCAACATCGCAAGCTCACAAGGGATTTCATGCTCCTATTGGCGAACATGGTCAAGTCCTTGGAGAAGCAGCTAAAGCACCATAGGAAGAAGGTGGTGCTATCTGATTCTGATGAGGATGAAGAGGAAGATGGGTTGACTGTTTTGGCAAAGGCTGCTTTTGCTACAAAGCCAAGTGATGACCTACCTGCTCCTCCTAGTCCTTCACGCATTCCACCTTCTGCTGCTGGCCCCATGCCAATGGATGATACTGCTAGTCCTTCATCCCCCACTCTTGGTCCATCTCATGACCCGAAGGGTAAAGCCCTAATGACTGATGCACCCTCTCCTCCCAAGAAGAGAACACGTCGACAAATGGAGGAAGAAAGATTGGGAGAGGAGACTGCTCAAAAGTTGCAAGAGGAGTTTGACCATCAAGCTGCGGCTGCCTCCACGGTTGCGGCTGAGGATGAAGCCTTGAAACAACAGAGACGTGAGAAAATAAGGCACAATACCATGTTTTGGGATAATGCTGACTGGATGAATGTGATTACAGTCCTCACTTCCGACTACTCTCAATTTACCGATGTGTTTGGTGCGGATGTAAATCAGGGAAATTGTGTTCAAAGGGAAATGTCATTGATGCAAAGGAAAAAGGAGGTTCTTGCTGCTCAACTTCGTGAGAAACGTCGCAACATACCTCTGTTCTGTGCTGAAGAAAAGCGGTTGATGCAGCAGTATGTGAAGAATCAATATGGCGCTTATTATCAGACTGGTTGGACATGGAAGAGGGTGAGGAAGCTATCTTTTGATGAGCTTAAGCAGCTGTACACCAAGATGATCAAGCAGAGGGATGTCCCTATGCCTGTTAATGCTATCTATCACCCACCTCTTCGTGTTGTCCACACTTCCAACCCTGTTGCTGCTCCCACTCCATCCTCGGTTGTTCAAGAAGAAGGTACTTCTGGTGTTCCCTCTACTGGTGCAACTTCTACTGCTGTTCCCACTACCTCTTCTTCAAAGATTGATCCCACTCCTTCTACTGTTGATGATTCCACCACTCATGAAGCTACTACCACTCCTGCTGTTACTGCCACACCTGCTACTCCTGTTGTTGATCCTACACCTCTACCGGTTACTGAACCACTTCCATTCCACACGCAGCTGTAGCCGATACAGAACCTATGATTGTTGATTACTATGTTCCTACTACTGCTGCACCTACCACTGTCAAGGTGAAGGAGGAATCCTCTTTTGGTGTCCCCACCCCTCGCCGTTCTATCCGTAAGAAGAAGGCTCGTCGTGGTAAGACTATGCCATTTGAGAAGAGGGATCTTGCTCACTTAATCGACGCCGCTTATGATAGCAAAGATGATTTACCCCTTGGCAGCGGCTGGATTGTATCTTGGGCGGTTCAACCATCTCCTATTTGTTTTGGTACATACACACATATGATCTCGACTAGTGATGGATACACTAGGTATGTATCTGGGCTGCAGAGTATTTTGTCATGGGTGGAACGTCGTGATCTTATGCTGTTGTATGGGTTGGTTGATGCTGAAATTCCTAAGTCCCCTAGTGAGGTTCATAACTGGCCTGGGTTGACTCTTTGGGGAGATTTGAAGCTCATGTTGGATAGTCCCCCTGATGCTCCTAGTGCTGGTGTGTGGAAGGAACAACCTCGTTGGGTGGTAAAGAGGTGGAAGTTGTATGCTGGATGTGTTGTGCATGTGCTAGAACTTGAATTTGGTGCTAGTGTTTTCATGCTTGTTGATTTGGAGTATCCTTTAACCATTGCTACCATGGAAGCCCTGTTGGAGAGCCACCTTGTGGTGTCAAATGCTCCTTCTGGCAACGAGTCTGCTATGGCCACCACTTTGGTTGAGAGAATTCAAGCTCGGGTACTTGCGGACAAGGTTGTTGCTTCTGGTATGTGATTGGTTTGTTTCTTCACTACTTTTTGTACTTTATACATTCTTTTCATCAATATGTACAGTGATTGGTGACTAACATTTTACTTAGTTTGTTTTTAAAAAAAAGAAAAAAAAAGAAAAAAATACATAGTTTTATATAATATCTTCTTATACTTCTTAAATGTGATGGAATTCCAAACTTTGTACATTCTATAATATATGCTTATACTTTTCCATCATGAAACTATTTACAACTTGGATTTTCTCACTTGGGCCGTCATATAATGTACTACTGGTGTTAGACCTGGTCCACACAACAAATGGTGTTCAACTCACCATGTCTTGCAGACAAGAAAGAATTGATTCACCATGAGGGACGGCTCTGGTGCGATTCTCAAATCCGTTGATGGTTGCTAGTTTACCCCAAATTGGATGGTTTTCACTTGCCTTGGTCCTAGACTGAAAAGTGGCTAGTCCAAGGGGGTACGGCTCTTGGTAAAGACTCATATCAAATCCGTTGATAGCTGTAATAGCTTGCTCAAAGCTATAGGGTTTTCAGCTCACCGATGCTTTATTGATAAGAGTTGGCTAGTCCGGAAGGGTACGGCTTCTAGTAAAGATCTAAATCAAATCCGTTGACGGCTGTGATGATTTGCCCAAAATCATTAGGGTACCCCCACTCACCATTGATTTACGTTCTAAGAGTTGGGCTGGGTTCTGGTCTCCCAGGGCGATGCTTATTCTACCACAAAGACTAGCTAGCCCAAGAGCGAGCAGCTACTTCGTAAAGGCTTATCAAATCTGCTCATGTTGCTGTGAAGATTCAAAAAGTGTAGATATATTACAAGCTTTCAAGAAGCTTCTCGGAGTTACTCGTTGCATCAGTCTTTGTGTTTTTAATTCTGATGGTTATATTGATGTTGTTTGTTTTGTTGTTTCAATCCTCATGCTGTTTTGCAAGATCTACCAAGAAAATTGATCTCAACCAGTCAAATCAAGTTTAGGGGAGGATTGTTAGGACACATGTAATAGAGATTTGTAATAGATAAACTAGGAGGTATGTAGTTCCTTTTGGTCCTAGTAGTAGTAGGAGCAATACGTGCTCCTGGTCTAGTATAAAGTCAAACAATATTATTCTTAGTAGTTTGTTAGGATATGCATGAGATATGTTAGGAAAGGATATGCATATCAGAAGTTACAAGTTTTGGTTTAATGTAGTATTAGGGTTTCCTTGTAGAATAAAAGGAACCCATTGGTAGAAGGGTTAGACACACCTTTTCACCATTACTCATTTTATATTAATAGTAGAAATCCTTAGTAAGGATAAAGTTATTTTATTCTGGTTCTTCTTGTTCCTAGTATTTGTATTCCACACTTATACTTTGTTTTCATTAAGAGTCTCTCTGTGAATAGACTTGTGATTACAGAAGTCGTTCACCAACCTTAATAGGCTGCAAGATTCACATCAAGTGGACCCAACAAAACTTAATGGTGATATTCAAGCTGAGTTGGAGAAAGAAAGAGTTGACGAGGAGAAAGCAACTCAGGCTGCATTTGTTAAGGAGTGTGATGAGATACAAGAAAGGCTCAATGCATATTCCATACTTGCTGCAAAACTACAAGAAGAAGAGAGAGATCAGTACATAGTTGAAGAACATGAGAATTTGTTGATCTAAACTCTCATTGCTTAAAGGAAATTTCTTGATGAACAAATAGTTGATGCTAAAAGAAATAAGCCTTTTACAAGGACTCAGCTAAGGAACCAAATGATGACCTACTTGAAGCATGTAGGTAGATACATGCATGCACAGTTAAACATAAAAACTTTTGAAGAAATACAAGCCATGTATGAGAAACAGAATAGGAGTGTTTAAAACTTCATTCTAATTGGTTCTAAAAGATACAAGGAGGAAATTGCTAAGATGAATAGAAAGGCGGCAAGAAAAGGTACTTTGGAGGTTAAAAAGGATTATAAGGTGTTTGACAGTACTAAAGTGGAGCAAAAGCAAGAAGAACCTGAACAAGGTACTTTGAAAAAGAAAAGCACCTTATAGAAAGAGGTTTAATAGGAAGAAGGCAAGAAAGCTAACTAGTGCTTATAGTGATGATGAGCACAAAAGTTTTTAAAGGTTGTTGCATAAGAGGATCAAGCTCTTGATACTGAGAGTTTACATATTAGATCACCAATAGTGGTCTAGAGGAAGATGGTTAAAGAGAACGTGGAGTTTAATGTTGTTTACATAGTTGATGGGAGTTTTAGATACTTTTAGTCTATTACATAGGTACTTCATACTTTTTACAGACAAGATTTATATGATCTATATGTAGTATTGGTGAAGAACTATGAGCTCAATCGACTAGAAGGTTTTAAGTTAGTTCTTTGGGTGATTTGAAGACTATGATTGAGTCACCTAATGAAGCTAATTTAACTTACATTTGAAAAGATCAACATGAATGGAAGTTGTATTAGTCTTGTGGTATTCACATACTAGAGACTGATGATGGGATGATTTATCACATGATTGTTGAGAACGTGTATCCTCTTACCAAGGCTCTATTAGAAAGAATGTTAGAGGTGCCATTAGAGGTTAAGAAAGAAAGTGACAATGCACTGGATTTAATAATACTTGTAAAGCAATTGATACGGGAGTTTGAAAGGGATGAAGGAGTTAAGAAGGAGCTCTAAGTGTTGGTTACACAACCACACAACAAATGGTCATCGATTCACCATGTCTAGCAGACACCAAGAACTGGCTAGTCCAAGAGCAAACAACTCTTGGTAGAGACTTCTCAAATCCGTTCATGGCTTGTAGTTTTCCAAAAACTACATGGTTCTCAACTCACCATACTTCATTGTGAAGAGTTGGCTAGTCCAAAGCAAATGGATCTTGGTAAAGACAACTCAAATCCGTTGATGATTGACAATTTACAAAAACTTGTATGGTTATAAATGCACCATGTTCTTGCAAAATGAAGAATTGGATATTCCAGAGCAAACAACTACTGGTAAATAAATATCAAATCTGTTTATGAATGGTAGTTTTCCAAAAATGGTATGTAGCTGTGTTGTTGAGTTGTTAATGTTATTGTGATGCTGCAAAGATGTGTTGTTGATAAAGATCCAAGTTACTTAAAGACAAAGATGAGCTAGTGACAAAAAGGGTCAAGTTGAAGAAACGAGAAGTTCTAAAGGAAGAGATAATGTTTGGATTCATCCTCCTAGTGCTCCATAAGCTAAATGTAAAGAAACATGAAGTTCAAGAAACTAAACTGGAGAAACATGAAGTTAACAAGTGACCAAACATGTTTAGGGTAGGATTGTTGGGAATTATGATTTCTATATTTAGTACCATTAGTTATATTAGTTCGTAAGACTAGTATAGTAAGTGTCGTTAGTAGAAAACTTGCAATAGATAGTACTATTAGTAGAAATACTTAGTTGTTGGGAATAAAAACTTAGTATTGGTTATGTTGTATTACCAATATTAAAAAAATTAATGTTGGTAGTGTTATTATTAATACTGGTAGAGTTCGGACAAAGTTGAACAAAATAGATGTGGTCAACTCTTAATGTTGATTATGTTAGTTAATGCTAGTAGAAGGATAAAGACTAATGACGCGTACGATATTAACAAGAGATATTCTATGAAGAGATAAAGATTGAAGATGTGTATGTTATCAACAAAAGAAATTCAGGGTTATCGTCCTTGCTTTTAAAAGATTGGTTTGTTCTTATCTTGTAAAGGAATCCTTGTAGTATAAAGGAGGTTCTAGGTTTAGGTTGAATATATCTCATTCAAAGGTCATCATTATTAGCTTTAAGGTTTCTGTAACCCTAATACTTTCATAGAGTACTTGGATTATCAATAATATTAAAGATTTTGGTGAATTCTTTGTCATATACTAACTATTTAATCTTCATAATATCAAAGAGTAAATTACGCATACTCTTCGATATCATTTTAAAGTTTCTATAAGACTATATAGAAGTTATTCTATTTAGTTTAAGTCTACAAGCTAGACTTATGTGATCAAAAGGGATCAAAAAGTGGCATCAAAGCTTGTTGATAAGCTTTGATCTTGAAGATTACTGAAGAAATCTTTTTAACAAAAGAGATGGATTCAGGAGCTACACAACCTAATACTATGAGCAAAGGTTCCAGTCTTCAAACAAGGAGAGTTTAAAGAATGGAAGTTCAGATTCACTCAGTTTGTGTAGATGTACAACTGGGATCTGTGGGAAGTCATTGCCCATGGAGGCATCCATATTAAGCTCACTACTACTACAACAGAGATCACCAATGAAGAAAAGAAGAAAAGAACAAATGACATGAAAGCCAGAAGTATAGTTATGATAGCTATACCCAAGGAGCATATTCTTGCTTTTCAAGAGTATGAAGATGTCGAGTCCATGTTTAATGCATTTGTTCTTAGATTGGTGGCAATGATTCTACAAATAGGGAGGTGATTTACACACTCCCTTATTTGATTAGCACACTCAAAAATTGATGTGTCTTGACATATATACCCTTGCATCATGTTTATTCATGTTCATTTTACAAGGATATAAATGTCATTACACAACACTTTTGAGTGTACCAATCAATTAAAGGAGTGTGCAAATCATCTCCCCTACAAATAAGGCTAAGAAAGCATTGTTGAAATCCTTGTTTGAAAACTTCAATGCAAATGACTGAGAATCACTTGACTCTATTTATAATAGACTTCAAGGGATTGTAAGTAAACTCATAACTCTAGGTGGAAAAGCTGAACAAGAAGATATCAATGCTAAGTTTTTGAGAAGTATGCCTGCAGAGATGGCTACAGAAGTATCCATCTGGGAGAACAAGGATGATATTGATAAGGTTAATATTGATGATATGTACAATCATTTCAAAGTAGTTGAACAAAAACTTAAAAGAAAGAAATGATCAACTTCCAATGCTACTAATTTAGCATTTATATCTAATCAGAGTAATGAAGTTAATTCAGGTAAAGTTCTTAGTGTTGCTAGTGTATCTGTTAATTTTGGTAGTACCTCTATCAGTACTGCTAAGTTAAGTGATGGCACCATTTATGCATTCTTATCCAATTACAAGAATGTTGCAGAAATTGTTGCTGATGATCTTCACCAACTAGATGATAATGAATTGGAAGAGCTAGAAATAAAAAAAATAAATTGGCGTTTCTAAGTATGAGAGCAAGAAGGTTTCTCAAAACAACAGGGAAGTAAATTACTCTCAATGTTGGTGACAAGGTTAGCTTTGACAAGTCAAAAGTTGAGTGCTACAACTACCACAAGAAATGACATTTCTTAAAGGAGTGCAAAAGTCCAAGAAGTAAGCCACATGAACGAAAAGTAACTATTTAAGAACCCTCTTTAAAAGGAGTTGATGGTTATTGATGGCACTAGTACTGATTGGGGATTCATGGAGAATGAGGAGTGTACTGAAAATATGGCTCTCATGGCATTATCATATTATGAGGCAATTTTTTATAAACATTGTACTATAGATTGTCAAGAAACATTTAAAAAACCGCAAAAGTATTCTGATAAGATTACCAGAAATTATCGTTCCTCTAAGTGTGATTTGACTAACTATAAAAGAGGTGTTGTTATGTTAGAAGAACAAATAGTATGTTACAAGCAACATTAAATAGCCTTTAAAGATTCGATTATTCTTCTTGAGAGATAAAGAGCTGCTCAAAATCTTGAAATCACTGATCTTAAGTCTAAATTAGAAACTAGTGAAATTATTAAAAATGACAATGAAGTCAAATTCAAAAGTTTTAATAGTGCCACTAAATGTCTATAAAAGATGATTGATATTCAGGTTCTTGACAAGTGCAAATGGGGTCTAGGTTATAATGGTGACTATCATACTGTTGAACCCCCTCTTGTTTGTTTCTTCCTTTAAATGATTCATCATTTCCTGGCCTCCCATAATTTCAAAGTTATAAGTAAGATGGGTTTGAGCCTATCGGAATAGAAGAAAGCAAAAAAGGACAGTGAAGTTATTATTCCAGTATATCTGGTGTTGACTCCCCACAAAATATACTATCCACAAATGCTAGTATTAATGTTTCTCAGTCTGATGACTGTACTTCTAGGTGTAGTAGTTCCAATAGTACAATTTCTCAAACCAATAATAAGATAGGTGAAAAGATTGGTCTTGAAAATGCAGGAAAGTTAAATCCTAATGCACCTAAATACAAACCAATCAGAAGATCTTTAAGTATGCTGAGATGTATAGAGCTAAACAACCTAGAGGAAATCAAAGAAATTGGAATAATCAAATATCCTAAAAAATAGGAGAATGATTTGTTATGTATAACAAAGCCTGCTATATATGTGGTAGTTTTGATCATTTAAGGCTAGATGTAGACTTAATCAAAGAGCTGGGGTAGGGTACGTAATCATGCTAGTCATGTTAATGCTGGTAGACCAAACCAAGATAATTATGGTAGATATGCTACTATTATCTATCCAAAATCACACTTTGGAAATGCAAAACCATTTGAAGCACAACCAAAAATTAGAGGACTATTTCAAAGGAAAATAGCTTTAAACCTTCAAAATCTAAATCAAAAGTTTAATGTTTGTCGACCCAAATTTAATTCAGGTAATACAAAGCTTAATGCTGGTAGACCAAAATTTAATTATGGTATACAATGTTAATTCTGGTAACACAAAATTTAATACTAGTTCAAAAAGATCTAGGTGGTCAAATAACTTTCGACCAAATTCAAGAGTATTAAATAATGTCAAGGAAAGTAGAAATTGGCTCAATGTTATTAATCCTTAGCATGTTGGGTTTGGAAATATGACAAACATAATGATGCATCAAATGTTCTTTAAAGACTCAACTACATTGATGCACGAGGCAGATCCAAGTCTGTTATGGCTTAGGTCCCTAAAAGAAACTAATTTGTTTCTTAAATTGTGTAGGGTAATTCACTACAGGAACTTAAAGACATAGGATACTTTGATAGTGGATGCTCAAGGCACATGGCTAGGAACTTGGAGTTTTGTCTGACTTCAAGGCTTTTGATAGAAGAAATGTCATCTTTGGAGGATCTAATGGTGGTAGGATTTATGGTAAAGGTAAATTTAAAGCTAGTAACATTGACTTTGAAGATATATACTATGTGAAGGAGCTTTAATATAACCTTTTTAGCATATCTCATATGTGAAAAAAGGACTTATGTACTTTTCACTAACACAAAGTGTGTGGTTCTTTCACCAGACTTTAAGATGCCTGATGATAATCATATACTATTTAGGTTCCCAAGAAAGAAAAACATGTATTGTGTTAATATAAAGGACATGATTCTTAAAGAAGGGTTAACTGTTCTGGTTGCACATGCTACATCTAATGAGGCAATGCTTTGGCATAGGAGGCTTGATCATACAATTTTAAGAATATTAATAAACTTGTTGAAGAAAACTTGGTTACAGGTTTGCCACCCAAACATTTTCTCAATGACCAAACTTGTGTTGCTTGTCTGAAAGGAAAGAAACACATGGCCTCTTGTAAGTCTAAAATTATGAACTATACTTCCAAACCTCTTGAAATTCTTCATATGGATTTATTTGGACCTACCTTTGTGTATAGTCTGAATAATAAGATGTAGGAACCCGTATTTTCCCAGCATTAATTTATTCTTTTATTCGCGTTTCTTGAATTTTCCAATGTATTACGTTTTCTTATATTCTTATATGTAAATCCTGAGATCATGATAAATTTTAATAAATTATACTTTTAAGTATTATCTGATCATTGACAATACTTTGTATGGAATTATAAAATTTTTATTTTATTTTTCCATATTTAATTTAAATCAAAGTTTTTGATTTAAAATCACCCACGTGCGTTTTACAACGAGTTTATTCAAAATCAATGTACGACAAAAAATTCCTAGTGATCCGATACCGAAGGATGCCTAAAACTTTACATTTTATAATCGATTTTTTCGATAATTAATATTTTCGATGATGTCGTTTTATTTACGTGTTAAGTCCGTGTCAGGAAACCATATTATCATATCTTTGATGTATTTTAATTTTGGAATAGTATTTTACCAAACCTGAGCCCCATAAATATTTTTAATATTTACTAATAGTCATTTTCTACCCTTTAAACTATTAAATTGCTTTTAGGTCCAAAACTATCCAATATTTGTAAATTCTACCATAACCTTACTATATAAACAAAAATCCACTAACTCTTCTCATTTTCTTCATATTAAAAACACACACAAGAATTTTACCACTCTCCTCTTTTCTCCTCTTGTTTGCCGCCACCCTAACCACACCAACACCACCACTGATCATCAACTTCTACTTGTTTTTAGCAAAAACCAATTGATGTTCCACCTCTAAAATCTTATTGTGATTGTTTTGACACCAAAATCTCATACATGCATCATGTTTTCATGAACTTATGATTTTATGGTTCTGATGATGTTTTAACCATCATGCATGTGATGATCTAGGTAGGGATTATCATGTTTTCATCCTAAAAGATTTATTTTTGATCTTTGATTTTGTTAAAAATTTAAATAAAAGTGTTTTAGGAGTGTTTGGTTGATGGATATGATAGTAGGGTGATTATAGAGGTGTGGGAATGGTTAGAATTGGTGGGAAAATTGATTTGATATGATTTCTAAAAGTGTATACTACATCAGTGGGTTAAAGGCTGTTTTTCGTGGGTTTAAGTTTGGATATAGGCTGATATTATTTGATTTTCTTGTAGAGTTTTCGGAGACGCTCGTTTTGGTATACGATAGAGCTTCTAACTCATTACGAGTCAAAAGTTATGCTAGTTTTAGTATTCGTGTACCGGGAGACGCAAATCGGCACAATCCGAAATTATGGCTGCTTTTGGGTCAACTCTCGGGGACTTTAGGCTTGGTTAGATAAATGCTACTACTTGTTTTCAAAGTTTATAAACCTAATATGATGAGTCTATTAGTGGGTTTAAAAGGCGGATTGTCTAAATAGTACTTTTAAAGTGGTCTAAACAGTTTTATAAAACAAGTATACAAATCTATCCCAAATTTTAGGGTCGAGTATAGTGTCGAGCTGATGGGCTTTATAGTGTGAACTTTGGCTCAAACTTTGGTGAGGTCTTAAACAGGTTATAAGTGATCTTGACACCATTTTTCATCTAAATCGGACAAGTCTAGATAGGGTATATCGGTGTGTATATTCGGAGTGTACTTGCTGATTTGTATGTTGGACACGTAGTTCAATGCTTGTGTTGCGTGAGTATGAGTATTCACTATTAGACATGGTGACTTACTCAAGTGCTTATTCATTATATAAATGACTTAGCTACTGGTCCTAGTAAGGTAAAGGGATAGTTTGACTTGTGTTGACTTAGCGTCGTATGACGGGTCAATTTCAAGTGTACAAGTCTTTAAACGGGTAGTATTGGATAAATAGGTTAATATGGATTCATTTGTTTCGTGTCAATGGTTTTGAAATATGAATACTTTGAAACATTAGAGTCATATTATATTTGGTACATATCGATACTTGAGTTCGAGTCTTAACGCGCGCCTTATTTTGATAGGTTGCGGTTTTCGTGTTTCCCGGGCAACCATATCGTCGGTGATCGTCTCACTACCATTGTTTCTACTCAGTTGTTGAGTACCGTGATTGACTTATCTCGTGGCTAAGGTGAGTTCATAGCCCCTTTTTACTTATACATGGTTTCTAAACACGGGGTGAGATTTTACATGGTGGAACACAACCATTTAAAAACTGTATGCTATCCAGAACTTGTATGCTATCCAGAATGTGTATGCTTTCCAAACTTTCGATATTATTATTGCTTTTTAGTCTAGCCTTGAGTTTCCTCTCCTGATCATGAACCATTAATTAATCATGTTACCAAGCGCGAATGTTGTGGGTGGATCCATCGGGATTGACTATCCCTGTCCCGATTACCTTGACGCATAAATATTTATTTACACTTGAGTAATTAGGCTGAATACTCCCTAGAGGAACTTACATTGAGTTAAGCTTCGGTTCATGAACTGAACAACAATAATAATAATAGTTCGGACTATGGTTGATGTATATAACTATATTCCCTACTACGTGTTTACAAATGAATGCTTGTGTTCCACACCTTTACTGCTAAACCTATGAATATCACTCAAATTTATGTTGACGATTTTACATGTTTAATCTCATGTATTATTACTTAGCTTTGCTTGGATGGGAGCCCGCAGGATATTATCGTAGCTTAGAGATTCTGTGATGTTTTTAAAATACTGTTTTCACTAAAAACTGTCAGAAGATTATTCTATCTTTTTGGCAACCATATGTTATAAACCATGATGAAATAATAGATTTTCCGCTTATAAAAATCTGGGACCTTTGTAGTAAAACTCTTATCTTTTATGATGTAATGTATATGTTTTTATTACGTCAACTTTGTGTCAACTGTAATTCATTGTTTCTTGTATCATGACGTGGAACCCCCTTGTTGCCTAGTTGTTTCCTTGCCTGATTCTGTGGGTCTCACATAAGAAGTATTGTTTAGTGGTTACAAATGATTTCAGTAGATTTACTTGGGTTTTCTTTCTTCAATCTAAAGATGAGACATCAGAGATTCTTAGAATCTTCATTACTGAGATATAAAATCATATTGAGAACACTGTTAAAACCATTAGATCCGATAATAGAACTGAGTTCAAGAACAAAGAAATGAATGAGTTTCGTGAAACTAAAGGAATTAGGAGGGAATTTAGTATTTCTAGAACTCCTCAGCAGAATGGAGTTGATGAGAGGAGAAATATAATACTAACAGAGGCTGTTAGAAGTATGTTGACTGATTCCAAGTTGCCTACTCAATTTAAGGCAGAAGCTATCAATACTACTTGTATGTGCAGAATAGGGTCTTAGTTGTTAAACCTCATAATAAGACTCCTTATGATCTCTTTAAAGGTAGAGCTTCTACACTGAAGGGTTCTTAGTTGGGTATTCTCTAAATAGTAAACATATAGAGTCTACAATCTTAGAACCAAACAGGTTGAAAAAAGCTTGCATATTAGATTTCTGGAAGATAAACCAATAAAGGTACTGGGGCAGAATGGATGTTTGATACTGATTCTATGATAAATACTATGTACTAGTTGCTACAGGTACAAACACTAATAATGTTGCAGGTTCAGAGGAGGATATCATCATATTACCACTTTTGGATGGCGATTTTAGGTTTCCTAAAGATTCAAGTTTTGCTACAGAAAAGAAGGATGCTATAAAGTCAAGTGGTTCAGATGACTCTACTCCACAAGGAAGGACTGAACAAGTTATCAGTTCTGTTGATACAAGTGAAAACAACATTCATACGGTTAGGGCTAGTTTGCCATAAATTAATAGTGCCAATAAAAATTCTAATGCTGTTAGTGTGAAACTTGTGTATCAACCAAGTCCTACTGAAGGTGATGATGATCTTGCTAATTAGTAAGAGCTTATTCAGACATTATCGTACAACCTCCAACGGGAATAAAGCAAGGAGCGGCATCTAGTCCTATATCCTCTCTACCTCCAGAATTATAAAATTTTGCTCATAGGAGGACATATTGGGTTAGTGTGTCAAGCATGGGAAGTAGTCACACAAAAATACAATACGTGGGAAACATATGGTCGGAGTGATAAAAAACATCATTCTCTCATCTGTCGGAAGGGTATGACCTCTCGATGGGGTTAGCTTGGTCGGATACGCCTCCTTTGAATGATCGGTAATCTTCACAATGGATAGATTGACATTATTTATAGAGGTAACATGGTCAGCGGTCTTGGTCATGGCATTCTTTGGCACATAATGGTTTATTGGTACCAAAAAAGAGTGTTTTTCGACTTTAATTCAGCATGGACAAGGGCAAAATTCTTGACTCTCTTCTTCTTAGGACCAGCGGAGGTTCCTTCGCATTGAGATTTTCTAACGGAAGAGCTTCCTTCTTCTCTCGAGCTTCGACGATTTTTGGGTCAGCCTTCTCCACAACTTTATGTCTACCACTAAGGTCAGGGATCGGAGCCTCGAAGGCAAAGGGTCGGTAGTACATCTAGTAGGACGTTAGCTCTCCGGAATAACTTCTTCCTGTTGGGTCTAAAAGTTGATGTGGTAGAAACTCAAAATGAAGAAACATCAAGACGTTTGTTCAAGACACGCTGACACATGTATTCTAGACGCTGACAAACATCAAGCGCTGATGGACCTCTACGGGCTGATAGAATATTCTTATTAGGGAATATATTGAGTATATTATTTATGATATATTCAGTATATAGTTATCTAAATAAAAGATATACATGTTTATTCATTCTTATCTCTTGTAAAACCCTATTCCTTACACTATAAAAGGAACCAAGGGTTATGGGTTTATTCATAACTTTCATATACAATGTAAACCTAAAGCGTGTGTCGACTAGGTGTGGGATTAAATGTATACACACCTACTGGTTGTTTATTATTAATATAATGAGCAATCCATTTGAGTAATTCATGTGTTCTTGTGCCTAAACACCTTGTTTAATGGTTGTTGTTCTATTCCGTTGTGATTGTTTAATCATATGAACAATGATCATTCCTAGTAGCTAAAAGATCGACGAAACTTAGTTTCCATAGTTGGTATCAGAGCCTCGTGGATCGTGATTCTAGGACCAACAAGGTGTTCATATTAGCGAGAAGAAAGAAAAATCTGTATAGGGTTTTTCTGGTCGTTTTAGTTTGCACAGCAGCAGTTAGAAGAGCATAACTTTTTCGTGAACCATTGGATCGCCAAGAATTTTGGTATTGGTGTTCTACACATATGTGGCTAGATGTTCACCGGAGGGATTATCAAGATCTGTTGCTACGAGAAAGTTATTCAGTGTCAAAATTCACAGCAGAATGAATGGTTATGTGCAGTTTTCTGTGAACAGTGATAGTAAAAACACGATTTCTCTTTCGTTAACCGTTGGATCGTCCTGAAATTCGCATTGTAGGTTCTAGACACATGTGTCTAGGATCTCACCGGGTCGATTTGATCAGTTATGAGAGAGTAATGCATCGTTGAAGTTGGCTGTAGAAGGTGATTTTTTAATTTTCTGTTTTTAATATTAACTTAAATCTAGGGTTTCCTCCAAACCCTAGATCAACTCAAAACAGAAAAAGATGGTTTGTAGCACGTCATGTAATAAGTATCAGCAAGAAAAGGGTTTTCACAAAACCCTAGATCGATGTTGAAGCTATCATGATAAAAGATCGTTCGTTTTTAGGGTTTACATGAAAACCCTAGATCTGTGAAAAATAAACAACAGGTATTCATGGTTCAAGCTAAGTGTGCAGTCCAAGAAACTGATCACGTATGGGAACAAAAAGAAAAGGAAGTAAGAGTTGTGGTATGAACGTATATCTTCCAAAGTTGGATGCAATATGTGACTGATATAACAAGATTAAAAACGTGTGATAAAGTTATGGGATCCGATATTTTTGGCAAGGTATTATCTTCTTTTGGTATTATCTAGCAAGACTGTTCCAAGTTTGGTATCATGTGAAGAATGAGTGGACGTGTTCATACAATGAAGTCAAGGAAGAATTAGTTTGTATGTCACGTGGGATTGGACATATATCTTTTGATCATTATTTATTCAAAAGTGCACTCATGGTAAACTAGGTATTGTTTCTTATGGGACGTACTTTGCATTATCCTCACCTCATGCTTTATATTTAAGTTGTATAAATCTTGTCAAGTTTTGGCAAAAAGTGGAGGATTATTTGTGATTGGTTATAGTAGTCACGTGGCCAAGTAATAAATATATTCGATTGTGGCAATATATTGAGGTTGATAAAGTCTAAAGTCTACACATTATTGGATTTATGGAAGCCACTAACAATAAGTCGTAGTCACAAGAGGGGTCAGTGGTTGAATGAGACGCTGACATGAATAAGTCAGGCGCTGACAGGAATAAGTCAGGCGCTGACAGAAGCGCTGACAAGTGTTGTCAAGAGATATGGTTTTTGGTCCACTGACAGGTATTGTCCGATATTGGACAATACATATTGTAAGGATATTGGACAGTAGAGGATCTTGGATGACAAAGGAAATACTGCTGTTTGGATTTTTGGTTAGGTTTTGGCACACAAAACGAGGAGATTATATACACATGTACATGGGATCTCTATTTTTATACAAAATATCATTTTGATATTTATGGCTCGGATATTTTTCTTAGAAGAGGTATATGATTAAGGGGAAGAATTCTTATGGTAAAATTGATGCTTGAAGTAGATTTTTGCGAGTTTGTGTTTTATCATATCTTTAAAGTCAACAGCAACTGACTTTGATGATAACTTGTTCGTGCTTTAAATGTTTGGTGACGAAGACTTGTGAAATCTAGCAACTATATACCTTGCTATCACTTGAAGGAGTTACATTATCGTGCTCAGTGTCTCACAAAGGATGAGGATTT
The DNA here is from genome assembly GCA_025667525.1 of Glebionis coronaria. Taxonomy (NCBI): domain Eukaryota; kingdom Viridiplantae; phylum Streptophyta; class Magnoliopsida; order Asterales; family Asteraceae; genus Glebionis; species Glebionis coronaria. Next base: position 6,462,582 of record CM046882.1, on the reverse strand, counting down.
TGACAATGGGATCGAGGTCTACTTATATTTTTTTATCAGTATAAGTTCAACGTCACGTGGATAATACAAGAAATGGAACATAGGTATGGGTTATTCTACTTCTACATCAAGATTATTGTATTTATTTTTCTTCAATGCATTACACAGATGTAACACCCCCACAATTGTTATGCGCAGCGGAACTACAACAATGGGTGCTACACAGTATTCATTGCACACAAGAGATGTCAAACGACGCTAAAAAGACGTCGACTTAAAAATTCAACATTTAAAATTGTTAGATAATACATGTCCACAGTTTTCCCAACCCCAAATAGTGCACAGAGTTTAGCGTTTCGGTCCCCATGAATCTCAACCCAAAAACTTCAGTTTTACAATCACATGACATTAAACATAAAAATTGTTTAAGTAGAAAAGGAGGGAAAAACAAGCGGACACCAAGCCGATCACACAACCTCCATCCCATGCATGCTCCATCCTACTGCTCAGCGGTTACCTGAAATACATGCCAAAATTTGGTCAACGAAAACGTTGAGTGGAATTCATAGGTTTTACAATCCATTTGAACGTATATATAATAAAAACCATTCGTGATCATTTATAGTCTTGTCGATCAAACAAACTATAATCAGGATACTGACAATTGTGTTTAAGCTCATGACACTAATCCGTTAACTCAATCACCCGCGTAAATATACCGGCATGATTCAGATGAAACCAGTGCCCCTCTAAAGGCATCAGTTGCAATTATACCTTATTTCTCATACAAAATAATCTACCGCAGAACTTACTATAAGTACAGCTTCTCGGCTAGCATTGGGTCGTCAACCCCGTAGTACTACAAATTGCATAAGCGGCTATTTCCCCCTTCGCAAGGGCAAGACAATAGTTAATAGTTCATGAATTTAGGGACTTTTGCAACTTTGGTACTCAACACAATTTCTAAGGCAACTTTCGGGTCTAACAATCATTCATGATATACGTTCCTTTTAAAAACTAGCATGCATTTCCCTCGCGGGTAAAACAATTTGAAATAATATAAGCGAGGCTATAAATTCACACCTTAGATATTAAGTAGTCGGTAGTTCGAGGAGTGTTCACTGACGATGAAACGGATGCCCGGGTAAATCAACACCTATCACAAATAACGCGTAATGAGTAATCTCATTTAAATACTTACGGTACTGTATAAAATACATATATATAAGTCACTTAAGACAAATATAACTCACGCCAAAAACAAAAACAACAAGTATCATTCATTTTATTCCATTCATTCTTATAACCTACGTCGTCCATTTTTACACGTTCTCGCCGGTACTTGACTAAAGTACGGGCTGTTTTACCTTATTAAACCGCACTTATAAAATTTGACAAAATTTCCAAAAATCCTATATGACCTGTAGATAACATGTTTTTTAAGTCCAACAAAAGTTTTCACTTTTACGACCCGTCACGCAACTCATTTCCACGACTACATTTTACGGGCTGAAATTGCGCTTCGACCAATTTTGACCACTTTGACTTATATGAAAAATACCTTTGACTTCCTTGACTCATAAGTCAACATATAGACTCATTTGTACAGGTTAGGGACCAAGTTTTGACCCTTGATCATTCACCAAATTATACTTGTGACCCTCGGGATTTGACTAAAACTTTACACAAATCCGGATTGTGAAAGTCCTCGTCTCCCGGTACCCGATCTTTAAAATGTCATAACTTTTAGCTCGTTTTGAGTCACGGGCTCTACCTTATACCAAATTAAAGCTAGAAAAACCCTCTATCACTATATTTAGTTTTCAAGACTTGGAACAAAAATCATTTTTCCAAAATAGACCAAATGTTTCTGCCTAAAAATGACTATACCAAAAACACGCTTAGACTCGATTCCAAGACTTCTAACCAACTCTAAACATCATCCTAAGACTTCCCAAACATATCCTAACATCAAACTTCCATCCTACCCCTATTGATCAACCAATCTCAATATCAAAATCAAAGAAAAATACACATGCAAGTAGTAACACCTATATGAATCTTTCTAAAACAACAAACCAAACACAATAATAACATGCATATTCATCAACCACCATGGCTCCCCCAAACACCCCTTTGCCGTGGGGTTTGGGTGACCCATTCACCACAACCAAATTAATTTTGGTGGGTTTTCATGGTGTTTATACTTCCATAACACTCAAAATTAACATGCATTAGCTCAAATAGCCACAAAAACAAATTTTGGATCATATGAAAAATCTTGAAAAATTTTTATCAATGCATGTTGGATTTGATTACATGAATAGGTGGGTAATGACCAAACTAAGCGTGGTCTAACCTTAGATTTTTGAAAAATCAAGTAGAAAAGATTTTAGGTGGATTTTTGTGTGTTTTGGGTGTGACCGTGGGTTTGAGAGAGACAAGGAGAGTGTGGGTTTGATTTTTCTTGTAAAATGTTGTGTGTGTTTGTGTGTTTGTCCACTTTGCCCCCTTTTGTTAGTTAGGAGGGACCTTGTTGCAATTTCTAGTTTCTTTTGTCCTTAAAGAGAAAACGACCTCAAAACTTTGCGGGTTTGACTCATTTGCCACTTTTGAAAATTTTACGGGAGTCGGAAATCTTCCCGAATGCTCCAAAATATTTTTGGGATACTTTAAATGTACTTGGAAGGCTATAAAACTCACACGACTCAACTTAACACGAACCGTAAATAAAATTCTCGAGAAATTACATTATCGATAAATCGTCAAAAATTATATAAAATTGGGCATCCCTCGGGATCGTAATCGTCATCGTCCTTCTCAAAACGTCAAACGTAAAAATTATAACCTCGAACATCGGCTCTAACCAAAATACTTATAATTATAGAAATTAAAATTTATCAAAAATTTCAAAAATTAGCGAAATTTAGGGTATCGTAAATGACCTCGATTCTAGGGTGTCACATCCACCCCTCCTTAAAGAGAGCGACGTCCCGGCGCTCGCCTCTTCTTGGGCTCACATTTCGTCTTACTGGAACAAATGAGGATACCTTTCCTTGAAAAAGTCCTCACGTTCCCAGGTGTATTCCGGTCCACGCTTAGAATTCCATCGGACCTTCACAATGGGAATCCTACTATGCTTCAACCGCTTGACCTCCCGGTCCATGATTTCCACAGGTTCTTCCACAAAGTGCATTTTGTCGTCTAGTCGAATCTCGTCCAAAGGAATCACCAATTCCTTATCCGCCAAACTCTTCTTCAGGTTCGATACGTGAAACGTGTCATGAATAGCACTAAGTTCGGTCGGCAATTCTAACTTGTACGCTACTGGTCCAATTCGTTCAACGATCTTAAACGGTCCAATATACCTCGGACTCAACTTTCCTTTCTTCCCAAAACGAATTACACCCTTCCATGGCGATACCTTGAGCATAACCATATCTCCAACTTCAAACTCCAACGGTTTCCTTCGGTTATCAGCATAACTTTTCTGTCGGCTTCTCGCAGCAAGTAGTCGGTTCTTGATCTGCACGATCTTCTCTGTTGTTTCTAATACCATTTCGGGTCCAGTCAATTGACTTTCCCCTACTTCACTCCAACACACGGGCGATCTACACTTCCTTCCATACAATGCTTCGAACGGTGCTGCTTTGATACTCGCATGATAACTATTATTGTACGAAAATTCCACCAGAGGCAAGTGGCGTTCCCAACTTCCTCCAAAATCAATCACACACGCTCGGAGCATGTCCTCCATCGTTTGAATCGTTCGTTCACTCTGGCCGTCAGTTTCCGGGTGATAAGCCGTGCTTAAACTCAGTTCAGTGCCCATCGCACGTTGAAGCGATCTCCAAAATTCCGACGTAAATCTACTGTCGCGATCCGAAATGATCGATAACGGCACTCCATGTCTACAGTCGATCTCTTTCACGTACACGCTGGCGAGTCTTTCCATGCTGTCCGTCTTCTTCATAGGTAAGAAATGAGCAGATTTCGTCAATCTGTCCACAATTACCCATATCATATCGCATCCACTAGGAGTCCTAGGTAAACCCGTCACAAAATCCATTGCGATTTTCTCCCATTTCCATTCTGGGATTTCCGGTTGTACCAACAATCCAGATGGTTTCTTATGTTCTGCCTGAACCTTCGCACAAGTCAAACACTTACTGACGTAGCGAGCAATATCTGCCTTCATATTCGGCCACCAATAGACTTTCTTCAGGTCGTGGTACATCTTATCCGATCCAGGATGTATCGAATACTTCGACTTATGCGACTCATTCATAACCAATTCTCTAACTCCAGGTTTTCCTTCCTCAGATGGACACAATGGTAACCAAATCCGATTCTCAAAATATCTTAGTCCGTCAGACCTAATCACGAAAATAGGTTTCAACATTCGCCCCAAATTCTCGGCTTCAACATTCCCTTTCATCAATCCTCTCTCCTGAGCCTTCAGTATGGTTTCGGTTAAGTCAACGCTCTCACTCATCACTAAAGCTCTAACCCTCAAAGGTTTCTCCCGTTCCTTCCTACTCAAAGCATCTGCTACAACATTCGCCTTCCCAGGGTGATAGCGAATTTCACAGTCATAATCACTCAATAGTTCAACCCATCGTCTTTGTCGCATATTCAACTCCTTTTGATCTAAAATGTGCTGCAAACTCTTGTGATCAGTGAATACAACACACTTTGTCCCATACAGATAGTGTCTCCACAACTTCAACGCAAACACTACCGCTCCTAATTCCAAATCGTGCGTCGTGTAGTTCTCCTCGTTCTTCCTTAATTGCCTCGACGCGTAAGCTATCACCTTCTCACGTTGCATTAATACTGCTCCATAACCTTTACGAGACGCATCACAATACACCACGAAATCTTCGGTTCCCTCAGGCAATGATAAAATCGGCGCGGAACATAACTTATCCTTGAGCGTTTCGAAAGCAAGCTCTTCCTCATTTCCCCATTCATACACCCTATTCTTCTCGGTAAGCCGCGTCAATGGTTTCGCAATCAACGAAAATCCTTCAATAAACCTTCTATAGTACCCAGCTAAACCCAAAAATTGTCGAACTTCAGTCGGCGTCGTCGGTGCTGACCATTCCCTGATTGCCACGATCTTAGCAGGATCTACACGAACTCCTTCCTTATCAATCACATGACCTAGAAACTGCACTGATTCCAACCAAAACTCACACTTAGAGAATTTTGCATACAGTTTCTCCTTCCTTAACAACTCCAAAATCTTTCTCAGGTGCTTCTCGTGCTCCTCCTTACTCTTAGAGTAAATAAGTATGTCGTCGATGAAAACAATAACAAACTTATCTAGATACGGCTTGCACACGCGATTCATAAGATCCATGAATACAGCAGGCGCGTTTGTCAACCCAAACGGCATCACTCGAAATTCAAAGTGTCCATACCGCGTACGAAAGGCAGTTACAGGAATATCCTCCTCTCTTACACGCAGTTGATGATACCCTGATCTTAAATCGATCTTTGAGTATACACTGGACCCTTGCAATTGATCGAACAAATCATCAATCCTCGGTAATGGGTACCGATTCTTAACCGTCAGCTTATTGAGTTCTCTATAGTCAATACACATTCTAAACGAACCATCCTTCTTATTTACGAACAACACTGGCGCTCCCCAAGGTGATGAGCTCGGCCTAATAAATCCTTTGTCCATCAACTCCTTCAATTGATCCGCTAACTCCTTTAACTCAGATGGTGCTAAACGATAAGGTGCTCGTGCAACCGGTGCAGCTCCTGGCACTAAATCAATTCGAAACTCGACCTCACGATTAGGCGGTAAACCTGGCAACTCGTCTGGAAAAACGTCCGGATACTCGCGAATAATGGGTACCTCTTCAATCCTCGCCTCTACATCACCATCGCTCGAAACCTGTGCCAAAAACACATCGCATCCGCTCTCTACGTACTTCATCATCTTCAAACACGAAATCACCTTCAAACGAGAAGTGCATTCGTCTCCCTTAACCGTCAAAACCCTATTCCTCAGCGGAATCTGCACCAATCTCTCACCACAGACGATCGTAGCACTATGCGCCATTAGCCAATCCATTCCCACAATCACGTCAAACGATCCTAGCTCTATAGGCATCAAGTCGATTTTAAAAGCGTAGTTTCCTAACTTCAAGGTACACCCTTTCAGTATAGAATTCGTACTAACAATTTTTCCATCGGCTAATTCAACATTATAACTAGTCGTTAGCAATACCGGTTCTCTATCGATATGACGACTAAATCTAACGTCTACAAAACTCTTGTCGGAGCCAGAATCAAATAAAATACTAGCATAACAAGCGTCTAGCAAAAACGTACCGGTAACCACATTGGGACCTTGTGGTTTATCAGCAGTTCCCACTTGATACACAGCTGCCGCATTATTTCCTCCCCGTCTGTTCCCTGCCTTCGGGCAATTTGCTTGCACATGCCCCCTTTCTCCACAGCTATAACATCCTCTCATCCTGATAGCATTAGCCCCAGTGGCTACTCCTCCCATTCGACAACTAGCAGTCCTATGACCTGCCTTTCCACACTTGCCGCATGCCTGCGGGCAGTTTCCAACATGATACAAGTTGCACTTTCCACAATGGGGGTTCACCTTCACACCTCTAGGGTTTGTCACGGCCCTCATTCCTTCGTTCCTTCTCTGATTAAACTGCTGATTACGGTTCGGCCCTTGGTTGTTTCGGTTTCCTCCTCGGTTCTGGCCTTGGGATTGATTACCTTGTGCTGCCTCCCATTTTCTTTTGTTACCCTCAGCAATGTAACTCTGCTTATCCTGAAGCTTAACGTCCATCAAAGCGTGTGCCATTTGAACCGCTTCGTCAAACGTTCCAGGTTTCGACGAAGTTGTTTCACCCTTGATGTTGCTAGATAAACCCTTAATATACTGCTTCATTTTCTTGGCGTCATTGGCAAATATGTCCGGACACAAAAGACTTAACTCATTGAATCTCCTGGTGTAAGCAGCTATATCGTTGTTCCTTAAGGTCAAGTGTCTCAGTTCGTCCTCCAATTGCCCCAATTCCCCCTCTGGGCAGAACTTCTTTGTCAACAAAGCTTTGGTCGCATTCCACGTTCTCGCATTTGCCACAGCCAATCCCACCGTAGCTACCTGGGTATTCCACCAGCTTAACGCATCATCCAGAAATGTAGCTGCTGCAAACTTTACTTTATCCGCCTCTGCACAACCACTGATTTCAAACGTACTCTCAACTTTTTCCAACCATCGCCTAAGTTCTAGGGCTCCACCCGATCCACGGAACTGCGTAGGACCGCACTTCATAAAGCTTGAATAGGTACACACTCTCGGGGCTGGTTGTCTCCCCGCGTTCCTTCCTGGATCCTGATTTCTCCCAGCTCGGTCTGCTTGCAACGCATTAGCTATCGCTTCCTGAATCATGTTGTTAACACGATCGGCAGTCAACTTTGGAGGCATTGTTTTATCGAATATCTCTTTCTGCAAGACAAGAAAAATAGAAAAACAATGTAAGTATTCATATCAAGTTTCCCAGACATAAAATACATACAACGACACATCACTACGGAGTTACTAATATTCATCATTTCACACCACAAAAGATCAAATTTAAGACATATCACAGATCATGAAAGGTAACATAGATTGTATTGATAGTTAACCAAAATCGTGACAAGTGATGCCACTACAATCATTCACCACAAAACATCAAGTACTTGAGTTTCTCGTCATAATACCATCATACAAAGGTCTAAAATAGTTCTATTACAATGATCAAAGAAAAATACAAAACAAGTAACTAAGCATGTGGTGATCCACACGGCCTCTTGGATGGCGGCTCGTCGTCGTCCTCGGTTTCCTCATCACTCACGTCCTCATCCACATCATCCACTTTTCCCTTTCCTTTCTCATCTGGCCCACATTCTGTTTCCTTTCTCGTCCCTGATGTGGATCCATGCTCAATCGCTACCTGTTTTCCCACTGAAATACAAGCACCTCCAGTAGGCGGCTGAACCATGAAGTCATTCGCCTCCATCTCCACATCGTCCACGAATCTCCAATCCGGGGGTAATGAATCCCTCACACGATGCTCCCAACTCTGCATCCTCGACAACCTCATCTGATCTTCCCTCACACGATCAAGACTAGCACTCAAATTTGCAACCATTGATTTCAAACTGTTGATGGCACTTGTGTTCATCATCCCATCATACGCAATCCTTGAAGTCCTTTCCAACAATCTTTGATGCTCCCTTTCAGTCTTATCAAACTTCTTAATCACCCTAGTCTCAACTACAAACCGCTCATACATTAACCTTTCCATCCTCCCCAAACGACCTGCGGGATCCCAGTAGTGACTCGGTCTCGGAAAATAGACCCTCGTAATGTTCTCGTGAATCGATGGCGACTTGGATGACTCTCCACTGCTCCCATTACTATTGTCCATCGGGCGATCAAAAGGTTGCTGCTCATAACGACCGGTCGGTGGTACCTCATAACCCTTCGGCGAATTCGGAGACTGAAACAAATCGGGTTCGGTCTGGCCTACGGCATCTTCGGGAATGCCATCATCCAATAGCTCCTCGGGCTCTTCTTCGGAATCCTCATTGTCGTCACTACTCATGCTGAAATTATCCACCTCACTTTCGCCATTGTCGTTTTCCGGCCCTATTTCGTCTTCTGGAGCGATCCATCCATTATTATTGTCCGGCGGGTTCGGAGGTAACGGTCCCCCTTCGTGACCTACGACGTAATCGTTCCCGTTATCGTTGGGCGGTACCTCGGCCATTCCTGCAATAACAGCGAATTTCGGAGGGTACATAAGTAATTATACAATAATTATAAATATATGCATGCAAATGCAATGCAAAGGTGGTACATATGCCCGAAATGTAATAATATGATGCTCATGCATGATAAATATGAAAATTACGATGTCGGATATTTCACGTAAAATTTAACGTCTACATATAGTAATTCCATACTTATATAATAATTACCCACATATATATACTTTACTCAAAAGTATACGTCAAATGCCATAAATACAACAATAAATCTTACCGGAGCCATGCAGGATAGTTGTGTGTGCTTGGACCCTTTTCTTACGACACCAAAAGTTATAGTTTAGGATTTTTTTAAAAACGACCTAGTTCTCTATAACTCGTGGCTCTGATACCAATCTGTAACACCCCCACAATTGTTATGCGCAGCGGAACTACAACAATGGGTGCTACACAGTATTCATTGCACACAAGAGATGTCAAACGACGCTAAAAAGACGTCGACTTAAAAATTCAACATTTAAAATTGTTAGATAATACATGTCCACAGTTTTCCCAACCCCAAATAGTGCACAGAGTTTAGCGTTTCGGTCCCCATGAATCTCAACCCAAAAACTTCAGTTTTACAATCACATGACATTAAACATAAAAATTGTTTAAGTAGAAAAGGAGGGAAAAACAAGCGGACACCAAGCCGATCACACAACCTCCATCCCATGCATGCTCCATCCTACTGCTCAGCGGTTACCTGAAATACATGCCAAAATTTGGTCAACGAAAACGTTGAGTGGAATTCATAGGTTTTACAATCCATTTGAACGTATATATAATAAAAACCATTCGTGATCATTTATAGTCTTGTCGATCAAACAAACTATAATCAGGATACTGACAATTGTGTTTAAGCTCATGACACTAATCCGTTAACTCAATCACCCGCGTAAATATACCGGCATGATTCAGATGAAACCAGTGCCCCTCTAAAGGCATCAGTTGCAATTATACCTTATTTCTCATACAAAATAATCTACCGCAGAACTTACTATAAGTACAGCTTCTCGGCTAGCATTGGGTCGTCAACCCCGTAGTACTACAAATTGCATAAGCGGCTATTTCCCCCTTCGCAAGGGCAAGACAATAGTTAATAGTTCATGAATTTAGGGACTTTTGCAACTTTGGTACTCAACACAATTTCTAAGGCAACTTTCGGGTCTAACAATCATTCATGATATACGTTCCTTTTAAAAACTAGCATGCATTTCCCTCGCGGGTAAAACAATTTGAAATAATATAAGCGAGGCTATAAATTCACACCTTAGATATTAAGTAGTCGGTAGTTCGAGGAGTGTTCACTGACGATGAAACGGATGCCCGGGTAAATCAACACCTATCACAAATAACGCGTAATGAGTAATCTCATTTAAATACTTACGGTACTGTATAAAATACATATATATAAGTCACTTAAGACAAATATAACTCACGCCAAAAACAAAAACAACAAGTATCATTCATTTTATTCCATTCATTCTTATAACCTACGTCGTCCATTTTTACACGTTCTCGCCGGTACTTGACTAAAGTACGGGCTGTTTTACCTTATTAAACCGCACTTATAAAATTTGACAAAATTTCCAAAAATCCTATATGACCTGTAGATAACATGTTTTTAAGTCCAACAAAAGTTTTCACTTTTACGACCCGTCACGCAACTCATTTCCACGACTACATTTTACGGGCTGAAATTGCGCTTCGACCAATTTTGACCACTTTGACTTATATGAAAAATACCTTTGACTTCCTTGACTCATAAGTCAACATATAGACTCATTTGTACAGGTTAGGGACCAAGTTTTGACCCTTGATCATTCACCAAATTATACTTGTGACCCTCGGGATTTGACTAAAACTTTACACAAATCCGGATTGTGAAAGTCCTCGTCTCCCGGTACCCGATCTTTAAAATGTCATAACTTTTAGCTCGTTTTGAGTCACGGGCTCTACCTTATACCAAATTAAAGCTAGAAAAACCCTCTATCACTATATTTAGTTTTCAAGACTTGGAACAAAAATCATTTTTCCAAAATAGACCAAATGTTTCTGCCTAAAAATGACTATACCAAAAACACGCTTAGACTCGATTCCAAGACTTCTAACCAACTCTAAACATCATCCTAAGACTTCCCAAACATATCCTAACATCAAACTTCCATCCTACCCCTATTGATCAACCAATCTCAATATCAAAATCAAAGAAAAATACACATGCAAGTAGTAACACCTATATGAATCTTTCTAAAACAACAAACCAAACACAATAATAACATGCATATTCATCAACCACCATGGCTCCCCCAAACACCCCTTTGCCGTGGGGTTTGGGTGACCTATTCACCACAACCAAATTAATTTTGGTGGGTTTTCATGGTGTTTATACTTCCATAACACTCAAAATTAACATGCATTAGCTCAAATAGCCACAAAAACGAATTTTGGATCATATGAAAAATCTTGAAAAATTTTTATCAATGCATGTTGGATTTGATTACATGAATAGGTGGGTAATGACCAAACTAAGCGTGGTCTAACCTTAGATTTTTGAAAAATCAAGTAGAAAAGATTTTAGGTGGATTTTTGTGTGTTTTGGGTGTGACCGTGGGTTTGAGAGAGACAAGGAGAGTGTGGGTTTGATTTTTCTTGTAAAATGTTGTGTGTGTTTGTGTGTTTGTCCACTTTGCCCCCTTTTGTTAGTTAGGAGGGACCTTGTTGCAATTTCTAGTTTCTTTTGTCCTTAAAGAGAAAACGACCTCAAAACTTTGCGGGTTTGACTCATTTGCCACTTTTGAAAATTTTACGGGAGTCGGAAATCTTCCCGAATGCTCCAAAATATTTTTGGGATACTTTAAATGTACTTGGAAGGCTATAAAACTCACACGACTCAACTTAACACGAACCGTAAATAAAATTCTCGAGAAATTACATTATCGATAAATCGTCAAAAATTATATAAAATTGGGCATCCCTCGGGATCGTAATCGTCATCGTCCTTCTCAAAACGTCAAACGTAAAAATTATAACCTCGAACATCGGCTCTAACCAAAATACTTATAATTATAGAAATTAAAATTTATCAAAAATTTCAAAAATTAGCGAAATTTAGGGTATCGTAAATGACCTCGATTCTAGGGTGTCACAACAGAGCCTACATTTGGAGAATCTTCGATTGCATACATTGTTTCCTTCCCTATTTGATGTGACAAAAAGGGGAAGATATCCATGCTACACTTGAGGGGAAGCAATTTGAAGATGATGTACCACTTACAAGAGATATACAAAGAGTTTTGCCGACATCAACTAGGGGAAGATTGTTGGGTCTAAAAGTTGATGTGGCAGAAACTCAAAATGAAGAAACATCAAGACGTTTGTTCAAGACACGCTGACACATGTATTCTAAACGCTGACAAACATCAAGCGTTGATGGACGTCTACGGCCTGATAGAATCTTCTAATAAGGGAATATATTGAGTATATTATTTAGGATATATTCAGTATATAGTTATCTAAATAGAAGATATACATGTTTATTCATTCTTATCTCTTGTAAAACCCTATTCCTTACACTATAAAAGGAACTAATGCTTATAGGTGTATTCATAACTTTCATGTACAATGTAAACCTAAGGCGTGTGTCGACTAGGTGTGGGATTAAATGTATACACACCTAGTGGTTGTTTATTATTAATATAACGAGGAATCCATTTGAGTAGTTCATGTGTTCTTGTGCCTAAACACCTTGTTTAATGGTTGTTGTTCTATTCCGCTGTGATTGTTTAATCATATGAACAATGATCATTCCTAGTAGCTAAAATATCGAGGAAACTTAGGTTTCCACAGTACTTGTTGATCCCAAACTTAGATCGATTAGCTTTGTGTTAACGAGATTGAATCAAGTTTAACATGTAGAGATACTTTGTTGTTGTTATGAACTATCCAAGTGTTATGTGGAATTAACACTTAGATTAAAGAACAAGTAAAAACAAATAAACCAAACTTTCACTTTTGATTGATAATCGAACTTGAGTACAATGAAAGTTTAAATAATATGTATATAAACTATAAACCCTACGACCTCCTTTTATAACATAAGGAGTCGTGTACAAAGGATAACCTATAAAATATTCTAGGAAAAGATAAATATAGAAAATACAATATTGAGTATATCTTTTCTTCAAATAATAAACGTGTTGACTAAGTTTTCCTATCAGTGGCTGGACTTCTTCTTGTCGGCGCTTGGATATCTCTTGTCAATGCTTGATCTGTCATCGCTTGATTTCTTCCTATCAGCGTCCAATTTACTCTTATCAGCGTCTGAGTGTCTTGGATCATTTTATTCCCAAAAATCCTCCCCTAAACTTGATATCTACTCTAGTAATCAAGTTTCTGAATAGAAACTAAGTACAAGGAGGATTCTTACAAATACAAATTACTTTTTAATTAGATAATAAATAAATCTAATTAAGTCTTTGCCAACATCACTAGTATAATCCACAAGAAGATATTCTGAAAACTTTATAGTACTTAAATGGTAAACACCAGCTGCTGAATGTAGACGCCATTGTAGTCTACTAATATCATCCAGATCCAACCATATTGGATCTGCTTCATCTGGTTCAATCATCCTTTTGAAGGATGTCCAAATCTTTATTCCATTGACTGAAGTAGGTGCTTAAGCCTCATACTTGGTCTTCATCAAAGTCCAAAGATCTACCAAATATTCTCTATCCAGGCTTGCAAACAATGAGATCAAAGAAGTAAAAGTATGTACCTTCTTGCCATATCTGGTGATCATCCAGAACCCATTTGCATCTTCTTCATAGTTAACTATTGGGTTTCTGAAATGTAAAGGTAGTACCTCTACAACATCTAAAGCTTCCAATGGTGAGAGCTTAATGCTCTTTATGATAACTGCTTCACTAGGATCCAATTGATCAAGAACTGGGAACTCAATATGTAAAACCCGCATGCTTTTACCATGAATAGTACCCTTACGATCGTACGTACATGATTAGAACTTTCCTTTTATAGCATGTTTACGTTTCACGAACAAGAATTGCAAGTATTACGTACATGTTATACCACGATAAGTATTTATTATGTATTAAGACACAATAATATTTTCAATAATAATTATAATCACGAACATACGAACATGAAATCATGAGCGTAAATAATCACGAGCTTAGTATTACGTATGTATGTATATTTATTAAGATCATGAATAAATATAATATGACACGAACAATAACTATTAAATCATGTAACACGAACACGAGAACACACTAAATATTAGACAGGAGAAAACGTATGGGTTACCCCATGTGGACCCCCTTAACCACGGCTAGAAGCAAAGAAAAGGGCCAAGCCCATTGAATTTTACTAAACAAGAAAAAGGGAAAAACTATTTTCAGAATTACAAGAATTAGAAAATAATCAAAAACCCTAATCTCTTTTTTTTCTCTCTCCTTGGCCGCCGGGTATAACACACACCAAGGGTGTGTCTGGTTGATTTTTGGTGTTCGATTTATTGCAAGGTTGTTAGTGTGTTCATCCTCCTTTGATTCACGTGATCGGTATATCTTTAAACCTACTTTCCTTTATGTTTTATTTAATCAAGACCTCATGAAATCATGAGTTATTTAATAACAAGTAAATACATGTTAATAAAATCATGAGGGTAAATTTATTTAGGTTTAAGGGGTGTTTGTTTGTGGCCGACGCAAGGAACCGAGCCCCAAGGGGGTCTCGGCTTGTTTTGATTCACACCAACCGAGATCTCAAGGTCTCGGTGTGGTGGTTTTGTGTCGGTCGTAGGAGGAAAAGGGACCCTAACCTCGGTCGGGGTATGTTTTGGATCGGGTGGGTCTCGGCTAGAACAAGAACCACCACCGGCTTATGCCGGTGGCTAAATATAAAAAGCAGGGGGGACCCCTAGCCGCGACAGCAAGGGGGAACCACCGGCTAGCCGGTGGGAACTTTTGCTAGCCGGCGGCTAGACTTGACCAATGGTGCGTTTGTGACCGATTCACGGGGTTCATAAATACGGTTCACGACATGTTTAGATAAAAACACGGGTTCGGTTCATGGGTTGTTTTTACAAGGTTAACTATTTTTACAAGTTTATTTTTACAAGAATTAAATTAATTAATTAAAACATGTACATGATTAATTTAACTATAACATGACTTAGGTTATTAATATTAGTATTAATACATGAATTTTAACCTAAGTAATTATCATTTAATTAGACTATATAATTAATTAATTATTAAAATCATGACTTATAATTAATTAATTTACATGACTTAGGTTATATTATTAATAGATAATAATACATGTTCTAACCTAAGTATTTTTACCTTTATTTAATTAATTCATGTTATATTTAATTAAATACTTTAACCTATAGTTTATTTAATTCACATGAAATAATTAATAAACTATACTATTTAATTACATGACTTAGAATATTAATCAGTAAACACTTAAGCTTATATAATTAGCTTAATAATATAATTAGCTTATATTATTAATAGATAATAATACATGTTCTAACCTAAGTATTTTTACCTTTATTTAATTAATTCATGTTATATTTAATTAAATACTTTAACCTATAGTTTATTTAATTCACATGAAATAGTTAATAAACTATACTATTTAATTACATGACTTAGAATATTAATCATTAAACACTTAAGATTATATAATTAGCTTAATAATCCAGCTTATTTCTAATTATGGAAAATTTCTATTTTTAGAAACTTATTTAATTAAGGCAGCTAATCTATTTATGGAAACTTTCTATTTTTAGAAACTTATCTATTTTAAGCAGTAAATCTATTTTAGGAAACATTCTATTTTTGGAAAATTTCTATTTTTGGAAACTTTCTATTTTAGGAAACCTACTATTTATTTTTAGAAAGTTACTTATTATTACACAACAAGTATAATAATACATGAAATACAAGAAATACTTAAACAGAATAGACATAATACATGATAAACACAGTATAAAGCTTTAATCAGTAAAACATGACATGAACATATAAAACAAGTTAAGACATGATATAAAACCAGTTACGTATTTAGTAATCAGATACTTATACACGTATGTATTTATGTAGCATTAGTGATACCGAAGTAGGACTCTCATCCGTTCGTCTTCTTCGTTCACTGGACACAAGGTACGGATTCTCCGTTCTTTCAGTATGGACATTCTTCCTTATTAGGATTTCCCGTATGCAGCCAACTGTTTTCCCCAATATATGTTTTATATGTTTTTGAATTGCTTATGTTTAATTAGAATACCTAAAGCCATATACATGCATGACCAGTTTCACCTAGTTATGGAGGTACCATAACCATAACATTGGAGGCACCAGTGTTATGACTTCACCACGACGGAGTGATAGCTCGTGGCGTCCCTTCAGCTTTTGGCCATATTATTATTATCAGGTGGGGCGTATGGGTGCATCCTAGTTTACATGTTTTCAGTAGATTATTCAGGTGAATGTGGTGTGTGCCATGCATCCTTCACAAGGAGCTGATCCCTCCTACCCAAACCAGTATATTAAATTAGAGGCAGTCCCTCTAATTTGCATGACGAGGTCACCCCTCCAAGTATTCATGCACGTGGATAATTCATGACCTATATTGGCTAATGGTAAATATGTTAAACAGTTTTTTTCAAGATAAACATAAGGCTTTTCAAACTATAAAACCAGTTTTACTAAGATATAACCGGGTTATCCAGGACTTAGTCTTTTCCGCTGCTTCATGCTTATATGCTTATGTTATTCATGCTTTTCTTTTATATTCGTGCACTGAGCGTTAGGCTCAGCCGTTTTCCTTTTCGTGTTCCCAAAATGGCAGGTACTCAGGGACGCTCGTAGACTTTAGGTGTACGTGCATATGGATTGGAAGCTTCCTAGCCTTCTTTACTTTATGCATTTCTTTATACTTTGATACTCATTTTCGTGGACATTGTTTAGTCCTTTCATTTATAGCACTTATGTTTGTGTGTGATGAGTTCTACTTTTGGGGTACCAATGTTTGATTCCGGTATTTCCTTTATGGTCATGTAATGTTTTATACATTTATCCTTGTATGCTTTGATGACACGCCATAATCACGCGTGACATTCCATTTAACAAAATGGGGTGTTACAATTATGGTATCAAAGCCAAGGCTTCGACCTGTCGGCTCTCAAAACACGATCTGTGATTAGTGGGTAGTCACTATGGTCTTCCTAGAACTGACAGTCTGTTTTCATGCATTCATCATTTTCATGCATACATATATATGTCGTTGTCGCACGTTTATGACTACGTAATGGTTGGTACAAGACTGGCCCTATTTAGTCGCATGGGTTTTATCGAAACTTTTAAATTTGGGACCAACCCATTGGCGTCCCCTCGCCATGTCTTTTGTTTTGAGTGAACTGACCATAGGCGTTCACTCTAGTGCATACAAAAGTTTTCATAAAACTGCATCATGCATTCATGTATTAGTTTTTCCTACATAAAATGTTTCTCATGATTTACTGGTATAAATTTTTTTTCATGTATATAGTTTATGTTTTAATCCGTTTAATTATGTATTTTATGTTATACTGTCAGATGGTTCTCACACGCGAGCAGGAACAACTCAATGCAGCAATCCAAGCTGCAATTCAAGCTATGCTTCCTCAGCTGAGGAACGAAATCAGGGCTGAGGTTCAGGCTGCCAACAACCAGCATCAACAGCCAGTACCTCCTCCTCCTCCTCCAGCAACATTGGTCACATGGCTGGAGAGATTCAATAAGCTCCGCCCTCGAGCTTTCGAGAGAACAGATAGCCCCAGTGAAGCTGAAAGCTGGTTGGCTCACATTGAGAAGATTTTCGATGCTATGGGTTGTGACCCCGTCTTCAAGTTGAGGTTGGCGTGCTACCGATTCGAAGGTGATGTACTATCATGGTGGATGGCACTAAAGCAGTCCGAGGGAGGTGATAATTGGGTGGCTGGTTTGACTTGGGCTCAGTTCAGGGATTTAGTGATGGGACAGTTCTTTCCCAAGGCTGAGCAAGACAAGCTGAAGAGGGAGTACCATAGGATCCGACAGAGAGCTGGGGAGAATAGCAACGAGTTCATACAGCGCTTTCTTCGCTTGGCTGGTTTCCTTGGTGCAGCAGCAGGTACTCCTGAAGAGCAAGCACACCACTTCAGGTGGGCTCTTCGTACATCGGTCGCAAACAACTTGGTGTGTGATACGTTCAACACGGTAGCACAAGTGGCCGATGCAGCACGTAAGCTGGAGATGCTGCAGGAAAGAGATGAGTTCGGGGAAGCAGAGAGACCCGATAAGAGGTAAACATTCGTATTCAAACGGTGACCAACCCGTATTCTTTCAGTATATGTAAATATTTGATCTCTTTAAATTGTATCTTCCAGGCGGAAGACTGGGGACCGGTCTCAGCCGGCTACTCAGCAGCAGCCTAATCAGCCCAAGGGAAACGGTCAGACTCACGATCGTTCTGCTACGGATAGGCGTGGAGGTAATGATAATTACCGTAGTAACGCTGGACACTCCAACAGCAGCAGGTCCTTATACTTACTCATTCTCTTATGATTACATGTTATAATTCTTAATTCTGAAACATTAGCAAATCTTCTACCAGGAATCATGGTAATGGGAGGGACCAGAACCCGAGAGGTTCATAGCCTAACCGTCCAGCTATCACTGGTATTCAATCTTACGATTATCCGCATTGTCCTTTGTACCTATTATCATGTCTCATGTATATTGTTTTTATCAGGCTCTCAGCCAGTCAGGACACCTGCTGGAGGGTATACTCATCCTCTTTGCTCTACTTACCACCGTAGGTACCCAGGGCCATGTCGCCGCTACAGCAACGCATGCTACAAGTGTGGTCTTCCCGGACATCGCATGAAGGATTGGCACAAGGGCGAGATGGAGGGTACATCGGGACATGCTGATACCAAGCCGCCTCCTACTAGTGGACGCGTTTACACGACATCTCGCAATCAGGCCAACAAGTCTACAGGTACCATCACTAGAATCTTGTATATGTATGGTCAAGCTGCATGTGTTCTGTTTGATACGGGTGCTACTCACAAGGTCATTTCTACTACTTATGCCAAGAATGTTAGGATACTCCCCATGCCACTAGAGAATATACTGAGTATTTCCACGCCTTTGAGAGACTCTGTACACATAACCCATGTGTACAAGAGCCTTCCACTAGAGTTTGACGACAAGGTTCGTCCCGTTGACGCACTTCCGCTGGACATGAATGATTTTGACATGATTTTGGGCATGGACTAGCTATCCAAGCATCATGCCGCCATAGATTGCCATTCATATCGAGTCATTTTTGGTGATGTTAATGCGCCAGAGTACATTCACAACGGGTTCGTACCCGGCAGGTCTGTACAGATCATACCAACCTTGCAAGCATGTGCATTACTTTCACATGGTTGTGAGGGTTATCTAGCTACTGTTCATGACATGGCTGCTGAATCACCATCAATTCAGGATCAGCCGATAGTGTCAGAATTTCCAGATGTATTTCCAAAAGAACTTCCGGGCATACCACCTACACGTGAAGTAGAATTTAATATCGAGCTCATCCCACGAGCTGAGCCGATTTCCAAGGCTCCTTATCGCATGGCTCCCATAGAGTTGAAGGAGCTGGAGGATCAATTGCAAGAACTTTTGGAGCGAGGCTTTATTCGACCGAGCGCATCTCCATGGGGCGCACGGGTCTTATTCGTTAAGAAGAAGGACGACAGCATGCGTCTTTGCATAGACTATCGCGAGCTCAACAAGATTACCATCAGGAATAGGTATCCACTACCACGTATAGATGATCTGTTTGACCAACTCCAAGGGGCCAAACATTTCTCCAAGAATGATCTAAGGTCGGGCTATCATCAGCTACGGGTTAAGGAGCAGGACATCGCCAAGACTGCTTTCCGTACACGCTATGGCCACTACGAATTTGTAGTCATGCCATTTGGCCTTACCAATGCTCCAGCAGTGTTCATGGATTTGATGAACAGAATCTTCCATGAATTTCTGGACAAGTTCGTCATTGTCTTCATTGACGACATCCTGGTTTTCTCTAAGTCCAAGGAGGAACACGAAGACCATCTTCGTACAGTACTACAGATTCTTCGCCAGAAACAGTTGTATGCTAAATTCTCCAAGTGTGAGTTCTGGTTAGACAAGGTGGCATTCTTAGGTCACATTGTATCAGCAGAAGGAATCACGATGGATCTAGCGAAGGTTGAGGCTATTACCAAGTGGCCAAGGCCGGCATCAGCGACTGAAGTCCGCAGTTTCGTAGGCTTAGCTGGTTATTACCGTAGGTTCGTGGAGAACTTTTCCCGCTTAGCACTACCATTGACCAAACTGATGCGGAAAGGGGAGAAATTCGTCTGGACTGAAGAACAAGAGAAGAGCTTTGAAGACCTAAAGCAGAAGTTAGTATCTGCACCGATTCTTACTCTCCCATCTGGTACAGGTAGATTTCAGATCTACAATGATGCATCGGGGAAGGGACTTGGTTGTGTTCTTGTTGATGCAAAAGTTGGGCGATCCTTGCTAGACCCGAATTAGGCTTAATTCGGGTTGGCTGGGCTCCGGCTCCTGCACCAAGTGAACTGTTTGGTTAGGATCCTGCACACTAAACAACACGCGTTAGGCTTACCATGGGAATGTTTCCCACGATTAGACTCCGGCGTGAGAGTAAGTAATCGGTTAGGGTTTTATGTGAGTTGAGAGTATAGAACGTAATACCTTTGTGGAACCCTTGGGGGTTCCTTTTATAGGCAGTGAAACCCTAGTGGGCTGCCACTGATACTTCGGCCCCAAGGAAAGGATAAGTACCAGAATTAGACTGATTGTTATCTTCTAATTATAGTGAGTGAATATCCTCTTCTTTGGGGTAAATCCTATTCCTAGACAGAATATGATTCTGTCTAACCCTGTACCGGCCACACCGGGCCGTGGGCCGCACACGTGTGTGCGGTTACTGTTCATCCAAGCCCATAAGCTTAAATGACATTATTCCCACCCATCTGTGATGGGCCGGATACGGGTAGTACCCGTGGGCCGGGTTCTTGACCCGGCTGGGGACTATACGTCATCATGTCCCCTCAGTCTAGTTGTTACAGCCGTAGGCGTAACCTCTAGACTATCAAGATGCTCTCCAGACATACCAACAGAAGACCTAGGGAATGAAAAATACTGAAAATTTTGCTATGGCCGCACGTGGCTGCCCGCATTAGGAATATTATTCTAATAGCACCTCAGCCGTACGTAACGGCCGAGAGAAATTAAATGTAGCATTGAATATGGTCTTACTTAAGACCGCATAACCCGACACAAGAATAAATGCATTAATGGTAGTCAACTAGTCAGCCGCACTTCTGCAAAAGTGCACCATTAATGCCCACCATTGAGCCACGTAAAACTGCAAAGAAGTGACCCGTGGGCCCCTTCTGATTTTGCAGAAGTGTCAGAAATCCCATCCGTTGGATAGGCGTGGTGGCCTACACGTGTCGAACATCCACGTTACCTCGGAAACTGAGGCAACCCTATATAAGAGTTGGTGTGTGTGTTTGTTACACAAACAATTCATCCTTCCTTCCGCCATTGTTATTTTCAAGCTTCAACCTCCAAAACTTTGCCTTATTTTCCACGGATTTCCTCCGCCGCAGGTTAGATCATCACGCCCTTCAAAACCTTTTTATAAAACATGGTAAAGGACAACCCACTTATCACGGATGTCCTTAACGTGATGTCGGCGGAAAAATACATCGACTTTCTGTCGAAGTATTACATTCCCGAAAGCGTACACCCCACCTATCCAGGTGAAGGTGAGGCAATTACGGATGCACCGGTGGGGAAAATAGGCGTGTACACGCGCCTATTTGATTCTGCCAATTACCGTATCCCCCTGTCCAAATTCTTGGTAGATCTGCTATTGTATTACGACTTCCACATAACCCAGCTTCACTGCATAGGGGCGTGTAAAATCAACCAGTTTGAAATTACATGCCATACCTGCGGAGTAACTCCAACCGTGAACCTTTTTAGGGCTTTTTACTTCCCCCAGCTAGTAAATGGGTGGCTATCATTTAAAAAGCGACTTGGGAACGCCCCCATGACATATAGGAAGCCTTTAGACTCCCTTAAGAACTGGTACGACCATTATTTCTTTGTTGATGAGAAGGTATTTCGTACCCCTTTCGTACTCAAAACCAAAGCACCCAAAGACTTTTCGCCCAAAGCCAAAGACTATAGTAGCAAAGACTTAAAAATACTAGATACGCACCGCACAGAATTCCATAGGAGGTTGCCGGAACACTTTATGTGCTTAGTAGGAATAAGCCGCCGCTACTTTGGGAGGGATGACTTATATCCGTGCTTCCTGACGGAACAGGGAGAGGGTAGGTTTACTTATACCTTCTAAATTTGAAATGTCATGCGTATTTGTAGAACCGTACTAACCCGTATACTTATAAATGTCCGCAGAAATGAACCTACACGGATTAATACGCCAGGGCGACCCAATGAAGGTGCCCAAAGGGTTCCGCCCTCTGAAGGAGAATGAGCTCCCCCTGCTGGAGGCGACCGCTGACCGCACCATGCCACTCGAAGAGACGTCCGAGCCTAGATCAGATGAAGGGGAGCCCATCATTGAAAAATCCCCATTGGACTTCCATAATGAAGATGGTGGAGAACTACTGTTGGAGGGGACCATGACCCACCAGGAAGATGAAAATGACTCCCTCAATGAAGACACCACTCAAGCTTCCGGGTCCGCCCCGATCACATCTAGGAAGAGAAAGACCACCAGGAGGGTGGCAAAGAAGATAGGGGATGAGGCCGGGGCCTCGAATGCTCCCCCAAAGAAACTGAGGAAGGACCATCCGCAGTACCAAGAGGGGAGTGGTACTGCGACTGCTCAAGCCGACTCTACCCCGCACATGGGAGAGCCATTCTGGCGAGCTACCCCCGTGAGCGCCGTAGCTCCTACTGGCCCAGAACCTGCAATTGATACCACGTAAGTACCCTTCGAATGTTAGTCGTGCCACTATACTTGTGAAATATATAATGCCTAAACAAAGTTTGCCATGTCAATAACAGGGCGCATCCGTCGACCGTAGCCCAAGAGGAAGAAATAGAGAGGAATCTATCCCCCGCACTAACTAACATACCCCCATCCCCTGCCGCGACACACGCCTAAGAGCCACACCACGAAGGGCCAGAAAATAGCCTGCGCCTAGCATGGAACCTCTCAAGTCTGACAAGGTTGGAAGCGGAATCTGAGTGCTCAGAATTCATCGAGCACATTACCCCTCCAGCCCTTGTACAAGACCTAGATGAGCTGGATCATGAATCCTTTCTGGAGCAGTTTTATGTGTCGTCTGCGCATCAAGTGACGGTGGGAGCCGCTCTAAGACGCCGCTTGATCAAGGCCCTTGCTAATGTGAAGCGGGCAGATAAAAAGATAGCTCGTCGTGAGGCAATGGTCGTGAAGAACGAGAAGACCATCGCGTCCTTGCAAGCAGCGCTGGTGACAGCCGAGGCTACAGTGAAAGAGCAAGCTTATCACGCCGACACCCGAGAAAAGCGCATTGCCGAGCTCGAAGCCCTTGTAGCCGCATCAAATGAGAAGGTATACTTTTGAAACCTTTATACATATACTGTTGCCTTGATTTTTTATTCGACCTAAGAAAAAAGTATATTATCCTTGTGATAACTCAAAGTTCTATATGCAGGTGTCTGCGGCCGAAGCTTCCACCAAGGCCGTAACCGTACAAGCCTTCAACATCGCCCAAGAGCGTGATGCGCTGAAGGATGAGCTAACACAGGTGCAGGCCAAGTTGGAAGAGCAAACTGCGACGACGGAGGAGGAGCTGAGCAAGATGGCCACAAGTTGTGCTGAAAGACTGTATCCTCCCCTGCTATCTGCCATAGCTGGACGCAGGTGGATGATTGGGCAAGGGATGCGCCTCGTCGTAAGCAAGGCCATGGAAGCTCCGCACCTACTGCAGGCATTTTCCGGGGTCGTATCTGATGGAATCAACCGTGGTAGACATGAGGGTTTGGTCAAAGCTGCAGAACTGATAGGTAAGAATGAAGACATCATGCAGCATCCATACCATAATCCCTCAGCTACGGACAACATGACCGCATCGATGAATGCATTGGCGGAAATCCAGCACCCTCTCCTGGATGAGCTTGAGGCACTTAAAGACGCTCCGAACGAGGCAATAATGTCCCGGCTTACTGCAGATCCCATCCCTTTGACATTGCCCACCTATGACCCCGCATCAAAAACGATGAAAGGTGAAAAGCTGCTTGTGGAAGCATTGGATGCGACTGCGGTCAAGGCACGGGATGGGAAGGATGCTCGCGGGGAGGCCCTCCGTGCTCTGATTGAAGAAGGAAAGAAGGACATAGGGGAATTCCTACCCCCCTTGTAATTTATCAGTTGTAAACATTTGTGATTTTTATTCGTCCGTGCATGTACACGGCTAAGACATATGTGAAATGACTGTCTTTTGTATGTAAGTCCGTGATGACCACGGCCATTTTGTTATTTATTTTGAAACTTGTGTATTTTTATTTTGTTAAATACCGTATACTGATACTGCAGGACATGTCACGTCTTACACAAAAGGAAAAAATACATTCAAGCCTATAATTTACTAGACATGCGACGTGCGTCTTTAATATGCAAAGCACTACATGAGTACGACATACGGAAACTTATCACAACGTCTTGTGAGTAAGGTGTCTAGTAAGGATACATGATCCGCGCCGCTGGGGTTGCATCCCTCTTACACGGCAAGTTGAATTAGTAGGTTCACTTAATCCTCTTACCCCACCTGGAGGCGTATAGTACATGTACGGTGATTTGAATGAATGCATATGAATGAAACATGACATATTAAAATAATAACCAAAATCCATATGAATAACAAAATCCTAAAAAATAATTTGCACAAAACAAGCCGTGTAGCTAGCTAGGCACCACGGCATTTTATTAGAACGTTTACATTTTTCTTTTTGAACAAGCATGACAAGTCCTAAGAAACAAAAAAGGAACCTAGACAAAACATAAGAAGCAAAACAGATAGAGTGCACGGATCTTCATTAAAGCCACATATGGTGAAGTACCCATGCGGAAGCCGTAGCTTTCAAAGATAGCACCTTTTGAGATTGGAGATGTTCCATGTGCGCTCCAGGTCGCGCCCATCCATATCACGTAACTTGTATGCACCTCGTCCCAAGGCTTCCGTGACCTCATACGGTCCTTCCCACTTAGGGCCCAGCTTTCCTGTATTCTCCGCTCGACTTGCTTCGTTAGCACGATAGACATAATCCCCCGGTCAGAAGGAAACACCTTTAACCTTAGCGTCGTAATAAGCCTTCATTTTAGCCTTGGACTTAGCCTCATTAATGGCTGCTATCACCCTTTTTTCTTCCAACAGATCCAGGTTGATTCGCAACTGTTCGTCGTTCGTGACAACATTAACCTCCGTCGTGCGGATGGTAGGCATCCCTATTTCTGCTGGTATAACAGCTTCAGTGCCGTAAGCCAATGCAAATGGAGTGTCTCCGTTGGCCGTTTTGATCATAGTCCTATGCGCCCATAGAACATGTGGTAGCTCGTCCACCCATTTGGCACTTCGCTCATCCAAACGTGCCTTGATGTCGTTTCCCAAGCTTCTATTCGCTCGCTCCACAAGGCCATTTGTTTGCGGATGGTTAACAGACGCGAAGCACCGCTTGATATTCAATGATGCACACCAGTCCTTGAATGGATTGTCCGCGAACTGTTTACCGTTGTCCGAGATGATTTCTCCTGGTAGGCCAAAACGGCACACAATATGCTCCCAAACAAACTTTTTAACTTGTGTGCCCGTGATGGATTTGACTGCCTTGGCCTTTATCCATCATGTGAAGTAGTCCATCGCGACAATCAAGAACTTAACTCCCCCCGCAGCTACAGGAAATGGTCCTGCAATGTCGATTCCCCACTTATAGAATGGCCATGGGGACGTGATAGGTGTAAGCTCTTGCTGCGGGTGCCACGGCACTGGTCTATGCACTTGGCAATCACTACACTTACGAATCATGTCGCGCGCGTCCATGTGCATGGTAGGCCAATAATATCCTATCCGTAACGCTCTAGCTACCACGGATCGTGGACCTGCGTGCATGCCACACAACCCTTCATGTATTTCACTGATTACATAGGTAGCCTGACGTGGTCCAACACACCGCAACCATGGCTGCAAGAAAGAGCGCTTATAAAGAATACCTTCTCGGAGTTCGAAGTGTTGCAACTTACTTCTGATGCGCCGTGCTGCTTTTTCCTCGTCCGGAAGGGTCTCACTAGTCGAATAGTTGATAATCGGGGTCATCCATGTAGGTCCATCCTCTTCAACTATGGTAGCGACCTCCCCTTCTGTTATAGACTTCTCATTGAGTATTTCCACCAAGACTTGCTTGGACAAGTGGGCGAAGCTTGTGGATGCGATCTTGCTAAGAGCGTCCGCCTTCTTGTTCTCACCTCTTGGCACCTGCTTGATGGAAAACTTGCTGAAAGACGTGATGAGTGACTTGACTTTCTCCAAGTATCGGATCATATTGTCCTCCTTAGCCACGTATCCACCTAGAATGTGGTTCGCGACAAGCCGTGAGTCCACGTAGGCCTCAAGTTTGCGAACTCCCATTCTAGCGACGATTTTTAAACCCGCAATTAACGCTTCATATTCTGCTTCGTTGTTGGTGGTCGTGAACTCTAAACGGAGGGCGTATGTAAACTCCATTCCTTCCGGATTTGTGAGGATGAGACCAGCTCCGGACCCATCCGTACACGAAGATCCGTCCGTAAATAACACCCATGGTTCTGTTGGAGTCTCGTCTTGTTTAACGATTGGTCCTTCCTCATCCGGCTTCTCTATCAAGAAATCTGCCAAGATCTGGCCTTTAACAGCCGTCCTTGGCCTATAAGATATATTATGCTCCCCTAATAGGATGCTCCGTTTTTGTAGCCTCCCTGCCACATCCGGTCTAGAGATGACTTGCTTTATTGGTTGGTCCGTAATGACTACAATTGGGTGCGCCTGTAAGTATCGGCGCAACCACTTTGTAGCAAACACTAGTGCCAAAACCAATTTTTCCATAGAGGAGTAATTCAGCTCCGGCCCTTGCAATGTTCTACTTATGAAGTGACCGGAGTTTGTATCGTATCCCTATCTGTCATGAGTACCGCACCTATTGCGCCATGAGTGGCTGAGAGATACATATTGAGTTCCTCCTTTGGCCGGGGAGCTACTAGCATAGGGAGAGATGCCAGGTGCTGCTTGAGTTGGCCAAAAGCTTCCTCGACTTCCTTTGTCCACCGGAAGTCCCTTCCTAATGCACTTCTTGAGTGTCTTAAATAGGGGTAATGACTTCTCTGTGGATTTGGATAGGAACCTATTAAGCCCGGCCAGCTTCCCATTTAAGGATTGCACCTCCTTCCGTGTCTGAGGGGATGGCAGCTGTATTACGGTGTCCGTTTTCTCTGGGCAAGGTTTGATACCATTTGGATCAATCATATATCCAAGGAACATTCCCTCAGTTGCCCCAAACGTGCATTTCTTTGGATTTAGCTTCATGTTAATCCTCCTCAGTGTGTCGAATGTCTCTTGGACATCCCGGAGAAGTGCATCCTCTGTATGACTTTTTATGACTAATTCATACACATAAACTTCCAGGTTGCGGCCTATCTGTGATTCAAAAGCTTTGTCCACAAGCCGCGGTATGTAGCACCAGCGTTCTTTAGTCCAAACGGCATTTTAGTATAGCAATATACGCCCTGACTCGTATGGAACGCCGTTTTTTCTGCATCCTCCTCCGCCATCTGGATCTGGTGGTATCCTTTATATGCGTCTAAGAAGCACTTAAAGGGATATCCACATAGGGATTCCACCTTCCAGTCAATCTCCGGTAACGGGTAACAATCCTGTGGACAGGCTTTGTTCAGATCCGTGAAATCCACACACATGCGCCAACTTCCGTCATGTTTTTTGACCATGACCGGATTGGATAACCACTCGTGGTAGTATACCTCGCGCATGATACCTGCATCTACTAGTTTCCGTACTTCCTCCAATATCACTCGGCTGCGCTCAGGCGCCTGGCCGCGCTTCTTTTGCTTGATGGGTTGGTACCCCTGGCGGATCTGGAGCTTATGTTCTGCTATCGCGTGTGGCACGCCTGTCATATGCTTTGGCTCCCATGCGAATATATCTAGGTTTTCACTTAAAAGAGAGCACATGGCCCTTTTGCCGCTATCTGAGAGCGCCCCCCTATGGATATCTCATGTTCCGGGTAGTCAGGATGGATTGCCACCTTCCAATTGGGAGGTGGTGATCCATCCTTGGGTGGAACTGGTGGAGCCGGTGTTGTTACGGTATGACACTCGGATGCTGGTACGATTGTGTTGTAAATGGTGACGATTCCTCCCTCAACAGGGAACTTGATCATTCCGTGTGCCGTGGAAGGTACTGCCCGTATAGCCAGAATACCTGGTCTACCTATGATCCCATTGTATGGAGAATGTGAGCGTATCACCATGAAGTTCATCCACGCCGTAGTGGAGTGTTCCTCATTCCCAATGGTTACGAGCAGACGTAGTTGCCCTATCGGCCAGATAGTGTCTCCACTAAAGCCAGTGAGCGGCGCCGTGGCCGGTACTAATTGGCTTCTTATTTCTGGTCGTAACTGCACAAAACAGTGTTCGTACAGTACTTCTGCCGACGACCCTCCATCCACATACATGCGACGAACATTGTGTGTTCCAATGCTTATCTCAATAGTGAGAGGCGCATCAATCACATCGCTTGCTGTGATGGGAGGGAATGAGATTTCCCTGCCGCGTGAAAATTTTTGGCCAATTTTCTGCCTCGTGCGACGTTTTCTGGATTGGATCATGTATATGGTCGAAGGTTTGTCCTTTTGGGGATCCTTCTTGTCATACTTCTTGTTGTCTTTTCCATCCTTCCAATCCTTAACCAAATGCTTGAGTTTACCTGATTTGATCAGTGACTCAATTTGCTTCTTGAGCTGGATACACTCCTCCGTACCATGGCCCTTCTCATTATGGAACTAGCAGAAGCGATTTCCTTGCTGACGGTCCGGCGGAGTTGTCATTGGGGGAGGCCTCGGAAAATTTGCCCCTTCCGTCAGTAAGATGTCCCGGTAGGACATCTTTAGGGGGGTAAACTTATCGTCCGGCCGTCCTCCTTTGTTTTGGCTCTTATAGTCTGAGCCCCTGCTATTGTTCTGTTTGCTTTGACGGCCCGACTGTCTCCGGGACTGGTCGTTTGACCGGTAGCCGTTTCCTTTGGAAGGGTAAGCCACGGCCACCGCTGTTTCTCCCTCTATGAAATTTCTGACCCTTTCCATGAGGTCATCCTATCTCTCTAGACGCTTGTCATTGAGACGCCTGATCAATTCCCTGTCTGTTATGACGTGCATATAGTCAGAGATTTTCAGGAGTTCCGGCATTGTCTTAGTGCGCGTGCATTCGTCATTGAAGCGTTCATTGAAGGCTTATGTGGACTCCCCCGGCCTTTGTTTGACAGTTGCCAATGAGACCGGATCCCTATTATACTTCTTCCGCTGAGTATAATTGTTTTTGAACGCAATGCGTAGTTCCATGAAACTATCAATGCTTCGTGGAGGGAGTCCCTCAAACCAGTCGCGAGCATTGCCGATCAAGGTTGAATTGAACATTTGGCACTATATAGGCATGGGCCATCGCTCAATTTTAGCCTGTGTGTCAAATATTTTGAGGTGATCGTCCGGATCACCAGTTCCATCATAGGTCTTGACACACGCCGGCATGCGACGTTTTGTGTCCTCGGAGTAGTTCCGTATACGGAGAGTGAATGGGTCTTCCCTGGGATCCGCCCATGGTCGGGTGAGCCTAGGGTCATCCCATGGGTCACACCACGGACGGGAAAGATCCTCCGCTTCTTCCTCTCGATAATAGGGGCCACCATAATACTCATCATTGTTTGGTGGCGGTAGAGGGGTACGCCTAGGTCGGCGACGCTTGGGCGGATGGTCATCTGAGTCCTTTCCTGATGGATCCGGAGACGGGGGTGGTGCCCCATCCCTTGGGTGAGGACCACTCTTTCGAGAAGAGCCAGGAGTCTTCTTCCCCGTGTCCATCCTATCCCACACACTTGTGCGGCGAGCGGCTCTGGTCATCTCTCGATCTAGTCGCTCGGGTGAACCGTCGGACTTCTCTCCCCCCCTCTCGAGACTGCGTTAGTTCCTGTATGAGGCGATCTTCTATGCGCTCGAACACATTCCTAGGTTGAGGATTTTCCTCAAAGATGCTCTGCTTCTGAGGCCGGGTTTTCCTTTTCCTCTGATTTTGGGAAGAGGTGATTGGTCTGGTATTGCCAAAGTTGAGTCTATATTGGAGGATCCTCCCTAGATTCAACCTTGATGCAATCCCTGGGACGATCCTATCAAAGTTCTGCGTGAGAACTCGAGTGAGATCCTCCTCGCTGAGTGGTTGGACTTCTACTTCCTCCTGAATCGATGGTCTGCGCGGCTCCTTGTTAGGAGGATTGGGCGCACTCCCTGGATCAGGGTTATCCAGGGTTGAAGTAGGTGGGGGTGTTATGGAGATCGTGCTCGTCACCCCCATGGGCTTAAAACCACCACGGTTACCCGGTCCGCCCACAGGGCGGCTAGGAGATTGATTGGGGATGAGTATCCCTTCCCCTTGGGACTTCCGATTTCCAAGATTTGTGTTCCTGGGATTAGCTTGCGGATGCCCCTTCGTCATTGGAAATTCAAGATGAGGTTTTGCTCTAGCTTAGTGTAATGGGTCCCGTGGATGGCGCCAACTTGTTGATGCAAAAGTTGGGTGATCCTTGCTAGACCCGAATTAGGCTTAATTCGGGTTGGCTGGGCTCCGGCTCCTGCACCAAGTGAACTGTTTGGTTGGGATCCTGCACACTAAACAACATGCGTTAGGCTTACCGTGGGAATGTTTCCCACGATTAGACTCCGGCGTGAGAGTAAGTAATCGGTTAGGGTTTTATGTGAGTTGAGAGTATAGAACGTAATACCTTTGTGGAACCCTTGGGGGTTCCTTTTATAGGCAGTGAAACCCTAGTGGGCTGCCACTGATACTTCGGCCCCAAGGAAAGGATAAGTACCAGAATTATATTGATTGTTATCTTCTAATTATGCTGAGTGAATGTCCTCTTCTTTGGGGTAAATCCTATTCCTAGACAGAATATGATTCTGTCTAACCCTGTACCCGCCACGTCGGGCCGTGGGCCGCACACGTGTGTGCGGTTACTGTTCATCCAAGCCCATAAGCTTAAATGACATTATTCCCGCCCATCTGTGATGGGCCGGATACGGGTAGTACACGTGGGCCGGGTTCCTGACCCGGCTGGGGACTATACGTCATCAGTTCTCATGCAACATGGGAAAGTGATCGCGTACGCTTCCCGGCAGCTTAAGCCTTATGTGGAAATTTACCCTACGCATGACTTGGAACTTGCAGCAGTCGTGTTTGCATTGAAGATA
Organism: Glebionis coronaria; assembly: GCA_025667525.1. NCBI lineage: Eukaryota > Viridiplantae > Streptophyta > Magnoliopsida > Asterales > Asteraceae > Glebionis > Glebionis coronaria. Next base: position 6,431,110 of record CM046882.1, on the reverse strand, counting down.
TGGAGGCACTATTTGTATGGAGAATCATGTGACATTTTCACGGACCACAAGAGCTTGAAGTATATCTTCACTCAGCGTGAATTGAAAATGAGACAGAGGAGATGGTTAAAGCTGTTGAAGGATTATGACATTAATCTGTAGTATCATCCCGGCAAGGCAAATGTAGTGGCAGATGTACTTAGCAGGAAGTCCGAAATGATAAACGGCATTAAAATTGAGGAGGAAATCATAAGAGACTTGGAGCGACTAGACATAGAGATCATGATACGTGGACAACACGGTTACTGGGCTAATCTTAGAGTGGAACCCGAGTTACTCTCTAAGATCAAGGAAGCTCAGAAAGTTGATGGAGAAATCTGGGCGATAATTCAGAATTTGGAGAAGCAGACAGAATTTCGAGTAGATGCAGATGGTATCTTATGGCAGGGCACGAGACTTTGTGTTCCTGATGATGAAGAACTCCGGGAAGCATTGTTAACTGAGGCTCATAGCTCCCCATTCTCTATCCATCCTGGTTCGACCAAGATGTACGATGACATCAAGCAGTACTTTTGGTGGAGTGGTATGAAACAGGATGTTGCTACTTACGTCCCCAAATGTCTTACCTGCCAGCAGGTTAAGATCGAGCATTAGCGGTCTGGCGGTCTTCTTCAACCGTTAGATATTCCAGAGTGGAAGTGGGACAAAATCACCATGGATTTTGTTACTGGTCTTCCGCCGACAAAGAAGAAGCACGATGCAATTTGGGTTATCATTGATCGACTTACCAAATCAGCTCATTTCGTACCGATCCGCAAGGAAGATTCGGTCAGTAAACTCGCCGATACTTATAGAAGGGAGATCATGAGACTTCACGGTGCTCCATCTAGCATAGTCTCAGACAGAGATCCTCGTTTCACTTTGTGATTCTGGAGAAGTCTGCAGAAGGCTTGGGGTACACAACTTAAGCTTAGCACGGCTTTTCATCCTCAAACAGACGATCAGTCGGAGCGAACGATTCAGACATCGGAAGACATGTTGAGGTCATGTGCGTTGGAATGGACGGGTGATTGGGACGATTATATCTGTTTGGTGGAGTTTGCATACAACAACAGTTGGCACGCAAGTATCAAGTGTGCTCCTTTCGAGATGTTGTATGGCAGAAGGTATCGCGCCCCAATCTGCTGGGATCAAGTTGGTTAGCGAACACTTAAAGGACCAGAAATGATAGAGCTGACTAATGAGAAGGTCGCAGTAGCTAAGCAGAAACTGCAAGAAGCACGGTCACGTCAGAAGAGTTACGCAGACAAGCATCGTAGGGACTTACATTTTAACGTAGGAGATCACGTTTTCCTTAAGGCTTCGCCGGCACTGGTGTTAGACGTTTTGGAATAAAAGGGAAGCTCAGTCCTCGATTTATCGGACCGTTTTATGTCATTGAACGAGTCGGTGAAGTATCTTACCGTTCTGCATTACCTCTGCAGCTTTCTCATGTTCACGATGTGTTTCATGTGACCTTACTTAGAGGGTACAAGTATCATCCCCTTCACATGGTTCAGTATCCACTGGAACAGATTCGTGAAGATGTCACTTTCATAGAAGAACGCGAACGAGTTCTTGACAGACAAGAATGAGTCATGAGAAGGAAGACGATTCCATTCGTCAAAATCCTTTGGAGGGATCATCCCGAGCGGGAAGCCACTTGGGAAACAGAGGAGTCTATCCGGGCTTCTTACCCTTATTTCATATTTAGAATTCGGGTATGTTCTTCTTTTCCAGTTTACTTTATCTTTAATTCAGGGACGAATTATTCTTTTTAGGGGGGAAGAGTTGTAAAACCTGCATGCTTTTACCATAAATAGTACCCTTACGATCGTACGTACATGATTATAACTTTCCTTTTATAGCATGTTTACGTTTCACGAACAAGAATTACAAGTATTACGTACGTGTTATAACACGATAAGTATTTATTACGTATTAAGACACGATAATTATTTCAATAATAATTATAATCACGAACATACGAACATGAAATCATGAACGTAAATAATCACGAGCTTAGTATTACGTATTTATGTATATTTATTAAGATCATGAATAAATATAATATGATACGAACGATAACTATTAAATCACGTAAAACACGAACACAATAACACACTAAATATTAGACACAAGAAAACGTATGGGTTACCCCATGTGGGCCCCCTTACCCACGGCTAGAAGCAAAGAAAAGGGCGAAGCCCATTGATTTTTACTAAACAAGAAAAAGGGAAAAACTACTTTCATAATTACAAGAATTAGAAAATAATCAAAAACCCTAATCTCTTTTTTTGCTCTCTCCTTGGCCGCCGGGTATAACACACACCAAGGGTATGTTTGGTTGATTTTTGGTGTTCGATTTATTGCAAGGTTGTTAGTGTGTTCATCATCCTTTGATTCATGTGATCAGTATATCTTTAAACCTATTTTGCTTTATGTTTTATTTAATCAAGACCTCATGAAATCATGAGTTATTTAATAACAAGTAAATACATGTTAATAAAATCATGAGGGTAAATTTATTTGGGTTTAAGGGGTGTTTGTTTGTGGTCGACGCAAGGAACCGAGCCCCAAGGGGGGGTCTCGACTTGTTTTGATTCACACCAACCGAGACCTCAAGGTCTCGGTGTGGTGGTTTTGTGTCTCGGCCGCAAGAGGAAAAGGGACCCCGACCTCGGTCGGGGTATGTTTTGGCTCGGGTGGGTGTCGGCTAGAACAAAAAACACCACCGGCTTATGCCGGTGGCTAAATATGGAAAGTAGGGGGAACCCCTAGCCGCGGCAGCCAGGGGGAACCACCGGCTAGCCGGTGGGAACTTTTGCTAGCCAGTGGCTAGACTTGACCAAGGGTGCGTTTGTGACCGGTTCACGTGTTCCGGTTCACGGGGTTCATAAATACGGTTCACGATATGTTTAGATAAAAACACGGGTTCGGTTCATGGGTTGTTTCTACAAGGTTAACTATTTTTAAAAGTTTATTTTTACAAGAATTAAATCAAATTAATTAAAACATGTACATGATTAATTTAATTTATACCATGACTTAGGTTATTAATATTAGTATTAATACATGAATTTTAACCTAAGTAATTATCATTTAATTAGACTATATAAGTAATTAATTATTAAAATCATGACTTATAATTAATTAATTTACATGACTTAGGTTATATTATTAATAGATAATAATAAATGTTCTAACCTAAGTATTTTTACCTTTATTTAATTAAATCATGTTATATTTAATTAAATACTTTAACCTATAGTTTATTTAATTCACATGAAATAATTAATAAACTATACTATTTAATTACATGACTTAGAATATTAATCAGTAAATACTTAAGCTTATATAATTAGCTTAATAATCCAGCTTATTTCTAATTATGGAAACTTTCTATTTTTAAAAACTTATTTAATTAAGGCAGCTAATCTATTTATGGAAGCTTTCTATTTTTAGAAACTTATCTATTTTAAGCAGTAAATCTATTTTTGGAAACCTTCTATTTTTGGAAACTTTCTATTTTTGGAAACTTTCTATTTTTGGAAACTTTCTATTTTTGGAAACTTTCTATTTCTGGAAACTTTCTATTTTTGGAAACTTTCTATTTTAGGAAACATGCTATTTATTTTTAGAAAGTTACTTATTAATACACATCAAGTACAATAATACATGAAATACAAGAAATACTTAAACAGAATAGACAGAATACATGATAAACACAATATAAAGCTTTAATTAGTAAAACATGACATGAACATATAAAACAAGTTAAGTCATGATATAAAACCAGTTACGTATTCAGTAATCAGATACTTATACACGTATGTGTTTATGTAGCATTAGTGATACCGAAGTAGGACTCTCATCCGTTCGTCTTCTTCGTTCACTGGACACAAGGTACGGATTCTCCGTCCTTTCAGTATGGACATTCTTCCTTATTAGGATTTCCCGTATGCAGCCAACTGTTTTCCCAAGTATATGTTTTATATGTTTTTGAATTGCTTATATTTAATTAGAATACCTAAAGCCATATACATGCATGACCAGTTTCACCTAGTTATGGAGGTACCATAACCATAACACTAGAGGCACCAGTGTTATGACTTCACCACGACGGAGTGATAGCTCGTGGCGTCCCTTCAGCTTTTGGCCATATTATTATTATTAGGTGGGGCGTATGGGTGCATCCTAGTTTACATATTTTCAGCAGATTATTCAGGTGAATGTGGTGTGTGCCTTGCATCCTTCACAAGGAGCTGATCCCTCTTACCCAAACCAGTATATTAAATTAGAGGCAGCCCCTTTAATTTGCATGACGAGGTCACCCCTCCAAGTATTCATGCACGTGGATAATTCATGACCTATATTGGCTAATGGTAAATATGTTAAACAGTTTTTTTCAAGATAAACATAAGGCTTTTCAAACTATAAAACCAGTTTTACTAAGATATAACCGGGTTATCCAGAACTTAGTCTTTTCCGCTGCTTCATGCTTATATGCTTATGTTATTCATGCTTTACTTGTATATCCGTGCACTGAGCGTTATGCTCAGCCGTTTTCCTTTTCATGTTCCCAAGACGGCAGGTACTCAGGGACGCTCGTAGACTTTAAGCGTACGTGCATATGGATTGGAAGCTTCCTAGCCTTCTTTACTTTATTCATTTCTTTATACTTTGATACTCATTTCCGTGGACATTGTTTAGTCCTTTCATTTACAGTACTTATGTTTGTGTGTGATGAGTTCTACTTTTGGGGTATCGATGTTTGATTCCGGTATTTCCTTTATGGTCATGTAATGTTTTATACATTTATCCTTATATGCTTTGATGACACGCCATAATCACGCGTTACATTCCATTTATCAAAATGGGGTGTTACACAATAGGAACTCCCTTCATCACTGGTCTTGCTGCAAAAAAATCTCTTTGGATCTGCAAATTTTCTTCAATTTCTTCTCTCCTTTCATTTGAGACAAGTCTCATAGTATTTTCTTCACAAACTCTTAACCAAATTGGATAAGCCCGAAACTCCAATTAAGCAAAGGATAGCTTCATCAACTTGTCATAGGTCCATCCACCTTGATGAAACCTAAGCAACATAAAGTATAGCTCTCTTTTATCCCTCTTGAGCTCAGAAAACACTTTGCTGGCCTTGTGCTTCAAAATTACTTTGCAGTATTCCTGCACTCTTAACAAGATCTCCAATCCCCATATTTGTCTAGTGATGGACATATCTGGATGCTCTATTTTCTTGTTCTCCCATGCAAAGTACACCTATCTAACTTTAGGCATATCAAAATCCACTTTGCCCTTGAACTCTCTTAGCCTCTCCTTGGCTAACTCATCCTCGCCATACTCCAACCTTTCTGGATCCTCTATTATCATTACACTGGATCCAGAGCTCTCATCATCATCACTACCATCTTTTTCTTTCTTTGTGGTAGCCCAATCTTGTTCTTGCAGTCGTGCAGCCAAAGCTTGATCAAATTGTACATGGGCTGCATCCTTTGGCACCTCAACTTCTACTAAAATTGTTTTACCCTTGTCTTTTGCTCCAATAGCTGGTAAAGTAGTTGTTGGTACCTGTGTTGTAACTTCTCTAATGATAACTGGTGGTTGGGATACACCAATCATACCTGTGCACTTGTGAACGCCTTCTCTGCTCTTGTCAGCGCTCAAACTCTAAACATCAACGGCCGACTTTGTAACCTGTTCCATCATCTCCACAAATGATAGCTTCTTTGGAGTGATCAATGAGACATCAATAACAGGCTTCTCCTTCAAGCTAGTCAATGCTTCATCAATTTCCACCTGTTTAGTACCAAAAGAACCACCTTCTTCTTCCTGTGAGCCCTTGTCACTCAAGTTGAAAGGTTCTATTGGTGCATCTTCCTCGCCTTTGTAAGAATCCTCCCCTGATGAAAGGACTCTTGCTTGCCTCCTCCTAGCTTGGGCAGTCTTCAAAACAACTAGTCTCTCCCTCAATTGCTTGAGTTCAAGACCCTGACCTGTGACAATCTGTACAAGGTCTGCATTTTGCTTTTGCAAGCTAATGCAAACTGCCGTCAATTCCAAAAGAGTATAAGGTTCCAGTCTGCCCTCCTCTAGGATGGTAATTTGACCTCCCAAAACAGATTCATGGGGCATAGATGGGGTCTTAATGGTGTTGGGACTGTCTTGACCTGCATCTAAGCTAGAGCCAATAGTCCCAGTCCCACCCATGTCATCAACCACACTTGTGGTTGTGGTTCTATCTGCTACATGGCTAGGACCACCAGAGGAGAACACTCCAGCATTCCTTTGGTGTTTTTCCAACCTATAGTCTGGGGTGTAGAAGAGGAAGTGGAGTGAGGGTCTGTTTGGGTGTAAGGGGGTGTTTGGGTTTGTGATAAAAGGGTGTCAGCGTTTGGATTGGTAGTGTCAACGCCTACATTTTGAGTGTCAGCGTCGAATGGTTGTGGGTCAAAATCCATATGCTGGGGTGATGGAGGTTGTTCAGGCAATGGGTCTGGTTGAGGTTGAGGGTTTGTTTTTGCCTCATTGACAGCAATCATGGTTGGGGTGAGTGGTAGGTCTCTGTATAGTTCAATGTTCATATTTCCAAAAATTGTTTTCTTTTGAACAGAGATCGTATAAAAATTGTCAAGATCCCTAGTGCAGTATCCTTGCAAGTCAAAAACCATTTGTAAGAACCTAGGGTAAGCAAGAGTCATCTTGTTACCCTTATTGTGACACATGCCATCAAAAATCATTTTTGAAAAATTATAATTTTGCCCAGTTGCAAGACACATAATGGCACTCCTAATTGAACGGTTGATTTCATTGTGCGAGCATTTGGGACGCAAACATTGAAGGATGACATGTATAAGGTACTTCCGAGCAGGGGGGAATTGTTGTTTTGTATACTTATTTAAGTGGCCTACTAGGGGCAAATTATACCTCAAAGCTCGAAGTCCTTGCTCTAGCTCTACAAGGGGAAGGGTGGTTATACCATCAACATCATTAATGTGCAAAGCTTGGCAAACCAAAGCTTCAGTAACCACCCATGGAACCCCATGGACAGTAGCAGTCAATGTAATCACTCCATTAACTGTTGAGGAACTTACAGTGTTCCAAAACTGTTTAATGTGTGTGATAGGGAAAAGAGGAGTATGTGCAAGTGCATACCTTAATGGGGACGCATTCAAATACCCAACCATCTGAGTATACTAGGGAAACAGAGTATTATCAGCTTCCAAAAAAGCCACCATGTTGTGTTGACTTCTGAACCCCAATTCCAATAGAGCAGGTTTAAACTTTGGTGCCATGAATAGTGATGCAAGAAAACTGTAAAGTTATGGAGGTATGAAGGTTTGAGAGTTTTTAGTTAGACAAGAATAGTAGTTACCCTGTTTGAAAGAAATTAGCCAAATTTATAGGAGAGGTGAAAACATGCGATTGGTTAAAATATGAGGCAGCTATTCTCAAAAAATAATGATTAAAATCTTAAAAAAAATATAACTTATCTCATACATTAATTAAAAGTTACCAACTCCTAAAATTACGGCCCATATTTTCGTCAAAAATAACAACAGGGTAGTACCCAATGTTTGTCAACGGTCCAAAACTAAACATCAGCGTCTAACGGCTATAATCTTATCAGTGTTGGAAATTTGCCATGTCAGCGTTCAAATTGGTCTTATCAGCGTTTGGAAAGAAAAATGTCAGCGTCCAAAAATAAAAATAATTAAAAATAAAAAGGACCTTAACAAAGTAGTTTACCCTAGTGAAGATAACTCATAGACTGAAAATGACTACAGGGTGGCAAGCACTGTCCAATCATGCACACTTGCTTAAGCAAGATAGACATAATTGTCCTCAAGTGTCCCTTGCTAACCAAAGTTCTTAACAATGAAGTTACCTCATATAAACCTTGTGTAACTTCCCAGGTAAGCCCAATAAAAAAGTTCCCAAGTCTCTGAACCGAACAAAACCAATTCTAGGCCAAAAAGTCTTGGCAGCGTGCACAGTATATCAACTTTGCATGCTACAGTGCCTCACGATTTAGAAAACTAACTCGTACTCACCAGTGGACACAGTCTAGAATTGTGATAAGAGTATTCTAAGAATACCCAAAAATCCTAAAGGTTCCCTAAAACTCCCCTTAACCTATGATATACAAAGTTGACAAATAAAAAGTATGAAATAAAAATTTATGTCAAGATAGGAATGTAAACATTCCAACCATCATCCATAAACTTGAACACATTCCTAGCAGCCAAAAGATCCATAAGTTTGTATCCATTTGTACAATGTTCATACTGCCTGCATGATTAGATCAAAAACCACAAAACTAACATATTGCTGTCAGCGTCCATTTTAACACTTATCAGCGTTAGAAAAATAAAGTGGAAAACCTAATCTTGAACAAAGACTAATAATAGTACACATCATGTACAAACTATACAATGATTTCAAAAACACATTTAGGTGAGATTGATCATTCCAATACTTGTTACCAAGTACTGGAACCTCCCAACATCAAAAGGTTTAGTTAAAAGATCAGCCACATTTTCTTTTGTGTCTACCCTATATGGATGTATTAAACCTTTTTCAAAACAATCTCTTATAAAATGATGTCTAATTGCGATGTGTTTTGTTTTAGAGTGATGTACAGGATTCTTAATAATGCATAATATACTGTTATTATCTACAAATATCTTGGTATGCATAAAATTATACCAATAATCCAACAGCTGGTTTTGTATCCATAGAACTTGTCCACAACAAACAGCTGCAGCAACATATTATGCTTCAGTTGTAGAGTTGGCCACCACTGTTTGTTTCTTGCATTGCCAAGATATCAATCTGCTCCCAAGAAATTGGCATACACCAGTTGTGGATTTCCTATCAGACTTATCACCTCCATAGTCACTGTCTGAATAGCCAATAAGCTCCAATGGAGAATCCTTTGGATACCATAATCCCAAGGTGAGATAGCACCTAAGGTATCTAAAGATTCTTTTGACAGCATGAAGATGACACTCTTTGGGAGTTACCTGATGGCGTGCACATGCACACACACAGCAAACATGATGTCAGGTCTAGAAGCTGTAAGATACATCAATGACCCAATCATGGATCTATAATGCCTGACATCCACATCTTTTCCATCTCCAGTCTTTCCTCAAGGGTGTTCCCTATCCATGTGTGTGCTAGCCCGTTTTTCTTGTGGAGAAAAACCAAACTTCTTCAAGATTTCTGCTACATATTTATCTTGAGAGATAAAGATACCATCTTCTTTCTATTGGACTTGTAAACCCAGAAAGAAGTTCATCTCTCCCATTGCACTCATCTTGAACTTGTCTGTCATGAGCTTGGAAAAGTCTTCACTCGTCTTTGGATTTGATGAACCAAAGATAATGTCATCCACATAGACCTGAACAAGCAGAAAATCCTTACCAATCTTCTTGGTAAATAAGCTCTGGTCTATGGTGCCCCTCTTAAATCCATTGTCCACCAGGTAGGTGGACAATGTTCTATACCATGCTCTTGGGGCTTGATGAATTCTATACATTGCTTTCTTGACTCTATACACTTTATCTGGATGCTCTGGATCTTCAAAACCAGGAGGTTGCATTACATAAACCTCCTCTTCAATTATGCCATATAGAAAAGCACTCTTCACATCCATCTGATAAACTGTGAAAACCATGCAAGAAGCATAGGCTATGAAATTCCTTATTGCTTCAATCCTTGCAACAGGTACAAAAACCTCTTCATAGTCTATTCCTTCTTCTTGTGTATAGCCTTGAGCAATTAAACGTACCTTGTTTTTTTACCACAATACCTCTTTCATCTTTCTTATTTCTAAGAACCCAACGTGTCGCAATAGGTCTAACATACCTTGGACAATCCACTAACTCCCAAACATCTTGAATAGCAAACTGGTGAAGCTCATCCTGCATTGCTTCCACCCAACTTGGTTCTTTGAGAGCATCAAAAATCTTCTTGGTTTCCTGTTGTGACAGAAAACAAGCAAACAAACATGCCTGAACAAGTTGGGTATCAACCTTATTGTGGATATTGGCAAAGAAACCTCCTTGAGTCTGATGAGACCTTCTTGTTTGAACAAGAGACAAAACATCACCAATGATTAGGGAAGGAGGATTATTTTTGACAGTAGAAGTAAGTGTTCCTCCCACAAGCAGTGTGTTGTCTTCTATTTCATTTTCCATGTTGCCAATATCAACTTCATATCCACTTCCATCCTCACTTGAATGAACCTCTTGATGAAGTATGGAAGGTTCACCTTGTTCAAAAGTATTGGAAGAGAATAAATGTCCATACAGGTTGTCAGCGTTTGAGCTATCAGCGTCTGCATTTAACCTGCCAGCGTCTGATTTGCCTTTATCAGCGCTTGAAGATTCATGCATGTTTTCATCAACGGGCCTTTCTTGTGGCCCTTCTTCCTCCTTTTCAACAGCAGAAGCTTGTGCAAATCCATCAGTCCATATAGGAATGGTAACATACTCAAGTATGGGGTCTGACTTAATTGCATGTGATCCTTCTTCCTTGTCAACCTGTTTACCTGCAATCTCAACAATAGGTTCTTCCACATCATTTGAATCCTTTTTCACAATGTCTGGATTAGTAACAGGCATATAATTCAAGGTTCTAGATAATGGCTCTAAATCAAAGAACCAATCTGGTCCACTCTAAGGATCACTTGGTTTACTTTCTAAAAAGAGAGAAGTGCAAAAATCATCCTTGTGGTATGTCGAAAAATCGAATTACATCCTTCGTTAACTTTTTGGACAACAGCCATCCCTCCGTTAGTGCGCGGGGCACAATACATCCCTCATGGACTAACTGTGCAAATGTTTTCTCGTTAAAAATTAACAAAGTTTAAAAGAGAGGGTATTCTTGTCTTTTTCTTTTCCCAGGGATGTATTGTGAACCTTATCATAAATAGTTTCCAAAAAAAATTTATTTTTGAAAAAAAAATTATTTTCAGAAAAAATAAGTTTTATTTTCTCGAAAAAATTTTTATTTTCAAAAAAAAAAATTATTTTCGCAAAAAAAAAGTTTTATTTTCTAAAAAATAAGTTTTATTTTCGAAAAAAAAAGTTTTATTTTCGTAAAAATATGTTTTATTTTCGGAAAAAAAGTTTTATTTTCCAAAAAATGGTTAATGTTCGAAAAAAAAGTTTTATTCAAAAAAAATTATTTTCGGAAATAAAAGTTTTATTTTCTAAAAAATAAGTTTTATTTTCGAAAAAAAAAGTTTTATTTTCGAAAAAAAAGGTTTTATTTTCGGAAAAAAGTTTTATTTTCGAAAAAATGGTTAATTTTCGAGGAAAAGATAAAACTTTTTTTTTAAATAATTTTTTGTTTCGAAACAAGTTTTTTTCAAGAATATTTTTTTTAAAATAAATCTTTTTGAAAAAATTAATAAAATATTTCGAAACAAAAAATTTTAAAAAGAAAGTTTATGTTTTCGAAACAAACATTTTTTCAAAAAATTAAACTTCTTTTTCGAAAAAAAAGAATTATTTTTCGAAAAAAAATTAAATTCTTTTTTCAGAATTTTTGTTTCGCTAAAAAGAGTTTAATTTTTGTTTTGCTAAAAAAAAATTTTCCCGAAAATAAAACATATTTTTTCGAAAATAAAACTTTTTTCCGAAAATAAAACATATTTTTTCGAAAATAAAACTTTTTTTTCGAAAATAAAACTTATTTTTTAGAAAATAAAACTTTTTTTCCGAAAATAATTTTTTTTGAATAAAACTTTTTTTTTCGAAAATTAACCATTTTTTCGAAAATAAAACTTTTTTTCCGAAAATAAAACATATTTTTTCGAAAATAAAACTTTTTTTTTCGAAAATAAAACTTATTTTTCCGAAAATAATTTTTTTTTCCGAGAATATAAAACTTATTTTTTCTGAAAATAATTTTTTTTTTTTAAATAATTTTTTTTTGGGAAACTATTTATGATAAGGTTCAAAATACATCACTGGGAAAGGAAAAAGACAAGAATACCCTCTCTTTTAAACTTTGTTAACTTTTAACGAGAAAACATTTGCACCGTTAGTCCATGAGGGATGTATTGTGCCCCGCGCACTAACGGAGGGATGGCTGTTGTCCAAAAAGTTAACGAAGGATGTAATTCGATTTTTCGACATACCACATGGATATTTTTGCACTTCTCTCTTCTAAAAACTTAACATGTACTTTTTCAAGAATACGTTTTTCCTTCTTATTGTAAACCCTATATCCTTTGCTCTGCACTGAATAACCCATAAAGTAGCCTTCATCACCTTTTGCACTAAACTTTCCTAAGGCATCACTAGTATCTAAAATCACTACATGACATCCAAAGGGTTTAAGAAAACCTATGTTGGGTTTCCTATTCCAAAATAGCTCATAAGGTGTCTTATTATGGATTTTGTTGACCAATGCTCTATTCTGAACATAGTAGGCTGTATTCACAACGTCAGCCCAAAAAGCAATGGGAAACTTAGCATCAGCCAACATTGTCCTAGTTGCTTCTATGAGGGTTCTATTTTTCCTTTCAGCCACCCCATTCTTGATGACGTATAGTCCCCAGCCGGGTCATGAACCCGGCCCACGGGTACTACCCGTATCCGGCCCATCACGAATGGGTGGGAATAATGTTATTTGAGCTTATGGGCTTGGATGAACAGTAACCGCACACACGTGTGCGGCCCATGGCCCGACATGCCCGGTGCAGGGTTAGACAGAATCATACTCCTACTATGAGTAGAATTTATCTCAAAGGATAGGATATTCACTCACCATAATTAGAAGATAACAATCAATCTAAATCTGGTGTTTATCCTTTCCTTGGGGCCGAAGTATCAGTGACAGCCCATTAGGGTTTCACTGCCTATATAAGGAACCCCCAAGGGTTCCACAAAGGTATTACATTCTACACACTTTCAACTCTCATCTGATTCCTATAACCCTAACCGATTACTTACTCTCACGCTGGAGTCTAATCGTGGGAAACATTCCCACGGTAAGCCTAACGCGTGTTGTTTAGTGTGCAGGATCCCAACCAGATAATTCACTTGGTGCAGGAGCCGGAGTCCAGCCAACCCGAATTAAGCCTAATTCGGGTCTAGCAAGGATCACCCAAATTTTGTATCAACAAGTTGACGCCATCCATGGGACCATTACACTAAGCTAGAGCAAAAATCTCATCTTGATTTCTCAATGACGAAGGGCATCCGCAAGGAAACCCCAGGAACACAAATCCAGGGAATCGAAACTCCCCAGGGGAAGGGATACTCATTCCCAATCGATACCCTAGCAACCAAGCCGGCGGACCAAAAAACCGAAGTGGTCTTCAGTCCATGGGTATGACAAGCACGTTCTCTTTCACCCCACCACCTATTTCAACCTTGGATAACCCTGATCCAGGGAGTGCGCCCAACCCCCTAACAAAGAGCTGCGCAGACCATCGACTGAGGAACAAGTAGAGGTCGAAGCGCTCAGTGAGGAAGATCTCACTCGAGTTCTCACGCAGAACTTAGAGAGGATCGTCCCAGGAATTGCATCAAGGTTGAACCTAGGGAGGGACCTCCAATCTAGGCTCAACTTTGGCCACGCCGGACCAGGCACCTCTTCTCAAACTCAAAGGAAGCGAAGGACACGACCTCAGGAGCGGAACCTCTTTGAGGAAACTCCCCAACCCAGGAATGTGTTTGAACGCATATGGGATCGTCTCATGCAAGAACTAATACAATCCCGTGAGGATGGAGAGAGGTTCGACGGTTCGCCCAAACGACCAGATCTGGAGCTAACCAGAACTAATCGCCGCACAAGCGTGTGGGATAGGATGAATACCGGGAAGAAGGCTCCTAGCTCTTCTCATAAGGTCGGTCCTCACCCAAAGGATGGGGCACCGCCCTCTTCTCCCGGTCCATCAGGAGAGGACTCGGATGACCATCCACCCAAGCGTCGTCGACCTAAGCGTACTCCTCCACCGCCGCCAGACAATGAAGAGTACTATGGCGGCCCCTATTATCGAGAGGCGGAAGCAGAAGATCTTTCCCGCCCGTGGTGTGACCCTAGTCTCACCCGTCCATGGGCAAATCCCAGGGAAGATCCTTTCACTCTCCGCATACGGAATTACTCCGAGGATACAAAGCGTCGCATGCCGACGTGTGTCAAGACTTATGATGGGACTGGTGATCCGGATGATCACCTAAAGATATTTGACACGCAGGCGAAAATTGAATGATTGCCCATGCCTATATGGTGCCAAATGTTCAATTCAACCTTGATCAGCAATGCTCGTGATTAGTTTGAGGGACTTCCTCCGTGAAGCATTGATAGCTTCACTGAACTACGTACTGCGTTAAAAAATAATTATACTCAGCGAAAGAAGTATAATAGGGACCCGGTCTCATTGGCAACCGTCAAGCAACGACCGGGGGAGTCTACGGAGGCCTTTACTGAACGCTTCAATGACGAGTGCACACGCACAAAGACAATGCCGAAACTTTTGAAAATTTCAGATTATATGCACGCCATAACAGACAGGGAATTAATCAGACGTCTCAATGACAAACGTCCGGAGAGGTATGACGACCTTATGGAAAGGGTCATAAAATTCATAGAGGGAGAAACCGCGGTAGCCGCGGCCTATCCTTCAAAAGGAAACAACTACCGATCGAACGACCAGTCCAGGAGACAGTCAGGCGGTCAAAACAACCAGCGCAGTGGGAGGGGCTCATATTACAAGAGCCAAAACAAAGGAGGACGGTCGGAGGACAAATTTACCCCTCTAAAGATGTCCTACCGGGAGATCTTGCTGACGGAAGGGGCCAATTTCCCGAGACCTCCCCTAATGAAGACTCCGCTGGACCGTCTTCAAGGAAATCGCTTTTGCGAATTCCATAACGACAAGGGCCATGGCACGGAGGAATGTATCCAGCTCAAGAAGCACATTGAGTCACTGATCAAGTCAGGCAAACTCAAGCATTTGGTCAAGGATTGGAAGGATGGAAAAGAAAAAAAAGTATGACAAGAAGGATCCCCAAAAGGACAAACCTTCAACTATATACATGATCCAATCCAGGCAGCGCCGCACAAGGCAGAAAATTAGTCAAAAAATTTCACGCGGCAGAGAAATCTAATTCCCTCCCATCACGGCAAGCGATGTGATTGATGCACCTCTCACTATTGAGATAAGCATTGGAACACACAATGTCCGCCGTATGTATGTGGATGGAGGGTCATCAGCAGAAGTACTATACGAACACTGTTTCGTACAGTTACGACCAGAAATAAGAAGCCAATTAGTACCGGCCACGGCGCGGCTCATCGGTTTTAGTGGAGACACCATCTGGCCAATAGAACAGCTGCGTCTGCTTGTAACCATTGGGAATGAAGAGCACTCCACCACGGCGTGGATGAACTTTATGGTGATACGCTCACACTCCCCATACAATGGGATCATAGGTAGACCAGGTATCCTGGCCATACGGGCGGTACCCTCCACGACACACGGGATGATCAAATTCCCTGTGGAAGGAGGAATTGTCACTATCTATAACACAATCATACCAGCATCCGAGTGTCATGACGTGACAACACCGGTTCCACCTGTTCCCCCCAAGGACGGATCACCACCTCCCAATTGGAAGGTAGCAATCCATCGTGATTACCCGGAACAAGAGGTATCAATAGGGGGAACACTCTCGGATAGCGGCAAGAGGGCCATGTGCTCTCTCCTGAAAGCAAACTTAGATGTATTCGCATGGGAGTCCAAGCATATGACGGGCGTACCGCATGCAATAACAGAACATAAGCTCCAAATCTGCCAGGGATATCCTCCCATTAAGCAAAAGAAGCGCGGTCAGGCACCCGAACGCAGCCAAGTAATATTGGATGAAGTACGGAAATTGGTGGATGCAGGTATCATGCGCGAGGTATACTACCACGAGTGGTTATCCAACCCAATCATGGTCAAAACGCATGACGAAAGCTGGCGCATGTGCGTGGATTTCACGGATCTGAACAAAGCATGTCCACAGGACTGCTACCCCTTACCGGAGATTGATTGGAAGGTGGAATCCCTATGTGGATATCCCTTTAAATGCTTCTTAGATGCATATAAAGGATACCACCAGA
Organism: Glebionis coronaria; assembly: GCA_025667525.1. Lineage (NCBI taxonomy): Eukaryota > Viridiplantae > Streptophyta > Magnoliopsida > Asterales > Asteraceae > Glebionis > Glebionis coronaria. The sequence goes on along the minus strand of CM046882.1, from coordinate 6,414,940 downwards.
TCCAGATGGCGGAAGAGGACGCAGAGAAGACGGCGTTCCATACTGGTCAAGGCGTATACTGTTATACAAAAATGCCATTCGGACTAAAGAACGCCGGGCCAACATATCAACGGCTTGTTGACAAAGCCTTCGACTCACAGATAGGCCGCAACCTGGAGGTCTATGTTGATGATTTAGTCATAAAAAGTTATACGGAGGATGCACTCCTCCGAGACGTCCAAGAGACGTTTGACACATTGAGGAGGATTAATATGAAACTAAATCCAAAGAAATGCACGTTTGGGGCAACAGAAGGAATGTTCCTTGGATATATGATTGATCCAAATGGCATCAAGCCTTTCCCGGAAAAGACGGATGCAGTGATACACTTACCATCTCCTCAGACACGGAAAGAGGTGCAATCCTTAAATGGGAAGTTGGTCGGGCTAAACAGGTTATTATCAAATTCCACAGAGAAGTCACTCCACCTATTCAAAACACTCAAGAAGTGCATTAAGAAGGGAGACTTTCGGTGGACAAAGGAAGCTGAGGAAGCCTTTGGTCAACTCAAGCAACACCTTGCATCTCTCCCCATGCTCGTAGCTCCCCGGCTCAAGGAGGAGCTTATCATGTACCTATCAGCCACACAAGGAGCAATAAGTGCGGTACTCATGACGGATAGGGACACAGTCCAAACTCCGGTCTACTTTATAAGTAGAACACTACAAGGGCCGGAGTTGAATTATTCTTCCATGGAAAAATTGGTTTTGGCATTAGTGTTTGCTACGAAACAGTTGCGCCGGTACTTTCAGGCGTACCCAATTGTAGTTATTACCGATCAACCAATAAAACAAGTCATCTCTAGACCAGATGTGGCCGGTAGGCTACAGAAGTGGATCATTCTATTGGGAGAACATAACATATCTTATAGACCAAGGAAGGCTGTTAAAGGCCAAATCTTGGCAGATTTCTTGATAGAGAAGCCGGATGAGGAGGGACCAATCATACAACGAGAGGAAACTCCATCAGAACCATGGGTATTATTTACGAACGGATCTTCGTGTACGGACGGATCAGGAGCTGGTCTCATTCTTACGAATCCAGAAGGAATGGAGTTTACGTACGCCCTGCGTTTTGAGTTCACAACCACCAACAATGAGGCAGAATATGAGGCGTTGATTGCGGGTTTAAAAAACGCCGCTAGAATAGGAGTCCGCAACCTTGAGGCCTACGTGGACTCACGGCTTGTCGCGAACCACATTCTGGGGGGATATGTAGCTAAGGAGGAAAACATGGTTCGATACTTAGAGAAATTCAAGTCACTCATCGCGGATTTCAACAATTTTTCCATCAAGCAGGTACTGAAATTGTGTATAATGCAGTTCGTTTTTCTCAGTTCTTGCTAATTGAAAGTCCTAACAATATCGGGTTTTTAACTATTTTTGGTTGTTAATATTTTTTTGGATATTCTATTTGCTAATTCAAACAATGCCTAGCAAAACTGAAAAATATTGTCTACTTATATGTAAAACATCGTGCAATTACCAAGTATACATGCATGACCAGTTTCACCTAGTTATGGAGGTACCATAACCATAACACTAGAGGCACCAGTGTTATGACTTCACCACGACGGAGTGATAGCTCGTGGCGTCCCTTCAGCTTTTGGCCATATTATTATTATCAGGTGGGGCGTATGGGTGCATCCTAGTTTACATATTTTCAGCAGATTATTCAGGTGAATGTGGTGTGTGCCTTGCATCCTTCACAAGGAGCTGATCCCTCTTACCCAAACCAGTATATTAAATTAGAGGCAGCCCCTTTAATTTGCATGACGAGGTCACCCCTCCAAGTATTCATGCACGTGGATAATTCATGAC